>CM050219.1:14497500-14537500 GCA_027475355.1 Coilia nasus
CTGTCCTATGAGAGTGAAATGCTAGAGATGGCGTCCAGGGTCCTCACAGTGGTGTCAGTTATCGTACCTGCTCTCAGCCACCGAATTGCTTCCAGTGTTGCCACGGCAACGAATCAGCGCTGTGTGCAGGGAGGTGGGCCAGTGTAGTAAATTAACATGACTGAGAGAAAGGGGTCTTTCAGACGGCCACGCTTTTTTTTTGTCTTTTTGTCTGACAAGCGGTTTGACCGCTGTGACGCGTCTCGCTGCTTTTTCTGCCTAGGCGCTCAAATCCACCGAGACGGTTACAGTTAAAATTTGTTCAACGTTTGGAATGCGCTTTTTTCTACAATGGGTATATGCATAGCTACAGTGATTCACCAACAGCTGAGTTTAAAATGTCAACGGTAAAAAATGGAAAACCGTAAGCAACATTAAACGAACCTTGACATCTCCAGCAAGCGCTTACTAAGAATACTAGCAATTTGGAATACTAGCAATACTTCTTGCGTTTTGGAATGCGGAAAAAACATTCCAGTCTGAACGACCACTAAGGACGGATAGGGTGTCTAGGTGTGGGCCAAAACAGCATATTCACACACTGTTGTCAAGATTTTTTTAACTTGCCACACTATATTATGTTTTCATTTCTCATTTTTTTTGGTATATGGTTAACAGGTGACAATAACATATTGTTGTTCTCTCAAACATTATCCACTTGTAGTGTTGCTTATGAATTGTAAATTCACCTAGCAATGTGGTCCAGTCATTTGATGGCACTGGGTGTAGGGTCTGCCATGTGTCTTGTGCTAAGCTTAAACCCAAAGATTGAACTCGTGAATGTCCTTGTGCCCAACACAATGTTGTAAATCCACCACAGTAGTCTGTCTTCATGATCTCCACCCAGTAAAGTCTGTTACTAGAGTGCTCACACAGGCCCTCGTCATATCCAATGAAACAGGGCAGATGTTGAAACCTCTGCAGTCTATCCAGATGGTCACTCAGTGTAAAAAAGGGCAGATGTCTCCTTAAAACTTTATCCCGGAAACTTCTGTCAGGTTCACTGCAGCTGCCGACATCTTAAAAAGTCTCAGATACTCACCTACATGGTAGCCACTTGAGCAGTATCCGCTTCTAGGAGCTGTCAACCACATTTAACATCTTTTTCACGCGCATCAGTCAGCTCTCATCAATCCCAACGCAGCAGTGAAGATCGTCAAGTAGAGACTCCAATCTGGTCCAAAGTCAGTTCACACATTTCTCTGCTGATTAATCTCTATATTTTTCCAATCTCTACAACAGGGATTGTGGAACCACCTTCATATAGACCAGCTGCTCAAATAATTGCCTTCTTTTCAGTCTGCTGATTAATGACTTTAGAAGTTTTTAAGTACTTGGCTCCACTGAAGTAAGCATGACTTTAGTAACTGCTTCCAACAGCTGCTGCACTTACAAACAATTGTCAGTCCATTATGAATTTGTTTTGGAATCTGTAAACAATAATAACTAAAAAACATGTATTTAAAAGACATGACTTTCTCTTTAGCAATCATACTCCAGTTTTTGCCCAATTAACCTTAATAAATATCATTAAAACATACTATGTTACAAAAGAATAAATCCTGTTAAAATGATAATGATTGGCACCTACATTAAGTTTGTTCTTAGTGAATGCTTTCTCTTTAGTCCACGAAAGCCAATTTCTCTTCCCTTTATGTTGACAAAATGGGCAGGGAAGTTTTGGACTCTGGAACACTGAACAAAGTGAATTCTACAAGCCTCAAAAACAAACCTGCATAGTGGTGGGATCTCATCCAGCCTATTGCAAGTCGGCCATTACCAGCTCCCTGCGGTGCAGTCCACAGATTCTCCTGGCCCAAGTTCAGGCAGAAGCCATTATTGCACCTGGAGATAAAGGAAATAGTGATCTATTCTCCAGCCTCATCAGCAGTTCCTCTGTATCGATCCCTCGCCCACCAACTTCATACAGAAACACACACACACAAACACACACATACACACACACACACACTGACACACTATCTTCTCCTTGGATTGGTGGACTCCACTGCACTTCCTTTAATGAGCCAGAGGCTCGCTTTCAAGACAGAGGATGCCGTGCCAAGCTATTTTGACACACTGCTCCATTCCCCAGTCCATAATAATGACCGCTCAGTTTATAATCCTACACACTGAGTGACTTTGGTGAAAAGTGCAAACAGTAGTAGTCACTTTCCTGTGTCTAAATGCACCACCGTTGGTGGTTTACCAAAGTGTGTGTGTGTGTGTGTGTGTGTGTGTGTATGTGTGTGCGTGTGTGTGTGTGCGCGCGTGTGTGTGTATGTGTGTGTGCATGTGTTTGTATGTGTTATTATTGTATAGGTCTTGTGTCGGATCTAGCGGAGGTGCGCTTTATCGATTAGTTATCTTAACCGGTGTCGTCTCGAATCAGCTGGTCAACAACGACTAACATTCTTGGGTCTCTTGGTGCCTGATGTAGACACAGGAGGTGTCACAGCAAGTGACAGATGTGTCACGTTGTGTCACAACAAGTCGCACACACAAACAGACATGCTGTTTGGGCACTAAACCAAGAGCTATTACATTCCTTTTTTTCTTTTTTTTCCCCCTCTTTCACTCAGTCTATTCCGACCATTTTTTTCTAAAACCCCCAGAGGCTTATAGTCATTGGAGGGTTTCTAATGAATGAGGATAACCTGTGTGTTCTTTGGCAACCCTGCTGTGTGTGTGTGTGTGTGTGTGTGCGTGTGTGTCCTGGTGTGTGTGTGTGTGTGTGTGTGTGTGTGTGTGTGTGTGTGGGTGTGTGTGTATGTGTGTATGTGAGTGTGTGCATATCTCAGTGTGTATGTGTGTGTGTACTAAAGTTCACTAAATTGTGTGTGTGTGTGTGTGTGTGTGTGTGTGTGTGTGTGTGTGTGTGTGTGTGCGCGCATGTGTGTGTGTCCTGACATGACCTCCCATGATGGAATTAATTACCCTACTTGACCCTGCGTGTCTCCTCATTGTCTCGGGCAATCAATATGACGGGAGCCTGGTGGCCTCCCATGTGATGGCCTGGGGGGTACGGCTACAGCATGGTCCCATTGCTCTCATTGAGGCAGCGGGGAATTGGATAAAATGCTAATATGCTGCAGAGTTACGACTCTATTAAAGTAGTCTACTCAATGAACTGTGTGTTGTTGTCATGGTGGAGCATCTTTCAATATAAACTGAAGATTTAAACTGTTTTTGAATGCACAAAGATTAGACAGAGAGGTTAATCAATTGGAATGATTTGATGATTGCTGAAATAGTGTCACGGTTTTACTCTGTTGGGTGGTGTTTTTTTGTGTTTTTCCTGGTTGGGTCGTATTTTCTGCTGCACTTTCATTGTCTGGTAATTGGTTTCAATCTCAGTCACTTTACTTCCCCGTTTGCTTTCTCCACTCTGATTACCTTCACCTGCTCGGCCACGCCCCTCCCCAGCTGCCGCTGGTTTCCTGATTACTCTCTCTCGCTACTTAGACTCTCACTTTTCACTCCTTCCTTGTCAGTCCATCAGCGAACCTCAGCTCCGTCTAGGCAAGCGTTATTGACTCTGGCCCCACTCTCTGTCTCTTACCTGCAGTTTGCTCCCTGGTTTCCCTGCCTTTTTCGTAGTGTTTCCCTGTAAGTTTGTTCCTCTGTCTGCTCCCTGCTGGTACGTCTCCTGTGTGCCTCCCTGCTCGTTTGTCTCTCCCTCTGCCTTCAGTCCTCCCTGTGTCTGGCTTCCCACTACCCTGCTCCTGCTCCCTGGTGACGAACTCGGATCGTATCGACTCTGCTCTACTCTACTGCCCCAGTAACCACTCCTGCCCGTCCACGACTCTGCTCTGCTCTGCTGCCTCGGTAACGACTTCTGCCCGTCCACGACTCTGCTCTGCTGCCCCGGTAACGACTCCTGCCCGTCCACGACTCTGCTCTGCTATGCTGCCCTGGTAACGACTCCTGCCCGTCCACAACTCTGCTCTGCTCTGCTGCCCCGGTAACGACTCCTGCCCGTCCACGACTCAGCTCTGCTCCCCTGCCCTGGCTATCCGACCTGCTGCTTGCCGGTTACCCTGAGGACTCTGACCGCTAACAGTTCCACGCTCTACAGCCTGCCTGGCCATGGCCACTGGATTATCTCCCCTACCCCCCGACCCTTCAATAAAAGTAATCTGTGTAACGTGACGCTCTTGGGTCTGTGCAAATCTGTTCTGGTCCTGACAGAACGGACTGACCAGAATGGACCCAGCGCACGTGTCCGGACTTCGACACCCGGAGTCGGCGGAGGCTCCAACCGCACTACGACATCTTGAGATTACGGAGGGTGAGGTGAGGCGAGTGTCGGGTGACGTTGCATCGCTCCTGGCCGTAGCCCAACACCAGCAACTTCAGCTCCAACAGCAACACCAACAGCTCGCCGAACTCACGCGACTCCTGACTCTGCAACTACCCGCGGCTCGTTTACCTGCGGTCGACGCTCCTGATCCGGCTCCTCCCCCAGTAGAGCCCGCCGCTGTGGGAATCTCCGAGCCCCGTGTTGGTTCCCCGGAGAAGTTCGACGGCGATTCCGCCCAGGTACGGGCTTTTGTCACCAACTGCCGCCTGATCTTCGACCTGCAGCCCCGAAACTTCGCTACTGAAGCGGCTAGAGTCGCCTTTGCCATAACTCATCTGACTGGGCGAGCTCGACTCTGGGGAATGGCGGAGTTTGAGCGACGATCACCAGCCTGCTCCTCTTTTAGTCGATTTGCTGACGAGATGATCAAGGTGTTCGACACGGGCTCGTCTGCCGCCGAGGCTTCCAAGGCTTTGATGGTTCTTCGCCAGGGCAGACGGGCTATTGCGGATTACTCTGTCGAATTCCGCACACTGGCTAGTCGTAGCCACTGGAATATGGAAGCACTGGTAGACACTTACCTCCATAGCCTGGCGGATTACCTCAAGGATGAGCTGGTCTCCCACACTCCTCCCACCAACCTTGACGAAGCTATCGTTTTGACAGCGCGCATAGACCGACGCATCCAGGCTCGTCGCCGAGAGAGGAGCCGCCAGAGTCAACCGTATGCCAGCTCGTCCGGGGTAACCAGAGGAGCACCACCATCTCAGTCACCACCTGTAAGCCGGCTTGATACTCCGGAACCCATGGAGGTCGGTCGAGCATCTCTGTCAGCGACGGAACGGCAGCGTTGTATGTCAGCGAACTTGTGTCTGTACTGTGGTGGAGAGGGGCATCGCGTCTCTTCGTGTCCGCGAAAAGGGCAAGCTCACCGGACATAGGAGGAGTCCGGCTGAGCTCAGCTTCTGTAAAGTCCTCCTGTGGCAGTCGGCCTCTGCTTCAAGTCCATCTTCATCTCTCCAACTCCACACACCTTGGGTGCTCTCGTCGACTCAGGTGCTGAGGCTAATATTATGGACACTGCTTTTGCCCGCCAGATGGGGCTATGGGTGCTATGGAGGAGTACATCTCTGACGGCTTGGCTGCAGGTATCATCCGCCCTTCCTCCTCTCCTGCCGGGGGGGGCTTCTTCTTCGTTGGGAAGAAGGATGGTTCGCTTCGCCCCTGTATTGACTACAGGGGCTTAAACAACATCACGGTGAAGAACCGCTACCCTCTGGCTTTACTCGCCTCCGCCTTCGAGCTGCTCCAGGGAGCAACCGTGTTCACCAAGCTTGATCTGCGCAACGCCTACCATCTTGTACGAATCAGGGAGGGTGATGAATGGAAGACGGCGTTCAATACTCCTACCGAGCATTATGAGTACCTGGTGATGCCATTCGGACTCACTAACGCCCCAGCCGTCTTCCAGGCACTCGTCAACGACGTCCTGGGGTGCGTTTCCCAAACAACGACGGAGGTTAGCATTAAACCACCGTTGTACAACGTAGGTTCAAACTACTCAGCACGCCACAACTGACTGTTTCCCGAAAATCTCCAACCACCAAAGTACGATGGAAGTCTGAACTGTTGTTAGTTTAGACTTAGGTGGTTCAAACTGCAAAGTACCCAGATGTTTCGGAAGGGCTCGGAGAGTATTCGCATGCATTCGTTGCGGATAACGACAAAAACGATTGACCTACATAAGGACATAAACGTAGTCTCATTTCATTTAAGCCGGTATGACAGCTGTAGAAACTCTGGGATATCTCCGTAAACACAGCCATGTGCCCTACTCATTAAAAGTAACAACCGACTGTCAGTTTGTATCATATGTCTGTATATTTAATTTATACTGCATGGAGCAACAGCTATAAATATAACCACTCCCTCTATGTAGGTAAGTGGTGAGGTGGATGAGTGGTTAGCTCGTCAGTTTGTCAAAGGAAGTGTTGTCTTTTTCGGTGAGATATGGGTTCGAATCCTGCCGAAGGGTAATCAATTTGTAACAGGTGAAAATGATCTACGGGGCAATGGAATAACCGTGCTTGTGGGTCAGTAATCAGTGCACATGCATCACAATATTACAAAAGTGCTCATTAACATCACTGACGCACATTAACTTTTATCCAACCACATTTTGCAACAGCTTTTTGTGTGTTATCGGGTGTGTTTTTTACCTACTTTTTACATTATCTGTCAATGCAATACCGAAAATTAAGTGAATTGGGAGTAACATAATTTATGCAGGTGGTGGCAGTAACGCACAGACAGCCGCCTAATCCGCCACAAAAAGGCCAAAGGTGACGAGCAAGACGTCACGTGAACAAACATGACGGTCTCACGACAGGTCCATGCTAATCGTTCCAACTGCACAGCTTCACGATGGAACTTCCGATGGTTCGTCCAGACTTTGTTGTTGGGAAACACTTGCGTCGTTGAACGATCCATCGGACTACTGTAGTTGTAAACATCGTTGGTTGCTAAGTCTGGACGATGGTGTTGGGAAACAGCAGTGTGGTAAGACTATCGTTCAAACCTACGAAGTTGCTAAGGAAGTTAGCAACGACGCTTTTGGGAAACGCACCCCTGAGGGATATGCTGAACCTTTTTGTTTTTGTTTATTTTGATGACATTTTAATATTTTCAAAAGACATGTCAGAACACAAGCAGCATGTACAACTGGTTCTTCGCCGTCTCCTGGAAAACTCGCTTTTCATTAAGGCAGAAAAGTGCGAGTTCCACTCCAACACCGTCTCCTTCCTGGGATATGTTATTACTGAGGGTAGCATCAAAATGGACCCGGCTAAGGTGTCAGCTGTCACTTCTTGGCCCGTTCCTGAAAACCGAAAGAAGCTGCAGCAATTCCTTGGTTTTGCCAATTTTTACAGACGCTTCATCCGGAACTACAGCTCCATAGCGGCTCCCCTCACAGCTCTTACTAGTGTCAAAACTACTTACCTGTGGACCCCAGCAGCAAAGGACACCTTCACCACCCTCAAGGACCGTTTTACATCTGCACCCATCCTCCAGGTGCCTAACCCCGACCACCAGCTCGTTGTGGAGGTTGATGCCTCGGATGTGGGCGTCGGGACGATTCTGTCTCAGAGGATGGCAGAGGACAATAAACTCCACCCCTGTGCTTTTTCTCCCCTGTGCTCAGGGACCGGGAACTATTGGCTGTCAAGCTGGCCCTGGAGGAGTAGCGTCACTGGCTGGAGGGGGCGTCTGTTCCCTTCCTTGTCTGGACTGATCACAAGAACTTGGAGTACATCCGCACGGCCAAGCGTCTCAACCCTCGTCAGTCTTGTTGTTCTCTCTTCTTTGCACGTTTTAATTTCATCCTGTCTTACCGCCCGGGCTCCCGCAATGCCAAACCTGACGCCCTCTCCCGCCAGTTCCAGAGGGAGGAGGATGGCCCCCAGGATTCTGCTACCATCATCCCCGGTTCCCGGGTCGTGGCAGCCCTTACCTGGGATATTGAGAATCGAGTACAGAGAGCTCTACAGGCGCAACCTGGTCCCAGTGCGTGTCCAGATGGACGACTGTTTGTTCCGGAACCTCTGCGCTTGCAGGTCCCCCAATGGGGGCACGACTCCCGCATCGCCTGTCATCCAGGAGCTGCTCGTACCAGCCGCCTCATCGCCCAGCGCTTCTGGTAGCCTTCAATGGAAGGTGATGTCAGAGAGTACGTCCAAGCCTGCATCGTCTGTAACCAGAATAAATCCTCTAACCGTCCTCCTGCTGGTCTTCTCCAACCCCTACCGGTGCCCTCGCGCCCTTGGTCTCACATAGCCATGGACTTCGTCACGCGACTACCTGTTTCTGATGGCATGACGGTCATCCTCACCATCGGGGACCGATTTTGTAAAATGGCTCATTTCATTCCACTCCCCAAACTGCCTACAGCCAGAGAGACCGCGCAAGCCGTTCAGCACCACGTGTTTAAACTCCCAAATCCCAAAGGACGTTGTGTCCGACCGCGGTCCCCAGTTCGTCTCCTCCTTTTGGAAAGAGTTTTGTCACCTATTGGGGGCGACCGTCAGCCTTACTTCGGGATTCCACCCCCAGTCCAACGGCCAGGCAGAACGTCTCAATCAGGAACTGGAGAAGGCACTCCGATGTATGGCTTCCCGGAGCCCCCTCTCCTGGTCTTAGCAATTGGTGTGGGTTGAGTACGCCCATAACTCACTTACCTGCTCTGCCACTGGAATGTCTCCCTTCCAGTGTGTCTACGGCTACCAGCCACCACTGTTCCCCAGCTAGGAGGGGGAGGTCTCCTGCCCGTCGGCCCTTGCGAACGCCCGTCGCTGTCGGCGCACTTGGGCACGAGCCTGTGCTGCTCTACACACGGCTTACACTGTCGGAGCCAACCATCGGAGAACCCCTGCACCGCTCTACCGGGCTGGTCAGAAGGTCTGGCTGTCCGCCAGGGATCTTCCTATCCGGGTGGAATCCCGCAAACTGGCTGCTCAGTTCCTGGGGCCTTTCACCTTTGAACGTGTGATTAGTCCGACGGCGGTTCGGCTCCGGCTGCCCAGCACAATGAGGGTCCACCCCACGTTCCATGTCTCCCGTGTCAAGCCAGTCCGTCGGAGCCCGTTGGCGCCGGCTGCGCCTCCTCCACCTGCTCCTCGTCTCCTGGATGGAGACCCCACGTACACTGTGCGACGTCTGCTTCACTCCCGGCGGCGTGGGCGGGGTCTTCAGTATTTGGTGGACTGGGAGGGTTACGGTCCGGAGGAGAGGTCCTGGGTACCCGCCGGCAGAATCCTGGACCGTACCCTCATCACAGAGTTCCATCGCCTGCATCCCGAGCAGCCGGCTCTCCGACGAGGTCGCCCGAGGGGCACTCTCCGGGCTGTCCGTGGTCTGCCTGGTCCCGCTCTTGTCCCATCTTCCTCCGCCTTGGGGTCCCAGCCGTCTTCCGAGGACGAGGCCCTGGCATCGGATCGATCGGAGGAGTTCTGATGTCCTCCTCCGTCTCCCCTCCCCCCCACCCGGTGGGTGTTTTTTCTCTTTCGCTCTTGGTTCTTGGGGACTTCTGGGGCCGTCCCTTGGGGGGTGGGGGGGTTCTGTCATGGTTTTACTCTGTTGGGTGGTGTTTTTTTGTGTTTTTCCTGGTTGGGTCGTATTTTCTGCTGCACTTTCATTGTTTGGTAATTGGTTTCAATCTCAGTCACTTTACTTCCCCGTTTGCTTTCTCCACTCTGATTACCTTCACCTGCTCGGCCACGCCCCTCCCCAGCTGCTCTGCTGCCCCGGTAATGACTCCTGCCCGTCCACGACTCTGCTCTGCTCTGCTGCCCCGGTAACGACTTCTGCCCGTCCACGACTCAGCTCTGCTCCCCTGCCCTGGCTATCCGACCTGCTGCTTGCCGGTTACCCTGAGGACTCTGACCGCTAACAGTTCCACGCTCTACAGCCCGCCTGGCCGTGGCCACTGGATTATCTCCCCTACCCCCCGACCCTTCAATAAAAGTAATCTGTGTAACGTGACGCTCTTGGGTCTGTGCAAATCTGTTCTGGTCCTGACAAAATAGTATGCTCTTGAAAAGGGGTGGGTATTAGCAAGGACTTTACGATACGATACATATCACGATACATTTGTCACGATACAATTCTATCACAATATATTGAGATACTGGGTATAATGCAGTATATTGTGATATTCTACATAGTTTAGTGAAAATGTAAAAATAGAGTTGAATTATCAGCTGCTATTTACAATCTGGATAGTCATACATCTTATCAAAACTGAATTAAATCAACATAACTCAGAGTAGCTGAATTTATATCAATATGATATTGAAAAATATTGAAAAATTTGGAAAAAATTGAAAAACATCTTGAGGTAGCTGCCATTACAACAAAAAATATTTATTCTCTTACACAAACTGAACCAGTGGACACACAGATGTCAAAAACATGATGTGGATAGGATTTAGGACAGAGCTGTAATATAAGTTTAAACAATGTTTTAAATTTTTTGGAGTCAGAAATTGATATCATATAAATTAGTATCACGATACATTGCAATACCGATGTTTAAATCAATATAGTATATCATGAAAATTAGTATCATGATACAATGATACAACAATATTTTTGCATACCCCTACTTTTGAAAAGCAGCAGTGAAAACCTGACTATGGATTGTGTGTTACATGCTATCACATTATACCATGATCTGAAAACAAGCTCTTTATTTTCACATCTCCACAAAGTTCAAATATTGAGATTTCAAAAGAAAAAAATACAATGCTATCAACACAAGAATATAGTACGTATGTGTTCCATTTCTTTAAGCTGCCTTGAAAATTTTGTTGGAAGACTATCACACGGTAGTACGATATTACATATGATAGTTTACAAAGGATATGACTGCCACTGCATACTGCCAGCATTTAACGTCTACATTTTCTCAATCTATAGAACACAAGCTGACACGAGCCCTACTCGCTTTAGTCTTTGATTTTCTCTCCACCGACATCGTTGACAGAATCAAAGTTCTGCTCTCAAGGGTTACTATTCCATTTCATTGTCATGAAGGTGACATGTGAAGACTAGAAATGCTTTCAGACAGGATCCAGGTATATAATATCAATTTAGAAACGGTTATTAGATCTGGGGGGTTGTTGGTGGTGTTGTTGTGGTGGTGGTGGTGTGTCTCTGTGTGTGTGTGTGTGTGTATGTGTACAAGGGTGTGCGGAGAGCGAGCCTTGTGCATCAACCTAGTGCACACACTGGCAGGCAGGGCAGGCCGGCAAGGCAGGCAGGAGTTCCCAACGTGAGAATAAATAAACATATTCAAGGTGACAACCAGCTGTCACGGCTCTGAGTGTGGGGAAGCGTGCGCAGAATGAATTACGCCGCAACAAATGAGATAGGCCAGGGGAGACAGAGAGGGATGGAGAGAGAGAGAAAGAGAGAGGGAGAGAGAGAGACAGAGAAGATACTAGGGAGAGAAAGACAGAGATGGAAGAGGGATGGAAAAAAGAGAAATGGGACGAGTAAATGATAGATGAAGGAAGAGGAGGAGAAAGAAGGAAAGAGAAAGAGAAATGAGAGGAAGGGTGAGAGGGGGAGTAAGGAGTGGGGAAAAAAGAGAGAAAGTGAGAGAGAAAGAGAGAGGTTAACAGAGAGGAAAGACTAGAAGAAAGAGGCTGTGGAGAGAGCTGTGGAGCTGGAGAAGAAAGAGTGTGTTTGGATAACAGATGAAGCTGGCTCACTGGTTTCTGTCTGGTGGAGATGGATGACAAATTTCTGTGTCACCTGGGACGGCCTTCCTGCTTTGCTCCCTCCTCTCTCTTTCTTTCTTACTCTTTTTTTCTCTCTCCATGTCTTCCCCTTCGCTTTCCCCTTTTCTTTGTCTCTAAACTGCTCCATCTCTCTGCTCCTCTGCATACACATCTACACACCTACACACCTATATCATTTACACAATCATGTGTACACAAACAAAACCTTATACTCATGAACACACACACACACACACACACACACACACACACACACACACACACACACACAAATACAAAGCAGCAAAACCAAAAATACATACATAAGCACTCATACACACACATGCGTACACACATACTGCACAAACACACACACGCACACATACTCATAATTCTCCCAGCTTCCATTCCTTCATTGCACTTATCTGCATTGTGAGGCAGTAACAGATAAAAAAGCAACATGATTTGACAGATGAACTAACAAGATAGGGGGCCCACTCATCATAACTCAGAAATATAAGAGTTTGAGATTCACGACTCAACTCAAGTACGTCCTTCACTGCAGGTAAACATGCAGGTAGAAAAACATAGTGCTAGTTTGACGTGGCTTAAATGTGTCACCTTGTTAGGGTTAGCGTTGCGAGGAGATAATGTATAGATTGATCTTTCTGTTGGCTTTGATATATGTAGGGTTTGCATAAAGTAACTAGGCTCTGCTTCATTGTGAAGGTCAGGCATGGCTAGGAGTAAGATTGATCATCATTGCCGATAGGTTAATTAACTAACTTGTTCATTAATCAAAACGCTGCACTGTTACACATGCATGTAACCTGTGGCCCCGTGCTGTTGTCCCCAATTTAGCCCCTGCCCGACGCTGATTTAGCGCTTCTAAAAACAAAATGGCCTACTCAGTCAGATCCTGACTCTGATTTAAACCCTATAAGCTTGGTGGGTAAAAATATCCACTCATACGAAACTGCTGAGATTTCAAAAACTGGACCTACTTGTGGAATGGACTGACTTGAACAGTTTCTCCCATAGACATATTTATATATCAACTGTGAAATATTGGAACTAACTTTAAAAGTATTTAAGCTGTGTTTTAGTCAGTTATGTCTGCCATTTAAAGAGTTTACAATGTGAACAAATAAAAATGTATACCCTAATATTCACATCTTACTTAATTCGGTACAGATGCTTTTTGAACATGAATCAATATTTAGTCAGATAAAAGTTGTATCCCCTTTTCCATCACACATGCTAGACTAACCATGAAGGTAATTCGGAAAGGTTTGTATCGTCTGAGCTGAAAAGGTCAAATTGACCCAGGGTTCTACAGATTCCAATGCCACTTAGGTCTTGATTTTGTAGGTGAAATATATGCATGTTAAATGCTACTCGCCACAGATACTATAGTGAAGCCATCATGAAAAGAACAGAAACGGATCAAAAAGCTGAGGCAGGGTAAGCTCACACCTCCTAAAAGAGGATGATGATGGGGTTCCGCGAATGTCGCATGCCATGGATAGCGTTACCACATCACGAAAAACATTGTCGCGAATCCTGGGATGAGTAGGCGTAGGCATCTCCAATGGTTTGTTTCGCTTCGGTTTTCAAATTGTGGTGACACCACGAACACAGTGGGGCCACAGGACGAGAATTTAATGTACAGCTTTGCAAACTGAAATGATATAATGAGGAATCACTTCTGGCAAAAAAACATGTGCTAGACCTACATTTTCATTCCCCATCACCATCCCATTTCAGGAGGTGTGGACTTCCCCCGCCTCGGTTTGATCAGTTTCTGTTCTTTTCGTGATGGCTTCACGACAGACCTGAGACCAGAGGTTGAGAATTACACGCCCTGTTTGCAAACTTACAGAGAGAGTTTTGCAGAGAGTTGTGTTCAGGCCGAGTTCACCTAATTTCGTTATCAGCTACTGAGGGATGATGGTGTTGAATGCTGAGCTGAAATCAGTGAACAGCATCCTGACATATGTGTCCTTTTGGTCCAGGTGAGAGAGGCCCAGGTGGATGGCAGTGTTGATGGCATCGTCTGTGGAATGTTTGGGGCGTTACACAAACTGCATCGGGTCCAGTGTGGCTGGTAATTGTGACTTGATGTGTTTCGTTACTAGCCTTTAAAAGCACTTCATGATGGCGGATGTCAGTGTAACTGGGTGGTAGTCACTAAGGAGACAAGTCACTAAGGATTTCTTTGGAATGGGGATGATGGTGGTGGTCGTTAGGAGGAGGGGAGGGGTGTCCTTTCTCACCACTGAGTTGTTCTGTTCCTCAAACCTTGAATAAAACTGGTTTAGCGCCTGAGGCAGGGAGTTATCACCAACACAGGAGAGGGGTGCAGGCCTGTAGTTGGTGATAGCTTGAATGCCCTGCCTTTTGTTGTCTCTGTTGTACCGTATGTGTCTATATATTTGTCTTTGTTTATTAAATGTATACTGCTGCATGTCCATATGTTGAATGTATAGAGAGCTAACATCAAATTCCTTGTAAAAGTAAGTATACTTGGCCAATAAAGCTGATTCTGATTCTAATGCCAAATGCACCTGTGTGTAACTGTATGTACAGATCAGGAGCAACCAAAGTGAATAGGTCACCGAGGTCACTGAAGAAGCTTCGCTGTTGAATTTGCTTTGCTCGCTTTGTTCGCTCACGATGTATCATTTGGAATGTTGGACTCAGCTCAGTAATTAACGGACATTGATAAATCTATGTATTTCGGTTGGTTTTCACCAAACCGCGTCATAGCTCATTACAATAAAGTTAACTGACTTTATTCGCTGACTCTCCATAGAGAAATAATGACTTCCATCGCTCTGGTCGCTTTGGTCGCTTCTGATGTCAACACAGCTTAAGGCAGATTCTGTTTCTCAGAGTGCCATGTGTAAACAATAGCTGTTGCCATGACAAAATGCTTGTTCTGTGCCAGAGCTTTTCATGCTCAAATGTCAAGTGTTTGGGCAGGAGTCCCAAAAACCACATACATTTTATCTTCTGTTGCCAGATGTTGCTCATGGCTAAACACATCCATTTTAACCTATCTAATCGACAAAGCAGGTATTTGGAATCTCTGTGAAGTTCTGGGCGGACAAAAGACCCGCTTCATGTCCTGGCTGGTTGCTGATTATGGAAATGAAAACACCACTTTGATCATGTAACCTTGCGCACTCCAAGGCCCTGCATCTTCGCTCTAAGCATGTTTTAATTACACAACACGGCCCGTGCGCATGTAAGAAGAATGGGGATTGTGTATGCTAATGCGACATTAATGTGGCGTTCAGAGTGAAGACATAGCAACCGGCAGTCGCTTGTGTCTGAAGCTTGGTCACAAGTGTTAGTCCATATATGCTCCGAGCTGGCATCCATCGCATTGAGGATAAATATTTAAGCATTTCTCCCCCTCACTCCCGAGGGTTTCGTGGTTCATTAGGTGCTGGAAAATGCGACGGTTTTATTACTTGGTGAGTGCTGGGGCAGCAATCATTACATGGGATTAGCCCTCTGATTAGTGTGACCCTGGGAACAAAGGCCTCTCTGATACAGCTGTAATGAAACCATACATCTGGAAAAAAAAAAAATTTAAAAAAAAATGATTTAAGAAGTTAAGAACAACAGTGTGCTACTGAATCTACTTGGTGATTCTCACAAACCCAAGTGGCCTTGAGAAAGATGTTAAAAGGTTATAATTAAAAAAACAATAACACTGCAAGATGTTAATACAGTAATAAGTATAATACAGTAATAACAAAAAACAAACAAACAGCTGAATGAATGCAGTTGAAAACAATGCTGAACTATAAAAACAAGGGTAAAGAAAATAGGGTAAGTTGTGGGAACCCCTGAGGTAGGGAAATATAGGAGAAGACCATGGCACTGATATGTTAATCATGGAAAATAAACAATAAGTAAATAGAAATGAATACATAAAAATACATCATTTAAAAGTCATACATAGGCTAAATTTCACAGTCACTAGTGGGGCACAGGAGTTGAGAGCTTGACAATTCTGCCACTGCCACCACGTCCACCACCACCCCCTACCCCACCCTGCCAGAACACACACATGCACACACACACACACACACACACACACACACACACACACACACACACACACACACACACACACACACACACACACACACACACACACACACATCAGCAAGTGTTTTTCACAAATCTGTTTGTTCAGGTGCACTAACACCTTAAGTGTTATTTACATAAAAACAGCTCAGTGTAGAAATGTCGTAAAACTATGCCATCTTTTTTTGTCAGCGTCTAATACTATAACATTTTAACACACACTGTACATTTATATATTTATCTTCTCTTCATAGTCACGCCCTACTCAGCAAAGATGATAAAAATTTAGGGCTCTCTGTGGAGCCCACTTAGAGCTGAAGCACATGATGAACAGGAAGTGAAATGGGATTGTCACGCGTGTGAATGGAGATTTATTGTAAACGGTGCATACACTAAATCTCTTTTACATGGTTCGTTGACCATTGATTCGCCAGGAGCTGTGCTCCGTGCGGGTTGGTTTCTTTACCCGTTCCTCACTCTGTTTACCCTGCATTGTGGATCTGGTTAAGCGAGAGACGTGTGATGTATTGTGACAAGTGTTGGATGGGAAGACAACAGTGCTCATTTGTCCTGATTATTTGAACCCCCGGTTTAGATTATCGGATGTACACGGAAATGTCATCCATCTTGAAACTCATTATCATGGAGGGGTTTTGTACCTCTGGGCTGTCAGAGGTGCTAGTTACATACCTCTGCCTTTTATGGAATGAGCCCATGAACCTCTTGAATGTATGCATGCAAGCACGCACACACACATACACACACACCCACTTGAAAACCACATGCTGATGTTTCATGCAATTCATAGTAATGAAATGAAATGGCATTTTAAAAGCACTGCTATGAATCCAGATGAAGGTAAGTTGATTATCCCACAATGCAAAGCAAACATTACAAGGGTGACATTCTGTAGACTACTGCCATGTTTCATATCGCTACTTACGTCAATGGAATATCACTCTCTCTCTCTCTCACTCTCTCTCTCTGTTTCTTCTCTCTCTCTCTATTTCTGTCTTGCTCTCTCTCTCTCTCTCTCTCTCTCTCTCTCTTTCTGTCTGGATAAATCCCTGCTGTAATATTAAAGGGCATCCAGTTATTTAAAAAACATAGTGCTCCCCCATTTGACATTACTGAATGAATATTATTTCTTGAAATGTATTACACTGAAGTGCTTATACTGAGGGAAAAATTGATTCATCAAAAAAATGGATTGAAATGGTCTGTGATTAGACCCAAAGTAAAAAGGAAGTCCCTGTATTCAGATGCTTCTCCAACCCAGGAGCACAGTGTCTTGGCTTTTGTACATGCCTAGTCATGTAAGGTCTTTAAAACATATAGTGTTCTACCATATTACAGTAAGATCCTGAATGGATAATATATGGATAATATAACTTACATTAAATTGTTTACATCAAGGGAAAAAACAATACATCCAACAATTGACTGAAATGGTAACACCTGCATTACAACCAAAGTACTGTACATTAAGGGGGGAAAAAGCGATGTCGAAACAATTAATTAAAATAATTAGAACCGCATTACAATCCAAGAAAAATAAAAGTTCCTGTCTCCAGACTCCCTCCTTTCCCGCGTACTGGCTCTCTATGACTTGGCATATTGTGGCGGTAAATGTGCTTTTGTTGGGGGCTGTCTGTGACAGTTGTGTGTACAGCTTCATGATGGAGCCAGATGTTCCCTTAACAAGCACCATTGGCTTCAGCCTTGTGTGCCACAGCGAGGGCGCCAATTACCATCTGTTGGGCCTTCTTCTCCTCCTCTACCCGTTTGCCTCGTTTTTTTTTTTTTTTTTTTTTTCTTTTTCTTTCTCTCGCTTGTGCAAGAGGGTCTGCATACGGTGTAAATATCACAAAAACTGCTGGCGCACCCATTTCTTGTGGGCAGATTAGTGGTAAAAAGGTAAACCCCCCCACCCCACCCACCCCACCCTGCTCCATAGCACATTATCATAACTCTCCTGCAGGGTGGACATGGTCTTGTTCACCTTCTGATTTTGTGGAGCTGTTGACACTGTTACAGATATCTTAAGAGTTTATTGGTTGATTTATTTGTTTGTTTGCCTGTTATTTTATAGAGCTGTGAAACACTACACACAGAAATTACACCAAGTCAACAAGGGAAGTTAATAGCAATCAGAAGAGTGTGTTTACAACAGCAGTTATGTGAATAGCAAGACAAGAGGTGACTATCGTAACTGCATAATGTCTGGAAAGAATAAGACCGTTTAATTTAGATTTTTGTATTTAGTTTTTGAAGTGTATAAATTTGGTCATCATCATTTGTGCCTGAAAGACTACAGATCACAACACCATAAGAAATAATTGTATAATAAAAAAAAAAAAAACATTTCCCCTGTTTTAGGGCACTAGATTTTAGGTTGCAGAGTATTATATTATATTATATTATATTATATTATATTATATTATATTATATTATATTATATTATATTATATTATATCATATTATATGAGGACATACTGTATTTGGCTTGGACAGTCCCCAAAGACTGTCTATAGAGAAATGTATTATTTTACTTACACAGGACAATGTTTTGTATGGTTGTAGTAAACAAATCAGTATTTATTTGCCCTAATCA
Organism: Coilia nasus; assembly: GCA_027475355.1. Lineage (NCBI taxonomy): Eukaryota > Metazoa > Chordata > Actinopteri > Clupeiformes > Engraulidae > Coilia > Coilia nasus. The sequence continues at coordinate 14,515,841 of CM050219.1, forward strand.
TGCAGCGAGTATCAGAAAACACACACCCTTGTACACACACACACACACACACACACATGAGCGATACTGTATTGAATGTTTGACTAGGAACAAATTCAGCATGTGGCCTACTGGTTAGGGTTGTGACTTCCACATTGAAAGGTTGCTGGTTTAACCCCAGACCAGAGCACAGCTGAAGTGCCATTGAGCAAGACACCTTACCCCACACTGCTCCCCGGGCGCCGCTGCAGGCAGGCCACTACTCCGGATTAGTGTGTGCTTCAGTCTACTTCACTAATCTAGAAATGGTATACATGCAGAGAACCAATTTCCCTCAAGAGATCAATAAAAGTAAAAATAAAACAAAAAAAGCATCTCTCAGTGGTCAAGTGTCAGAGAGCAGTGTTTCCCCCAGAATTTTGTTGTAGCAGCAAGGCTGTCTGTGGTAAATCCCACTATGGTATAGTGGTAGGTCTGAGGGTATATTTTTACAATAACCACATAAATGGTGATGTCTGGCAACTTCTGAGGTAGCCCTTTAGCGGTCAACGTAACGTCGGTGGAACGACTCGCTGTGAATGAAAAAAAAAAAAACGTAAACTACAACATTGCAACACTACTACAACATCACAGATAGTCTTTAGTAACACATTACATCTTGGTAAAAACAAAGTTACAATTGGAGGTGTCTCTTAGGAAATGGACAGATTGAGACTTAAAAATAAGGCTTTGGGTGTATTACTTACACAGTGTGCAAATGAAAGGCATTACACCAATATTGAAATTACTGATCAGCAGCAGCGTTGCTCATAGTTTTAGCAGTGGTGGTGCACCCCAGCTGAATGCATATGGGGGAAACAATGGAGAGGACAGGTGGAGTCGGGGAAGTTTGGAGCTGTGATGGGAGGGAGAGGGAGCGTGAACGATCAACAGTGATTGTTGTGAGTTTGTCTCGGTAGACATGTAGTCAATGAAGATGTCCAGGCTGGTGGATTAAGCACTGACAGGGCTTACAGTGCGTGACTGTTGGCCTCCCTGCTCCACCCACCCTTTCTCTCTCTTCATTGCACGCGTGTGTATGTATGTTTGTGTGTGTGTGTGTGTGTGTGTGTGTGTGTGTGTGTGTCTGTGTATATGTGTGTATGTCTGTGTTTGTGTTTGTGCTTGTGTGTGTGTGTGTGTGTGTGTGTGTGTGTGTGTATGTGTCTGTGTATATGTGTGTATGTCTGTGTTTGTGCTTGTGCTTGTGCTTGTGTGTGTGTGTGTGTGTGTGTGTGTGTGTGTGTGTGTGTGTGTGTGTGTGTGTGTGTGTGCGTGCGTGTGTGTGCGTGTGTGTGTGTGTGTGTGTGTCTGTGTATATGTGTGTATGTCTGTGTTTGTGTTTGTGCTTGTGCTTGTGTGTGTGTGTGTGTGTGTGTGTGTGTGTGTGTGTGTGTGTGTGTGTGTGTGTCTGTGTCTGTGTCTGTGTATATGTGTGTATGTCTATGTTTGTGCTTGTGTGTGTGTGTGTGTGTGTGTGTGTGTGTGTGTGTGTGTTTCTTCTACTCTTCTGCTTTTACTTACGGCCCAGATCATTTTCACACCTGGGCCGGATCTGAACGTTGTCCAGCTCCCCTACACCTACATCTGGGGGTGTTGATATTGAAGGGGAGGGGTGTGTGTGTGTGTGTGTGTGTGTGTGTGTGTGGTGGTCATGGTATGTGGGTGGGTGGGTGAGTGGGTGTAACTATCCATAAAGAAAAAACAGTGTAAGTCATGGCTCGAAATGTGAAGTGTCCACTGCCGATAACTCAGGGAAGCCTCACAACCCGTCTTTGAAGGAGCCATACTGTAAATCTGGGCATGTGTCCTACTGGTCACCTTGGAACTTTGTATTAGTTTGTGCAACTAGGTGATCCCTTTGCAACCCCCATGCGGCCTCTAATGAGTGGTCTAGTTAGCCTTCATTTAAAAACAAGAATGACAAACAAATTCCATTAGTAAAAGTAGGCCTTACATCTTCAGGAAAATCTGTTTTGGTTAAAATGTTACAATGGTGGTGAATGTTCTTGACCACTTTAATTGACTAGAGTCTATCACACATGACTGCCAAGAGCAGTTACGATAAACATAATAATGAAGAGCGTATGGTTTTGGTCTCTCTGAGTCTTGCAGGCTTGATGAGTTTCCTGACTAAAAAATTGAAGCTTAAAACCATCGTTGGAAAATGTCTGAACTCTTGGAATAAACTAAGACTTTCAATAAGACCTTGAGTGTGGCCTTTAAATGAAATAATTCTGCACTGAACAATAGGAACTGTTTTTATATGTGTGTCTAAGCATATGTTCTTTCTCTAAAAATGCTGACTTAAGCATGTAAATGTGTCGGTCTCAGTGGATCGCAGCTTGTGTCAGAAACACACATTTAATCATAGACCTTATAGTAATCCATCAAAAGCAATGCCTTCCATATGGGTCTCTACTGCCCAGTGTACCACATGTGTTTCCATATTATAGCATCAAAAGGGGATAAGGGGAAGTATTTCACTCTGTCACCACCAAAAAACTAAAGCCTTTTATAACGATCTCTGGTCTTTACTCAACCCCATTGTAGTAAAGTTAGGAATTCACTTTCTCTTTGTGTCATTCAGAAGCGGAACCTCGAAGCCAAAGTGCTGAAAGAAAAGGAGTTTTTTAATCCAATCTTGCCGTTCATTAGCCATCATATCAGTCTTTCAATTCAGTATTCCAAGCAAGAGCATGAGTTTGTGTCAGGAAGAGGAAATATGAACCCAGTAAACCCTGCGTGTGTTTACAGCTCATTTATTCAGTGGTGGAATAGGAGGGGTGCTGAATGAGGAGCAAGCGTGTGCTGACAAACATAGATCATAGCAAGGTGCAGACGCAGGTATTTCGGGCATACACGCATTAGCAGTGTAATGTATGGCCCTGACTGCACCTCGTATATTTGTGTGTAAATAGAGCATAAAGTCATTTGCTGAAAGTGTGGCAGCTTTAATCATGCATTTACTGTATGGGTAACTTTAAATAGAACTGCCTTGCCACATGATAATATAATATACTGAACAATTCTGTATACAACATAAAAATATGAATGTCGTTTTTTTTTAAAGTCAGCATTCAACAGCAGGCACTATCTAACAAGTATAATTTTGTGGTAAACACGACCCTCAAGACATGCCACATTCTTCTTCTTTCTTCTTAGTGACCTCTTTTTCATGACAGTGTATTATTTTTGTTATTATTTATTGATTTCCTGACACTTTCTGGTTGTAGGGTATGCTGACACGCACACAACAACAAAATATATATTCTTTTAAATGATTGTTTTATGTTGACCTCTGACCTTACATGGGATTGGGTCTTATGTGCGTATATATGTAAACGCGTGAGGGAACCCCGGTGTCAGACCGAGAGGCAAGCTGGAGAGTTGCTTTTTGATGAGTGGCTCATATTGAAAGATAAATGTTACCTTGGTTAGCAAAATAAAAAAAAGAAATACTAAGAATCGTTGAAGTATTTGCTTTTATTTTTGGTAGATACACAACACTAGTGAGCACCAATTTGAGAAGTAAAGTTAAGAAGCAAATCATGAGGATGGACAAGGACAGCTGGTGAACATGAACTTGAACTAAAACTGACAGTGTCAGTGTCAGTCTACAAGGTCTGATCTCTGTATGCACTCGACCTGACAAAATCAGTTCCAACAAGGTAAACACATCAAGACACATCTTCCCCATGAGGAATTGCAGATTGATGGCCGGGGTTTTAATAAATAAATGCATCATTCCAAAGTAACAGCTCCATTAGGAAGAATGGCATTGATCAGTACGCACTGTAAACTGAGCTCCGCACCTTCTTTATTCACCTCTAAGAGGAAGCAGGAAGCAGATGGATGGAGGTTAACCAAGGTCATCCTTTAAGCATTTTCTGTGTGTATCACAGCAAACTTTGAAGGTGATTTTTAAAATTGGTTTCAAGGAGATTCATTTCCACTAATAATTACATAAAATACATGCACTGCTGTGTAATCACAGTACTTCTGCTCTTCTACATCTTTAAGGCTAATTTTTGTTGTCATGAAACGTTCAGCTCTTTTGGTCCCTAAGTGCACGCCGCACTGTGTACAGAAATCCTCCCTATTGTCCTCAAATCTGTCAGTGAAGCAGAGCCCATGCCCGTATTTATATTCACCATTCACATGTTTGTTGATTCAAGGACTCCAAGTCTGAATCTTGGAGGGGGGGGTTGGGATCCTGAGCCAAGGACCGGCCAGCAGGCATTTTATCTTCAGCGCCCCCCCCCCCCCCAAAAACACACACACCCCAACGCCCTACCTCCCCTAAAAACGGCTCCATGAATAACTGTTAACAATTTTCACACATGAAACCAACTACAAAAAAAAAACACAATAGCTAGCACAATATTTTACAGATAGCCTCTGGGATCAGTGTAATCTGAAAGCAGCTTTAGCAATGGCCCCCTGCTGAAGAATTACACGCCGCTTTCGTGGTGAAATCAAAACTGTCCAGTCAGAGAGTTTCACGACTAGGGCCATTATTGAACCCCAGCCCGAGCTAACATTTGCACTGGCCACATTCACTTCCCTCCACTCCTCTCCTTGATGAGGATTATGTCACTTCAAAGCCACAATGCCACGCTGGGAGCTCTTAGCATGGCATTTGGTAACATTGTGGCACAACATTGTGACACACTTTAGAGGGCATGGACGGTTACAATTTAAAGTATACAAAAAAAGCTTGTGTTGTATTTTCCAGAAAAGACAACATCAGCTGTGGTGGACAAGATATGGGGGCTGACATATGGAAGGCTTCAGTGGTATACTAGAGATGAGACATGACATGTCTGGAGATGTTAGGCATTTAGTGTGTTAAGTTATTGACGGGAGGTTGGATTGAATTTGCCATGTGAAATGAAGGAGTCCAGAAAATGAAAAATGAATCTGTGTGTCATACCCAGACCATGTGCAAGGCATCAGTTTATCTCCTGCAGCCTGAGAAGTGAGCAGTCAGTGGGTATTGACACGAATGAGTAAAATGACCACATGAAATGACAGAACCAGAATTGTGCTTGGGGTGTGTCAAGTTGCTAAATGGAGTTTAAATTGAGCTTTTAAGGGATGGAGTGTAGATTAATCTATAGAAATCATGCTTAGATACTATCACGTATTATTAAGGGCATTTTCCGTAATTTAGAAGTATTCCTTTGACCTTTTGGGTGGAGTGAACTCCTGTTTGCGCACTTCCGCTGTAGTCCACAGCTAAAAGAGAAATCAATATGGGCAGGCTGTTGTCATCGTCATTCAAAAGCAACGGTTGTTGGCGAGATGGCACATTTGTATGCAGGGCCATGATGTGACTCAGAAAGCCAATCAGACAGAAAATGAATCCACTGATGCTGCATGATGATCTGTCTGTCAGCAGAGTATCAATAGAGAACATCATCTATGTGTGTGGAACAGTAATTCAATACTACAAAACAGCTTGTGCTCTTAAAGCAGGACACATCATTATCTGAATTTTTTTAATAATCATTTCCAGTTATCATCAATGTGTCATAAATTATTATTTTTGATTTAAAATAGATTTTTGTTTTCAGTTTTAAACATATCTCGGAAGCGCTTTAGATTTACTTAGTACATTGTGGAGATGACAGCTTCAACCTGATATATGGTAATTCACTTTCGCATACTGTATATTCCACAAACAATCTCCTTAATAAGTAATAATTAATTCAAGTATCACACTCCAAACATGACAATACAGCGTTGTAAAGTTTAAGACAAAAACATGACATTTAATCCATTAAGAAATATAGAAGATGGGTAACTTCAACTAATTTCCGTCTGACTTTGTTGCCATGGTACAGTATATCTGCCTACAATTACTCCAGATTGATACCGCAACATTGAACAAATGTGTCTGTCCACTCTACACGGATTGTCTTTGTGTAATCAAATTAATACCCTGCTGAATACATTTATGAAGGGATTTAATTATGAATGTCACTGGCCTCATCTGGAAAGGTGCTCATTAAAAAGTATGAGGTTTTGTTATGAGTTACATGATCACCTGGAAACTGTTTCCCTGTCAGATGATGTCAGATCAGCAGAAGATTGGCAGTCCGACATGCAATTTACTTCTGCCAAGTGTGGTTTTGTAGATGTCAATCGTTTTAGGCCAAGTCATACAAATGAATAATTCAAAATGAAAACTGTTGACTCAATGGGGAAAAAATATATTATGCCAATTTAATCAACTTTAGTCCCGCAGGATGAGCGTCAGGTAGACAGGAAGGAAACACCCCAGATCAGAAACACACTGTGACATTTCCATGTGGACTCTGGAGGAACTGGTGACTCACGCAGTGTGGAATAGGCCACATGTGCTCTATTTAAAAGAACACATACATATATACAGGTATAAATAGCATCCTAATGGTGAACCAAAAGTTCAATCAAATGTGGTTGGCTTTCATCCAATGACAGAGGTTTTCGAGAGGGGCTCTTTCTAACGGAAGTTCTAACAGCGTCATATTTGATTTCAGCTGTCGGGTTTCAATAGCAAATTAGATTATGAGAGCTTGTCCATCATTCAGCACAGATGAATGCTTTCTTAGTGTGTGCATTATCCTAGATGTAATGGAAACTCTGTGTACCATGACCCCCAAATAATCCATATATCACCACCCACACAATTATCTTCACTTTTCCTGCTTTACTCCCCAGCAGCTGGCCTTGGAATGCTCTCTGGGTGACCTTTCTAACAAAACCCTTGACATCCTGTTTTAAAGTAGTTACTCCTCTACAGTGTGTGGTACAAATGTTGACTTCTAGGTAGTGCTAGTAATGACTGTGTAGACCATACCATACTACACGATGTTTACAGTCATGGGCTACCAGGCATGCCATCAGGATAGACGCTATAGATCAAAAAGGGAGCAGGAGAATGGCGATGAAGTGAATGGATTTGAGTAAAGGCTCAATTGTTATGTGGAAGAAACTTCAAGGTTTACCAAACGTACCACTCTGCCTGCAACTTCCAGGCTGTTGTAATGTCCTTTCACATAGTCTAACTGAAAAAAGTCTCCACTAAGGACAAGGTTTCTGCAAAGTGAAATATTGTACTTGGGCTTTTTTTGTTAGGGCTTTAAGCCTTGAGTTCTGCAAAGCAACTGCAAACAATAGTTATTGTACTGATTCCTAAATGCACTTAAATTGAATTGAAATGGAAGGTGTAGTCAGTAAGGTCAGAGCTGCTCTATATCATTCGCACTGTGCTCATGCCCTTCTGTATGTGACTACATTGGTTTTATTTTTTCCTCATTTAGCTGATTTGTTTTTGCAGGTGCAGGTATCCGCTAAAGAGGAACGTTGTGCTCTAATCACTTACAAGCCTGTGCCTGGGAAAACAGTTTTTTTTTTTAAATGTCAGCGCGCATCGAACAGGGTTAAGTTATTCTCATCATTTCCTCCACTGACTCTGACACTGACTGCCAGCGCTCCCAATAAACACAATCTCCCTGCAGCATCCACAAACATCTGCACCTGGCGTTGGACACCCGGTCGAAATGGGCCGCGCAGGAGAGATCTCTCTCATCCCTTTTACGGGCCTGCTGAAAACAAGCTAGGTCTGTTCTGACTCGAGTGACCTTCGCCAGGCGTCCTGTCGGCACACGGACAAAATTGCCATGGCGATGGGAGTCGTTGGCCCCTCCCTGATGTTCAACTGCCAGCCGCTCAGGATGCTGTCGGGCAGGAAGGAGGCACAGGTGACCATGACAGGCACAGGAAATGGTCATCCTTTTCGGAGGGAGATGGATGATGGCTAGCGTTAATGGCATGACAACAGCCGAGGCATTGAGCGAGTCATTTGTGTCAGCACGGCCGTTTTGGGTACTTTAGCTGATGTGGACCGAGAGAGTAATGGCTTTCAATGTGCAATCGTACAGCTTTGGGACTAATTTGATCAAGCCATTTAGTCAGAGTTTTAATGGCGTCTGGCAACTTTAACCGCCTATTGAAACGTCCTGTTTGGGGTTCAGTTGTCGGGGAATGTTTTAGTCATTTATCTTTTTCTCCATATTTAAACAGCAGTGCAAGACGTTAAACTACTTTTTCTGATTGCATCAATATTTAATTTCTTGTTAGAGACCAGCCCCAGGTTAGTTTCAACTTTTTTTTTTGTTTTAATTGTGATGATCTGTACATCCACAACTCTGCTTATCAGTACTCAGTTTCTGAGGAATTGAAAAGCTTCTACATCCATCTCTATGCAGGTCCTAAGCGTCAGGCGGCTCAATGTGACTTATTTTGTTTTCCTCGTCTACCAGGGAAACCCATTGCAGCAGCCATTTACAGGGGGACATGTTCAAAGGCATCGGCCCATGCCGTCCCACCGCATTACTCTTTGCATTGATTTCATTGACCTGCCAAAGGAGTAAAATAGGTAGAGTCTGCCATCATTTATCAGACTCACTCCCCAGGCAATCTAATTAAGCTCTGCAGGAGTGTTACGTCGGATGATGGATACTTCCTCGGTTAGACTTTAGCCAACACCTGATGCGAGCCCACTTACTGTACGGCATTCAGCATTCATAACAGCATAAGCTGCTTACCACTGCTGAATGGCTCAGGAAATGGGAAGAACAGTTGTTCCCTTGGCCCTATTGTCAGACAATCAACTAAAGTCAATCAACAATGTGCAACAAATACATCCTGATGCAAGCAATGTGTTGGCTCTCATAGGAGAGTTCAGTAATTAAGGTTGATATGAGAAATGACAACAAGCTCTTGACCTGAAGTGAAAAGAAAACTAAAACACGAAACTGAAGTCACTTTTTCCAGCTTTCACATGCTTGTGCCATTGTTATAATACAACATGCCACTGTCTCATCTGCTCTGTCATACAGATTCCTAAAATACTTCATAATTATAATTATAATAATATTGTTAATAATATTCAGCATTTGAATGTATTGCTTTGGTTACATGTATTTGTTCAAGGAATGAATGCGTTGTGTGTGTTAATAACGGACATGTGTTTATGACAAGCATATTACTAACACTGCGTATTATGAACACTGTATTACTGGACTGCATAATAGCCTTTGCCTATTAGATGTTTTCTTAGGTATTCCTGTTTTGTTTTATTGTTTTTCTCAGCTATTCCAGGTATTAATGAATTCTTCATGAGCAGCTTTAAGCAAACAGAAATTGACCGAGCTTAAGGTTATTTCATTTTACAGGGCAGGCACAGAGCATAGCCTATGTGCAGCTGTGGCGCAGAGCAATTCACTGAAACTCACCAGAGAAGCAGGAAATTAGTTCACCTTAGTATGATCAATGGCCGGACAAATTGCCCTGCTCAGGACAGTCCAGGTGTGCACGACTCCAAAGGGCTTATTCTCAGCTCAGTTCTGCCTCCACTAGCAAATCTAAAGGCAGCCAAGCCAAGCAGACTGGATCCAGCCCGGATCTGGCGCAGAAGTATAGTGGATCGACCTAGCCAGCAGTCCCTTGTTTTCCACCTGATGAGAGAGAAAGCAGTGAACAGTGCAGTGAAAAGGGTGTGTGGGGTGTGGGTTGTGGGGTGAGGTGAGGTTACTTCCTTGGATGTTGACAGTAAGAGTAATGACTGTGAATGCGCATTCATTAGACTAGGGGACTAACTTGATCAAGCCATCTAGTTAAAGTTTTAACAGTGTCTGGCAAATAAAACTGCCTGTTGAAATGTCCCGTTTGTTGTAAAGTTGTAGGGGAGTGTTTTTTCGGCAGCAGAAGTCAAAATTACATCGAGTCCGCAAATAGCCGAACTGACGCGGATTCGCCGAGCCAGCAGTCCTAGTTTTCCACCTGATGAGAGACAAAGCTGTAAACACCAAAGGGGGCGGGGAGGGTTTTTTTCTCTCCCTCAAGCGACATGTTTTTATCAGAGAGTTTTACACCGACATTACCTTTGATGCATGCTGCACCCACAGGCCTACCAACGTAGTGAGGGAAATTTATCGAGCAGGCCTTTGCCTTCCAGAGGTCACTGCTGATGATGAAGCATCATTGTGTCCCACGACAACGGATGATGATGCGTGCATTACACGTGGTCAAGGCCAGGAATTAGTACTCGGTATTATTATTTGTGTCAGGAATCTGTGACGTTAAACACCACAAATATAAATCGAATGTTCTATTACATGTAACCTCCAGTGCATGTTATCGCTTTTTTTTTTTTTTTTTTTTCCCTCTTGTATGACAGAGACTCTGTCAGTTTGCAATTTCGTTAAGCACTGTGCTACCATACATTTCACGCAGAATCATTTTTACTCCATTCCTGGTCTCCATATAATTCAAGCTGTCTCACAGTCACTCTCCTTCGCACAGAAATTCAATGCGGCACCCGATTCTTCACTACCTGAGCATGGATATCATGTTTACCGTTTACAGCACCAGGACCGAGTAATTTCAGCCCCTAAAAAACACCTCAACCTCAGCACGTAATGAAGTGGCAGACATCTTATCAGGTTGTGATTACATGACACTGATTGGGCCCCAACACAGCATGGGCTAAGCGTAACATTGTCCCCTGAGTCACTAGTGCTCCCTAATCAGAGACTTAATCACAGGTTGAAATTACTAAAAAGGCCTGCAATTATTACAGCACAGCTTATACAAGCCTGCCCAGGGACAGGGAAGATCATATTCAGCTTGTGCAAGACAATTTTGTTTATTCAGCTAGTCAAACAACTGAAACTGAAAATGACATTCTCGTTGCCATTATAAATATTTCAGGTGTGTTTTTCTTAGACCAAATGCAGCTGTCATACTTGTGGGCTGCTGATGGTCGCTGATTTTTATTGGTGAGCCTGTGGTTCTGTTTATTTATGGCAAGATGCACAGGAGGAGAGATGTTTTTCCCTGTCTACTGCGTGTATTGAGTAAGCACCTGGCGTGTGGTCCTAACAAGACAGGAATCTTCCTTTCCCTGTAAGTTAATGGCTTTGAGATTGCATTTTCATAGGGAGAAAAGTGGTTTTACAGGAGAGGAAAGAGCCCCTTTCCTAGAGCCTGCCATAAAGTTTTTATTGGTGTCTGACTTTACTTCTTTCCAAATTCCAGATGGAGGTAGACGTGTAGTTATTTGTCTTTGCCAAGTTTATTGCTCGTAAACTGAAACATAACTGTTAAACTTCCCTTCAACTCTCACCCTTGAATATGCAACCTCACCCTTTGAGTAAACAAAACAAAAATATCCATTTCAGATGTTTCTTTTTGCCTGACATTTTTTACTTCACTGTACTCTGAGAATTCAGTTTCTCCAAAACATTCAATTTGACCATGACTACCCTTCAGCCATCTGAGACGATTCTTTTTCCATTTGTGGAAATACACTCAGTCTGATAAGAGTAGATAGCTATACTTATAGCATTCGGCCTTGCAGCACATAAAACACAGCCGAGTGTGTGCAGGTGACCTACCTGTCACAGACTTTCCTGTCCAATGACATGTATGTCACTGTTTACAAGTAGTCCACTATCTGTGCATGTTTATGAGGTGATGTTCTCTGATTGACATCCCATCTTCACAGCACATCTAGCTTGTACTTCAGCTGAACCTTGTAAAAAGTTGAAAATCCTGAGGGAGGGAGAGTGTGCGAGAGAGAAAGAGAGAGAGAGAGAGAGAGTATACCTGTGTGTGTGTGTGTGTGTGTGTGTGTGTGTGTGTGTGTGTGTGTGTGTGTGTGTGTGTGTGTGTGTGTGTGTGTGTGTGTGTGTGTGGGGTGGGGGAGGTGGGGGGTTAATGAAAAAGAGCAGCTGTTAATGTGTCTGACACATCGTTCGTCCTTCCATCATCACTTCTGCCCTGTCCTGAAATACTTATATATCCTTGTTTCATTTCAAACTGTCTATTGAATTAATATGTATGGGCTGAGATATGGCCCAGTGGATTTACTGTGTGTGATTTACTCTGTGGCTAATAGGTAAGTAAGTATAAATCAAACCACTCGGAAAGAAGCATCCAGAAGCCAAGCCAATTTCATGACAGAGAGAGAGTGGAACCTTGGGAAGGCTACACAGTCAAAGAAAGTTCAAGTACAATGTCCACACTGGGATAGATTTAGAGAGTGAACTATCTGTGAACTTCAAGGCAATACACTTGTGTAATCCAGTGAAATTGTACAAAAAAAAATCGTGTGGCTAATTGATTACACCCGCGCACGCATAGTGATACAGGTGTATTGTAATCGCGGGCGTCTGTCTGTCCATCACAGCGATAACTGAAACCGATTTCTATCAAATTCAGTTGGTAGTATGGGATTGGGGTCAGGACCTGTGCTATCAATTTTTTTTTAATTGGTCGAAGGTCATGGTCACAGGCTAAGGTCAAAGTTTTGCCGCCATGCTAAGTGCATGGGAATACTTTGATAGCTCATATCATGAAAACGCTTAGAGATACAGTCACAGAGTGCTTATCTAGTTTATTTTTTTGTGATTCATCATCTTTTTCTTGCCTTTCATGGTAAATTTAGAGGGTTGATGCTGTGTGAGATGGTTGAAAACTTTCTGTAATGAAATTGAATGTATAGAATATTTTGGGTTTTTTCTTACTTTATTTTATGTGTTGTTTATTGTGTTGCTATTTATGAGACTTTGTTGGCATTCCCCATCCAGTATATAACATCCTGATCACCCCATGTTTGTTTTTAGCCTCAAAACTTTACTTAAAGCCTACTTACAATTTGATTTTGTCATCACTTTTTACCTTCTCACATGTAACTGCTCTTGGAATGTGAGCCTCATATCTCATATGTCCTGAGATTTCAGAATGAACTGTGCAGGACCAAAATCCCATATAACGGCGTCGAATAACTTGCTTTTCCAGCTTGCTGAGTCAAAGGTGCCAATAAAAATGATCCCTGTGGTTCATCCTGCTCAGTGACAGCTCAACTTTAGCCTGCAATTAAACTGGCCATGAGCACCAATTTGGGGCTATTTTTCGCCCCCAAAATCTACTCGGGTATGTCCGTCAGCATTCATAGACCTCAGAATTTAGCCCAACGCTAAATTTTTGAAGCATTGAATTTTACTTCACTATCAGAGCAGGTCTCTTTTTTTGGATTAGCTGACTGCAACAACTCTCACATCTTGATGGTTGGCTCATGTGAATGTGACCCTTTGTCATGGAATGACTGGTGTGGTCTACAGAGCCACCTCCAGTGGTCCAGACATATAGCTCCTGGTTTTCGAACAGCAGGCCAGAACTGAACAAGCCTTTTGGGTGAAAGGTGAAATGTCTTCAAGCTCCAAAAAGAGGTCCAGTTGCTTACAGCTTAGCTCCTTTGACTACCATGACCTGGATGAATGAGAATCTACACACATTGAATTTCACTCTTTATCAATTAAACAGAGTGGATAAGCAGTGTGCTATCTAGAAACAGGCAGTGGAAGTCCTCTTGGCACTGGGATTTATGTTTTCAGTCACTCGCTGTGTGACAGTGGGTTTTGAAAGCAGCAAAAGTAGGGCTGTCCAAACATGACATATTTTGGCAAAAAATGAAACAGAACCACCACCACCACCTCGCTTGCTTTTTCTCTCTCTCTCTCTCTCTCTCTCTCTCCCTCTCTCTCTCTCTCTCTCTCTCTCTCTCTCTCTCTCTCTCTCTCTCTTTCTCTCTCTCTCCCTGCAAGGACTGGAAAAAAGAGAACTGGCTTGACGACAGTCCAACAGGTCCCACTTGATTTATGCACACTTCGAGTCCCTTACAGTTTGAGAGCCAAATCCCAAGTGCAGACCTCTGTGTTCTGCCAGGGTCTGCAGCAGCCATTAATCTCCCACCATTAAGACGGAGACATTTCCTAGCTGGGTAATGGATGGCCGTTTGGACAGGTTTCCTTATCGAGACGGTAAACACCAGAGGCACTTCACTTAAAGACATGGTCGGGAATTCTGGTGAGAGGTTGCTCATGGTCAAACTCAGCAGCCAATTGAATTACAGTTTCTTACAGTGCAATGTACTGATTGGCTGGCATTCCTAAAAGCTACAATTACCATGGGACTGTGTCTGTCTGCTTTGCAGTGCCATTACAAATAAAATAGTGACTGCTGAATTTTACAGAAAGTAGATTGAATAAGAATCTCAAACACCTTTAAAGCCTGAGTCACTTGGATGGCACAAACCTCTGCTTGTAGCTGTCTGGCTGTTTTTGTGTCATGGTTAACAGTCACTGGTAACAGAACTTGTTCTGACCGTTTCAGCTACTATCCAATTCACTGGTAATTGCCATGTCAGGTAGCCCATAAAATGCAGGGTATTGTCACTGCAAATCACTAACTCACATTGAAAATGACTGGCAGCATATGTGTGTATATGTGTGGTAAAATAGGTGTTACTAATAGTGAAGGGACACTATTTTTTGGTTGTCGCAGCCAGGTACCCACAAAGGCATAAACAGAATATGCTCTTGATCCTTTTGAGCAATTGTAGCAAGCGCCTAAGATCCCCCTCGGGAGGTGCAGCTAAAAATACACAACACTCGAAAAAGTGACCTCAGCCATTTATATTAACAATGTCTTCTGCCATATAGACACATTGTTATAGGCAGAAGAGCCCAATGCTTTAGTTGTGTTTTAAAATGGGCAATATCTCAAGTTCAAGTGGTTCTGTGTGAATAAGTTAGGTGTTTTGCTAAGTTAGCCTATAAAGCCATCCCCAAGCCACAACTGCTATTTATCCACTACTTAAAACAGCTTCTTTATAGACGTCCGGTGCCTTTGTCAGTGGAACCATAGGCATATCTGCGTAATTTTAAAGGCAAGCTGAGGTATTTGGTTCCTTAGTGGAGATTTTATGACATTTAAATTGTGTGACATATGAAGTACACTTTATGTGGGCAGCTCTTTCTCAGAGGCTGACCTTTACAGAACAGGAATGTGGAGTAAAGAAAAAAGACAAGCATGAAAATCATCCATGGAAAGGTCAGCAGCTTGATCATCTTGACGATCTCCAAAGTTGGTTCCTCTCATAAACTGCAACTTAATGTTTGAGTCTAGACGCAAGGCATCATGCCTGTGCTTTAGGAAACCTGTCCAGTTCATATTCTAGCCAGGAAAGCCATGCAATTCATTATCAATAACAAATATATATTGGAACAATACTGTTGACTCTAGCAATTATCACCTATATTGCATTTCATATACACTTTACTGAATACATAATTGTTGGACTCCTATTGCTTCTACAGCTGTGAAAGAAAGTTAATGTAAGTTTACTGAATGACTTTTCAACACAATTTCATTAGGCTTGGACACTCAAAAGTGGAAGTGAATGCCAATTAAAATCCAACACAAATCATCTCCAATGCCCTCACACTGTGACTGCTTAAATAGTCAGTTTCTCTTAGCAGACCGCCGTCTCCGCATCAACAGAAAGGTTTGTGAATGCAAAAGCCATGGCCTGTCATTAGGTGACATTGGTGTGGTCTGGTCTTCCTGGGGTCCCTGTTCTTTGGGTATCTAATGGTCTGGCCTTTAGATGGTCAGAATGTAACTCACTGTCTGGAACGACGTAAAGCCTCATAGTCTTAACCAACTTGTGGTTCACATAAGGATTCACTCTCACTTGAGGACTCTTTGTCATAACAGAACTATTTACACACCATGTGGTGAGGATGACATTGCATCTCATGATACAGACCTTTTATGTATCAAATGGAAATAAATTACACTGATTAGGTTCATGAATTGATTATACTTATGTTGTTACATATTAATAAAAGTATAGCATTGTCTTCAGGTGTGAGAAGTTGTTTGCTTTGAATGAGCTACGCATTACTCAGTAATGAGAATAAATAAGAACTGTCTTCTTGAATTAAAGCATTTTCAGATAGAATTCAATGTAGTCATTAATGTGGCTCAATATAAACCGGCAGAGTTGGTAATAGGAGCTTGTTTAATGTACAGGACAGTCTTGCCTAAAGTGGGTTTGCAGATACATTTTGGCTAACACAGAAGAATGTCTGCTTTTATGGTTGGAGATACTGCGCAGTCATACTCATAGTATAGCTAAAATGTTACATTAACCAAATTTTTGTCATGCACATATAGCCTTCATTATGTCTAAGTTCAGTTACAAATATCGGACAACAATCAAGGATCTTCAAAAATTAAAAAAAAAAAGTAAAAAAAGGGGAACATGGGAAGCCCTAGAGTCCTGATTTGATTGGATGTAATTGCACGTCTCTTGGGGTGTCAAGGGCAACTGCCACCCCTCTTCGCCCAAGAGGGGTGGGCGAAAGTGTGATGAATGTGACTCCAACATTGTGTAGATTGTAGAAAGTCATGCCTCAAGTACAAACCACACTGAAAAAGTATTGGATTAATTTTGCTGTAATCTGTACATCAATTCCACATTAATGAAAAGGATCAATATTTCTCTTTCTCTCAACATGATGAATCCCCAAGCCACCTTTCAGCAGGTTACAAGTCTGACTAGAATGTTAAAAAATCTATACATTCTACCCAGAACTCCATTATAGTTTATATAATGTGGAATCTTATGTTGCTGATGAATAGATCATTCCAGAGCCATAGAAATGGCTCTGGATCATTATATTAGAATGTTACTTTGCTGATGAATGGATGATATCAGAATGCACAGAATTCACACTGGGTCTGTTTTTCTGGAACTTTTCGGGAAGTGGTGAAACCTTTAATCTATTGGCTGTTGCATAATAAGAAAATTATGTTTGACTGGACACCATGGCAAACAGAACTGACTTGTCACACACAAGCACACATGACACACAGGTACAAACACACAGACACAGACACACACACAGACACACACACACACAGACACACACACACACACACACGCACGCACACACGCACACACGCACACACACGCACCACATGCACACACAACTGGTTTGCTCTTAGACCTCCCAAGGCAAGTCTTTGACACTTGGATTTTTTTTTTCTTCTATTGTGTTCATGATAGAGACTCAACTCACAATTTAATTTTCTCTTGAACAATACACCTAGGCGTCTGCCATCCTGAATAGGTATTGTATAACACTACAGGTAGGAGAGGGTGGTGTAGAATGCTGTTGATGCATACAGTATAGTATTTTTTTTAAGTATATTTTTAACTGCTGAGAACTGCAAGCACTTGTCTGTTTGGTCAAAACGCCAGAGCAATTTGATTCATGTCAGGATGCAAATGAGCTTACAGAGAGGACCAGCACCTGGGTCGCTCTTTGTTGCCATCAACCCCCCCTCATTTTGGAAAGATGTAAATGAGTCAGATTTGGTCCTTTCTCCCCAGCCAATTATGTGTCCGCAAATATTATGCAGGGACATATCCTTTGGAAGTCATACAAGCATACAAGCAAGCTCTTCTTCACTCGGCTGCGCTCACAGTGGGGTGCGAATAACCTTACTTAACCGAGCAGGCCCACACCTGTGCCGAAACAACAGCTTCCAAATGACTCTCAGTCCGTCAGTCAGTCAGTCCAGAGAAGCCCATGTGGTTTCATTATAGCAGTCACTCTGTCTAGGCTGGCCGAAAGGTCAAAGCCATTAACTGCCGTTGAGTCATTGTGAACGCACAGCTGCTTTTAACAATAAAAGGTGACCGTGAGGACACCTGAGTTAAATACACCGGTTCCCAATTAATCACCACAGAGCTGCCAAAAGGGGTCCTAATAGAGCCTGGCAGGGAGAGTGTGGCTCGAAACAAGTCTGGCAAGTGGACTGAGTCTAAAATATAGTGTGGATCTGAAACTCTGAAAGTGCTAAAGCAGGTGTAATTTCTTTACCAACTGTAGTAGAGACATTGGCCACACTTTACTTGTGTGGTCCCCTGTAGGCAGAGGCGATTCCAGACTCCCCAGTTGGGGCCCAAGGCAAAACCTTATTACTTTCACTGAAAACTGCAATCTCTGTAGTTTAAAAGTTGTCAACCCTCCAACGTCCTTTAGTGGCATGTCGAGAAAAAGCAGTTGCTTGTGTTGCCTGTTGGCTAGCTATGCCTCTGACTGTAGCACAATCCAGTAGCACATTTGCAATATCTGGTACTGGATTGTAGCTTCTGAATCCAGGGTGCCCTTCACTGCCTGTAGGCTGTCTACACATGCTCAGATAATAAACAAACGATCTGATGAAACTCTGTTAATTAAAATGTAAGGATAATGTTAGGTTCAGGGGTTGAGTTTTAGTGTAGTGATGTTAAGTGAACTGAGGTTCAACTAAGGCTGAATTTCAATGACACATCTAAACTGTGTCACTTGCTTTCTGTTTTAACTTTTGAGAGGATAATGCATAATCAAAACTGCCTGGGCATTATGTGCACATACATTTATTACAGTGTGTCCTGCCCTGATACCTAAAACTTTAGGGAAAGAAACCCTAACCCATATGCAAAACATTAATTATTTTTTTATGGTTAAAATAAAAGAAAAAAAGTCAGCCTTGAGCATAAAAAACAAACGCCACAGGTTAATTAAAATGCAGAAGGTCAAGAGATAAGGAATCAGGCTTAAGCATTTGTATCTTTGGGGTTTCCTCGAGCTTGATCTTACTCTTCTGTTCATCTACTGTGTATTGACTATGATGGGATGTTATGTTATAAAAGTGAACTCTTTCAAGCTGGATTAGAGAATAAGGTGGAGGTGAAGTGTAAGAGTAAGAGTAGGCCAAAGAAGATGAAGACTTGACGTTTAGTCTGTACCCTGGCTGATTAAAATGCAGAGCAAGATGGTGACAGGCCTTGTCCCAGAAGAAGGAGAATTGATCTGTTTATTACTGATCTTGGCACCCTTGGTAATCTCACTGTCCAGAACAGAAAACATCAATGATGAAATTGCCATCAAAATTTTTTTTTTAATTTCAATATCATATTTACGTTAAAGTTTGTATTTGGCAGGTGTTTTTACAGTACTTGGCTAAATTTCCATATCTGAGACACTGGGTTCAGTAAACTCATTTCTCACACGGCTTCTGGTTGTGGTTGTCTGGGGACCTATTCTGCATGTTTATCAGTGCGCAGGTGTGTGAGGGCCCAAGTCTGTTCCAAATTAATTGATTTTCTCTGACTGTGTGTTACAGCCAGTGGGCTTTCAAGTCAAGGCCGAGAAGGACTGTCAGTCAAATAATATGTTTTCGTACCAAAGTTCTGCCGAGTCATCTGCCAAAGGTCAAAATGAATTAAAAGTACAGTAGAAAATGATAATAATAAAAATAATAATTACATTACTAAAACAGAAAATAAGGTTGACGTGCAGCATGATTAGACTTACAGGGAAATCAGCTTTCTGATTCTACTGCTTGCTCTTTGTATAATACAGTGTACCTACCTCTCCCCTTTGTAATCCATATTCAAATCCATAGCCCTTTGGATGCAAGGGCACTCAACTGAGCCACCTGTGCCCTGTGTAATGGGTGGACATGCCCAGACTATATCAGATCACAGACATACTGTAGCTAAGCCAGATGCTGGGATCAATAAAGTCAACCAGCCAATCAACCAGCCAATCAATCAATCAATCAATCAATCAATCAATCAATCAATCAATCAATCAATCAATCAATCAATCAATCAATCAATCAATCAGTCTATCTATCTATCTATCTATCTATCTATCTATCTATCTATCTATCTATCTATCTATCTATCTATCTATCTATGACAAACTAACTTACACCAGGATATGTCACCTTGAGGGCAGATGATTGATATCTTCAGCCTTCAACCATTCAGTTGTCACTTGGATGGGGATGTGTAGGTAAGCACAGGATGGGGATGTGTAGGTAAGCACAGGATTGCTGCAGGCCCCTCTGAGCTGTGTGTAATTTTGTAGCTCATATTCTATTCCCCTTTTTCTAATATCATCTTTTAGCTTCCCATGCCTCATATTGGGTTTTTATGATCATAACCTCAGGGAATGCTTTTGGTTTTTTGTCAAGTGGCCAAGTTAATATTTGATTGAACAAATGATGATTAAATGAAACGAGCCTCTCTGGTAAGGCAGATGTGATGTAACCGTTTTTTTTAAGACATTTGAAAAGATGGACACAGGGTTTCATAAAAAGCTCAAGTACAAGAACACAGGTCTCACAAAATGCATTTTGTCATCCAAATGAATCTGTGGTGCTATCCAGTGGTGTGCTGAGATTGGTTAAAGCACTGTAATTCCCCCTTCCCCCTTTTCCTCATTTGATGGAATGTCATCTTGGGCTCGGAGTATTGATTGAGTTTGTCTGTGATGGATGTCTCGCCAACCCAAGGGCTTCATGCCGGCAGTTGTCCAAGTAACCTCTGATCCTGGATAGGATTCTTCGGATCAGAAAGAATAAAGGAGAACCTGGTCGATTATTCTGTCATAGGGCTGTGCAAGTGTGGAGATGCCAGTGAGTCTATCTCAACTCATGCCCATGAATTTTGCTCAGTGTATGGAGGGATACAGTGCTGGGTTGTGTTAATGATAAGGGAAATATTAAACACACTTCAGTATCCATTACAAAACTACCAGATATCACAAAACATTTCATTCAGACATTGAAGTGCAACTTTGGTGCAAGTATTTAGGAAGCAAAAAGCTCAATGGCATTTTTCAATAGTTTGGTGAGATGTCAAGGCATCTCATTAGTGTATTTATGCCTGTTGTGTTGGGCATTGTTAGAATAAGGAAAACAGGTTTGCCACAACTTTTGTGGACAATATGATAAAAGCTAAATAAACGTGTGGAAATAACTTATTTTTTTCTGATTCTCATACACCTACTCAATGCTTTGAATTTTCTTGAGTAGTTTGATTTGATGTGTTATCTCCACCACTGCCTCCAACCATCTGTTGCTCAGGAGGATTTAAGCTGAAGGCAATAGAAGGTATTTCCAAACGGGGGCTTTATTTTGTCTGAGCTCTACCTCCTCTCCTCTCAGATAGATGAGATCCTGACATTGATCCTATCGGGGCTTGTGGAACGAGACCAACGCATCACGTTCCGACAGAGACGCCTGGGCTGCTTACCTCCTCCTTTTGAGGTGTTGCCATGGTTTCGGCTCGATGGGGAGATTAGGGCCTGCCCTTTGCACCTTCCTCTCCATGGACACCATGACTTACGCCAATCAGAGTTTTAAGCTCTGACAGCCAATAAATCCCCTTCCTTTTGTCTGTGGGCTTTTCTTCACACTTAAGGGACCATTGCCCTTCGACCTGCCCCACTAATGGATCTGGCAGTTGTACGCTGTGTGTTGTGGCAGTTGTACATTGTGTGTTGTGGCAGTGGTACATTGTGTGTTGTGGCAGTGGTACATTGTGTGTTGTGGCAGTGGTACATTGTGTGTTGTGGCAGTGGTACATTGTGTGTTGTGGCAGTGGTACATTGTGTGTTGTGGCAGTGGTACATTGTGTGTTGTGGCAGTTGTACATTGTGTGTTGTGGACAGGCATTAGCTGGTGTAGAGGCACACCTGGGAGGGTTTGGGTTGTGTTGTGACCACTGCTCTGTGCTTCTGTTGATAAACACCATGGAGTTCAGATCGAGTGAAAGAGAGAGAGACATGAGAGAAAGAGAGAAAGAGATACAGAGATAGAGAGAGAAGAGAGGTAGTAATTGGTGAAGGAGTAGGAGAGCATGAGCAAGGAAAAAAGGAGAATGAGAGAGGTTGT
>CM050219.1:14542500-14617500 GCA_027475355.1 Coilia nasus
CAGAAGGCAATCACAACAGTGAGTAGACAATGACAATCATTCTCCTCTCTGACATTGTCTCTTTCTCTCTCTTTCTCTGTCTTTAACTCTCTCTCTCTCTGTCTGTTTCTCTCTTGCATTCTGTCTCTCTGTCTCTCCCTCTGTCTCCTTTCTCAGAGTTTCTCTTTGTCTCTCTAATCTTTATTCTCGCTCTCTCATCAACTCACCATGTCCTCTTTCTCTCTCTCTCTCCCCCCCCCCCCCCCCCCTCTCTCTCTCTTTCTATCTCTCTCCCTTCCAACTGAGTACACTTCTCAACAGTGATCCGCCAGGCACCTGGGACTGTGGAGGCTCCTCGTCACATCCCGCACACACACATACTGTTACACACCAGGGGGCCTTCACCAAGCGTGGAGATTTTGACAAGGCTTGAGAAACATATATGTTGAGAGACATACTCATTGGGATCCTGTGGCTACATTGCACTAGCATAAATCCTTAAAACACACGGCGGTGCCTTCACTCAGTACAGAACATTTTAAAGTATTTGACTGTACATGTGTACACTATGGTCATACACTATTAGAATGTGTCCGCTATAGGAATACACTGCCCACCACAAGAATTAAATTCAGTGGGAACCATATGAAATATCATCAGTGCTCATTGCCATTTAGCCAAGACAATAGACTCGTGAAACTTATATACCGTATCTTATGTTTAAAAACACAAGATGAATGTCAGACAAATGTGAATGGTTTTATGCTAGACTGCGTTAGTCTTGTGTTTTCTTTTTGTCTCTTTCTGACTTTCTCACTAAAGAGACGCTGAAAGGATCCCATTATCCATGCCAGACGTGCTATATTGTGTAATAGAGAAATGGGGTTCTTTTTGGCACGTGGGTTAATTGTGTCTTAATTGTGTCTTAATTGTGTCTTTTGTATCTTATATATTTCAACTCAGCTTCAGCCACAGACTAGCGCCCTGCCAAATATTTAGGTTGTCGGTTGGTGGGTTGGTTAAATCCAGTGAGCAAACTTATTCATTTCTGAATGGATAGGAGGCATTCCATAAGGGCTTGCTATCTATACCCCTACCTTAACTCTGCACAAAGTTACATAAATGGGATTTCATCCAGAGTAACTGGAACTTTTTCTTTGGGCACCAAACCCTGGGCTGATTGTTTATTAAGGTGTAATGCCACTGCTTGCCTTTGCACCTTTGATGTTCAATGTGTTACTGCAGGAAATGCAGGAAAAAAGAAAAGAAGCATTAAGGTAAACCAACCAACTTCAGGCATCACTGAAACCACTCTCAGAACAAAAACTTTGCTTTGAAAGTTTCACTTTGATCCCCACAGAAAGGGAACACAGTTCAAATTTTCACATCAAATAGTCCGAGTTCTGTGATTGTGTCTGTCGCTGTCCCCTTTTAAGTAACGCACAGAAAATGAGTTCTGTCGGTTTTCAGCACTGTTTACATCACTGGATGGACACAGTGCAGTGGATATCAAAACAGTAAATAATGACTAAAGGGTTTCTTTTTCATTTGCAATGCCAGGACTTCATCAACGTCTCTGGGTGTCTTTCCCATTTCAATATATTATCCATATATCATTTCCATATATCATCCAATATCATCCATAATTCCAAAGTGGCTCATAAAACTTAAAATGCACAATAATAATATAAAAGATGTAAATATGTTTGTGTACTATTATAAAATCTGTATACTGACTTGACTGTGGTTCAAGGTAGTGTGTGTATTTATGATCCAGCCATACACTGCTTGTCGTACCAAGCTCGTAGACAGAGCTTGGTCTGGCAAAGATGCCATAGACAGGAAGTTCACAAAAAAGATGGGATCAATGGGTGTCTATCAAATGCCTTTGTATACTACTGGGCAGTGCTACAACCAATCAGACCATTGATTCCAATGACATTTTTCATTGGTTTCTTTCTTATTTCAGGGGCAAAGGAATAGCCAAGAAATAGGCCTGTTGGCCGGATTGACTTGAGTGCAATATTCTATACAGAGTCACAGGCAGTATGGGTAGACCCAAGCTAATTCAGCCAGGCTTCACTGGTTATACTTGTATGTGTAATATCACAAAATTTGTCCCAAGGTATTCCTAAAAAACAGCACTGAAAAACTGTAATCGTATAACATGGACCACACTGGTGTTTGGTGTCAGTGATAGATTGTGTGGTTATAATATATTTCCCTTCCTAAATAGCATACTGTGTCCACAGATAATTTAATATGTGTTACTTGTCACACATGTAATAAATGAACCGTACCCCCCTCACACTAATTCACACGTTCACAGGCACATACAGAGAGCCATTTTAAAAAGAAGGTGACGGCAACCCAAACAGGGCCGCCTACATCAGCACGGACTTCATTACACATACAGGTTTATGCCAGCTGTGGGGGAAGTTAACGCCATGATGTATGTGTTTGTTCACCCAACAGTGTCCTGACCAAACTCCACAGACGAGTTTGTGTGAATGCTAATTCCTTAACTCTGCCCCCTTGCGTCCCTGTTCAATAAGCCGTCACTAATGCCCATTTTGGAACTTCCTCCAGCTTCGGAGAAAAGGATTACTCTGTTGTGGGAGTGCACAGACGGATGGAGCGCCAGGCACACAGGCGGAAAACACAAAGTGTAAAAGCCGATTTTTCATGGGGATATTTTTTTGGAGAAGAAGAAACAGAACAAAAACGAGACACAGAAGGAATGAGACACTGAGAAGTAGAAATGCAAAAATATCTATCAGGGCCGAAAGGTTTAAGATGTCCCAAGGTGCTTGGCAATCTTAAAAAAAGGAATTGACATAAATCTGTCAAGAGTCATTGCTTTTATTATGATAATATGAATTAGCTCCTCAGGTCAAGTGTGACTTTTAAAGCCCAGCCCTCTCATTCTCTCCAAACCCTTAGTCAGCTATGGGGTCTGCAGTTTCAGCAAAGGCGCTCTCTCTGATTTAACATTTAATATACAGCAATAAAAAGGCATCAGGCCCAGCAATAAGCGGCTCCATCTGGACATAATGGTATCGTATTGATCCCTAAACCCAAATTAAAAATCTTGTTTTCTTGCCCTGTAAGTCTCAGAGGCTGCCCACTGGTGCTGCTGCATTCTTATGTGCGTTTTGTGTATATGGAGGGAGACCACTGTTTTTGCCCTGAACACATCTCCAAGAACCAGTCAACTCGCCCCCTATGACACATTCATCAGAGAGAGAGGGGGGGGGGGGCTTCAAAGCCAGAGCTTCACAGGGGCCCACAGAGGACTATGACATGATTAGGGTGGGGGCCAACAATTATTTTCTATCAGGGGGCCCATAATTTCTAGCGGCGCCCCTGATCAGAGACCACAAGTCATCCATCAGCAGATGTAATTCTAGAGTCTGGTGGGGCTCAGGCAAAAAAATCCAAAACTTTTGTTGAAAACCACATTGCTACTACTGTAGTTTAAGGCTTGTCAGCCCTTAGGGGTCCTGTAGTGGCCTCGGGGCATTTCAGCATCAAGCATTTGCCCGTGTTGCCATTTGACAGGTTACATCTCTGTCTAAAAGTACTAAAAGTACTGTGCAGGAGAAGGTCTTTTTTAGAGGGCTTTAAAACTCCTGTGTTTGCAAGATTGCTGTCCTAACATACACAAACTATTGTTGTGGTTGCCACATCCTGTTGATTTGGTTTGTAAAAATGGCTTCCCTGTGTTGCAGTGGACACTTAGTTTGCCGACTTTTGTTCAGCATAGTTTGTAGGGTGTTGGTTTTAGTTTCCTGCACCACAGTTACCCTGAGACAGCTCTTCCTATGCCCAGTGTGTGTGTGTGTGTCTATATGTGTGTGTTTGTCACTGTGTGTTGCTGGTACATATTGTATGTGTCTGTTTTTTTGAGGAAGGTCAACTTTTTTGTTTGAGGTGTGTGTCTATGAATATGTATTTGTATTTGTATTTGTATTTGTATTTGTATTTGTGTGTGTGTGTGTGTGTGTGTGTGTGTGTGTGTGTGTGTGTGTGTGTGTGTGTGTGTGCGCATGAATGTGTGCGTGCGTGTGTGTGTTTGCAATTGTGACTGTGTGTTGTTAGTACGTATGTGTCTGTTGTCTGATTTCCCTTGAGGTGCTGTCCAACTTTTCTGTTTCTGAGGTGTGTGTGTGTGTGTGTGTGTGTGTGTGTGTGTGTGTGTGTGTGTGTGTGTGTGTGTGTGTGTGTGTGTGTTTATGCCTGTGTGTTTGTATGTATGTGTTTTTTTTTCTAATGAGATGCAGTTCAGCTTTTCTGTATAAGGTGTATGTGTCAGAGAGTGTGTGTGTGTGTGTGTGTGTGTGTGTGTGTGTGTGTGTGTGTGTGTGTGTGTGTGTGTGTGTGTGTGTGTGTGTGTGTGTGTGTGTGTGTTTGTATGTGTCAGAGTGTTTGTGCCCACATCCTGCTCTTGCATGGCTCGCCTCTTCTGGCATCCCCCATAAAAAAAAAAAAAAAGAAGGAAACAGAGAGCCATCGCATCGGGCCCCTGGGCTGATTGATGAAATGGAATGGGCCCCGCAGGCAGCACACAGTGCCACCCGCACCCAGAGGAGCCACCCAGCTGCAGCGGCGGTGGGGGGGGCCTGTCTTGGCCCGACACCACCACCGCCGTCAGTGAATGACTGTCACCGGCCCCATGTCACGGCTCCTGGCCAAGAGATTCTCAGAACCAGGGAGACAGCGATGGGTATAAACCGTGATTGTACCAGGAACCTCATCACAAGCGGGACAGAGAGCATCCATCTAGAAATGCAGGACTATGCATACAGTATGTGTTCCCATTTGGCCCCAAGGCTGCGGAGGATATAGCAAATACGGGAGTGGATACGGCATAAAATGGTATAAAAGTGAGTCCGTAGCACAAAGAAAAATGATTGTATTATTATCAAAAGTGACTTTGTAGGGAAAAATAAGTAAAGTGCTTTCAGTTCTATTATTATCTATGATAAGAACACTTTTAAAATTGTAGCCAAATTTCCCTCAAAAAATCCTACTGAGGAGCTCCTGTGCATTAATGCATTAGTGCATTAATAGGAGAAATAATTCAACCTTGAATAATGACTGCTTTGAAATGGATGTTTCTAGTCTTAAAAGGGAGATCATGTAATATGTTCTCTGGCAAAACAATGCCTATACTGTCCCCTAGTGGAGAAAATTCGTTTACACTAACCAGCTGGAAATTTACCTTGTTGTTGCTCAATATAGACAGCTTTTTGTGTGGAAAGAGCCATAGCAAAACCTCAACTCCATCTCCGACCTCTTCCGAATTTGGTAGATTTCCTACAGATTTAGTTGTTAAAATAATTGCACTCGTACCTGACTAGTCCCATATCTGTGACTTAAATGATTCCTGTGATAAACTTACCATGGAAGAAATCTGAGCAGATGAGTGAGTCATATTTAATTCAAAGTCATTCATAATGCATAAACAAATAACTGCCAGCAGCAAAATCTGTCTTGCGTTTTAGATACGGTTGAAGTAACATTATAACATATTCATTACAGAAAACACATACCTTGAATACTGATAGAATTTTGACGTCACAGTTTTTGCACTCTGAAAAAAATTGCTTAACCGTCAGGTATGTTGGTTTGTGTAAGGTTAGGAAAAACCTTAAACACACATTTTATGTCAGTAAAGCAGGCATTCTGACATGATTGCCCCATATCAGCATGTGACACATAAATTAACGATGTAAATGACTGCCTCAACCATGTTCATTTTTGTTGAGAGCCTTTCAGGGTGACCCGCTCTCCATCCTACAGATTGATGCGCCCCCCTTAAATCATGTCTTTTGCTCTTTTAGAAGTTACTTCTCCTGCTCTCTGCGATAGGGAGTGATTTAGGTTACGCCCACTGCAACTCTCCTGCCAACAAGACTGTTAACCAACCATGGCTCCCTATGCCTTTATTCACCTCTGTTCATCTCTCTCTCTCTCTCTCTCTCTCTCTCTCTCTCTCTCTCTCTCTCTCTCTCTGTGTCTTCTACTTTTCCTCTCCCTCTCTCTCCTTTATCATACTCTGGCTCTCTCCATCTCTCCCTCTATTTCCCTATCCCATACCCCCCCCCCCCCCACCCCACCCCTCTCTCTCTCTCTCCATCAGCTTGTGCTGCCCCTCCCTCCCTCTTACTGCTGTCAGGGCTGCTTGCATCACAATGGGACACACACACACACACACACATGCAGACTTTTACTTTTTTCTGAGAGTTTGTCATTGATGGAGAAAGACATTTTATAGCCTCATCACTCTTCACTGTCCTGCTATTTGGCCTGGGCAATTATCTGTAAACATGTCTTAGAACTAAAGCAACACGTTTCCTATTAGGTAGGAACACCACAGACTAATGATTAAGTCGATCGGAGGTGTGGGCCTTCAATAAAATACTGTGAATATGTCTAGATCTTTTCCTCTTCAAGTCAGATTGGAGGACGAGCATTTTCTTTGCCTCTGTTAAAGAGGACAGACTATTTCAATTACTGTAAATTGATAATGCAGAAGACAGACAGGACATGCCACCAATAAAACACTTATCAGAAGGAGACAAAACAAACAACAACAAAATGAGAACGAGGAAGAAACCATTTAGAAAAGTCATGAAGCTCCCTCTAATGGCCAATAATGTAATAACATGAGGACAAATGTGATGGCAAAAATTATTTGACCCGTCCTTGAACAAAAAAAAAAAAACACAAATTAATGAAGACTTTCATTTTTGCTTCAATTACCCTGTTAAAACCACTGTCACATAATTACTAAAATTACCATTTCTGAAATATTATTGCAATATAGTGGACAAGACTTTGGCCTTAAGGTTTGGGTTTTTGAAATATCCCCACATTTCTGTCAGCTATCCCCCTCCTCGCCAGTAGCTACGGCCACATTCTGTCTGGAGCCTATTAGCCTCCCACTCTGCTGTGATCCATGGGTCTTTTTTCCTGTCTGCTCACAGCAACGCGGTCTAACGAGCAATTAGTAGAGTGCACAAGTGGGGAAAACAGCAAGAGGCTAATCATTGATTTTACCACCAAGTTGTTTCATTATGTTTAAATGATACATTTAGACTTCACATTTAGGCCCTGGGCGATATTTATGTCTTTTAAATGCAGCAGTAGCAACAGATCAGGCAGTATATTGCAGTATTAACAAAACTTATTGAAAGCATTATGTATGGGCTGAAATATTGATTCAACTGCCTTGTAATCAATGGCTGCCACTGCATTAGCAGCACTTTGACCAAATCAATGAGATGTAGCATTGGAAGAGTTAGTAAATACAGCCAGAATTAGCATTCCTTAGGCCTCCCTCATCAGTTGCCCTCATCAGTAAAACAACTGCAGGATGTAAGTTGTGGCCCATCATCATCATCATCATCATCATCATCATCATCGCATAATTATTATTATTATTATTATTAGGGATGTCCCGATCCAGCTTTTTGCACTTCCGATCCGATACCGATATTGTATTTGCACTTCCGAGCCGATACGATACTGGTGGCCGATACCGATACCGGCCTATCCAAACGAGCATGTATTAAAGTTATTTAGCCTTCTTACTTAGTTATTAGACTCATATTGAAAAGGGTTTTAGTACTCTTGATAACAACTAGCCAGCTGACTTAAGTGAGTTTGAATACACAATGGTTGGTAACAAGAAACTGACCTGTTTATTCAGGGATAAACAGAAAATAGACAACATTAAAAATAACAAACAGGGATGGCATCAGTGGTCAGTAAAAGTGCAAATCAGACTGTAAACTGTATGGGAAAAAAAGAAAAACACACAAATAACCTGAGTGTAAAATAGTCTATTAACTCAGCATCAGTACTCTGCTCTTGAGCAGGTGTAAACCAAGGCTTTAAAAACCAGTGCAAATAATATCGTTAACTATTTAAAAACAAAAATGCCCTCTACTCCCCAATCTCCTCCACACGTTTTGCTCCATCTCTATCTACAAACTGGGAGACGCTAATGCTGGTGTGCTGGAAAATGCGGACCGGATTTTAGCGGAACCACAGTAAAAAACTGGAATGGATTATCTGAGCGGATTTTTTTTTTTCGTGCCTCCGCGCCGATACCGATACGCATTTTTTTGCCAATATCGGCGGCCGATCCGATGCCGATATTGGATCGGGACAAGCCTAATTATTATTACTGTTCTGCCTTCTGTTATGTTATGTTAAATGTAGTCTAACCAGTTAGCGTGGTGGATACTGCCACCTAGTGGACTTAATATGTAAGAGCGACATCAGCGCTTAAGCTTCGCTTCCTGTTTAGTTACTAGTGAGTCTGACTTCACAAAAACCACCGTGTCGTGCACCATGTTTTGTCTGTATTAACATTGTTCTTGACACTGGAGCCTTGGACAATATTCGTCTGTAAGTAAGGATTTTGTGTTTAATGTTAATATGAGCTGAAATTACGGCCAAATCTGTTTGTTTCATTACGTTTTTTAGAGACTAAAAGTTTTGTTTCTTCATTTCCGATGCTAGTCAGACAAGCTAAAAATAGTTTCCCTCTCGATGAGGTGCGTTATGTTTGCGTGTAAGATCTATGATGTGAAATTCATGTACACTTTCTTGTTTTGTTGCAGTTTTACAAAAAATGATTCAGAGATGAAACACCAAATGCAGGCAATAAAGAAATAAGTATTAAAGAAAGAAAACGCAAAAACGTGGCATCTCTTCAATGTTAGCTAGCTGTCTACTGCTACACTGAGTTTGGAAACGTAACGGGAGGACAGCATAGTAAAAAGACGACAGCGCGGCGGGCTCAAGTAAAGACAATAGTGCAGCGGGCTCAAGTAAAAAGACTAGCTAGGACGTCATGAGCCTACAATCAAGCAGACAACAGCAGGAGGTCGTTGAACAAAAACAAGATGCAGCTGTTCCAGAGCCATCTAGAATACAAGGTTCGTTTGAAACACTGGATTCCTATCAACCATCGACCTGTTCCAGCAGTAGGTCAACGTCGACAGCAGCTTCCAGAGCACGCGCCAAATCGAAAGCTGCGCAGGCCAAGTTACATTTTGCCGAACTCGAAGCTAACGTGATGAGGCAGAAAGCTGAACTCGAAGCCAGTCTCCACGTCCTCAGCTGCCAAAAGGACGCTGCTGCCGCCGAAGCCGAAGCAGCTGCCTACGAGGAGGAGGAGATTGAAAGCGGGGAGAAGCGCTACGGACCGTATGTTCCAGAAAAACCTCTCAATACAGCCGATCGAGCCGGTAACTATGTCCAGCAACATGCAACACTGTTTGGCAAAGAACTACAACCACTACTACATAGCGCAGTGAACCCCCAACCAACACCCAGACACCATAGTGCTGGACCATCTGCTCACCAATGCCCAATGTTAAATGTCACAAATATTAAAGCACCAAGGAACAGGCCTCCACCTAAGATATATCCTGACAACTCCCCTCCACCCATCAACCTGCACGGAGCTACCGCACATGAGCCGCAGCAAGCACAAGATCTCGCCAGATACCTTATGCGTCGAGAGCTCGTAAGCTCAGGCCTCCTCAAGTTTGATGACCGCCCTGAACACTATTGGTCATGGAAAGCATCTTTTGTGACTGCCACTCAAGATTTAAACCTGTCACCTAGAGAAGAGCTAGAACTGTTAGTGAAATGGCTTGGAGCCGACTCAGCAGAACAGGCAAAGAGAATTCGCTCTGTGCACATCCTCAATCCTGCCGCTGGCCTCAATATGGTGTGGCAACGCCTGGAAGACTGCTACGGCACACCAGAGGTAATTGAACACGCACTGTTTAAAAAGCTAGAAAACTTCCCTAAGCTAACAAACAAAGACAACGCCAAGCTCAGAGAACTGGGTGACATCCTGCTTGAACTGGAATGCGCCAAGGCAGATGGCTTTCTACCCGGCCTCGCTTTCCTGGATACAGCCCGTGGGGTAAACCCCATAGCGGAAAAGTTGCCCTATGGCCTTCAAGAGAGATGGATAACCCAGGGGTCCAGATTCAAAGAAGAACACGGCGTGGCTTTCCCTCCTTTCCCCGTTTTCTCAGAGTTTGTCCGGCAACAGGCCAAAGTGAGGAACGACCCCAGCTTTGCCTTCGCTGCCTCCAGCGCCCATGCATCGTCCAGACACGACAAGGCCATGAAGCCCAGCCAGAAAGCTACAGTGAGCGTGCATAAAACGGAGGTCGCTTCCACGTCCAACAATGGTCAAACAAGCTCTACGGAGAACAAAACGAGTGATCCAGATCGCCAATACACAAGAAGCCTCACCCACTCAAAAAGTGCAGGGCTTTCAGACTAAAGACTATTGAAGACCGTAGGGCATACCTGAAAGACAACCGCATATGCTTCAAGTGTTGCGGTTCAACTCAGCACATTGCAAAAGATTGCAAAGCGCCCTTCAAATGCACTGAGTGCAGTAGTGAAAAACACATAGCAGCTCTCCACCCTGGCCCTCCTACACCCACAGAGAGTGCCAAAGCGGATAAAGAGGAAAGCGGGGAGCTGAACGAAGACACTCCAGCAGCCGTGTCCAACTACTGCACTGAGGTTTGCGGCAATTCAGACACCCTGCGCTCATGCCCAAGATTTGCCCGATCAAGGCTTTTCCTGCAGGGGAAAAAGAGAAAGCAATCAAGATGTATGCGGTACTGGATGAACAGAGTAACAAGTCACTCGCAAAGTCAGAGTTCTTTAATCTCTTCGGTGTCAAAGCCAGCCCAACACCGTACACACTGAAAACCTGCTCGGGGATAACGGAAACGTCTGGCAGACGAGCCAACAATTTCATGCTTGAATCCATGGATGGGAAGCTACAACTCCCTCTCCCCACACTGATCGAGTGTGACTTGGTGCCTGATGATAGATCAGAAATCCCGTTACCAGATGTTGCATACAACCACCCCCACCTCCAGCCAGTTGCACACAAGATTTCTGCTGTGGACCCTGACGCACCCATCCTTCTACTCTTAGGGAGGGACATCCTGAGAGTCCATAAGGTACGGGAGCAAATCAACGGGCCACACAACGCTCCTTATGCGCAACGGCTCGACCTTGGCTGGGTCATCGTGGGCGAGGTCTGCCTGGAAGCTGTCCACAAACCAGCCAAAGTCAACGTGTACAAGGCAAACGTGCTACCAAATGGCCGCACATCCTTTCTCCGTCCCTGTCCAAACAACATCCAGGTGAAGGAGGACTACGGTGGCAGGCCACACCATCACAAATACCCCTCCTCCACCCAGGGGGATGATGTTGACCGGTCTGCGAACACAGACAGGCTGGGGCACTCGGTGTTTGAAAGCTCAAGAGACGACAACAAATCAGCGCTCTCTCAAGGTATTTCTGACCATCATGGACAACAACGTCTACCAGGATGATGACCACAGCTGGGTAGCACCTCTGCCATTCCGGTCACCACGACGACTCCTCCCCAGCAACCGGGAACAAGCAGCGAATCGGCTTGCCTCACTCCGGAAGACACTGGAGAGAAAGCCAGAAGTGAGAAATCACTACACTGAGTTCATGCAGAGGATGGTGGACAACGACCAAGCCGAGCGCGCACCACCCCTGGAGCCAGGCAAAGAACACTGGTACCTACCCACATTCGGTGTGTATCACCCGAAGAAACCGGGTCAGATAAGAGTAGTGTTTGACTCAACTGCTGAATATCAAGGCACCAGCCTTAACGATGTACTCCTCACCGGGCCTGATCTAAACTAGATGTACCGCATAGCGGTACATGGTATGACCGCCGCAGTATATTGAAATGTGGGAACTGTTGGTGTGATGAGTGTGTGGTAGAGCAGTGTTGTGAAGTGAGAATTTCTGTGGAAATGATTTCCTGGAAGTGGGCATGGATGTGGGTTTTGAATGTGTAGTGTGTAGGAGTGATTTGTGAAGGCAAGGAATTGGCAAAATGAGATTCTGTACAATTACAGCGCCCCCTATGGACCAAATTTTATGGCATGTTCTGTGGTGTTAGAGGTCTTTGTGGTGATCGTGCATGATGTATTTTGTGCAGTTCCCACCTTCTCGGTCCAAGATATTGGCAACTCAAAATCCCAATTTTTGCATTTACCCTTATCACTAGGTGGCGCTATGCTTCAAGTGAGAGTTTATGGGCTGGGTCAATATGCCTCTGTAACACCTACATACTAACACAAAATCGTTGTCTTGGGCAAAATTGTTGACGAGTTATTTAACAAAAACTGTTTTTCAACACCTAGCTTCGGCGATAAACATCGCCCCCTATGACGAAATGTCACAAAATTTAGTACACATGAAAAGAAAGATGTTTAGAGATGGCATGTCAACTTTGACCAAATTTGAGCAATTAAAAGCCAAGATACGGCCATTTGAAGAATTTTAAGCTACGTGTTAAATATTCATTGATGTGTAACTTCGGAACGGTTTATCTCAAGATAAATCCTTTGATAACTTTTTGTCAGCATTGTCTGTAGATGACATATACCAAATTTGGTGAGATTCACATGAACGGCCTATGACGAGTTCGTTCAGATTCGTTTTCGCAATATTAAAATTTCACGGAAATTGTTCTCGTTGGAAGTGGGCGTCGACCATGTTTTCAATGCGTGAGGGTCAATAGATTTCATGATAAAAATATACTTGGTTGTAAACGTTAGCATTCTCTAGATAATAGGCAAAATGACATTTTCCACAATTACAGCGCCCCCTATGGACCAAATTGTATGGCACATGCTGTGGTTTTAGAAGTCTTTGTGCTGATCGTGCATGACGTATTTTGCGCAGTTCCCACCTTCTCGGTCCAAGATATTGGCAACTCAAAATCTAAATTTTTGCATATACCTTTATCACTAGGTGGCGCTATGCTTCAAGTGAATGTTTATGGGCTGGGTCGATACGACTCTGTAACACCGACATACTAACACAAAATTGTTGTCTTGGGCAAAATTGTTGACAAGTTATTTAACAAAACCTGTTTTTTGACACCTATCTTCGCCAATAAACATTGCCCCCTATGACACAATGTCAACAAGTTTAGTACACATGAAAAGAAAGACGTTTAGAGATGGCATGTCAACTTTGACCAAATTTGAGCCATTAAAAGCCAAGATATGGACATTTGAAGTATTTTAAGCTACGTGTTATTTGTTCATTGACGTGTAACTTCGGAACAGTTTATCTAAAGATAAATCCTTTGATAACTTTTTGTCAGCATTGTCTGTAGATGACATATACCAAATTTGGTGAGATTCACATGAACGGCCTATGACGAGTTCGTTCAGATTCGTTTTCGCAATGTTAAAATTTCACGGAAATTGTTCTCATTGGAAGTGGGCGTCGACCAGTGTTTTCAATGCGTGAGGGTCAATAGATTTCACGATAAAAAAAAAATTGTTGTAAACATTAGCATTCTCTAGATAATAGGCAAAATGACATTTTCCACAATTACAGCGCCCCCTATTGACCAAATTTTATGGCACGTGCTGTGGTGTTAGAGGTGTTTGTGGTGATCGTGCATGACGTATTTTGCGCAGTTTCCACCTTCTCGGTCGAAGATATTGGCAACTCAAAATCCCAATTTTTGCATTTACCCATATCACTAGGTGGCGCTATGCTTCAAGTGAGTGTTTATGGGCTGTGTCGATACGCCTCTGTAACACCGACATACTAACACAAAATCGTTGTCTTGGGCAAAATTGTTGACGAGTGATTTAACAAAAACTGTTTTTTGACACCTAGCTTCGCCAATAAACATCGCCCCCTATGACGAAATGTCAAAAAGTTTAGTACAAATGAAAAGAAAGCTGTTTAGAGATGGCATGTCAACTTTGACCAAATTTGAGCAATTAAAAGCCAAGATATGGACATTTGAAGAATTTTAAGCTACGTGTTATTTGTTCATTGACGTGTAACTTCGGAACGGTTTATCTCAAGATAAATCCTTTGATAACTTTTTGTCAGCATTGTCTGTAGATGGCATATACCAACTTTGGCGAGATTCACATGAACGGCCTATGACGAGTTCGTTCAGATTCGTTTTCGCAATGTTAAAATTTCACGGAAATTGTTCTCGTTGGAAGTGGGCGTCGACCAGTGTTTTCAATGCATGAGGGTCAATAGATTTCACAATAAAAAAAAATTGGTTGTAAACGTTAGCATTCTCTAGATAATAGGCAAAATGACATTTTGTAAAATTATAGCGCCCCCTATGGACAAAATTTTATGGCACGTTCTGTGGTGTTAGAGGTCTTTGTGGTGATCGTGCATGACGTATTTTGCGCAGTTTCCACCTTCTCGGTCCAAGATATTGGCAACTCAAAATCCCAATTTTTGCATTTACCCTTATCACTAGGTGGCACTATGCTTCAAGTGAAAGTTTATGGGCTGGGTCGATACGTCTCTGTAACACCGACATACTAATACAAAGTCGTTGTCTTGGGCAAAATTGTTGACGAGTTATTTAACAAAAACTGTTTTTTGACACCTAGCTTCACCAATAAACATCGCCCCCTATGAGGAAATGTCACAAAATTTAGTACACATGAAAAGAAATATGTTTAGAGATGACATGTCAACTTTGACCAAATTTGAGCAATTAAAAGCCAAGATACGGCCATTTGAAGAATTTTAAGCTACGTGTTAAATGTTCATTGACGTGTAACTTCGGAACGGTTTATCTCAAGATAAATCCTTTGATAACTTTTTGTCAGCATTGTCTGTAGATGACATATACCAAATTTGGTGAGATTCACATGAACGGCCTATGACGAGTTCGTTCAGATTTGTTTTAGCAATGTTAAAATTTCACGGAAATTGTTCTTGTTGGAAGTGGGCGTCGACCAGTGTTTTCAATGCGTGACGGTCAATAGATTTCACGATAAAAAAAAAATTGTTGTAAACATTAGCATTCTCTAGATAATAGGCAAAATGACATTTTGTACAATTACAGCGCCCCCTATTGACCAAATTGTATGGCACGTGCTGTGGTTATAGAGGTCTTTGTGGTGATCGTACATGACGTATTTTGCGCAGTTCCCACCTTCTCGGTCCAAGATATTGGCAACTCAATATCCCAATTTTTGCATTTACCCATATCACTAGGTGGCGCTATGCTTCAAGTGAGCATTTATTGGCTGGGTCGATACGTCTCTGTAACACCGACATATCACAAAAATTTCATGTTGTTGGGTGAAACGTTCACTGAGTTATTCAGCAAAAACTTTTGCCGGTCTCCCCCTCTTTGACGTACGCTGGCACAGCGGGGGGGTGGCCCTGGGGGACCAAAAGCTTCTATTCGCTCGAAATGTTCCAGGGCTACATGCCTACAAAGATTCATGTCCCCCCGAGTTTCAGTGTCCCGGGAATCGTTGACGGACATTCACTGAAAAAAAAGAAAGAAAAAAAAAAGGGAAAAAAGTTTGCGGCAACTCTATAATGACCGCTTTCGCTAGCTTCGCTAGCGGCGGTCATAATAACACACTGCTAGGAGTGCTCCTTAGATTCAGAAAAGAGCCAGTCGCTGTTACAGCAGATGTGCAGCAAATGTTTTACTGCTTTGTGGTCAGAAGTGATCATAGAGACTACCTCCGTTACCTCTGGTACGAGGACAACGACTTAAACAAGCAGGTGGTGGAGTACAGGATGAAAGTCCATGTATTTGGAAATACACCGTCCCCGGCCATCGCCATATACTGCATGAGACGAGCCGCCGAGACAGGGGAAGCTGAATACGGCTCCGATGCAAGACAGTTCGTAGAGCGTCAGTTCTATGTCGACGATGGACTGACCTCCGTCACCACCGCTGAGCAAGCAATAGACCTCATCACAAGGACCAAACAAATGCTCGCTGAGTCTAACTTAAGGCTACACTAGGTGGCATCAAACAGCACACAGGTGATGGAAGCCCTACCTGAAGAAGACCGATCTAAAGAGCTGAAAGACTTAGAACTTGGAGTGGATCCTCTCCCTCTCCAGAGAAGCCTGGGCCTCTCCTGGAACCTGGAAACAGACAGCTTTACCTTCGTAGTGTCTCGGGAAGAGAAGCCATACACACGCAGAGGTATCTTGTCCACAGTTAATAGTCTGTACGACCCTTTGGGGTTCACTGCTCCTGTAATAATGCAAGGAAAAGCATTAGTGAGAGAACTGTCAGCAGAGCAAGGGTAGGACACCCCACTCAACCCAGAGAAAGAGTCACAGTGGAACACGTGGCGACACTCACTAAAAGCTCTGGAACACCTGTACATACAAAGGTGTTACACCCCTGTGCCATTGGCCTTAACACAGAGGAGA
Organism: Coilia nasus; assembly: GCA_027475355.1. Lineage (NCBI taxonomy): Eukaryota > Metazoa > Chordata > Actinopteri > Clupeiformes > Engraulidae > Coilia > Coilia nasus. Next base: position 14,558,779 of record CM050219.1, read on the forward strand.
GAGCTCTGCATTTTCTCCAATGCCTCTACTGTAGCCATTGGTGCAGTGGCCTACTTAAGAACCATCAGTGCTGACAACAAACCACATGTGGGTTTCATCATGGGGAAGTCCAAGCTGGCCCCCCGGCCTGCCCACACTGTTCCCCGCCTCGAACTCTGTGCGGCCGTACTAGCTGTCCAGATGTACGAGCTGATCAGAGATGAGATGGACATTGATGTGGACGCTGTCAGGTTCTTCACAGACAGTAGAATTGTGCTTGGTTACATCCATAATTCATCAAGAAGATTCTATGTGTACGTATCCAACAGGGTGACTCGGATCAGACAATCCACCCATCCAGACCAGTGGTCCTACATCCCCACGGACCTGAATCCTGCCGACCATGCTACAAGGTTTATGCCTGCAGCAGAGTTACAGCAAAGCAGTTGGCTATCCGGTCCCAGTTTCCTCACGCGTGAGCACACAGAGCAGATTCTGGAACCCAACGTCTTCACCCTGGTGGAGCCCGACGCAGACGCCGAGATCCGGCCCGAAGTTGCGGTCCTGGCTACCAGAGCCCTGGATGCTCGTTTGGGCTCACAACGGTCCGAAAGATTCTCTAATTGGAGAAGCCTATGCAAAACTACAGCCAGGCTAATCCACGTCGCAGCATCCTTCAAAGCAAGTTTAGCCAGCTTGGCACGCAATAAGTGGGGCTCTTTCCAAAATACACTTACCACAGCCGAGCTGTCACACGCAACGAGTGTCATCATCCGTGCTGTCCAGCACGATGCCTTTGAAAATGAACTGAAATGCCTTAGAAAGGGCAAAGCACTCCCCAAACAGAGTCCACTCAAAAGGCTCAATCCAGTGACCGATGAAAATGGCCTACTGCGGGTCGGAGGTCGCATCTCATCCGCCCCGGACCTGTCAAGGGAAGAGAAACATCCTCTGATTATCCCGCGCACCCACCACATCGCTACTCTTCTAGTGAGGTATTACCATGAACAAGTAGCTCATCAGGGGCGTCACATAACAGAGGGTGCAGTCAGAGCAGCAGGGTACTGGATCATAGGAGGAAAATGCCTGGTGTCTTCTGTCATCCACAAGTGTGTGAGCTGCCGCAAGCTTCGTGGTCATCTGCAAGAGCAGAAGATGGCAGACTTGCCTGCGGACAGGCTCACTCCAGAACCTCCCTTCACTCACGTAGGCCTAGATGTCTTCGGGCCATGGGTCATCATGACACGCAGAACAAGAGGAGGGTGTGCAGAGAGTAAGCGCTGGGCAGTGATATTCACATGTATGTCAACCCGTGCCGTCCACCTTGAGCTCGTTGAGTCCATGACTACAGACAGCTTCATCAACGCACTGAGAAGATTCTTCGCCATCCATGGTCCAGCCAGGCTTCTCCGCTCCGACAGAGGGACCAACTTTGTTGGAGCCTGTAAAGAGCTGGACATCGACATGGAAGGTCCAACAATAACAGCTTACCTCCAAAGCAGGGGTTGCTCATGGGTTTTCAACCCGCCACATTCTTCACATATGGGGGGAGCATGGGAAAGGCTCATTGGCGTCGCCAGGCGCATCCTGGATGCCATGCTGCTCCAGACAAGGCCCACTCGCCTGACACACGAGGTGTTGAGCACTCTTATGGCCGAAGTCATGGCAATAATGAATGCGAGGCCCCTTGTGCCTGTGTCCTCCGACGCAGACGCACCCACGGTTCTTACCCCAGCGATGCTTCTGACTCAGAAGTCAAGTGCAGTCTCAGCCCCTTCTGGGAACTTCCAGCTGGCAGAATTGCATGGAAAGCAGTGGAAACATGTTCAGTGCCTCGCGAACACCTTCTGGAAGAGATGGAGGAGAGACTACTTATCCACGCTTCAGGGCCGACGCAAGTGGACCAACGAAAGGCCAGGTGTCAAGACCGGCGACGTCGTCTTGCTCAAGGACAGTCAAGCCCACAGGAACGAATGGCCTGTGGGAGTGATTGTCAACACTCTGCCCAGTGGAGACAAGAGGATCCGTAAGGTGGAAGTGAAGATCGTGAAAGATGGAACTGTGAAAGTACTTTTGAGACCCATCTCAGAGATCGTCATTCTCCTTTCAGAAGAAAGCTAGAAGACCGTATCCTTTTGAAATGTTGAGTGTGAGTTGTGTTAAGGTAAAAGTTTATAGTGGCATAATAGTAATATGCCAAGCGGGGAGTGTTCTGCCTTCTGTTATGTTATGTTAAATGTAGTCTAACCAGTTAGCGTGGTGGATACTGCCACCTAGTGGACTTAATATGTAAGAGCGACATCAGCGCTTAAGCTTCGCTTCCTGTTTAGTTACTAGTGAGTCTGACTTCACAAAAACCACCGTGTTGTGCACCATGTTTTGTCTGTATTAACATTGTTCTTGACACTGGAGCCTTGGACAATATTCGTCTGTAAGTAAGGATTTTGTGTTTAATGTTAATATGAGCTGAAATTACGGCCAAATCTGTTTGTTTCATTACGTTTTTTAGAGACTATAAAAGTTTTGTTTCTTCATTTCCGATGCTAGTCAGACGAGCTAAAAATAGTTTCCCTCTCAATGAGGTGCGTTATGTTTGCGTGTAAGATCTATGATGTGAAATTCATGTACACTTTCTTGTTTTGTTGCAGTTTTACAAAAAATGATTCAGAGATGAAACACCAAATGCAGGCAATAAAGAAATAAGTATTAAAGAAAGAAAACACAAAAACGTGGCATCTCTTCAATGTTAGCTAGCTGTCTACTGCTACACTGAGTTTGGAAACGTAACGGGAGGACAGCATAATTACTATTAGTATTGTTATTGTTGTTGTTGTTGTTGTTGTTGTTGTTGGCATATTTGTAATTAATCAGTCAATTACCTATTTTCTACTGTTGTTCAACAGGTAGATTTAAGACATTGCCAGTGATCACAGGCAGCAGTCTGTGTCAAGAGAAGAAGACATTCCCTTGTTCAAAATATTACACACAACGTGCTTTGTTCCTTATAGCAACTGGACTAACAACTGTAACCTTCTGGAATACAAAACCATAAAATGTTCACCTAAAATGGCCATGCTGTACGAGTCACAATGTCATTGTCCAGTCAAGGTTTACAAACTGCATCCCCAAACCAGCTCTAAAAAACTCTCTGCTTGCTGATGTTAAATCTATAACTGCAACACACACCACAGACTGCCCAAAACATACCACAGTTATGGTTACTTCAAATAAGACAGCTCGAATGTTTGTCTTTTCAACCGTCAGCAAAGAGGCTGTGAGTGTTTTAGGGATGTAGAGTGTCCTGCAGATAAATATGGCAATGACATCAAAGCTTTTGGTCACTGGATAGCATCTACAGTACATTGACTAAACAATGGGAGAAAGCTCTCGGAATGTGCTATGGTTTTTAATGACTCCTGTTGATGCTCTCATTTGTGTTTATAAACTAAGTGCATAGTAGAAAGCAGCATGAAACATATGCACACAGTAACATTATCCTCTGGAGGGAGAGTCTACAACACAGAAGTATGGACCTGACTCAAGGGCTGCTCCAGCCATTTTTCACCCCCACTCCACAACAGACACACACACACAGTTTTGTCTGAAATACTTTTAGGCCTACTACAAATCTGAAATTGTGGGCACCCATTAAACTGAAGGGCCCATTAAGTAGGCCTATTTTATTGTGATGTGTCATATCTATGTTTACAAACACATTGGGGTTTCAATGAACCCTTCAATTTTATGGCATTGGCTTTTTTGGTTCAGGGAGATGAGATGGTGAGCCTTACATAAACTGCCTGTCTTATTTTAAGGAGTTTTTAAAAATACCAACACCACCTTAACAATGAAAGCCGTGCATTTGTATAAAAAATACATTTCACCACACCACTTAAGCGCATATAGCTTTCTAGAGAGAGGGAGGGAGAGAGAGAGAGAGGTAGAGAGAGAGATGGGGGCAGTGTCTCTGCATTGGTAGCGAGAGTGTCTGTGCATCGATAATCAATCAGTGTGTTTTCTTATGGATTTCCACAACGCCACGTGATGCAGACAAGAAAACGAGGGACGTGATGAGTGAGTATAAAGCTATATTATCAAGGACTATTTTATTCAACAATTCAACCGTGTTTCATTTGACGGCGACATGGTCGTTTTTCCCCCACAAATGGTCAATTGCCGAAACGGTGTTAAAACCTTTTTGGTTGGGATTGGTTTGGTTTTAGTCATTCATCGAGGATAATTTCCTTTTGTAGCGTAGTGTTTTACTGTGTTAGTTCTTGCAGCAGCCATTCGTTGTTATCAATCTAATTTCTTCGTGAAGTCATCGTATTGTTTGACAATATCCAGATCTGTACCAAGGGAAGTAGCAAGGACCGCGTGCGTTTTATGATTGTATGTGACCAATTAAAATACCACGTGCCTGGTGCCGTGTTGAAATGGTCAAACTCCAGCCTTTTTTATTTGAGCCAAATACTGTTTGTTGAGAACACTAACAATTGGTCCAGGGTGCCTGCCCCTAATGTACTCCAGTGTGACTTGCCTGTCCTCCATACCTGAAATAGATTACATTACATTTATGTGTAAGGATGACCAAGTAGTTTCCGTAGCTTATCACACTGAAGATAAACAACAAGGATGTGACAGTGATGAGTGAAGGCTTATTATCATTGCAGAACAGAATTATAACGGCATGAGATTAATCTGTCTCTCATTAAATACACATGATCCGCGTACACCTGCTTGAATTTGAAAGGAAGGACAGAGAAAAAATCAAAGAGAACATCACAGCATCACAGGTTTGATGAACGATTATCTGATGTTCAGTTAGTTTTAGAAGGGTAGCCAAAGCCTGTTATTCTCCCTGTCTTTCAACTATTAATAGCAGTGATCATGTGATGAATGATATGCAAGTCCTCTGAGAAGACAGCTGCATGCAGTGCATTATTCCTGTAATACTAAAATACTTCATAATGTTTATTACTTGAAGTACAACAAACTATTTACTTGTGACATACAGTAGGGTCATGAACAGTTTCTAGACTGTCATCATGCTTTTTTTTGTGTGCATTTTCCACAAAACCCATGTATTGTGGTGTCCACCCTTAGCCAGTCGAGAATAACTAACTGACTAAGGACACATCTCTCGACACCTCGAGGGATGTAGACCCTGCAAGGCCACCTGAGAGAAGCTGAGAGGAGAAGAACATCTCACTCTGACAGTGGGACTGGAGCGATGTCAGGTGTGTGAATGGTGACCTGCTTCATTACGAAGTAAAGGTGGGTCAGGCAGAGCGCATCTGCTGCCCCCCTGCGGGCTATCCACCTGACTGCTAGACCCATCATCACTTAGTGGTAGGAACGGGCCCAAGGCTTGGTCTTGCAGTGGGGACCCCCACGGAAAGCTGAGAGAGGCATGGGTTGCGGAGGAAGCAGGACAGATGCCCTGGAGCCTCGCAACTTGGAGAGCTGGACCAAAGAGACGGAGTCCACGTGGCTGGCCAGCACAGACACAGACGTCCCGCTCTCCTCCATCCAGAGCATCCCCTCCGAACACTCCTCCTCAGACTTTGTCTCGGAGAAAACGGCGAGCATCGGTAAGAAGACACTGCGCTTATCAACAGCATCAACATGTCAACGTGCCACCCACACATCACCAATGCTGCCTCAGTGCTTACCTGACAGAGTAGCTCCAGTGTTAAATGTTATGAAATGCATAATGTAATTGATCATAGTCATTAAACAGATTGTGAATACAGTGTTTCACAGACTGCCATTTACATGAACAAAAGGCTCCTAAGTTGCCGAGGCACAAGGGGCTACAGGGGAAGTAAGAGACACCAGTGGCGAACAGTCGCGCAAGACTCACTGTTTCCATGGAGATGGCTAAAGCCACCCAACATTCTGTGGATGCTGTCCTGAGTGACAGAGAATGAGGGGAAGGAGAGGAGCTTATTAGAGCTGAGCCTAAATAAATACTCCTCAATAAGCTACAGTACATACTCACCAATACATACTCTTCAATAGGCTCCAATACATACTCTTCAATAGTCTACATACTCTTCAGTACATACTTCTCATAATGAACAGCCCTTGTAGGTAAATTAGGAATGTACAGTTACCAGCACTGTTGTTATTCTGCAAGGTAGAGGAGAACGAAAGGACTGTAAAAAGAACTAGCCAGGGCCTCTGTTTCCTTCGTAATATGTGGTGGTTTATTGTTATTTATACATGGGCAATCAGTATGAATTCTCTCTGTGCTTTGGGAGGTGGAGCTGACTGTTTTTTTTTTTCATATGTTATGTTTTCCATGTACTGATTTACTAATTATTTTTAAGAATCCACGTAAATTCTTAAAGTGCAACAACACGGATTCATTTGGCCATTACTGGATTATTTTTGGTTTTGGTTCTTGAAATATTATCTTGGGCAGTTTGAAGATGTTCTCCACAAAGACCCATGTCTGATGTTAGCATGCGTGCTTGTGAACACTAAAATCTCAAACATCAAAGCAAATGGTAGCAGAACATTTTCTGAGCAACACAGTGCTGTAAAAAATAGACTTTGAAGAATTCTACTTGTCTGCACATGGGAAAAAAAACTGAATTCCTAGCATCGTAGTAGCAGATGCTATGTATGTACTCTACCATAAAAGTACAAAACATTCACTCCTTGATAAGTGTAATACTTAGTGACATATTATAATCGATTAAAACACCAAAGCTATTTCAGCAAGTGTTACCTGTTAATTTACTTCCAAGGTAAAGAATTCAGTTTAACTCAGTTGTATTTATATAGGGACACAACACTGCATGTCTCAGACTATTTTGTAGAGCACAGCTTAGACTGGATCCTAAAACTAAAACCTGGGCCAAAACTGGTACTGCACTCAAATTTAAAATATTGTCGGTAAAGCATTGTTCATCCTTCATACGCATGAAGTGAGCAAAAATTGGCATGCTTTAAAATCTGAATATACTGGCTGTCCTATTGTTAGTGAAATCAGTATTTCAATTGAACAAGTTCCCTTAATCTCTGGTGACATGTCAAGACCACTTTATCATTGATTGCCATAAATATAGCTCATTTAAATTACTTTAAGCCCAAAACCCAAGGAAAACATCCTTAGTCTGAGCCTTTTTGAGTTTTTCTTTTTTTTGACAGAAAAAGGATATGAAACACTAGCAGCACCATATATAGTAATGTTGATCAAAGAGTAACGTGCATTGTAGACAAGGATGCAACATACAACCACCTGTTCACCGACTAACGTTGCGTATGATCCTTCTCTTATTCCTGTTGGCAGACGTCTTTGACGACGGCCTTCCTGCCCCTGCGCAGGCCTACCTGAAGGTGTGCTCCTCCATCTCAGAGGTGGGCCTCGGTGACCCCAAAGCAGAGGCCAAGCTGGGTGGTGCCATCCCTCCCCAGGAACCCACGGCCTCCCCTGGCACCACCACTCTTCAGAAGAGGAGTGTCTTACGAACGGAGGAGATAGTGAGTCAGCGCATTACACTCTTTATTTCCGCGCCAGATGTTTTTGTTGATCGCTTGTGCACTTTAACTGGGCCTATCAACTAAGCAACCAAAATCAACATGCAGTATACCAAAACTATTGCAAATATCCTACACAATAGGCGACTTCATCGGTAGAGGTGCATTACTGCATGGTTTGTTTTTGTGTGGTGGATATTAAGTACTGTGCTTTTGTATGGTAAGTAATTATTAACTGTGCAATATAATATATAATTATTAATTATTAATTATTGTTTTATCGTCAGTGGGCAGACTTTTTTCAAAGAGGCTGCATCATAGCATCTAATACACTAAAGAAAGAGTCCTTTGTTCACTACAGGTGGACAAGCCCACCTTTACGCAGCCCTTCATTGGTACATACATGTATGGATAAATGTGCATTTCAAATGTGGATTTGTCCAAGCAGTATATTTATAAGAATATTTCTGCAGACATTTACTGATGATAAAGACAGACAAATTCAGTCATATCAAAGAAATCAGAGCAGTTTCTCCAAATGAAGATGTACAGTGTCATATTACTTTGAAGGAGTAATATACACATAAACCACAGGCATAATACGCATTTTTAAAGTTATGTGAACAGGTGAATGCCTTACACACAGAAGTGCATCATTGTGTATTGAGGACACTTTTTCTTCCATCCACAGACAAAATGGCAGGACAACAAGATGTCTACTAAACAGGTGACCATCACTGTGACCCAAAGCATCCGCCAGGTAGACAAGAGCGGGAAGATTAAGGAGAAGTCCCACACCACGTACGAGGTCATGACCCCTGTGGATGTGACGGCAAAGTCTGCAGTCAAATAAGCCCCAAGCACATTTGTGTTCTAAGGGCTTTGAGAGGAACTGTGCATATCTCCCTTTCAACTGCTCGCAGATGAGTGCAATAGCTTTGTGTATAGATTGGCAATTGAGGGCGCAAAAAAAAAAAACATGGATGGAAACGAGGCTTAGTAGTTTTTTACATGTCTATCTTAGTAATTTCGAAAAAGGGCCCTGGAGCGATTTTAAATGTGTGGGGTTCTTTGTTGTTTTTTTTTTCTTAAACCATTAATTTTGACATTGGCTGTGTCATTGGTTCACTGTGGAAAGAGACACTTCAAAGAGGTGTTTTAATTTTTGAGAAAAAGTCTTGTCGTATCTTCACTGTTGTTGGTTGTTAAGTTTTACCCTGACTGCAGAGGCACAAATACTCTGAATGCTGCGAACACTGGCACAAATCTGGACACTGTTGGGTCTTTGGGATTCTTAATGTTTGTAGAACGACAATCAATTGATGAAGATTGTGTACACAACTGAGCCTTTAAATGCCTAATGTCCCAGATATTCATAAACAGTAGTCTAATCGTGTGTATATGATCGTAACACTGAAGCACACTGGAGTAACAGTAATAGGTTTAAATGACTCATTTTATTCATGAGTTCATATTTCATATATATTCATATATATACTGTATTTAAAAACATATCTCTTATCACGTCTTAGTTGGCCCTTTAATTGAATTGCTGAGTTGAGGCACAGGAGTTCAAATGTTTTTGTATAATTTTTTTGTGTGCTGAATTAGACAGCTGTATCTAAACTCCATGAGCAAGTGTATTAGGTTCAGTTAGTTTTTCTCTTTGTGTTGTGCACAGAATCATTTTTACTGATGTCTGCATTTGTGGTGCTTCACCCAACATGGTGAACAGTGTAGTTTCTGTGTATGTCTATTCATCTACCAAGAACATGCATTGCAGTGTGCTGCACACTGAAATGACATTACATAGCTTGTGAACCACATTTTCAGTGAAATGCATTCATAAATAAACTGTACTAAGAAAAGCCACATTCCTGTCAGCTTTTGTGGTTTATGTTATGGTATGGTAATGGAAAAGTGCATACATCCCTTTGACATCCATCATGGGAAACCTGGGTGAAATCATGCCCATTAGAGGGTAACTGCAGCCATAAGAGAATTCAAAGTCTGTGACAGCTTGGTGAAGATGAAAAACATTGTCCATGCATGCCTGTGAAAGTGCAGTGTTTTAGGTTTGGCAGACACCTGGCTTATGTTGGTTGTCAGTGTTTTTGTGTGTGGTCCAGCTCTACTGGAGTTGTAGAGTCCATACATGGGCCTATGGTCAGTTCTTCTGCGGTTGTAGAGTCCATGTGTGAGCCTGTGGTCAGCTCTGAAGTTGTTGTAAGGTGTGAATCTGCCTTTTCTGGTCGTACTCCACCTGTCCAGCCCTGAAGGATGGCTCCAGCCTCTCCATCCACTCCTGAACGTGGAACTCTGGGAAAAAGAATGCGATCTCTCTTTGGGCAGATTCTACAGAGTCTGTAAGCAGAGGAGAGTGTCAGCTATGGAAAATGACAGCAGCTTGTGCAAGAGTGGCAGAAGAATGTCTGTTTTTCTGTGAAGATGAGTCATGGCCACTGCTTGTGTGTGCTGTGCTTGTAAATGTGTGTGGTAAATGTACACAATGCATGCTGTATACACACACTACATTTGACCCCAAAAGACTGGTCTGTTTGCCTTTCCTAAGCTAATAAAAAACTTGTTTGACATGAAAAGACATTAAACTTCAATCACAACATCATTCAAACCCATTCCCAGTTTGCAGGAAGGGGGCCAACAGTGAAAACAGAATGCTATTTTGTCCAGCCAGAGGGGGTCTCTCAGGAGGTGGGACGAGCACATTCTACAAAACATCCATCTGTTATTATTTTTGATGATCGTCTTTTTATATCTTCCTTTTATAAAAATCACTTTGCTGGTACCTCTTTGCTATATCGTTCTGTGATAAAAATCAGTTTGCCGATACCTATCTGCTCTTTGGAGACGGCAGGATGTCAACTTCAACTCTAATTTTCTAGTGCAATCAGAAGATCTCAAAGTAGGCCACTGTCAAGGAACATGGTATAACTCACAAATAAATGCAAAAAGCATTAAGGCTTGTTCCAGTGGCACATCAACTTATCTTTAAAACAGTATTTCCACACCTGAGCCATGGGTGGTGTTCCTGGTGTCGGTAAGTCCATACTGGGCTCGAATGGTGTTTGGAGAAGAGTAGCGAGCCCGATACACTTTAGTTGGACCCATCAGTTCACGCCAGTAGCCAATGGCGTCCTCCCTGGCCAGTATGTATGCTCTCATTGGTCCACTAGGAAAAAACATAACATCAAGGTTTTCAGTTTAATAACACAATTTCAGAATTAATATAATCAAAATGAACAAACTGCAAAATTTCCAAGTACAACAAGGAACACAGATCATTTAAAAACCACAGCATTGAAAAAAATAGAAAGTAAAATATGACATAAGTAGAACTGAAAGAGAACATGTAGCCCTTCCTATTTCCTAAGGAGAGAACTCATTTGGGGAGTGATAAATTTAATCATATCTGGTCTTATCTGGGAACAGCTTTTCCCGTTTTACTCACTGCGTAGATTTTATTCTCCATTTTCTGGATTAATGTATCAATTTCACAATGACAAGTGCTGTAGTTTTCACTTGTGGCTCTATCAAATAATTATATTGTAGTAATATTATTATTAGTAGCTTTTAGTGGTTTGGAGAAGGCTACTATATAGAACACAGAGTACAGTAGTAGTGTAGACTGTCTGTCTGCAGTTCCACAAGCTCTAACTGTTCTGTATTGATTGTATATCATCCTCCTCCACAGCATGACTACAGACGAGGGAATATGCCAAGGGCAAACAAGAAAGGCACCGTGGACTTGGCTCTTCTTAAATATCAAACCCTCAGGCTGAGACTACATTAAACGGCCTGCTGACAGTTCCTTTTAATCCTGCAGTGCCTTCCAAACAAGGCGCAGGGCAACCGCCTGAGGATTGGGTGCTATGGTAACCGGTTTACCTAGGTAGATGAATGACGCATATGGACATCTTCATTTTTTTGCTGTGCTTCTTAATCCTTTTGCAAGTAGTCAAGGAAAACCACTTTATATTCCTTCAGAACATAAGTCAAACTCAAATCCCTTCTGAACGCCCCACTGACAGGAAAACATGACTGTGGCTTTAACATAATTACATAGTTGCTATGTAAATCTGATGTATATTATGACTCCTCCATCCCTGCAATACTATGGTAATTCAGCTCAGTAAAAGTTCTATGAGTTTCTGGGACAAACGAATGCTGATTTTCTTTATGTATTTATTAGGGCTGGGTATCATCTAGGACATGGTGATTTGATACGATTTTCGATACAGGGCTCACGATATGATACGATTTTACTTTACAATTATTACTCAAAGTAATACACAGCAGTAATACTTATAATGAATTTAAGACCTTTATGATCATACGGATACAACGATAAGATAATGAGAGGTCACACTGAGGCACAATATTCACTTCATTTAGTCATACACAGTAACTACAGAAAAGAGAAGAAAACGTTTGAAAGAAATTAAGTGTCCAGCATCGTCAATATTGCAAAATGAAGGACCAGGCACATTTGTAGAACTAAATGTTAAAAACAACTAATGTTGTTTTCTATTCTCCCTCCAAACTGAGTAGGGAAATAGTTAATTACACTGATTTCTTTTATATTAAAAAGTGAAGTGGGTGGCCAATAGAGAGGATCAGCATATATTTTTAATTTTGATTCCTGTCATGCTTCCATTCCAGCCCAATGAAGCAGGGGGATATTAAGGAAATCAAGGAAAATCGCATTTGTACAGCTGGAATATTTAGGAAGTCATAGGAAGTGAACATACTACAGAAGCAAAACCTACCTCGACATGAATTCAACTAGTCTTTGATAGAAGAACCGCCCTGAAGACAACAGGGAAAACAAAAGATGAGTTTTTGCTTGACATCTTCTTGAACTGATAGATTTCTTTTAAAGCGTAACAAAAAATACCCTTTCCCCTCATTGTTCATGTCTTCATTAAAATTAGCTTGTGTATGGTACTGAAAATATCTTCAAACTAAAGCTTCATCCTGGAATAATGAGTACTAACAACAGGCTCATACTAAAACTGAACAGGCACATTCCCTCACATCTTGCAGAGTTGTTTGCTCAGATGAGGATATGTCTTAACTCATATGAAGACAGAATAAACCATGCAGGCCTACCTTCATGCTCAGCATAAAACTTTTCAGAATCTTGTTTCCGCCACACTAGGTCTTTTGACTTGACAATAATAAATTTGTGTGCCAATATTTTCTGGTGGAGAGCCTGGAAAAAATAAAATTGACAACACCGGATAGGCCAGTACCAGGAGAAAAGAAAAACTAAAGGTTACTTATTTTTATTATTATTTACTCAAACCTCATGCTTCACAAACTGGATTAGGCCTACGGGTCAATTGAAGGCAGCTAAGCAACATCATCCTTATATTGTACTTGCAAAATACATTTGAAAACCAGACCATGGAGAAATAGCACACCGATATGTTAATTGTCAACACTGGCAAATTAACTGCCGACCAAAACCATGTCATCCTTGGTTGGGCCCTTTGATTCTTTCTCACCTCCACAATCAAAGGATGAGCCACCGCATCCGGCTTGATTACCGCAAGGGTGAGCTGCAGAGCTTTTGCACATCGCAGTGGTCCTAACGAGCCCATGCTTCGTCGCTGTATGCCTTGGCGTGTATAAAATTGAGACCGGTTACGAAGTAGATAAACACTATATACCCTGAAATCAGACCAATAACAATGTCTAAAACTAATCCAAAACATTATCATTTTCAAACTTGATGTGACCGAAACGACTTAATGTAACATGCTAACTCCACGATGATATAACTAGAAAGAAGCTTACCAATTCACTGGATTCAAGTACAGCTGTGCGAGTAACAAATACCTCTTCTATTCAGAGTACCTTTTTTACTGGCAATATGTAACATAGCATGGCATGCACACACATCCTCTTAGGCTAACCTAGACACCGTTAGCAAAGTGTAGGGAAGTGTCATGTCGTTTTATTTAATTTGATGTTCTTCAAAAGCTTAAATTATGTAGTCTTTCAAATTATTAAAGCTATACGGCGTAAAACCTGTTAATGAGTCCTCATTTAACGAATATTCTGTGAAAATAATGTAACACTCAAAATGAACAGCTGTGCTCATGCTCATGTTATGAGCTGCGGTCCGTCAACATTTACTGTCCTCCTTAATAAGCGCTTAAACTTCAGTTCCATGCTTGATTTTTGTTCGGGATTTAAATTCTCCAGTGCAAATAGAAATTAAATAAATTTATTAATTTGAAATGTCATAATAAGATTTTAGTGATGTGTAGTGGTGCAGTGATATGCAGCTTGGACTATTTCTCGTCTTTACACACTTTTTTTTTGTAACACTGTTCAAGGCGAATTCAATAAATACATTCTTCAGTCAATAATTATGTGTGGATTTCCTGTTGAGCAAGAAATAGGCATAATTTTACCTAACAGAGAATGATTCTGGTTTTCTGTTTTAATTGCATTGACATACAGTATGGAAGGGGGCAGTGTCTCTCTGTCTCATTAACGGTGTTTGTGTGTGTGTGTGTGTGTGTGTGTGTGTGTGTGAGAGAGAGAGAGAGAGAGAGAGAGAGAGAGAGAGAGAGAGAGAGAGAGCAAAAGAGACAGAATGCCCTTCCCACCTGCTTCCACCATGTGACCTTCAGTGTATGACCTCAGATGACTGCACAGCTGCCTTCTCTTTTGGAGGGATGCAGAATATATGTGAGGTATGTTCAAGAAGATGTCTGCAGGGAAAGCATGAAACCAGTCACCAGTACCAGAGTATCAGATATAAATGCCTTATTTCATCAACAACACAAATGTCAGTCTGAAATGTGACTTCACTTGTAACTGAAGTGTCAGACAGTCATTCATGAATTATTGTCCTCTTATTTGTCTTTTGAGTATCTACTTCATAGTTAAAAAAATCTAAATGCTGAAGAACACATTCTGGTATCCTACACAAACAAACACACACACACACACACACACACACACACACACACACACACACACACACACACACACACACACACACACACACACACACACACACAGACGTCCATGTTAGAAGCATTTTTTGTTGATAACATTTCATGTCATTACATTTCTTTTTTTTTTTTTCAAACAGTAAGAGAATAAAATGAAGTAAGGGTGATGCATTCATGTTTTTCTTTGTTGTTGATTTTAGGACAGCTATCACATTAATGCTATTTGTACGTGAGGTGAGAATGCCTCACAGCAATTTGTTGTTAAACTGTTTTGCAAGCGCTTGCTAGCTACTGTCATAAATGGTAAATGTACCCCCTGGTGACCCGATGAACTCAGAACTCCGGGAGGCTCATGGTGTCAGACATCTCTGCTCCCCCTTGTCAGCCACCGAGCTGACAACCTTTGTAACTGAGGTGGCTGACACCAATTAAGCAGGCACACGTCATCCCAATTTGACACCCAGCTTGTTTCATGTGCCGTTGCCAAAGTAATGTGGGTAGAGGGCTCAGATGTGCACTTCCTTTTCAGTGACCATTTGGTATCTGGTGCACAGAACCTCATTGAGAAACCTGTAAATTTAAGCAACAGAGAGTCAAAGAAAATGTAATCTTAAAAAAAATTATACTAAAACTAATAATTCAATACATTCAATACACAGTCAACATGCATTTATGATATTTAAAAATGTGATGTCAGATTACCCCACGTGAAATAATTTATTATTATTTGGCATTATTTACATTCCTATCAAATACTTTTACATTATTAAATTCAATATAGATTACATTGCAGTTATTTTTCAACAATCCAATGTAATTATGAAGTCATTAGATGTCTGTGTCTTAGTGAAACCTTTTGACGGCCTTCGTCAGATGTTTTCTGTATATGTGGCGTCTGTTATTACTCCTTTTCAAACTGACGTGAGAGAAGCCCTCTTTCCCCCTCTTCCACGGGATTCCCACCTGTTTTGAACTTTTAGCTTAAACGCACGTGCCCTTTGACCTTTCTACTTCCATCCCTCTCTCAACGTGGGACAGGGTTCCAGCGGACAGCTGTATCAACCAAAGGCAGGAACAACTGGCGCCCCAGTTGAAGGACATCACCTCTAAATCCCCCAGCAGTTAATGAGTGCACACTTGGGTTATAACTTTACATTGAAAGTGGTTAGCTAAGCACATAATTCTCTCCAAATCAGTTATAGCCTGACTAGTATACATTGCAAATTTGCCAGTGCAATAGAAGGAAATTTGCGAAAATCCGTTACATTGCTTTTTAACACGTTATGATATTTTTACATACTTCAAAGGATAGCCAAGTGTCCATCTAGAAAAAAATAACTATAATAACCTATACATATACTATAAATAAAGTTAGTGTGAAACTATTGTACATGAGAACACTCTCTATTGCCTGAAAAAATCTACAACAGATTAATCAGTTAACTTTTTAATTCTACCTTTTACTTTTGAGTCTTATTTACCTATGGGACTTTTTTTATTAAAATGGTATGCATGTGTCTCCATGTAGTGTAACTGTAGAACCAACACATGTTCACACGTTGTGGCAAAGAGTGTTCTTCTCATCCCTGTTGTCACACCATAAAGAAACGCGTACAAACGAGAGTGGATTTTTGCGTGACTAACGCCACGAGTATCTAGCTCGAAACAGGGGCGAGGAGGCCAAGGAGTGCTGCACCTGCTGTGAAGACACTGGGCGTATGAGTCAGCTGGCTGATGCTGGGCCTAAAGGATAATACCGAGAGGAGTTTAGTCTCTTCCACTGTCGCCTTGTGCTTGCTTTCTCATCTTGGAGCTTAGGCCAGTGGTAAGTTGTGGGTTTTTTCTCTGGCATAAAATTACTGAAATGTCATACTGTAGTCAGAAGTCAGGCTAAAAATATACAAACTAAAAATATGCTTCAGGGAGACCCTGCAGAATAGTATATACATACAACAATATTGTGCACCTAGTTATATAGCTATACATATTGTGGAATGTTTAAATCTGAAAACCAATGTGGCCAGTAGTGAGTAGTGGGTTTTTTTCTCTGGCATAAAATGACTGAAAGGTCATACTCTAGTCAGAAGTTAGGCAGATGCTAACAAGACCAAAATCCTGACAACAAATATGTGATTACTAAATGGCATGGTTCAGTGGCACAAGCAGTGTGCCAATTTAGATTGCTTCACTACTGATCTCTCTCTCTTTTTCCCTCTCGCTCTCTATTTCGCTCTCTCTCTCTCTCTCCCTCTCTCTCTCTCTCTGTCTCTCTCTCTCTCATCCTCTCTATCTGTCTGCAGAGGCCCGGTCCACTGCAAGCTTATTAAGTCAATATCTATTGTTTTATTGATAAATCGATAAAAATGAATCGAATTGAACTGGAATTACCATTCCCAAGTGCAGTTAATTGGTCCAGGTATGAGGCTAAAAACGAAGCCCCCCCAACCCCCCTTCGCTAAAGAAGGGAAACCATTCAACCCAGCAGCCTGTGGAGCTCTACCCGTGACAGCTGTCGGGGTCCAGTGCTGGGGGAAAAGCCCTCATCCTCTGCTTTTTCCACAGGGGGCAATGCTCCGAGTTTAGCCATCTCAGGGGAAATTATATCACATCCTGGGACAGTTGTGTTATCTCTTGAAACAAACAAACAAACAAACAAACAAACAACAACACCAACAAAACTCACTCAAATAAATCTGGCTGGCTGTGACTAAGTGACAAATCTACATGACAGAGGGGAACAACATTAATAGCATGACAGAGCATGGTTTCAGAGGCTAGGGTTTAAAAATAACTGTTCCTGACCCAATTTGGAACTGGCATGCCAGTCATCAGAGACCTCTGTTTTTCCTGTGTTGTTTTTTTCATGCCTCAAACTGTGGTGGTGGCCCATTGTTAAGTTTACGTTTGTTGCACGTGGCTTTCAACAGGCCTTGTTAAAGTCAAGGGTCCTATAAAAAGCTTTAGGTCAATGTTAACTGTCAATGGAGCTGTATAAATGCATTTAAAAATCTGCCATTAAAATCATTACTGCTAGCTGCCAAGAGGCACAATCATAGCACTATTTCACAATGTCCATGATCAACCTTACATATACCTGTGATCTACATATATGTGTATTATCGAACTTGTTTTCTTGGTATTTGTAATTTGATTCAAATAAATATTTTATGCGCATACTGACCTACTTATGGAGACAGCATATCTTATATCCAGCTTATTCAGAAGCTCATGCCTCCACAACCTATCAATGCCAGCTCCATATAAATTAGGAGTATCGTGTTTACATGGCTCACGCATATTGGAAATACAGAGTTATAACAATTACTGAATAAGCACAGTGCTACCCCCTGCCAAGGAGAAATGAGGCTACGGATGTCGGAGGGCTGCTATTTGTGGAGGCTGCGTTAAGCTAAAATAGACTGCCGCGCGTTGGGTTTCGGCATAAGCCATTCCTGGAGCCCCCCAGTTCACTGTGAATGGGGCTCAGAGCTCCTGTTGCCCAGGCTGATTTTAGACCACAGGTGTTGACCTGGGGGGGCTGTGGAGATGAGGGGTGGACGAGGGTGGGGGGTGAGGGGTAGGGGGAGGGTGACACTGCCGCCATGTTTGCTGCAGGGGTCCTGCTATCACAAGGTGGGCGCTGTGCACTGTGCCTAACAGACATATACACCAGCCCCCTTTTAATGTAGATACTGAGGACAATTACTACAGTTAATGCGTGAGAAATGACCATTTAGGTTACTACCAGATGTGACAGTTTGGGCACAATGTCTTGATGTTAAATTGTCACTGAGTATATATCATTTATGGCACGTTCTTAGGTGAAGCAAAGCTTTTATGTCTAAAAACTGATATCAGTTCTAGTGACTCAGTTTATTTGGTGTAGTTCATTGATTGCTTTACAGTTTTTATCCATTTATGCCAGGCAGCCGGACCCTCTCTTTTTAACTTATTATAAATAATGTAAGTGATCTCTAGAGTCTAGCATATAAGTAATCCTCCATTTTGCTTCAGGGTCCGGCAGCCCTCTGTCGGGAGTTATTCCAAGAGCATGACCACCTCTGTGAACATTAGGGGTATCCCTAACTGTGTGCCTGAACGCGTAGGAAAAATCACCATTTAAAACTCTTTTTCTTGCCCCACAGATTAAATATTAGTATAATATAATATAGTATTACAAGTATAATATAGTATTACAAATGGTGGAAATCACATTGAAGATGTTACTTATTAATATTTCATTGAAATAAAATGTATGTTTTTATAACTAAAACTATGCTAATGGGTGTATAGTATATACTACATACACCAATATTGCACACTGAGTTGTTACATTATAGAGATATACTGTACATATTATGGAATATTTTTAATCTGAAAAATGGCCAGTAGTGAGTAGTGTGCCAAATTAGATTGCTTCACTACTAATCTCTTTCTCTCTGCCTCCCTCCCTTTTTCTCTCTCTCACTCTCTCTCTCATTCTCTCTGTCTGTCTGTCTGTCTCTATCACTCTCCCTGTCTCTCATTCTCTACTGTACTACCCTCATAAAACATAAAAATGCCTGCAGTTGTTTCCTGGGCCTGGCTTTCTTTCTTTTTTTTTTCAAAAGGAGCCATTGACATTCGGCGAAAAAAGGGGGAGCAGTGGGGTGTAGAGTGTCTCGAGGCGAGTGCGAACAGCTGAGAGGTGTGATTTCACAGGCTCCCATTCCCTTCCCCCCCACCCCCACTCCACGTTCTTCCAAAAAACCCACACACACCCATACCCACACCCACCACCACCACCACCACCACCACTTCCACCCTCACCCACCCCACCCCAACCCACACCGGGCCCCTGTCAGGACTCTGATTGGGCCGGACAGCAGGCGAAGGGCAGGCCGGGGGCCGGGGGGCCTCTGAGGGACACCGACAGGTGAGAGGCCGCGGCAGCAAGGGGGGAGCCCCAGGGACTAGAAAAGGCCAGGCGTGGTGGGCCTCGTCTGGGCACAGTTCACAAGCCGGCATGGACGAAGGAAGAAGGGAGGAAGCAAGGAAAGGACGCCCAGCCCGGCCCACCCCGGCACGGCCTGGCCCAGCCACAAGCACAGCACAGGATGGCAGAGGAGAGGAGAGAAAAGGAGAGGAGAGAAGCAGAGAGAGAGAGGAGGGAGAGACTGTGGAAAAAAGGAAGGCAGAAAAAACGAAGTGTAGAAAAACTCAGGAGTCATTAGGAAGGTGTGTTTTGGCGGTTTCTGAAGCCGGGAACAAAATTCTGAGGGGAGGAAGGAATGTCTTTGGAGTAATGCTGAAAGATGAATTAGTCTATTTTTTTTTGGGAAAGTCTGTATTTTATGCCAGTGGATCCTCATTTTATTTGATAGGCCAGTGTGTTAACCTGGACCAACATATCCAGTGTTATGGAGGAATCATGACAAAGGGTAAGAGTTATTTGACAGAGTTCATTTAGATCAGACAATTTCCTTTTTCAGTTTAAAATGGTGCGATTTTTACTCATTACAGTTAAAATGTCTAGGTAAATCATGTTAAATTGGGCAGCTCTTTGCCTATGCATTAAGTTCAAAGAAGATGTTTCCTTTGTAAAGCAGATAAGTGACAAGAGTTTGGTTTGGAATAAACTGGAAGGTGACACGCTATTACCATTTTACAAGCACGACAGTCAAGAATCTTTGGCTAGTGCAGGATCTGACCGCAGCAACAGATCTATGGGAACACAATACTGTGAACCTCTGGGAAATATCAAGGTGTGTAACAGGATGTGTGTGTGTGTGTGTCATTTCTCACGTTAGGTGTCACTACCTGTCTTTGATCTACTGTAAGCCAGGGCGCTTTTTGCACACCTCTGGCAGGGAGAAAACAGGCAGACATTTGCCCGTGGTCACAGTTAAGTACAGTAGACCATGGCTGCCAGGTGGTCCTCAGCCCAGGCTCAGCTCAAGGCTTCAGGTAGGGCAGAGTAGGCCAGGTCAGGTAAGAAGAAAAAGGCTGGAGGTTTGGAGGTCCTGAAAATCCAGAAACTCTGAAGCATGGTGGGCCTACACCTAAGCTTTCACTGAATCTCACCTTCTTCTCATCTTCGCCCTGGAGAAACAAAAGACCTCAAATGGCCAGCATGGTGACAGATGGAACTCTGGAATGATGTAAAGGTATTTTGACATTATTTGGTCAACTACAAATATTATTTCTGTGATTCTAAATGTATAATGTGTTGAATGGAAGAGTGTGACATTATGTAAAAAAATTCACAGTATCACATAACCACTTCATGTATTTTCTTTATAGGAGACACCTTGCAAGTGTGTTGTTTTGTTGATATGGTGTGTTCTGAGTAACAGGTGGTCTCATGTAGCATTACTGTGAGCTTGTGGTTACGTTGCTCCAATTAAATACTAATATTAGCAAATTGTAAAAGACACAATGCACAATGCATACCGCAATGTCCTTTGAGCAGCTGTGGGTTGCAAAATTGTTGTGGTTATGTTTATGGTTATGTTTTGCTTGTTACTAACTCAGCTCTAACTAAGTCTTCTAAATGAAAAAAGGAGTAGCAGTAAAGCGTTATTGGAAGGATCCTCCATGTGTCTTTTCAAATGTCCCTCTCCCCCCAAAACTGCTGTTGAGTCACTGTGTGACACAATTGTTGTCCCTATGAAAGGCCACTTTGTCTAGGCTGGCAGGCCAACCCAGTTGTTGCCCCTTGTGAAGACATGCTTCCTTATATCCCCATATGAATACTCTGGTTATGGAATGTAAGGAAGTGTGTGGTTTCAAGGGGACATGAGCACTGCATCCACGCGCCTGTCGTCCCTGCCCCCTTACCCCCCCCCCCCCCCCCCTTAATGTGTGCGTATGTGTATGTGCGTGCTTTGCATATGTGATGTCTTACAAACATTTTACTTTTCAGTATTTACTTTGCAGTATTGCAATGTATAACCATCTGTTCTAAGGACATATGGTCAAAAACACGCACAAACACACACACACACACACACACACACACACACACACATAGAAACACACACTCACACACACACACACACACACACACACACAGAAACATAGAAACACACACACACACACACACACACACACACACACACACACACACACACACACACACAGAAGACAGTTGATAATGCTGTTGTTTATGCAGAGTGCTCTGCCTCAGGCACTCGTCCTGTGCTGCCGTCCCCCGTGCTGCTTGAAGTGACCTCCACTTGTGTGCTGTCTGGGTGGATTGACAGGGCACAGCTGCCCCGCTGCCTGCTAGCCTAGAACAGGATAGATTTTCCCCTTGCCATTTCACTTCATACCTAATGAGGGTTTTACTCAATGGAGACAGCTTGTGCAAGAGGACCTTGTTTATAGGTAACTTAAGTCTGACCTGTTACTTATTTTTTTCTGTATTCCTTTTGAATCTTTTTCAGGTAAGAGCATCAGAGTTTTGAGATAAGGAAACACCATCGACCATTAGCTGAGTAATTCCACCGCAACCACATCACCGATCACACCACATTCCCTTATCCTCCCCCCTTGCTCTCACCCCACCCCCCCCTTCTCTCTCTGTCCTGTATCCTCCTCTCTACCCCTTGCCCTGGATGATCCACGCTTTGCTGTGGCTGGTCAAACGGAACCAAGTCAGGTGTTTCTGTGAGGTTTGGTCCCCTTCAACCAGCTACTGCTCTGTGAACACAGCGCCGCTAACCAAGGCAGAGAACATGGTGGTCAAGCAAGCTGTAATAGTTCACTGTGTTAATGATTCAGTAAGATCTTTGATGTATCTGAGGTTACTGAGTTTTGGTGTGTTCTTGCTCTGTTCTGAGTCCTGTTTTGTTTTCAGTTTTGCAACAATAAAAACAGATAAGCCTGATCTTGTTGATAACTTGTCATTTATGGTGCACTGAGGCATTGGTGGTGGTTTGACAGCATATAATGTCAGTTTCTGTGGGATAATGAGCTGACCTGCTTGAACTCTCTCTCACATAGTTTAAAACATCTAGAAAATAAAAACATTTGAAAGTTTAACACACTATGATGAGTTGAAAAGTAAAATAGGACATAATGGGTCATGAAATTTTTTCTTTAAGAAAATAAACCCAAAAAAAGTATCTATATATAGCACGTAGTACTGTAGGCCTCCTCAATTTTCTTAGTAGACATATAGCCTACTTTCTTAAAATATGTTTAAACATTGCAACCTGGCACGTAAATCCCATGAGGCCTGGTTGCAACACGTGGCTGTCCCCAGAATAGCAGGACTCCTGGATTTTGGGAATTTTACCACCACTGTATTTTTGTGTCACATAACAAGGGACACAACATTTAGGCAGCTCAGGCAGATGCATCTAAAGTCTGGAAGTAATTAGTATCTGGTCTCAAATATTAGGCATATGTGTTGTAACGTGTAGTCTGTGATCAGTCTGCCTAATGCAATGCATGGTTATTAATCATTCAGTTCAAATACAAACTATCAACCATGTAATATGAAATACTACTAAGAAAACTGAAAAGGGCAATAGTCCATCCTAGATTTTGGATTTTCTGCAATCCTGCAATCGCAAGCAATGTTGCAATCCCTTATATACAGATCAATATCTGGTAAGCGACTGATGTCATTCAAGGAAACAATAACAGCAGTTTTGAAAGTGCTAGCGGCTTAATTATTTGTGACAACAACACAACATCCACGTAGATTAGAACTGGGTTTACCTATCAACCCTTTCATCTCATAACCTCAAGGGGGCGATGTCTATATTTTTTGCAGTTTTCTCTCAAATGTTGACAGTCTTACCCGTAGCGTAGTGTGAGGTAGGAAAATATGGCTGACGCTAAGGAGAAAGAAGAGCCGAATCAGGCGGAAAGCATCAATCATACTGCAGGTGGGAAGAATATAATCGTATTTTAAAAAGTGAAGGCTCTTAACGTCTGTATGCCAATCAGTGAAATGTTGTTTATCAGCCTGGTATCTCGGTGGGTTGGCTACATTTGCTGTAACTCCTATTGCTAGCAATCCATCTGAAGTTAGCCAACGTGAGCTAACTAGTGCTTTCCATCGTGGCCTGTAGTCAGTGACAGTCAACAACTTACCATCTGTGAATGGAAGTTGCATCATTTGCTGCCCGTAATAATACGACCACCCAGACACATGACCATTAATAACAGACACCATATATGTATTGTCTTTAAAGTTTATAATGCTATTCTTACCTTTGGGGTCAAAATTGGTGAGCGGTGATCCAGTCGTTCCCCAAGTTAAGCTTGCATGACACCCCTGCCATTTAGCTGATGTTACATTTTACAGCATCCTGTGCTCAGGCTACATGTGTATGTGCTTCTGCGAATTCAGCATAATGTCAAAATTCTGGAATTACCCTCGGTTCTGGGTTTACTGAGATAATGGCATTGCCACAGCCTTAATTCACCACTCACGTTATATTCTGATATCACCTTGCAGATGGAGGTGAACCGCAAAAGGATGATATTTTGCGCGCTAAAGTAAGCCAAATTTTATGTATTTTAAGTTATATGTAAGTATTGCAAGTCATGTTTGCACCTAAGAAGGTCTTATTATTGGAGTTGTTCACTTTTGTTGTACTTCTGAAGCTCGAAGGGAGGGAGCTGACCAAAGAAGAGAAACAGCGTTTGAGGAAAGAGAAAAAACAACAGAAAAAACAGAAAGGTGGAAAGGAAGATAAAACTGTAACTGAACATCACCAAGGGAAAGGAAAGAAACCTGTTGCCTCATCCGAGTCACAGACGGCAACACAACCTCCTCCACAGAAAGGTATCAGCTTACATGGGCGACATGTCAAGATTTTGTTTTACCACTCTGTTTAGATAGAAAGAACAAATATGGGATATTAAGCCTGGTACCAGATATTTCTACATTGACTTACTGCTACTATTTACATGATTATTGTCTGTCAAGATTTTGATCGTATTATCCGTCTGTATAGATAGATCAAAGACAATATAAACAATGTCTTGCCTGATTAATAAATATATTGTAGTGTAACATTGGGATCTTATGAAACAAGAGACTGTCAAGTAGAGCTGTGCGATATGGGAAAAAATGAATATCCCGATACATTTTCTCCATTTCACGATATACGACATATATCTCGATATTTTGAAATATCCTTTATAGGACCCTATGAAATCACACTTTTACTTTTTACTGTTATCACTACAATCCCGGCCGATTACATACCATTCATGGTTAACTTTAAAGGTGGTATCCAGGAAAACATTAAAGATTTTCATAGTGATTAACCACAATTGAGTTGAAATAAGACTGTTTTTTTTTTTTTTTTTCAAATAAAGCACAAAGTGCAAAAACAATCTTCAAAATTACAGCAAAGTGATAAATGCAAACAGAGCTGCCCAGAACTGTGCAAAAACCAAAAAGTGCAAACTCAAGTAGAAATCCTGAGAGACAAGTGCTTTCATGAAATTACTTTTAAAAATATAGAGGTAGATCTCCCAGAAAATGACGTGTGTGGCATTAACTACAACGACACACATTTTAGCCTTGTGTGTGTGCGTGTGTATGTGTGAGAGAGAGAGATCTGCACAACATATTTCTACCTGCACAATTTTCAACTGTACTGGGCTGGTTTAGGGGTTTTAGCAGGTGTGCATGCTGTTCGGAGTTTGACGGACTCTGCATACTCTGCCGGGTAGGTTTTGGGGTGGTAAAACATGTTTGTGGTGCTGCTGCCTTTCGTCGGGACAGTTTTTTTGCACACTTTGCATATTGGGGTTACCTGCTCCACGTTCCCGATATCCATAAAACTTCCGGATTACGGATCCCTTATTGCCTCGTTTAGGAACAAGCTGTTCGCCCGCTTCCATGTTCTATTGCATTAGGTAGGTATACTGTACGACAGCTAGTGTTCGCGCTGCCTGCAAACCGAAAGAAATTACAAAATGAAGTTCCCTCCGTTCCGCACCTAGATGTCGCGCGGGATTGGTTGGTGAGTGTTTGACGAGAGTGTGCGTTTTTTTTAACCCCTCACTCGCGTTACTGCCTGAAGGAAAAGGAGAAAGCCACCAGAACGTATTAAACAAGACGAGTCTCGGCTGCTTGAAAAAAAAAAAAAAAAAAAAACAGATGACCATAAAATACTCGATACATACGATATAATAATTTTATGTATCTCACAAATCTATTTCGGAGATAATTTCGTATATTCGATATATCGCACAGCCCTACTGTCAAGACGTCTGGGTAGATTCTCATTCATCCAGGTCATGGTAGTCAAAGGAGCTAAGTTGTAAGCAACTGGACTTCTTCTTGAAGCTTGAAGACGTTTCACCTTTCATCCAAACGGCTTCTTCAGTTCTGGCCTGATGTTGGGACTGTCAAACACTAATTACACATCTTGGATGTTTTCTCTCAGTTCCTGTCACGGTGCCTTCACCCACGCCCTCACCTGTACAAGTACCAGCCCCAGGGCCCACAGCTCCATCCCCAGGGCCCACAGCTCCATCCCCAGGGCCCACAGCTCCATCCCCAGGGCCCACAGCTCCATCCCCAGGGCCCACAGCTCCATCCCCTGAGGCCCCCGTTGCCTCTGCTGCCGCCTCAGAGAAGCCGGCCAAGACCAAGGCTGAGCTGAAGGCCGAGAGGCGGGCGAGGCAGGAGGCCGAGCGGGTGTCTAAAACCAAGAAGGGAGAGCCAGGCCAGCCGTCCTCCTCCAGCAAGAACAAGGCAGTGCCCAATGAGCTACAGCCAGGTATGGCCCACGCTAGTGTCTTCACTGAGATACTGTGGCATGTCGGGATGAAAGTGTGTTTAATCTCCACTGATAGCTTGACATTTTTGTTGAATATAAAAGGGATACCAACATCATTTATTGTTAAAAATTAGTAAATAAACACAAAGGCCTTAATGACTTAAGGAATGACTTTAAAGGAATTAGTGATTCATATGGAACTAAGTGGACTGCTTATTTCATACACAAGAACAGGTACTGGCATACAGTACTAGGGCAATATAGTCACAAAGCTACTTAAAATTCCAGAAAGGGCTTCTACTTGGTTTGGTGTTTTTTTAACCCTGTGTTTTATAATTGTAAGGCACTCCTGTAGACAGAACAGACAGAAGATGAACTTTTTTCAGTTTTTAATAGTGTGGTGGTGTGTCATGACTTTCAATATGTTTTTTTTTTTTTGTCTTTGGTCTCACCTGCTTTATCACTTGACTTGTTTTCAGTGGTGAAGAGGTTATCGGAACATGTCCAAGTCGATGACCCAGCTGCTATCAAAAAGCTGGCCAAGAAGCTTGAAAGGCAACAGGTTGACCCCTTATATTATTCAAAATCTTTTCTTTTAGTTGGATGTTCTGAGGCAAAACCTCTCAAACTCATAACCATTCAAAATGTGTAGAACTATCAAAAAATGAAAGGAAAAAAAGAATTGCATTGTAAGTGGAATCGCTCTTACCAGTCATATCTAAAAGACACGGTGTTCTAGTGAAACAGGAAATAACACCTTTAAGTGGCCAGGTTACCAGTAAAGACCAGTTTATAGTTTAGACATCGACATCATCGCTTGACAAAAAAGTATGACAATGAGACAAGTTTAAGAAAAAACCATGAAAGCTTTTCTAGTAGACAGTCTTCTAGGATGTCCCATTCATCAAAAAATGTAAATAATGCAGACACTAGTTTAAACCGTGAAAAGCAACTCAAAGTTCTTTATTTTGGAGAGTTGCCTTGGTCACAGTGTGGTTGTGTATACTCTGTGGAAGTAATGTTAAAATTTGTAAACTGATAATAACTGTGACGACATATAGGTAGTCCAAGAAACACAGATGAAGCCTACCATGCAGCTACATCTGTTGACAGCTATTTTCTTTTGTCTAGTGACACTTGTCATCTTGATTATAAACTAGAGTTTAGGTGCTAATGCATGTTTCACTGCCACACTGACATATGCACCTGCTCACCTGATGTTCCCTTCTTCACTTCAGTCTATCTCACCCAGATCGGTAAAACTTGGCCATGGGAATTTTGCACTGGCTTGGTAAACCAGCCCCTCATACTTCATTTTATTTTGTACAGAGGGTCTGGTAGTGCTTTATTGAGAAACAGTTTCTTCCTGGAGGTGTGGACTCTGCCTTTACCCAATCGCCAACGTCTGGTTGTGACATATGCAATTGGCCTGCCTACACACTGCAATTCAAATGTAGCACCCAAAGTCAAAGTCATTGCTCACGAACACTCCCTCTTTTTGCTGATTGGCTAGGCCAAAATTCTGCCTAAGACAGCAATGTCAATGGAAGCACTGCCAGATCTTCTGTACAAAATGAAATGAAGTATGAGGGGCTGGTTTACCAGTCTAGCTTTTGCAGTGGCCATGGTGTGAAAGCTTGTACCAATTCACTTACATTCTGAATGCATGTGCTTTTAACTCCTCTGTCCAGCAGACACCTTGGCAAACTGGCAGCTCCTCAAAGGTCTGGCCCCTAATGTGTGTGTGCGTGTGGTGTTGACATTTTTTGTTTGTTTGTTTTATTTTATTTATTCGTTGTTTATTTCGTTTAATATTATGTCTTGCGTTCCAGTTTGCCTTTATAATACACAGTAGGTTCCCAATTGTTGTCCTTTCTCTTCTCCGTCCGTAGATGTGGGTTGTAGCGTATGTGGGATGAGATTTTTGTTTGTTTGTTTGTTTATTTTTGTTCTGTTTGGCGGTCCAAAGTGATGCAGCCCGGCAGCCTTGTGGAGGATGCTCCTTTCTCCTGTCCTCAGAGGCTGTTCCATGTGTCCCATGAGGCAGTCTCAGTCACTGGGGCAGTTCCTCTCCATAAAGATTCTCATCGGGACGTCTGTCTCCTCTCTTCCCCTGCAGATCCCTCTCAGATCGGATTATGGCTACAAGGTCAGCCTCTTCTCTCACCTGCACCAGTACAGCCGGAAAGCCCCCCTCACACAGCAAATCAGGTATTGATGCATGATGTATGTGTGTATTTTTTATTGTGTTAGGTTAATAATAATCAGAAACAGTTAAACTATGTAGGTCTTTGTAGTTATGTTTATTCCTATGATGTTTGCGTTAAGTAAAAAAAAATCAACAAAGTTTTTGTTTATAATATGGTGTTTTTAGTTTTGTACTTCAAGAAAATCAAAGAAATTATATACACATCATATACACGTATATCACACATGCTACAGATATATACATGCTACAGTTGTTTATTTTGGGGGACTTGTATTTGGGCATTTGTTTGTCTTGGTCGTCACCTGTTTGTTTTGGGGGACCTGTATTTGTTCGTCTTGGGGACTTTTGTATTTATTTAGTGTGATCACCATAAGATGTTAAACGTCGCTGTGGATATGTATGTCTTAAATGAGCCACTCAGGGGCGCAAAGAGAATTTCAGGCTTTGACTGACAATAAAGTATATTATCATCTACTTCTGTTTTCAGCATCCCCTCCACAGTAATCCACCCCTCTGTCGTGCGGCTGGGTCTGCAGTACTCCCAGGGTATTGTGGCTGGATCCAATGCTCGCTCAGTTGCACTACTGCATACTTTCAAACAGGTACGCTCACACAACAGGTAACCCAGAAGCAGTCGCTGCATTTTAAGTGAACGGATACGAACTTTTAGTGTCACATTCCGACCAAACATCTCAGAGCAAAAATTAGTAAAATGCAATAGGGTGCATTCTAGCACGTACCTGGTGACTAAAATATACAGCTACAAATATCAATTATGTAATCTGTAAGAGCATGTTGACAGTAGGAAGCAATGCGCCATCAGGTAGTTGTTATTTGCATTTCATGCATTTTTCCCTGGGAGGTAAATCTGCTGAATTGGCATTGATGTAGCACAGCTGTGAATGCATGTTCCCACATGTTGAAATATGTTTTGTATGTCTGTCAACCACACAGGTGATCCAAGACTACACTACACCTCCAAATGAGGAGCTATCCAGAGACTTGGTGAACAAGCTGAAACCGTACATTAGGTGCATAGCTGCAGCTTTGAACTCATACACTTTTTTATCATATTAACCAGGGAATTTACATTCTGGTTGTTAAGGTGTAGCATCTTCAGGTTGTAGTTTCTTAATATTTTATTATAGTTCGAACACAACATAATGCCCAGAAGCATTTATTTACAATACCTATCCTTCTATTGGTTATAATCATCCCTTTTAAGAGGATTCATGCCAAAAGCATTTTTACACTTGCACCGATGAATTGTGACTTTATACCCAAGTGCTTGAGGAGGAATGTCCATTAAACATTAAGATGATAATAATAGGTATAAAATAATAACAGGTATAAATATGATACTGCGAAAGATGTATACACTGTCCAGATAATATCATAATACAAGAAATCTGATTAGCCACAATAAATTAACTGAATGATTGTAACCGGCCTGATGACCTTCTTCACAGTTTTCTAAACCAGTGTCGCCCCCTGTCGGCGAGCATGGGTAATGCCATAAAGTATATCAAGAAGGAGATCTCCAATATCCCCAGTCAATGCAAAGAGGAAGAGGTAAGGAACACCAGGAGGATTATAACATTTTATCCACAAAAAAAC
Organism: Coilia nasus; assembly: GCA_027475355.1. Lineage (NCBI taxonomy): Eukaryota > Metazoa > Chordata > Actinopteri > Clupeiformes > Engraulidae > Coilia > Coilia nasus. The sequence continues at coordinate 14,588,805 of CM050219.1, forward strand.
ATTGTGTCCACTGTTTGGACGGAAATGTTTTATTTTTTTATTGTCCTCCCTGGTTGAGCCTTTGCTGCAGATTAATTACCCAGCTGGGCAAAACTTGCTTTATTCCTCTGTCTCAGGCCAAGACAAAATTGCTGGAGTGCATAGACGCTTACATCAATGAGAAGATCACACTGGCAGCTAAAGTCATCTCTGAGTATGCTATTGAGAAGATCAGTGACGGGGACATCATTCTCATTTATGGATGGTAACTGCCTTCAGTAGCTCAACCTGTCCAGTACTGGCAGCAAAACTTTGTTCAAACTTACCAGAGGAGTTAAAAAATTAGATTAGAAAAAAGAAAGAATTAGTGTTATGACAGAAAAGAATCAGACTTTCTATTTTAGTTTTAACTAAAATATCTATGGTAGCCAGTGCTTACACTTTCAGTTTCCACCATGAATTGCTATTCAAAAAAAACTCTTACCTTTTGCTTTTTTTAAGAGGTAACAGAATGAGGCTCGTTATTGTCTGTAGTGATCCAATGGAGTTGTGTTTTTTTTAGCTCTTCGCTGGTTAACCACATCCTCTGCGAGGCGTTCGAGAAGAAGAGAAAGTTCCGGGTGGTGGTGGTGGACAGCCGGCCTCGTCTGGAGGGCCGAGAGGCGCTCAGACGCCTGGTGAAGAGGGGCATCAGCTGCACCTACGTCCTAATCTCCGCCGTCTCCTACATCCTGCAAGAGGTGAGGCCCCATTCACCTCACTGGCACTGAGCTAAGGGACGCCAGACCACACAGAGACTATTACATACAGTACTGTGCAAACGTTTTAGGCAGGCGCCTTCAAACCAGCATCAGTTTACACAAAAGGGTACACACAAACTCAGGGATTTTGTAGGATTACAGTCAGGTGTATGATCAACCAGTTGTACCAAATTGGTTGTATATGTGAAGAAGCCTACATCCACAGAAGATATGTGGTTAGTTCTTCAAGATGTTTGGAACAACCTACCAGCCGAGTTCCTTCAAAAAGTGTATGCAAGTATACCTAGAAGAATTAATGCTCTTTTCAAGGCAGAAGGGTGGTCACACCAAATATTGATTTGATTTAGATTTCTCTTTTGTTCATTCACTGCCTTTTGTTGATTGATGAAAATAAATGATTAGCGCTTCCATTTTTTAAGGCATTCCTAGTTTACAGCATTTCACAACTGCCTATAACTTTTGCACAGTACTGTACACCTCATTGGACTGTTCCCCAGCGCTAAAAGTACGAGGGGTCATGACGATGTCCTGCTTTTACCCGTTTGTGGACCTCAGCTCACTTTTCACTAATATTATAATCAGAGAATACTTGTTGCAAAATTGAATCTATGGAATACTATAGGTGCCAAACCAATCATTGATCAGTGAGGTTCAGCGATGTTGAGAACCAGATGAAGCAATACACTCTTGAAATTGCACACAGACACTGAGGAATGTGTGACATTGTTAATCAAGAGCAGAGCCATTATTGCAAGTCTGACAACAGGGCTTTGGGGCTTTGAAGCCTACATTTTAGCTTCCTCTTTTAGTGGCCAAGAGATTTGGGAGGAGAAGTGGTAGGTTAGTGGTCAGTGACAGTGGATTTTAGGGATTCAAACAATCTCCAGTCTAGACGACTGAGGCCCAAACTCCCTAAAGTGAACTTGGATCTGGCCGCACAAGGTTAGGGTACTGTTTTTTGGATTCAATTTTGGTGTTATTTGGATTTTTTTATTTTGGTCTTATTTATAGTGCAAAATCACTGAAGCCATGGTCTTGAAACACTTGAACAACAATAATCAGCAAGTATAAAAATTGGAAGAGTGACACTGTAAAAACAATAATGGAAATAAAATAATTAAGCGAAACAGTAAATACATAGGCAATAAAAACATTATAACAGTAGGAGCAACAAGACAGTGGGTATCATGAGACTAGAACCATAATGTTGTCCAAAAAAACTAATGTTTTCTGCTTGGATTTTGAAATGTCCAGAGTACTAGTTTCTCTGGATTTGTACACAAGGATTTGTAAACAATTGTCTATAAATAATTCCTAACACCAGCCTGGCACAACCAACAAGCCAACCTTAAAAACCAAACCAAACCAAAAAAAAAAAAAAAACAACAACACAGTGGGCATGAATGAAAATGGAGCACAGCTCAAAAAATAAATCGAATATACCCAGGGCTTAATTTGAGGGGTAGCAAGCCGGAGCGCGCTCCGGAACCTCCGACATTGGCTCCGACAGCTATTTATACTCGATCTGGTGACCCGTCACCTCTTTTGACTAAGTAACAATTTTTTTTTTTTTAAATTTAGTTTTATTGTCTTGCTTTGTTGACTAAATACGGCATTAAATATATGAATTTGTACTGAATTTGTTCTGATTTGATGTGGCTAGTGTTATTACAAATACAGTTTAGTTTTGGTGCGCGCGCACAGCGTTGTACGCAAGCGCGCCCCCCCCTTCCCTCTTCTTCTTCTTTTTTTTTTTTCCTGTCGGAGCCACTCCTCCTCTGTGCTCCGGGACCTCCCACTTTACAAATTAAGCACTGAATATACCATGCTGCCTGTGTAATACCAGACTAAAATGCAATAGGTCTTTAGTACCTCAATCACTCTTCACTGTTTATATATGCTTATCTGTCCTTGTGTCCTTCCTCCCAGGTCTCCAAGGTCTTCCTGGGTGCCCATGCATTATTGGCTAACGGCTACGTGATGTCCAGAGTGGGCACATCCCAGATCGCCCTGGTTGCCAAGGCCTATAATGTGCCAGTGCTGGTGTGCTGTGAGACGTACAAGTTCTGTGAACGAGTGCAAACTGACTCCTTCGTCTCCAACGAACTGGGTGAGATGTGCAAATGTTGTTGTTGTCGGGGTAGCTTGAGCCTGTGTATGCAGATGGTGTATTTTTTGCTGGACAATCTAATATATTCATAGCTAAGCTATAAGGATGTTAAGTCAATTTTGAATAATGTAACAAAAAAGCTTTAATAGCTTAATGTATATGTATGGCTTAAAAGTATAAATGCAAACCATACACTGGGATAAATATCTAGTGTCAAAACAAGTAAGAGATAACTTAATAGAAATGGGCTTCGAGAGGTCTCAACAGTAGATCAGTTTTATTGGAAGGACTAAGGTGACTGAGACTTCTCCTGTTTTTGTCGGGCCACTCAGATGACCCCGATGACCTCATTGTGACTCGGAAGGGAACGACGCAGCTACAGGACTGGCAGAGTGTGAAATCTCTGGGGCTTCTCAACCTCGTGTATGATGTGACACCGCCGGACTTTGTGGATCTGGTCATCACAGACCTGGGCATGATCCCATGTACTTCGGTACCGGTGGTTCTACGAGTTAAGAATGTGGACCAGTAAACAAACTCCCAGGCAGCTAAGCCCAGCAGCCGATTGTGCTACGGTGATGGCATGAAATAAATATAAATATATATAAATATAAATATATCTCAAATGGCACATGCTTTTGAAAAAAAGGAGCCACTGTTTTTGTTCGTTTTTTTATTGTTTACGTGTGTGTGTGTGTGTGTTACAGAGCGAGGGATGTAGAGAATGATTAAAATAGGTTGTCAGCGTGTGTATGAGACACAAAAGCTCAAGCAAAAAAGGCTACTTAAACATGGAAAAGGGGCACACGTGTACACAATAAAAGGTTGCAAATATTTGACTATGTATGTCTCTGACATGCACTCTGTCAGCAAAATTCTACTGAAATAACTACCCATTTTCAGTTTACACAAAAAAATTACAGTACAGTACAAATCTGTAGTACAATACAGAAATGCCATTTCAAATGCTGTGGTTTTTCTCCTAGAGAAATAAGCCTGTGCTGCACGGCATAACATTAAAGTATATACTGATTTATTGCATAGCTTTGCATCACATATTGTTGGTAGTGGAGTGCACTATATGTCAGTGATACGTGTAGCAATGAATATGTAAAATATATCCGCACATAATTTGGCACTCTTCTGGTTGAAATACTGTCACTGAATCCATTCACAATATGGCTTCAATTGTGTAAACATCAATTTTAAAATAAATTGCTGTACTGTTATATAATTCTCTAAGTATTTAAAACTAAAACAATGTCTTAAATCTTACATAATTCTCAAAATATTTAAACATTAAACAATGTCCTAAAATGTGTCTTACATTATTTGCCAGCAGAAGGGTAGTGTAAGATTTTGTTTTAAACAAATTTTCCCTTAAAATGTTTTTTTCTTCCCTTTTTGCATGTTCACATTCTCTGAAACCTACCTGCTCCAATCAGTAGCAAAAAAAAAAAAAAACTAAAAAATTAAATGGCTGCCCGATTATTTTTAGCTTTTACAAATAACTCATAATTTAAAATAATCATTCCTGCCTAGCGTGTCAGTTTAAAAACACTTGTCAGTTCCCTTTCAAAATGGCGTCTCAGATGTCATCACGTCAACGTGATTTGAGGAGATAACAGTAGAGAGCTGCTTCCTGGTGAAACCTTGGGTGTGGATCACAAAGCCTTGGCCTTGCGTCTCTGGGTGACCCATAACAAAGACGATACCAAGACGGTGGACCCTCCAAGAATCCCAAAGACTTCCGCCGTAGGAAATGTACCCTAAAATGTTTCAAAATGAGGGAACAATATCTTTTGCATCTTCGAGACAGTGGTCCCGGTTGTAGTACACAGTTGAGTGACAAACATGGGTAGTCTGACTCAAAGTAAGGAGTGATCCTTATGGAAGAGTACTATTGCTTTATTCTGTTTGCAGAAAACAACCAAAGGTCGATTCTGTTAGGAGGTTTGCTACTTGCTTTCAGACAAATTACCCAGGCTTGACACTAAACCATGCACTTAATACAGGACCAGTGTCTATACATACACATTTTCCTTGAGTTAGGACATTATTGGTCCAATAAACCAAGATCGTGCAATGTGTGCACATAATTATACACTGTCACTACATTCTGTAACAGGCTTTAAATACAGACCTCTCTCAGGCACTTGTATCCATGGAAACGTTCATCACAGCTACATGCAAAGAACCCTGGTCCATAGGGAGCACACAGGGAGTTCTGTGGGCAGTCCCAGGCTGGGGAATGGCCATGAGGAAAACAATCAAAATCATTCATTTTATTGCTTTACAGCAGCTACATATGTTGATGTAGCCATGTCAAAACCAATGCATACCTTAGCTTTAATAGAGACAATCAATCACAGGAAGAAAAGCAGACAAGTCTGACTTACAGATATGTCCAGTCTGATTGCAGGCATTTATTTGCCCCTCACAGCGTCGCACTTCACCTTTGACCTCTGTCTTCTCCCATGATGCATTGCCTCCAGGGCATGTCAGGTTTGAGGGAAGTATTCTACAATGCAAATAAAAGCAATCAGATGTGCACTGTAAATCCAAATACGTGTTTATTAAATTATTGTGTCATTAAATCATGGCACAAAGTCAAAGACTTTAAATTTTAGCATGCTTACACATAAGACAGTTGGCTGAAGCCTTGGAATACCAGATCACTCAGATTTGAAATGGGGTTGAAGGACAGATCTCTGCTCAAAACAAGTCACGTAAAACATTTTTTAACAAACAAAAAATAATAAATGTAGTCATAACAATAAGCATTGAGCTTTTGGCATTTTGAAATAACTTACATAATCACTGCAGTGGTAGCCTCACTGAGATCTTCCACAGTGCTTAGATTACAGTGTGATATATCTAGTCTGAAAGAGCAATGGGTGACTGAATAACAACTCAATATAGGACCATAAGAAAAAAACAGGAATGATTGAAACTGACTGTTTTTAATGAGCAAGACATTGACACAAGACCATGAATACAATGCAAAACATGTTATGGGGTTAGTTTACTCGACATTTACATCAAGTTGGTCATCCTTTTAACACGATTCGTAATGACAACATTTACCCAGTAATGAAGTCGACGCCGCTTGTGTTGTACTTTTGCAAACAACATCGACCGTCGATTTCCCCTGCTGATGATACGCAGAAATTCCAAACTGCGCTACCATTCAACACTGTGCCATTACACATTAGACATATCTGGTGAAATAAATGTTCAATCACAGATAAATGCAGTTCACAGTACATTTCTGTATCACATAACCAACACTTTAACAGATGAAAACGATCAGAGAATCGCATAAGCCCTATAAGGTTTCTATTATTAAGAATCTATTTACCTCTGATTCTTTAGCATGACAAACGAGGTTTCCATAAGAAATCACAAAACCTACAGCCACAAGTGTAAACAGCCTCTCTTTGGCTGTCATCTTCTCTTTGTCATATGAGGGTCAAGATATCACGTGATCACATGTGCCTGACGTTGGGAGTTTTGTGAATATCCATCTTGCGCAGCCGTTTTGCATAGGCTATGCTTCTATGGACAGCATACCGGCGGCGGTACAGCCAGTAAAAGAACAGCCTCAGGACGTTTCTTATCCTCAGCACTAAGGATACCCTGAGGTGATGCTTTGTGACAATATTTAAGCTACAGCACTGCTGACAAAAATAAGCAGGCAGGCCAATTATACCTACACAGATCTAAATGATCGTATGCTTCAAAACGTGCTAACATTCCAGTCCCTTATTTGTCAACCTAGTCCACTGCTATAATGTCATATTTAAGCTGTCATGTCAATATTTAATTATTCCGCTGAACCCTTGCGCCGTGCCATCGGGATACTTAGTTTGATCCATCCCATTATACAGACTTTTCTCTTTTGGTATGACAATGCGTTTACGAAAATATGCTGTTAAAATGCATCCAGTGAGCACAGACACTCCACTTAAAACAAATACCTAGATATGCTAAAATAGGATTTAGAAATAGGAATTTATATAGTCTATTCTGCTGTCTAAAATGCTGTAATTCAGAGATCATTCTTTACACAAATCATTTGAGATCATACTAATTTTATCAAGAAAAATACACGTTCATTTCATGTTGCACACTAGTGCTATGAGTGAACTGCATGAATATGCGCTCCAACACAGGGGGAAGTACCATTATCAAACGGGGGTCTCAAGACTGCTACTCATAAGGTTTTGCCCAATCAACATATGTACGGACAAACTGGATATAAAGAAATGTCTGCATAACTACCTTGCCCTATTCAAGTTTGTGATATATGGTTTACGACTAAACTTTATTTGTTTTCGTGAAATGTGTTAAGGACCCACCCCTGTGACGAAATGGGCCAATACTAGGGACTGTTGCAATGCTTTTAGTGCAAGATACATACTGAATATATTACATTGTCCCGAGTCGCACGAAGGGGAAAGGCAGTTAGAACAGATACAAATTTCCAATCCTGGTCATTCGTTTTGTCTGTCGTTTACATAATGGATAATCTTTAAGGGTAGAACACGTCAAACAATAACCAACAATCCTATCCTATGAATTGTGTTAACCTCGCATACTAGCAGTGTTGTCTTAAACGGAGGGTTGCAAAGCAAAGTAGCCTAGCGTTACTGACATTCATGGAGAGTATTTGAAAAGTTGTTTTTTCTTTTGTCATTTTTTTCTGGAATGCATCCCAGTGTAGACTGTGCTAATTCCTTATATCTCATCTCTGGAATGTGGATGCCGTTGTCAATTTAGTTGTAGAGATTCGACGCAGAGGACAGAAATGCCAACAATGAAGGTGGAATCACCTATCACTACAATCGCAACATGGCTGCTGCAGAGACGGTAAAGTAAGAAAAGTTTAGCTGCTAGTGCACGAGTTTCAGTATTATCTTTGAACTTCAGAAATTGTTTGAACTGTACACACAGTGACTGTTTTGCTAACTGGACTCATTGGAACAAGGAAGCTCTGTGGATTATCTCCAGCAAGTGAGGGCGATAGAGCTCGCGCCGTGCATTTTTTTCCCTTCACGAATCAAGCAACTTTTTGGATTCTTGGTGCTCCGGTGCCTTCTCGACAAATTGTTCGAGAATCTGCAGTATAAGCCAAAATGCATTTCTCCATTCCTGAGACAGAGGTTCGTTCCGGTGAAAATGGGTCCACATATGTGGTAAGTTCGATGCCCTTGCCTGTTTGTTTTTTCTTATGTGACCAGGTAGGCTTACGTGCAATTAGATACAATCATACTGAGAGGGAATATGGTTTTGTTTGAGGACCGTTATTGTCGACCCTGAAGTAAACATAAACTGTGACCACTAGATGATGGGCTGGTGATAGTTTGCAGCTTCCTGAAATATGCAGGACTCTGCTGGCGAAAAATGCACCAGTTTTGTGCCTTTTCCTCTTTTTTTCCCCTGGCGAAAGTCGTTGACTTTAGAACCAGTTTACAAATACCAACTTCTGGAGCTGATGACCCCCGGGGATTTTGTTATGCAGATGTTTTTATTGTACATTGATAATCAGTCTCACTGAGCTGTTTTACGGTCTTAAACTCTGGTCTGCTTTCTTTTTCTGGCTGCGCTAGGCTGAGCATGGAAATTGCTATACGCAACATTGCTGTTTGTAAAATCTGTCAAAGACCTGAAATGTCACATATTTGTCTCTTTATGAACACATGTTTTACTAACTTGGCTTAAGTTGTTTTGAAGAGTTGCGCAACAGCAAAGGGCATCATAGGCTACTGAAGGAGAGACGCAGTTGCTATGATGGAATGTATGGAACCTCATACAAGCATTCTTTTACCTGCATAGCACCGTGCATCTGTAATAGGTTTACCGAGAAAATGATGGGTAAGCAGGCTGTATAAAGAAGGATCTGGTACATCAATCAGTCTCTTTAGACCACACACAAGCCGATGTTGACTTTGATACCGTTTCCCTCTTGGTGTTTGTTTATTTTTCGTTTTGGAGTCAGCATAGTCGTCTTCAGAATGCGGTTACCCACATCATAGTCCTGTGGACGTGCGAGAGAGACCAGTATTTCACGCTCAGACAGAAGTGACTTTAGGGAGTTTGGTCCATGACTTGGCTGAACCAATTTAGACCATGACTAGGACATTCATTGAAGCTTTTGCTATTTATGCATGTACTAAGAACACATGCTTTGTGAAGTCAAGAACTGTTGTCTAATGTCACTGAGCTGATGCTGTGCCACTCTGGTAGCAGGACTATGCTATTGTAGTTTGAATAGAGTTCGAATTGCTAGGTTAACTCCCATTTGTCTAGCCATTGAAAAAGATTACTTCTATTTATTATTTTAACAACAAATGACCTTGCCAGCATTGAGTAGGATGGATTCCACAGCCATCCTAGACTTTGATACATTTCGCCACTTGTGATGCTGTATAGTCTTGTTTCATATATTTCGCATGCACATCACACCTCACGGTCAGATTTATCGCTCTTGTTAAAAGCTATTACAGTCATTCAATTTGCAGTAGTCCAGGATGATGATTTAGCCAGCATTAGGCCATCACTTTATCTGTCACAAACATTTTTTGTGCGTGTTTGAGTAATGACCTTGCCTAATGAGCTGAAAGTTTGTCCAGAGTATTGCTTAATGACTTATCCTGTTACATTTGGCATGTTAGTGAGAATGTGCCCCTTGGAAAGTCACACACAGATTTATCTTTCTGTTCAAATAATGCGATAGCACAGTACAGCACTTGGAACATTTTGTTAATGCTGGGCTTTGGTCTGTCGGTATGCCAGTTGCCCAGGGTGAAAGGCTTGTTGCAGAGGCTGTCGTTCTTTTGTGCCATATTGACATTCAGCAGCTTTCAGTCAGTCAGTCAGTCAGTTAGGTCAGTTCATTCTGGATCAGGAAGGATTTTCTCCGGTGTACCTTGGAACCAACCCCTTCCCACAAAATATGCATACTTTGCAGAGGGTCAGCATGCTTGTTTCGAGAAAAAAATAGAGCGAGACTGCACTTTTTAGTGGCATACTTCCTGTGTTGATAGAAGTTCTTGTTTTGCGGTGGTTCCCTGTTCCTGTTAGTCAGGAAGAATGGTTCCATGGTCCATTCTTCATGTGGGCATTGTACAGTAGACAGTGAAAAGAGGACCAGATGAAATGATCTATGTTTCTGTCAGACAGAATAAGCTTGAAACTGTAAGGAAGTGAAATATGTGAGGTACAGACCAGGGCAGGAATTTCACGAGGGCCAGGAGGGCCATGGCCCTCGTGCCCTCTCAATTTGGCCTTTTGCCCTTGAAAAATATCTGCCAGAAGGCCACAGCGGCCCTAATGCCCTTCACAAAATTGACAACACAAAGGCCCAAGTGGCCTTGCCCCTAAAATGACGAAATTCCAGCCCTGGTACAGACAGTTCCCATTTCCCAAAAATACATTAAAATTGTTTGTGTGTGTGTGTGGGGGGGGAGTTAGAGATGGTCCTGTTCATAGATAGAACCAGACAATCATTCCTGTTACAGGAAAAAGTATGCAGCCACTCACCAATACCTTGCTCTAGTAGCCACGCATACTGCAGTATTTACTAAAACTAAACAGGTGCGGAGGAATGGACCTTGAGGCGGCTTTTTTTTGTTACATTTTCAGAGCCTCGGATGTACTGTTGTCCAAATACCAGCTGTCTAGCCCTCTCATCCTGGCATTTTGGGCTACGTGTGATTGCTTGGTGCCTGTATGTGTTGCGTATGCGTCTCACACACCGTTTGGCTTCAGCAGCAGTATTTTTTTTTGTGCCAGTCCTCAGGTGAATGACTTGTACAATGCTGCCCTTTACTGATTGCAAGGACAATTTTCCCGTCTGCTCTGTTGTCAGCCTGTTTGCCAAGAATGGCAGTTTGTGTGTGACTCAGACTGCTTGTGATTTCAGAGTGGCTGAATCATCAGGAGGGCTCATTTTAAACCACAGACATCATTGGTGTCAATGAATGGAGCCCTGCACATTTAGAACATTCACCCAGGAAAGTGCTGCTGCATCAGTGTGGGTAGGCTAGTATAGCGAGAAACTGCCTCTACTAAGATAACACTGCGCTTTTCTGTTTGAGGTGTTTTCAAAGATCTGTCATGACCGATTTTGGCATTTGGCGGTGAGGTGATGAGGTCATCTCAGAGTTCTGTCTTCCTTTGCATCAGCAGGGTCACGACTCGCAGCTCTGCGCTGCCTTACATGCTCAGCTTTGTCAGCTTCAGGAAAAGAAAACATTCTGGCTCCTGACTGCAGCCTTCGCTGCACACTCCTCTGCGTCATCCTGAGTTTGGTGGAATTATGTGTCCGAACTCTTGGCTGACTCTGTAAGGTGTGAATCTTTACTGGCCTCATGTTTTGTAGATAATACTGAGCAATACAATTACAGAATAAAGATTAGGCTAGGCTACAAAATGGGTCATGATTCTTCTTGTCCATGCTCAACAGTGTTTAACGGATGTTTCCTGAATCGATGCAAAATCCTCAATGCAACAATCAATTTCCTGCAAGGCCTGTTAAACACTGCAAGTCACTAAACAAGAACCTGTCAGTTGCTGGACCCAAACACAAGACAACAAAGTTCGACACCGTATTCTTTTTTTTTTTTACTTAAAGGGCATCTTGCAGGTTAACCACCACTGTCGATTAGTAGGTACTTAAAGCACTCAAGATATGTATACCATTTAAAAAATGTCTCCAAAATCTGTTTAAGAGCATTTATTGTCCTTTTTGTTTTTTAACGAATTTGGTGATGACGTCACGTTGGGGACTTGAGAAGGTAGCCTCAGCAGAGACTGGTTCTAATCTATACGATCTTTGCTAGAACTGCCACTAGCTGGGATGAGGAAGAGGTTGCAAGAACCGTAAATAGTATTTACGCAGCCACACAGTTTTGAACCTGTTAGACGTGAGTGTCTAAATGAGCAATTGCCAAAACTGATGGTCATCAAAGCCAATTCAGTTTGTGGTCGGAGAATGAGTGGAGAGTTGGTGAAGCCTCCTGGTGAGTTGCTATCATTTAGCAACGCAGCAATGAACGCTGGACCTAGTGTACGATCAGCAGTGCATACAATAAAATGTTTTACTGAGTGAGTAACAAGTTGTCTTTATATCTAGTGACAGTGGTTATGTTGTTAGTTCAGATAAGTGCCGGTATACTCTATTTGGAAGATCCACTTAAGTTATCTCACTTTGCAGTGACAGCCTACTAGCTCCAACATCTTCATCTAGTAGAGTTTAGCTAAATGTTGCAAACTTTGCCGCCGCCGAATAGGCTGTTCATATCTTCACAATGTTTCTTCAGTATGATTAATTTCGTAAGGCAAGACAAGTTTATCTATATAGCACATGTTTTATACACTCCTCATCACTATCATCAACACCGCTTACCAACAACGAGAGAATAAGCGTCCGTGTTGCTGTGTTTCACGTTTTGTGTGGGCGGTGCTGCCCCATGGAAACTGCTGTGGAAAGCTTGTGATGTAGGAAAGTGAGTGCGTTTTGATCGCTGGTCGAGAGTCATGGACCCTGTGCCCTGTTAGATTTGTGTTTTTACAGCCAGAATAAACTCAATACTTGACCATTTTATATGAATCCTACCAACCCACCTGCCTATAAAAATGTGCGTTTAGCTATCTGGCTAACTATCTGTATGTATCAGTCTATCTAGGCTATCTGTATATCTATCTACATATATATATATATATATATATATATATGGATTGTATGTATTGTATATGGATCGTATGTATCTATCTACTGCTGCTAAACAGGCTGGCTTGTCTCTTGCTCTCGTCTGTCTCTATGGCTTTCGGTCTGTCATCTACAGGTCGTCTCCCCAACGTGACGTCACGGAATGTTTTGAGGGGCTTGCAACACTTTTTCGTATTATATTCTGTTTTGTGATACCCATCAAAATCAAATACAATGGATAACAGTTTAAATGTGTATTATGAACAAGAAACTGGTGTTAATTTGTTACTTACTGAACCCTGCAACATGCCCTTTAAGCAAACCACACATTGTCTGACCATTCCAGGCTTGTGGTGCTAAGACTGAGGTGCTGTGATCTTTCAACATACGATGGGTAGAGATGTCCGCCATCTATGGCGACAGCTGTGCTGAGCACAGCACCTTCCACCCCACATCCAACCACAGTCAGCATGATAATGACCTAATAATGCATCAGGTTCCTGGGTGTGGTGGCGAGGGCAGAAAGGCAGATTGAACCTTGACCCATTGGTGTGCAGCGTGAGTAAGGCTTTAGCCCCTTTTCCTTCCTTTTTTACACACTACTGTTAGTGAAATTATCAGCGTAGGTGCTGACACAATGTGAAATGAAAAGACAATGTAGAGTAGAGCTTTTATTGAGATGTTGGGTTTTGTCTACATTTTGACTGGTAAAAAATCTCATTCTGTCAGCATAAACTAATCTGTTAAACTTTCTCCCTCCGCCAGCGGAAATTAAGTAATCATCGGCGATAGTTTGTTTGTTTGTTAGTTTGTTTGTTAGTTAGCAACATAACTCAAAAAGTTATGGATGGATTTTGATTAAAATTTCAGGGTAGGTAAAAAAAAGTGATTAGATTTTGGTGGTTATCTGAGCTGCCCTCTCTGAGTGCTTTTCTAGTATTACTTAGTTACAATGTTTTGGTAACAAGGTTGGGTTGCTGTAATTCTAGGAAGGACTCTTTCGAGGAAGGATCCTTGGAGTTGTCTCAGTCAGAGCTTCTTTGCCAAGCATGTCTGCACAGCTTGTATTGGCTGAGAGTGTAATTTCTGAGAAGTTACCTATAATGGCCCTGTGTTCGCCACTCCATATTGGTCAATGGGCTTGTTTGAAATCATCTGGCTGGCTTAAAGCAATGCATTCTGTACTTGAAAAGGTGATGTTTTTGGACAATCTCGTCCGAACGTCAGTGTACCACATGGGTGGGTATGGTGACGTTTGGTCCAAAAACGTCACTATTTCAAGTCCAGAATGCATTGCTTTAAGCCAGCCTCTAACCAGCCAGACTATTTCCCCATTGCCCATTGTTTTCTCTTTGACATCAGCTAATTCCGTTTATGACTTGCATACCTATCTGTTACTTTTCGTACTCTAGTGAGTTCGACCAAGATAGAGTGTGACTGCTGGAACATCCTGTTGTTTGCCCCTTTGTATCAGTCATATTTTGTCTTGTACGGTGTCAACATTGTTTTTTCCCTTAAAGAAACTTCCTCCATCTGCTGTTGACAGTATGCCTTGTTCATCTGAGAGATACCAGAAGCCTTTTAGTTATTTTCTAGGCTGTTTTGGCTTTAATCAGACAGGCCAGTGGAACAGGTGGACAGGAAATGAGTGGGAGAAAGTGATGGAATCAGGAGTGTGGATCAGGAAATGACCTTGAGCTGCATTGTAACCTGGGTCCTTGGAATCTGGTATTAATGCCTTAGCCAACTGTAGCACACTGGTTGGAGGTTGTGACGCTCTTTCTGTTCCTCTCCCTTGGGCTTGTGTCTCTGGGCTTTGACTGCCAAAGGGGGCCCTGACAAGCAGAGATTGCAGTGTGTGAATTCGAGTCCTGTCTGCATGGTCCCTTGTGATGTGCTGCATCAAAGAGAGCAGACAAGGCTTGGCTTGGCTTGGCTTGGCTTGGCTTGCTGGCTGGCGGGCTGACTTGCTGTGACTATTTGTGTTGTGCACACGCAAACTTCTGTGTGTTGGGAATGACGTTGACAAATGGGATTATACATCTCACCCTCCAACATATTTTGTTTCTCTCTTTCTCTGTTTCTGCTTGTCTTCCGCTTTTCCTCATCTGCTGTTCACCTCACTGTGAATCTAGGGCTGCACAATATATCGAAAATCTCCTGATATCGCAACATACAGTATTGTGATATACATATCGCAAAACATGGCTTAAATGCAATAAATGGGACATTACTGTGAAACAGCTTACAGTAATATCGAATTTATTCCAGTTAAGCCATGTTTCCACATATGAAGATATTTGGGAAATCAAATGGAGTCCTAATGCCCTTGATATCCACCCTATAGGCTGCGCACTGGCTACGGCCTAGCGGTGAAGATTAAGCTAAGAGATGTTAAAACTATATTTAAATATTTGTTTACTTATCTCAAAACATATTGTCATCGCAACATTCAGCAATGTTACCGCATAGTGCACATTTTTCAAATATCTTGCAGCCCTATGTAAATCCTCGTCACATTTGTGTCTCCTCTTTCTAATCACTCGTTCCTTCTTTGCCCACAGGCCTACAACATCCATGTCAATGGAGTCCTTCACTGCAGAGTGCGCTACAGCCAGCTCCTTGGTCTGCATGAGCAGGTAAGCATCCAGGTCTCTGGAGTAGAGCTGCAGCTACTAGGCCAATTCATCTAGGCATGATCAAGTTGTATATACTAGATGTAGAATTGGTCATTCTAGACTTACACATGCTTTTTTGTTGACTGGAGGTGAACATCCATTGTGTCCTTTTTGTAACGGGATTTTATCAATCAAGCACATTTTATATTCTTGTTCTGCTCTCAGATTAAAAAGGCAGCAGTTTTTTAAAGAGAATCTTTATTATATGGTTCCACCTTTAAATGTTTTAAACTTCCTAGCATGTATTGATCTTAAAAGACTGATATAATTTATTTGTTTTATAGTTTATGTTTTTTAACTTGTTTAATATTTATTTAATTTATTTATTTTAATCTGTTCTGGCCATTAATAGCCACAGTTGTTAAAATGGCAATAAACTGAATGAAACAAATAAACAAACTAGGCCAATTGATTGGTTAGTTAGGGTGGTTAATTTATCACCAGCTATATTTATCACCATTGTGCACATTTAAAAACAAATTTAATGTTTGTTGTTTCTTTATACCTATGCAACATTTAACGTAATATTTACTGGTATGGGCATTTGAGTACGACATTATGGGATTTAGGGAGGACTGACCTGTAGCCTATATGTTTCACCACATTTACACACTTGCATTGTTCCGATATCTAATAGACCAAACATCTATATAAAAACACAAGATTAGGCAGCAATATAAATAATTGTCACTTCCCAAACTGTACATTAGTACTGTTGCTTTGGGAGAACTTGTACCCTGTATACATCTAATATGTTTTAAGCTCTATGTGATTTGTAAGGATTGTCCTGTAGAAAGTAGCTTTTTCATTCGCATGCAAGGTATGCTTAAAGCATGTTTAAAAAAGCTTAGGCAACCTAAACTAGATAATTGTGCAGCTCTGTGATATGAAGAATGCGGCATAGATATTGAAACCCATTCACACGCATCCATGCATCCCCAATTCGATAAGCCAGTCACATAGGCAGCTTGGTAGAAGTGTGACATACAAAGCATAGGAATAAACATCCAAATGTATGCCATTTTCAATTTGTAGACTGTGACTAATGTGGATTTTTGGCTAGACCCGTTGACCAGACTACTACTTGCGAGCTAGTTGTATTCCAAATCAGATTATTATAAGACAAACACTGTGGAACACTCAGTGTCATATGGGTCAGTTGGGGGCTGCTCTCAGTCTCAACAAGTGAATTCTTTGAAGTCTGTATTCTGTGAAGTGAATTCTTTTGAATACTTGTAAGAGCAGCTTTTAAACCACAAAGCAGGTAGCCAGATAGTGTAGGTTAACCTGTGTAATTACATGCTGCTGCATGTAATACTGGTGCCAAAGGTTGTCAGACGCCTGTGGCATGTGCAGGAACAGCTCTTGGTGATGGGAATTTTGAAACACTGTGGTATACTTTATTGGATGAGATGAGGAGTGGTGGTAGGTGGAGAGATTTAATTGGGTCAGATGATGACTCATAGTTGCTGTGGTGGTAGGTGGGGAGATTTAATTGGCTCAGATGAGGAGTTTGTTTTGTGATTACAGGTGATGAAAGTTAGCATTTCAACCTTAATGAGTATGTGAGGTACAGAAACCTTTTGGGCGAATCAAAACTCCAGACACAAATACAGGTTTCTGTTTTATTGTCTGTCTGTGTGTGTGTGGTTTTTCCATCTGTCCAACTCACTGCATTCCAAGATAAAAAAATATATATATTCTTGGAAAAAGTTTTCCTTGTTTTTTTTTTTTTTTTTTTGCAACACCTGTTTCCAGTTCTATTGTAGGTGGTAGTGATTTGACCTTGTCAGCAGTACTGGACTTGTAGTCGTGTGGGTTGATAAAAACCTTTGAAAATGTTAGGCTAATTGTCAGTTGCAGTTCAGTCATTTCGAAAATGAGAGCCCTAGTCTCCCAGAGGAGGCTGAATCTCCTGTCGGTGTGGCCGCGCGCTGAATAAATGATGACAAGTAGCCTGAACTTCAGAGATTCCGTCTTCCAAGGCTGCTCATCCCACTCAACCAGTCGCTGTTGCTAGGTAACAGGACCCCCTCGGCCCTAGTCGGATCAGACCCCTACCCCCTTCTTCCACGTAGACACACACACACACATGCATAGACACACATGCGCACACACACACAAACAAAAACCAAAAACTCACACACACGTACACGCATACACAGGGGGTGGCTTCCGTGCTGAAAGAAAAAGCCATGAGCCCTAGTCCTCGCCATGATCCTGCAGACCATTCAATACAGCCATATTGTAAATGTTAATGGCAGCTCTCATAAATATGTGTCCTTGTCACATTCAACAAATGTTGCTGCACAAATTTCCCAGCGTCGCCTCTGCTCCCTGCGGATGCATAAACAAGCCTCCGCTAAAGGTTAAGATGCTGCTTGCCAGGCTGGCAGGCTGAATTCATTTTCCCCCTCATTTGCCTGCGAGGTTTTTATGCCTGTTAAGCCTCAATCCCATCTCATTTGTCTTCATTTTGTTTGTGGTAGTCAGCGGGAATTTCCCCCGGTGCGTGTTTTGTATGGGGTTGTGGTGTTTGCGCTGGTAATACTGCAGGGACATCTCTGAAGTACCAACATGCATAGGAGCCTGCCAAGGTGAGCAGATTGTATGAGCGCAAGAACAACGCTGTGTATGTGTGTGGGCCTGGCTGGCAGGTGTTTTGGGGTATAGGTCATTTTGGGCTGATTGTGCCAGTGAAGCGTACAACTTGCTCTGAATGGATGAGGACATTTGAAAAGTATTCAGAGCACACACATCTGCTGGCTGTGGGGGTCAGATTCTGTGTATGTGTGTAAGAGAGAGAATGGGACTATATTCATGCCTGTGTTGGTTAACAAAGATTTGAATGTAGTGGGAATGGTTTAACTTGTGCTGTATAAAGAAAATTGGTTTCCATTTCTTTGTCTTTGAAAGAGTACAGTTTCTGTGTTGCTCAATGTCCATTTACATGTAATAACCTATATGTCTTATTTCAATATTACCCGAAAATCAGATTATACTTAATTGCACAAGCAATAACAATACAACAAAGAGAATATAGAAATATCTTTATATACAGTAATTATAGACAGGGAACAGTCATTTCAATACACACCATGTAACCATTAGTCGTATCTTCAAATGATGGCCAGAATCACTTGGCATTTGCTGCTTACTCTGCATCCCTAGGCACACCTAACTTGTAGTGACTTCCTGTCTAGCTGTAGGGATGGGAATTGATTTTTACGATTCCGAATCCATTTCCGATTCTGCTTAACGATTCGTTTTTTTATCGATTCTTTTTTTCGATTCTCATTTGTAAAAAAGGCAGAACAAACAGGTCAATTACCATCAGCTTTGTTTAGTTTAGAAGTGACATGACCTTACAAACCCGACAGTGAGGTGCCATGTTTCCTGTAACTGCACGTCGCTATGCACGTTGCGTAACTTGGGTAAGATACGTGATGTTAGTCATGCCCGCAGGATATCGAATAAGGGAATCATTTGCAAAACGGGAAAACACAGGGAACCATTTCTCAACAAGAACCCGTTTTCGATTCCCAGGCCTATTTAGCTGTCCTGTCCTGTTAGTTTATCTTACTAATGGCTTGTCAGTGGGAAACTGGCCTGTCGATCCCTCCCAGTTATTATCTAGTTACAAAAATATGTTTTTTGGCTTCAAAGGTTTAGTTTTTCATTAACATTTTTCAACTATAAGAGAAAAAGTTCAAACAGGTACAGTAATCCACCCATTTGGGAATGACTTGCATCTTGTTGGAATTGCGTAATGCAGACGTCATGCAGATGAGCAGTCACCACGCTGCCTCACTCAGTGTTTACATAGACAAAGACTCCTCATTCATTTTGACCATGCCTTGTTGGTGGCGTAACAGCCCCTTGTTTCTTACCGCTCCAAAACCTCCACTATGATTGAGAATTAATGGTAGCGGGTGAATTTACTGCTGTCTTTTTTGTCTAAGAGTAAACAACAAACTGTGTACACAAAGTGCAGTCTCTGACACTAGAGCTAGGCGATATGGCAAAAAAATGATCAGTGTATTTTGTCATATTGTCCAACATTGTTTTTTTTTTTTACCATGATTTTCCCCTGATCTTGCCAGTTTGAGAGTTTGTTGATTAAAACCCGTCTCTGAAGGCACAGACTCAGAGCATATCTCACATACTTGCTTTATTTGCTCCACGTCGCCCAGCTCTATTAGATAGTAGCCATATCTCTGGCGAGTAGAATTACCAGATACTATTCATATCTGGCGAGTACAGTTAGTTCCATGTTGTGACGTTATCCCTCTTCTTTCCCCTCTTCTTTCCCTGCCAGATTAAGAAGGAGTATGGGAACAACGTGGTGCCGGCGTTCCCTCCCAAGAAGATCTTCACCCTGACGCCTGCTGAGGTGGAGCAGCGGAGGGAGCAGCTGGAGAAGTACATGCAGGCTGGTAAGCACCAGAGTAGATACACACTTTTCCCTGTCTCCTCTCTCTCTCTCTCTCTCTCTCTCTCTCTCTCGCTCCCGCTCTCTCTCTCTCGCTATCTTCTCCTGCAGGAGGGGTCAAGGGTCAACTTCAAAGGTAGGCTCATCCAACTGCTACAAGATTTTATTGAAGCTCTTTTGAACCTCGTAACCTCTCCAACCCCCCAGCCACACACACACATGCACACGCACACACACACAAACACACACAAAGACACACAGACACACAAACATTCCTCAACTTTCCTAGGCCTTTAGTTCCCTCCTGGGCAGCACTGACTGCTGCTCAGTGCTCAAGGCATTCTGGGATAGCTAGTGGAGCCACAACAGGACCTTACTAGAGGTCTTACTTTAATCTCAGTAATGATTTTCCAGCATAAAGCTCATGCATGTCTGTCAGTGTTGAGAGCTCTGCCTGGCCTTCAAACCACCTGTATGACCAGCAGAAACACACACACACACTTCCACTCACAACACACACCATGGTATGTCTGTCTCTGCACAAATTGGTGGAGCCCGGGTGGCTGATTTACGGGCTTGTGGTAGGAGGGCGAAGCTGAGGCACGCTCATTTCTGCTGTAGCACCTGGTGCTGTGGTGTGCTGTGCTGTGCTGTGCTGTGCTGTGGGGCTCCTTTGGCCCTGCAGGTCTACTCGGGGCCAGTCGCGGCTGCTTATGGCTCTGGGCTTAAAACGTAACCAAAGTGGAGCATGGTGCCAGGCCACTCAGCAGTAGCAAGGTCATAGGACACACACACACACACACACACACACACACACACACACACACACACACACACACACACACACAAATAATAACACACTCAATAATACACACATAGTCTTTGTTTACAGGCATAGACCTACGCACACACCCATAGTCATATACAGACACACACAAACACACACTTCACTTCACTATTCACATATAGTTACACAATTACACCATCACACACCTATGCTCCATCTATACATTCATGTGCTCTCTTACACACACACACACACTCACACACTCACACACACACACACACTCACACACACACACACACACGCACACACACACACACACACACACACACACACACGCACACACGCACACACGCACACACAGACACACACACACACACTCACACACACACACTCACACACACACTCACACACACACACACACACACACACGCACACACACACACACACACACACACACAGACACACACACAACCATGCTCTTACACACGCTCACAAAGCAAGAGGGAAAAGTAGTGGGGCACGCAGCCATGCGAAGTGTTTGTTCTAATCCGCTGGACTTTTGGCCCTCTCCTCCAAACAAGCTAAGCCTTGTTGAGTGTATTTACCCACAGTCTGGGCGCAACACAGGCCTCTCTCAGCTGGCCCTGCCTGCACAGTTACATCATAGTTTTTACACAGTTACGGAAAACAAACCACCCTACAAACACACCACACACACACACACACACCCTACACATGCACAGACACCCTAAACACACACTAGACCCGCCCAAACATAGACATTGCCTGTCCTGCCTGAACACACACAAGTAATGTACATGGAGACAGCCTTGCTTACACACACAAACACACACACACACGAATACAACCACAACCACAGACTGCCCTAACCACACACGTACTAGACACACATACAGCCGTGTCAGTATACAGAATACACAAGCACACTTGCACAAACATAAATAGCAGTACACACATAAATGGAAATACACACACGCACAAAGCAGTGGCGGCTCTGAGTGAATTACTTCATTTTCTGCACATCTGTGGTGCGGCGCCGTGGGCCGCTGGGGTCACCATCTGTGCGCGAAGAGTAGAGTGGCACGCCCGAAACAAGTGTGAGAATAAACACTGGACACGTTCCACGAGAGAGAGAGTGAGAGAGTGAGTGAGAGTGAGTGAGAGTGATGTGTGTGTGTGTGTGTCCGTCCACTGTCTCCTTCTGTTCACCCTCCAGAAATCACATGTAGATTGGATGCACACCAAGGGTTAAGGACACCACAAAACAAAACAGAAAACCAGCATAACAAAAATGTCTGTTGCCTAACATTTTTCTCCTCTTCTCTGAATGCATTTTTGAAAATTATTTTAAAAGCAGACGAGCACTCCGATGTGGAGCCAGTGCCTGGAAACTGGCTTGTTTTTCATATTCATTGTTTTTTTTTGTGTACTCAACTTGTTCTGGTAATGATTAACAGTCATTTTGAAGGACAATGGCTGAACAGTCACTTTCTTGCTGTGAAAATAAACTGGAAGGTATTTTAAATGTTGTTTTCTGTCAATCATTCAATGAATCTTTCCTTTGTCTTCTCATAAAAACTAAATTATGGCAACCAAGCTCATGTAGCCTATAGCATTGGCAAGCACTTTTCCATTATATGCCTGAAGTGTATTTTTAAAATTTTAAATGTTTATAATTGTTGTCTGGTTCTGTAATCTAAACTAAAGAGTATAGAAAATTAGACTGTATGGTTACATTTTGCACATTTAGTAGGTGGGACATAGTGGCATAGTTGGCTAAGGTGTCCATGCCATTTATTGGGGGACCTGAGTCCTAGTTTGACCTGAAGTCATTTCCCAAACCGGATACCGCCGAAGCCTATTGGGAATGTGTCAGCACTTTTTTGCTGATGGTTGCCTATAGTTTGAGTGCGTGCTGTTGCCTAACCTCTGCCTCTCCACTTCCTCCGCAGTGAGGCAAGACCCTACGCTGGGATCAAGCGAGATGTTCAACAGCTTCCTGAGGAAAGCCCAGCAGGTAGGAGGTCGCACCGAGGTCAAAGGGGGGCGGGGGGGTGTGTTGGATAACAGTTATGCATGGAATGCTGGGTAAAAGGTACCATATGGTGTGTGGAGTGTGGAATATTATTAGTATCATGTACCAGATGTATCAGATATTAGTAGCATCATGTACACCTTTTAAGTGATCTACTGTAGGGATGTTCAGGGTACAAGGAGTACACTATATGGCCTGGTTGAGCACCTCTGCGTTGTTACATAATAAAATAATTCTTGGCTTGCTTATGATACTGGCCTTAACAGCAGGCCTATGCAAGGGAGTTTGGCCTAGCAATGCTGACAACCCCAAAATGCTGTTAATATGCTTACAGCATAGCCATACTCGTAGGTAAACACTTCTGCACTCAGTTTTAATACGAGTTCCATGTATAGTAGTTCTGTAAGTTGCAGCCGAGACTGCTTCAGCTCCCTGTCCATGTACTTGTACATATATTGCATTTCACATTACATGTCATCTAACTGACACTCCTATCCAGAGCAGCTAACACTGAATTGGGTATATGGACGGTCCTCCAGGGAGCAATGCGATGCTAGATTGCATCTGAGTATGCAGGCAAACACTGATTATTTACCTCCCCCATCCATATTCTTTCCTACTGGTACTTGTGATTGTCCAAACCCAAGACCAACTCCCTAACAATCAGGCCATAGCTGCTTATATGTGCCTTTGCTTTTGGGAGTGACTTCGAAGCCAAAGCAATCTATGGTTAGCACTGCACTGGAACATGCCTCCTTTTGGTGCTTTAGGTGTTTCATTAGCCATCTTTGATGTGGTGTGTGTCTGTGTGTGTCTGTGTGCGAGTGTGTGCGAGTGTGTGCGAGTGTGTGTGTGTATGTGTGTACGTGAACCTACCCATGTGCTTAAAATTAGCAGTTTTAGCAGCCTGTTTACAACATTTTCTCTCCACGTTGGTTACGGCCAAGTCCTCAACAGTTTCCTCTGAAGGACACTAGTCAATCTTTTTGGAGTGGTGCTCGCCTTTCTCTAAACATTAAAGCTTCATTTTGCTCTCTGTGTCCTCCTTCTTTCCCATCTTTGTTATCGTCTGTTATTCGCCAGTCATCTCAGCTATTGGCAGGGATTCATAAGTGATCTCAAATCAATAGTCCTTCTGAATTGGGCGTTGGCACACATTGACGATGCAATCCATCAAGGCGGCTGTGCTTATGCAGGTTGAAGTGTGACATAGCTGGCCACTCCAAGGTCCCTCAGGGCCCCGAGGTTTTAAGTGCTATTAATCCAAGATTGTGCCACCGCAAGCACTCTCCAATTGGACATGTTTGCCGTTTCCCCATGGATTTACCTGAATAATGCATTTCCCCAGAACTGTTTCAATTGATTATACAAAGATGTATGTGTTTTAGGTGGTGTTGCTTCACAGGTTTTATTTTTTTAAGGCTTAAAATGTGGGCCATACATCTTTCCCCCTGTATATGATGGTTAACTGCTACGTTAATACATGTACGCGGTGTTTCATTGCAGCTGGAATGACCTTGATCATGCAGGCGTTCAGAATGACCTGCTGTTCTTTGTATGCAAATATTTTAACATATGAAAGTCCAAACAGTGGGCCTGTTCTTTTCAAAGTCAAAGATCGTTTTGGCCAGTGTCCTTAAGGTCACCGACGGGAGTTTATTATTGTTTAAAAGCAGCAGTCAGCAAATTGTGACTTTTTTTTTTTTTTTTTTTTTTTTTTAACTCTTTTTTTATTTTCTCTTTTTTTGTTTACACTTAAGACCGGACACTACATCTTCTTTACTTCCTCTCACCCTATAAGCCCCTCCCCTTTTGCAGCATGCACTTATCATCACTAGATCTGCTCTGATTGACAGGCACTGCAGGTTACACATCTTGATTGGTTTGTTGCGTTGCAGCACATTCATAAAATTCACAACAAGCTTGTTTTGATGACTGATGTAATTTTCTTTATGCATACTAAATATGCTAGGAAGCAGATCCCTCTCCCAGTGAATGGAAGTGCACCCTTTACATGACCGTCAGACCATACCAGAGCATTGTTAGATGCTGTCAGGGCTGACTAAATCTTTTAATACCAGTCTTTTAAGTCAGCCACCAGAGAGAGATAGAGATTTTACCACAATCCAGCCATATCAGAGTACTCTTAAATACTGTCACGTTTCAGTAACTTTTGTTTGCTAGACTTTTCAGCAGGCCCTCTATACAATGACAGGGATTAGGTGTTCAGTTAGCAGTTGCTTTTGTTTCAAAACCCCCCTCAATTACAGCAACCTGGCTAACAACACAGATGGAAAATGTTGCATTAGCAGCTCTCTGCTTTTCTCCAAGTCGCACTACTGGGCTAGTGGCATTGACATGATGAATATGTGATCACAACGAACCATTAACAACAAACTATTAAACTAAGTAAAGATGACACATCACACTTCACAACAACAAGTATCTGGCAAAATTTGTGAGCAGTTTTCACATAACCAAACCAACAACACAATATCCAAACAATACAGACCACAACCAAACAATATCCAAACTAGAAAAGCACTCAGAGAGCACAGACCTCTGCCAGGACAGCTCAGACCACCACCAAAATCTAATCGCTTTTAAGTTAGCCCGTTTTTGACCTACTCTGAATTTCTCATCAGAATCCATTTATTACTTTTTGAGTAAACGAACAAACAAACACAGATGATTACATAACTTCCGCTGGCGGAGGTAACAATGCAAGTCAAAGTCAAAGTGTACTTCATTGTCAATTCACTATGTAACGAACATTACACAGAGGATTGAAATTGCGTTTCACCAGACACCAAATGTGCAATTTTAAACTAAAACACACGCACATACACAAACACTTAGCTACACTCATGGACATCAACAATAAATAGACATGACATACAGGTAGACACACAGGTAGGCATATACGCTTCCAACAAGAAGGAAGTCTGACGTATTCTTGAAAGCTAGTAAAGGTGAAAAGTGAAATGTGCAATATGTAAGGTGCAATAATTGAAAGGTGCAATTGTAAAGTGCAAGAGTGCTGAAAGCAGCATGCACATCAGTGTGCGTAAGATTATTTTTTTGGATGTCAGTAACATGTTCATGGAATGTTCATGGATTTTTCATCAGTGTGTTGATTAGCCTGATCACTTTTGGAAAGAAGCTGTTCCTCAGCTCATACAGTCCTGTACACCAGACTGGTAGCCCTACTTGACTTGTGTGGGGTTGCCGCATTGACAGTAGGGCTGCACAATATATTGAAAATATCGTGATATCGCAATATACAATATCGTGATATACATATCGCAAAACATGGCGTAACTGCAATAAATGGGACATTACTGTATAATGTTTCACGTGCGACATATGAAGATATTTGGGAAATCAAATGCATACTATCCACCCCCATAGGCTGCGCACTGGCTACGGCCTAGTGGTGTAGATTAAGCTGGAAGATATTACAACTATATTTAATTTTTTAAGTGTTTAAACTGTATTTAAATGTTTATTTATTGCAAAACATATCGTCATCGCCACATTCAGCAATGTTACCGCATATTGCACATTTTTCCAATATCGTGCAGCCCTAATTGACAGGGTGTGGTGGCAAGCCCTGTGGCCAAGGCTCCTGTAGTGCCCATCCTGTGCCTGTGCCTGCTCTAATACTTAGCCAGCCCCTGTGCTCTGCGTCTGTTTGGCTGTGGTTGTTTCTATGGCACCGGGAGTATTAATAATGTATTTTGTGAGGTGGTGTGGGTGGTGCTGAGCTGAGCTGAGCTGAGCTGGGTTGGGTTGGGTGTTGTGTTGTCATGGGGCACTGCAGGGCTTGTGTTCACACACTCTGACGTTATGTTTTGTATTCATATTGTACTGCATGTTGTGCCTTGTTGTGCTAATTTGTTGGTGCAACTTGCTCCATCTTCAAGACAAATTTCTGCCTGCTGGAGACTAATAAAGTAACCTGACTGAACCTAGCTGATGCCAGCGCTGTTTTATTTATTTTGTTTTTTTTACCCAACTGCTGCTACTGAGAATGTAGCTGCTGTGGCTGTGGCTGAGGCTGAGGCTGAGACTGAGACTGAGACTGAGGTTGCCCGGTGGTCCTGTGGTGTCTGTTTTAATAGCTTGTAGCTGCTACTTCAGTGGTGCACAGTAATGCAGCTGAAGCTTGTCCACCGGCTGCTGCATGGAGCACAATGGTGTGAGGCCGGCTACTGTGTGAATTGCAGACTGTTAGCACAGACACCTGTCCTGCATGCAGTAATGCTGCTCCTCAGTCTGTGCTGCTGAAGCTTGAGCAGCTCCTCAGCTCAGTGCTGCTAAACCTGTAGCCTAGCCTACCTCTCAATGGCCCTACCATGTGGACATGACGTGCGTACAGACTCGTGCATTGTACACACAGGCATCACACAGACACATATACACAGGCACACAGTTGTGTTTACAAATACACTTGTTTACACATGTTTGCACATGGCACACACAAGCCACATTTACATGCATACACATGCATGCACACAGTCACACAGACATTCTCTCTCTCTTTTCCTCTCTCTCGCACTCACTCACTCACACACACACACACACACACACACACACTCACTCACTCACTCACACACTCACACACTCACACACTCACTCACACACACACTCTCACTCACTCACACACACACACTCTCACTCACTCACTCACTCACTCACTCACTCACTCACTCACTCACTCACTCACTCACTCTCTGTCTCTCTGTCTGTCTCCCCCTCTGTCTCTCTCTCTCTCCCCTCACACATACATGCACACATGTGCACCATCTTCCTGCTTGTGTAGTCTAAGCCTGTCTGCACTGTGTGCAGACAGGCTTAGACTACCCCACCCCCTTCCTCGTCTCCTCTGCTGCGGCAGCAGAGCGGTGCACCCTGGGTGATCAGATCAGGCTTGCTTTGTCATTTCATCATCGGCACTGAGATTTAGGGGCCGTGGCGGCATGTCTCCCCGCAGGCCTTCAGCAGGGGAGCTGGAAGAAGATGAATCCTGCAGCGTGCCTTGGGGGAGAGGTTTAAGGAGCTCGCCAGCGTACATGAAATATGCACGCACACACACACACACATGCATAAATACACACACGTATATGTGTGCACACAAACGCGTGCACTCACACACGTACGCACGAACACACACACACACACACACACACACACATACACACACACACAAACGCACAAATCCATGCATGTGCATACACTTACGCAAGACAAGTTTGTTTAGCACATAGCACATTTCATACATACCAAGCAAGCCTATCTGCTAAACATAAATGAGGGCAAATATAAAACAGATGAAATAACACGTACAGTCTCACAAAAATCCTGCGCACCACACACACACATACACACACACACACACACACACACACACGCACACTACCAATCTCACGCACACCCTTTGGCCAGATTTATGTGTCTGCACCAACCCTCACCAATGCTCCTATTCCGTCATGAGCCCCTGAAGTTCTGCATCATGTGTGTCTGCATAGCGCACCATGGAAACGCTGTTTGGAGCAGCAAACTCCTGTAGACTGCTATGTTAAAGTATCAGTGGATTTTTTTTTTTGGCACAAGCTTGCAATCCCCATGGAATCCAGACTATTGTAGGTGGCATTACCCCATGCTTTGTAAGTGCTGAGCTGATTGAAAGGCAAAAAATAGAATAAGAATAGACCAATAGCCAACTCTGCCAGGGTTTTTCTGTGAACCCTTCAAAGCCCAACTCCACCATCCATGGCCTCTCAATATTTTTCATGCCACCTTATGCTGTCTGCAGTCTGTCTGTAGTGAGTCAGTCTGTCTTTCCTATCACCCCAAGCTGTCTGCAATCTGTCTGTCTGTCTGTCTTTCTTATGGTCTGATGCGTCTGTCCGTCTGCTTGTCTCCAACATTCTGTCCATCTGTCTCACCATGTCTGTCTGTCTGTCACTCGCCTTCTCTGCCTGTCACCCTGTGTCTGTTTGTCTCAGTCATATGCTGCTTTCAGACAGAAACTAGAAAAATGCAGAAATTCTGGTCTGGACTGGACTCTTTTGTTGGAGCTGACCATTACACTTGGGGCGCACAGCTGGAATTTTTCTTACAAGATAGGAAGAAATCCCTGGAAATCTGGACGCCACCCGCTACTCTTTATTTT
>CM050219.1:14620000-14665000 GCA_027475355.1 Coilia nasus
CTGTTGAGTCTCTCCTCAAAAATGCCTAGATGCTCACAGAGGCGTTAACTTCATTTCTCAGTCTGCGCCTCAGACATCCTTTGGTATTTTAATGTGGCAGCTTTTTTTCCCCAAAATTTCCAGCACCCACAGTATTTTGTAAGAGCCCAGAACGGACTGGTTTGTGTCGAAGCTGTGATGAAGCTTTGTTGTGGAATGTCAAGTGCTAGCTAGTCTTAATTGTTGCCTTTCACACTGTCTAGCCATGTTCCTGGAGCCGTGAATATATTTGTTGTTGCATATCTTTAAACCTTTTCAGTGTCTTTATGTGGCTAGACATAGTTTATAGTGCAGCAGACACAGACATGTATTTTGTTACATGCGGTATGTCAACTGTGGAGAAGAATATGTATATTTATGAAAAGTGTATCTGTATCTCAGACTGCTCTGAAAAGTGACATTTCATTCAGCAAAAGCAATGCAGTCGTTTATGTTTCAGTGTCAGAGAGTTAAGCAATAACAAAACTGGACAGACACTCACGGTATTAGGCATTGTAAAATTTCCTCAGACTCTAGTTATTATACTCTTCATTTTTAATGGTGCTTAGGGGCTTTTATAGTCCCTACTTCTCCCATTCAGAACTGAGAGTCGTGATGCTCTCCCACTTCGAAGTGAAAGAAGATTGCACCCTTTGTCGGATTGGCCTTGTGTTGTAGTATCTCAGTCACTCAAGGCTTGTGTTGTGGTTGATTTCGGCAGGCTGTGGCCACTAAACTGGACCTGCCTGACGAGCTGGTGGGATATTTCAGCCTCTTCCTGGTCCAGGAGGGAGCGGACGGAGGCTACACCTGTAAGTAACACCTTTGTTTATAAGAGTATTTAAGCAACCCAATGTTGATGGAGTATTTAATGTTTTACTTTACCTGGATTCCTATGTGGTGTCTTAAAAGAACCATGTGTTTCCTTCCATAGCAATTATTTGAAGCTCTAGTGAAATTAGAGTGTCAGGCACAACCCTTTTAACATATCATACACACATAAACATTATGTAAAGGAATGTTGGATAAATCATTGTTTTGTTTTTTGTTTGTATTTTTTGTTCCCAAACAATTTAAAATACTTTTAATGTATCTTTAATGAAATGAGCGGACTAATTGTGTATTTCTTTCTGTGTGTATGAATGCCGTTGTGCCCAAGCAAGGACGCAGGCTGAGCACATGCGAGTGGGGCGTGTGTGTGTTTGAATGTCTAACATAAGACGCCGCAGTCAGTCTGTCAAAGGCCCTGGCTGTGGAAGTCTTAACCTGAGTAATTAATTGAATTCGGAGGAGGGAGTTTCATTCACTGCCGGCCTGCGTCTCCCTGTCGCTGATGATCATTAGCATGTTAACATGAGCCATGTACACTGGAAGCCCCTGTGGGACGATTGGGTTTCACTGGGGCTAGTCCAGGCAAAAGTCATTATATGTTGCCAATTACATTACTCATGTTGGCAGGATCATGATCACAGAAGAAATGTTTACACATCCGAAAACAGGTAGTAAGTATAAAGTAAAGGGTCGAATCACCTGTCTATCCACCTTTGTTGTGTACTTGCTGACGTGCCCTTGTGGGCTGCTTTGTGTGGGGAAAACCAAGCGACAGTTAAAAACCAGAATTTTTGAGCATAAATGTGCAATAAGGAGAAACGATG
Source organism: Coilia nasus (assembly GCA_027475355.1). NCBI lineage: Eukaryota > Metazoa > Chordata > Actinopteri > Clupeiformes > Engraulidae > Coilia > Coilia nasus. Next base: position 14,621,674 of record CM050219.1, read on the forward strand.
AGAAATCATCTGTGGCTAGGCATTTCCAATCTGCAGGTCATGATGCCAATATGCTCAAATGTATGGGCCTATAAATGGTTAGTCGGTCTCCAAGAGGGGGAGACCGTGAGAACCGCCTCTTACAGCGAGAAGCTTGGTATATCTTTAATCTAAACACCTGCATCCCAAATGGGATGAATTAAGATTTATCACTGAGTTGTTTCATCATCATTGCTCATTATAAGTTATCATGGTTATGGTTGTATGTATATTTTGAAAAAAATTGTGTACTGTTTGCAACAATACTCACTATGTGAAGTGTTTAAATGTCATTGGGTGCTGCAAACTGGGTGTGTTAATGGGTGTGGGCATTTAAGTCTGGTTCCCCTGTTACATTGTTGCACACTGAAGAAGGCACACGCCGAAACGCGTCTGTGCAATTAAAAGTCTAAGTTATGCAAAGTGCGGCCTCTTCTGTTGTTTTCATTCGATTTTAGATTTAGGCCAGCACTCTAAAAAACATTAAGATTACACGTCGAGTGAAGCCTGCTCCTATCCTTGCTTTATCATGTTGGCTGGTGACATTACACTGTGGCAAACCACTACGTGTACAGATGACATGGAGAAGGATTATTACAGCTTTACAAGTACATTAACACCTATAAAATAATGATGTAACGATATAACACTTCTATTGTACTGTATTAGCTACAAAAAAGATTGAAAACTGAGATACACCTGTTGCTGGTTTTTTTAGACCATCAAAGCTCTTTTTAAGCACTTTTGCTTATTTACTCATTCTGGGTGTCGTGCGTCACGAACACCTGGAAACAGAGACGCAGTGACTCATTCAGACAGGCATGGCAGTCAGGCGGGGCCTGTTCTGTTCTGCCCTCTCAGGCTATGTGCTGCTGATTGGGCCAGCTCCGATTCGGCCCCTCTAGTCTCACAGCAGCCTTCGCTGGAGGAAGAGGAACGTGCTCGGCATTCTTACGGCGTCCGCATACCCCCTCTTGTGTGCTCTCCCGTCTGCACGCTCTGATAGGAATGCTGTCTGAGGTGTGCCAAGGGCTCTGGCCCTGGAATAATTTCACATAAGCCAAAAACATCCCAAAAGAAAAAAGACCAGACAGAAATGTAATCGTTATGTGAAGTTGCATTAAATATGTTAATAGACAGATAATTGTTATTGTTATTGCAGTTATAAAATGTTTTTTGTGTCATCGATATAGGCTACAATAGATATGGGTAAAACTGATTGACAGATAGATACTCGGCATTGTGTGTGCTATTAAAAGTCTATGTGGGTAGCACTTCATTGGTTATATTTTTCACTTTCCTTGCTGCTGCTAAAAGATGCATCAGTGAAGATGGAGTTGTAATTGGTATGGGATGACGCGCATGCTAATTCAATATTTTGTTCCCTCTTAGTTCTCAGTCTGAATTTATAAATATGTGTGAATTTACTCAACTCTTTAGATACTCAAAAAGCAGTCAGACGTCAAATAAATATAGCAAGCCTCTCAGATCTCTGAGCAGCCCACAGGCTCTGTAGAATATTACCAGCAGAATGATTTATGGAGCAAAAGAATCAATGAGGCTGCTCGCTGTCTGTATGTTGTCTCTGCCCCACCTTATGATGACAGATTTAGAAATATGAGTCATTTTGCACGGCCCGAGTTCTCCTTCAGGGCTTTTAATAAATCAGCACGAGACCGAGAATCTCGGCTCTGGATTTAGTGGTGGGGGATAGATTCGTTCTTTTCTTCACAAAGCTGATTTACATTGTGGAGGCACTGCGTTTTTTGATAGAGTTGGCCATCCCTTTCAAAGCACTGCACTGCCGCATAAATCTACATTTCTGACGCTTGTAGGTGCTCAGTCTGCCAATTTTTTTTTCTGCTTTCTTGCCTTTTTTCTTCTTTGCCTTGCTCACTTAATCCAAACTTTGGGAGAGTCTCGTGAGAGTGGACAGCCTCTAGCTTCAGTGAGGGTATCATGCAAAAGCCCTCAGGAGGGACTCTACAGAGTCTAGTCTGTGTCTGTCACACCACCTGTCTCCGTTTGTCCGCCCGCCCGCCCACCCACCTGTCTGTCTGCCCGTTCGTCTGCCTGTCTGTCTACCTGTTTGTCTGCCTGTTTGTCTGCCTGTCTGTCAGCCTGTCTGTCTGTCCATCTGTCTGTCCATCTGTCTGTCTCTGTCCAGAGTTCTTCGCTGCGGGAAAGCGCCAGAAATTCTGATTGTGTTTGTCATCACACTGGAGCAATCTGTTGTTGGCGGATGGCAAATACGCGTAGGCCCCCACAGGGCCAGCGCCTCCAGGCTTGATGGGCACTGTTTAGCAAACATGGGTACAGGCTGTACCAGCAATCAGGGCTTGGCGTGTGCTCGGCCAGTAATCTGTGTGCATTTGCAAGCCCCAGCAAGGGTTTCTAAGTAGTTAAGACGTCTTAGTAAGTTTGTCGGAATGCCTTATACACAAATAGCAAGTGTTTGTTGTTATCGTCAAGACTTTACATACTGAATGGAAAATGTCAGAGTGTGATATGACCAAGTGCCGTTTAATGTGCATAATTGCATAATAACTCAGATAAACAAGGCGTAACAGCATATCGATACACTGATTTATAATACCCGTAATTATATGAAACGAGTTAATGCTTGTTATGGAGCAGAACAGAAAGAAATAATTGTGGTCACGCTACATTCAACGCACCGGTCATTTTTCCTCCTCCAGTGGGATGATGAATTTCCCACATTGCAAAGGGAGCTGTTATCCCCTCCTCCCCACTCCCTCCCTCACATTCGGTATCTCTGAGCCGAGGTCAAGGATGGTCACCATGTCCAAATGGTGCCAAAGAACATCTGGATTCGTTCGAGGCACCCCTCCCACAACGCTGCCAGAAGATAGCTTCAGCCCGCAAGTGGAGTGGGACGAGTCTGGACATGCTACTACTAAATTGTTTAGTAGACTATGTCTTCACTCCTCGAGGCGTGAGAGCAAGGAAACGAGCCCCTGGGTACTAGGAAAGAACCACACTGCTCTATTATCAACACCCCCTCCCCCTCCACCCTGGTCCTTTATCAGTTATGTGTTACCCAGAGCGACACGACCGATTAGTAACGGGAACGTTTGCAAATAACTCATGCATGGTTTCCTCTTTGCGTTGTTTTTTTTGTGTTATAACTGACACGAGGCCAGAGCCAAACCTGGGTTTGGGCTTGCCACATTTGTTTACCAATAGGAGGGGCTTCTCTGACCTTTCAAGCACCTCAGCACAGAGCAACTTTTTTTTCTTTCTCAACTATTGTTGAGCTCAGTATTTACTTTTCTCCTTTTACTTTTTAACCATCGACACTCTTGAAAACTGATTGTTAAAGCCCTTTTGTAAATGCAACTCCCCATTATTTTGTCAGTGAAATTAGCCAGTATGTTAACAGAGGTTAAAATGAGAGGGAAATCAGAGATTAAAGAAACGAGTAAAGGAAATGGAAAAAAATAATTTACTCTGTCCGCGTTATCGCTGCTGAGCCCTAAGCCACAGCCTAGCCGCAGAAGTGCTCCGAAACCGCTCCCACCCGTTCTGGATATAACAGGCTTGTTTATCACGCTCGGTTATTGAACAGAAATGTCAAGCCTCGGCCTGCAGGGGTGGTTTTCAGCAAGGTGTTCAGTTCTGCTTTTGAAAGGTCACTAATTGTTCTGTGTGGGATCATGACGTGTTCTATTAATGTTGGACAAGATTAATGCTGCAAAAAGATGACAGTGCGGAACAGGATCTTCTCTTTGCAGATTTTCGCTCTCTTTTGTTTGTCATTAACACACACACGCACACGCACCGGTGCCAATACACACATACACATACACACCCAGAGTCCATGTTTTGGAGTCCTTCCTGTTGTTATTTTTGCTGTCTTTCCTTCTCCCTATACTCCATGTTTCCCAGCTGTGAGTGTGATTCATTTGTACAGCTGAATGGTGTCCACATGATGAATTCTCAGCCTGTCTGTTGCCATTGTGTGTGTCATTATCATTTCTGATCCTGAAAGTGTGTTGATTTTTCATGTTGTTTATTTTCCCTTATCTCTCTCTCTCCCTCTCTCCCTCCCACCTCTCTCTCTTTCCCTCTCTCTCTCTCCACCTCCCCTCCTTCTCCTCCTCTTCATCCACCTCCTGTGCGTGCTGCTGGCCGTGTAAAAGTTGTGAGGAAGCTGCAGGAGTTTGAGCTGCCCTACGTCTCCATCACCAGCCTCCACAGCCCCGACTTCCACATCGTCCTCCGCAAAAGGTAAACACCCACTCCGCTGCACGATTCACCCTTTGCAGGACTCACCCTCTGCAGGACTCACCCTCTGCAGGTTTTAACCCCTACAGGACTCACCCTCTGCAGGATTCACCCTCTGCAGGTTTCACCCTCTGCAGGATTCACCCTCTGCAGGTTTCACCCTCTGCAGGTTTCACCCTCTGCAGGATTTACCCTCTGCAGGTTTCACCCTCTGCAGGTTTCACCCTCTGCAGGACTCACCCTCTGCAGGACTCACCCTTTGCAGGACTCACCCTCTGAAGGATTCACCACAATGCTTGTCAGGCTCACACCTCATCTTTTTATCCCTCTAGGCCAGTGTTTCTCAAAGTTTTTCAAACCGAGGAGCTCCCCCTCCCCCAACCCATCTGAGGCTTGGGCTTGACTTGGGCAATGGCATAAATATGGTACACTTGTCACCTAAACACATTGTACATAGCATAGGTAGCTGAAGAAATATGATTTTTTTTTAACACAGTTGCTAGCAGACCCTTTGGGATTTCTTGTGGACCACACTTTGAGAAAAACTGCTCGAGGCCCTCACACAACAGTTTCAAAACAGTTTAAGGTTGGATGACCACCAGACGTCCCTTTTTTTCAGGGACAGGCCCCTATTTTTTAGGTTTTCCTATTAATAGGTTTTCCTATTAAAAGCAAGTTACAGCAGAATTAGTCCAAATAGCACTGTGTTCCCAGTAGTAAAAGAAACAATAGCATTGTCTCTTATTGGCTTTTGTCTCTTATTAATCATTGCGTCAGCATGCAACAAAACTTCCCTGCTCCCTGCCAATTAAATACTGTAAGTAATTGGCATAAGATGTGCATGTCATTAAAGGCTCTGGAGGAGTAAATGTTTTGTACACAGGACAATGGTGTTTTTATCCATTCGTTTTCTTTACAGTTTTTTTTTATGGTCCAGATAGTGCAGTGGTACGCACCGCTCCTTTGGCAGCAGATAGCAAGGCTGCATTTGCTGTGTCAGTGCTTGTGGTAATTTATGCCCTGAGGATGTGCCTGCCTGATCACATAATGGCCAGATGATGATGACGACGGCCATTTCACTAGATGCAGAGACAAAGAAGAAATCAGGACGCCAGCACTAAGAAGCCTTTTGAGTGTAAATGGACAATAAAACCTTCAGCGTGGTATTAAAAGAAATGAATGGCTTGGAAGGCTAACAGGCAGTTTTCTTTCTCTTGCTGTTTCAGCCATATCACTTTGTATCTTTCCTTTTTTTCCCAATTTTTTGTGTGCATCTCATACTTTTTTATCTAATTTTTTGTTCTAGACAAAGTTTTGTCTGTATGTTCTCTAGTGTCTGACGTGGTAACTGTGAGCGTTTCTGCGAATTACTGTAAAAACTAATGCGGTCACATTTTTTTTCTCCATTTTCGGCAGTGTCTGGCGTGTTTGCTGTGAATGTTGTGGGCCTTCGCTGAAGCAAATCATGCGGTCGTGTGGGCTAAGAGAGTAGAAAGCCCATTTGTGATCTCTCTGTGTCATGCAAAAAAGCCTTTTTCTTTTGATGTTGTGGAAAAGGTCAAAGAGATAACCTTCTGCCCTCCCCTACAAACACTTGTGCGCACACACGCACAGACACACGCACACACACACACACACACACACACACACACACACACACACACACACACACACACACACACACACAACACACACACACACAAACACACACACAAAATCTGATGTAGGCATGTGGGTGCCTATGGCTGAATCTCATCAGATCATCTGCCCCCATTCTCCAACATTGTGTGTGGGTGAAGCTCTTCAGAAGAGGGCACACACAGACACGGCATAGGAGCGTAGTTCGCTCGTGACAGCCGTGCATAGAACCCAGACAGCTCACCCAGCTCGACTGGCCTACAGGGGTGTTTAACCCAGAGGCCGACATTTAACACTTGCTCTACCCATGGTACCCCCCCGCTCACCCTGGAACACACACACACACGCATACACACACACACACACAACCATCACCCCCCAGCGCCTGGCCTCCTCCAGCTGCATAAATATGTGGGCTTTTCCTCTCCTAGTGAGACGTGTGAAGCTGCCCTCTGTGCTCCCTTTCTCTGAGCTCTGAGCGGCCAGAGGCAGCAGCAACAGCAACAGCTGGGAAAGAGGAACGACGAGTCATGTGACAGAAATGGCTCCGTACAGAGCACGCCGAACCTGGCTATGCTTTTGCTCGTGGCTCAACAGTTTCCACTTACACATTGTACAAGAACTAAACATTTATTGTAACACTTCAGTGAGGCTCCCGCTCTCTGTAAAGCGCTGTGGGTGTTTCGACCATGACCACTACATAAGTACACACTACCCTCTCTCTTTTTTTTTTGTCGGTTTCGCTTCCTCTGTTTTTGTCTTGTTCTGTTTTTGTTTTTGTCATTGTTTTTTTTATTCCTCACTCTCATACCCATCACGCTAACATGCACGCCTGTACACATGCATATGCAGACACAGTTTCTCAATCATTTTTTAAACAGACACACCAAGTGCTACGGATATTGTCGCCCCCTCAGTCCAGTGCTCCCTCAAGGAAGGCCCCAGCCCAGTTGACCTACTTTTCAGGGGAGGGCACAGCAAGCTGAGTGTGTGTGCGTGCGTGTGTGTGTGTGTGTGTGTGTGTGTGTGTGTGTGTACACGTGTGGTGCATGGGGAAAGGAGTGTTTGTGTGCCATGGAGAAAAAGTGTTTGCTTTTGTGAGAATGTGTATTAGGGGCAGAAAGAATAATTGTGTCTGTGCTCGTGTGTGTGTGTGTCTGTGTACTGTAAAGGAATCTGGAAAACATCAGGAAGTTGTTGAAGATCATTGGATAAGTGTGCTCTCAGGAGGAGGAACATTAAGAATGGGAAAGCAACCTGTCATTGTTGTTGTCTCTTTCCATTCATTCTAATGTGCATTTAATGTTGCATTTCAAGACACCCTCTTCCTCAACACTTGTGATATTCTCAGCCCTTCTCAGTGGGAAGTGCCCGTTAATATTTCACGGCTGCATAATTAAAGTGTGCTGACAGACGGTATGGCTCACTCGCTGGGGATGCTGATCCAATTTTCCCTCTCGATCCTCCCCGAAGCTCGAAGATTTCCCAGCTGGCTCGCCAAGTCATTTCATGCATCCTCGTTTGTTTTTAATAAACTGGGGTCGACTAAGTCGACCAGAACCACGGTTTGGTTTACTCTCGGAACGACGGTACACCCCAGGGCTGTCATCTTCCTCTGCTCGGGGGGAGTCTTGTCGAAAGGCCACAGGAAACACCAGTGTGTCTCATCGAGATAGCGAGAGGTGACTAGAAGAGGATGTAGTGAAGGTTTTGTGAAGTTGGTGTCCAACCTCTTTGGCAAAAAAAAAAACCTGTATACACAGACAGCTACCATGGCTTGGGTATTGGCGATTCATGTGAGGGTAAAAAGAAAGAGTGATGAGAGGTTGTGGTCTCCATGGGGTGGCTGGGGAAGCAATCAGAAGGCCTGTGAGCTATTCAGCAGTCTGAGAAGGATAGCTTTTTGTGTCAGCTGAGCTCTTTGGTTTGGGCTCTGGTAAATGTCCAACACTTGTACCCACATGCTTTTGAACCCCTTAAAAGGTGCTCCTCTTGAAAAGCCATCAAAAAGATTGTGTCCATGTTGTCATTGTAAAGAAAAAAAGGAGGTATTTTATACTGGGGGCCTAATGGGAGCTGGCTAAAGCAAAAGTGGGGATGATGTGTCATAGTGGCCCTCTGAAATTGTGTGAAAGGGATTTGGAGAATGAAGGCCAGGAAAAAAGAGGCTTTATGTGTGTGTTTGCGTCTGTCTATCTGTCTGTGCATGCATGCACATTTGTGTTGATCCTTGCACACTGTCTTCAGTCAGTGAAGGGTGGTTTGAGAGCATGGAAAGATGTAACTTGAAACATGTCATAAAAAATACCCATGTTGTAATGCCATAATGCCGTTTTTCAAAATGACGTCTTGTTATTTGTATTTGTTGATAACTGGCCGGGCTCTTGTCAGGTTCCTTTCCTGCATGCTCGACTGCTGTGGTCATATTCCACATTTGATCATTCTTTGCTCAGCGCCATTTTTTCGGACCCCAAGCTGTGTGCACAGCCTAGCGACGTTCCTTTTGTGTACAAACACGCGAAGGGGTCTTTAAAGGGCGTTCATTTGCAGTATGTTTGGTTACTTTGTCTAATCATACCCTCCCCTTCCTCTTTCCTCAGCTACTGGGACACAGCGTATGACAGCGACGTCATGGACAATCGGGTGGGCCTGAACTTGCTGTACTCTCAGGTAAATGCACTGGCACTGGAGGATGTCACCCTGTCACCTGTCACCGTCACTATTACTATTACCACCAGGCATGGTGTGAATGCCAGTATGCACAAGGCTGTCCAAAATGCAGTACCAGTCAAGAGTTTGGAGACACGTTCTTATTCGGTAGTCTGTGAACAGGAACAGGAAATCTGGTCATCCTATACTAAGATAAAATGGTGTCATGCACTGACATGGCTGTATTGGAAATGGTAAGCCTGTGATCAGAGGCTTAGATGTGTTAGAAATGTCATGAAGCTCAGTGCAAAACTGTAAGCATGGCAGTGCTATGCTTTTTGAAGTTCTCGTTTTTTTTTGTATGTAATGAACTGTAATGAAAAAAAGAGAGAGGTTTGTTGCTGTCGGCTGCATGGCCTGCGTTCCACCCTGACACTAGGAAGTCCAGTCTGCAGTCTGTCCAGAAAAAAAGGGAATTGAAAGTGTATGTAAGGGTTTTTTTTTTTTTTTTTTTTGCAAGCGTGGGCTGTTAGACATAGATTTCTTCTGTAACTGTTGTCTCATTGCAAAGAGCCCACCAGGAAGCGAGTTTCCTGAATTTGCCAGATAATCCTGTGGAGTACCCCACCCTTGGGACTCCCCAGCCAGCCAACCCCAGCCAACTGCGGATTGAACTTGTGTCAAGTAGTATCTACAGCGCTGTTCCCCTACGGTTGTCGGGATTGAGGTTATCCTCCGGGATATTCCACTTAGGTGGTTTTGTGACTAATCCAGATAAGGAAGTGGTCAATCGCTTAATAATAAGAAGAGACTTACAGCTTCATTATCTCAGGAAAAAGAGCCCACAGGGCTAGTGTATTAGAAGAGGTATCATAAGTCAAGTGACTAAACCCACTCCTAGGAATACCCAACCTACCCCCTCACCCTTTTGGTTTGGGAGATGCCCCCTGTTCTCTTTAACAGTGGGTTGATGGAGTTTATAGCCTGTTTTTTACATCCTCTGGAGTATGTATTAAATACTTAAAGGAGCAGGATTCAATCATTTAAAAATATATCATGGTGATGACATTGGGGTTTGGTTTTCTAGAACACCTCTGTATTTCAAGACTCTTCATTCTTACCACAGGTGCTTTTACGTATTCTGTTAAGGGCAATAGCAAATAAATGCAGTGACATGCAATAAACTGTGGCAAGATGCCTAAAATGTGCAGGATCACAGTGCATCACCTCCACTGAAACAGACTTTCAAAATATAAATGTACAAGTGCTTCGAGTAGCACGTATCAGTCTGCAGATTGTGTGTAGATACCACAGATCTCTTTATACATGGAGGCCGGTTTCCATTTGTGTAATCTGAAAGATAACTTCTCGGTCTCTTAATCTCTTTGTCTGTCTCTCTCTCCCCCTCTCTCTCCGTTCCCAGACGGCGTCAGACATCGAGCGAGGCTGGATCCTAGTAAACAAAGATCAGCACAGGCAGCTCAAGTCTCTGCAGGAGAAGGGCTCAAAGAAGGAGGTATTTCTGTCTGCATGCCCCTACAGGTTGTCGTCAGGCCCCCCCTGCTGGGGCTTACACATGGAAACAGATTCACCTTTTACAAATCAAGGCTTACTGTGCTCTTTAAAGGAGTTTTTTTTTTTTTCAGTAATGAGGGTTGGCGCTGATGTAGCCATTTAAGTCTTGAATGGCTGTTAACACTTGTGTCAGGGCTGCCACTATAAATTGTGGGCCCCCTGAAAAAAGAAAATTGGGCCCTCACCTCACCCATATCATAACATCACATAGTCCTCTGTGGGCCCTGTGAAGCTCTGCGCCCCCTGAATCACCCCGATCTACCCCCCTTAGCGACGCCCCTCGTGTCAGGCTCAGTAATTGTTTAAATAGTATCTGTATATGCAGTCAGTGTTTGGATTATAAATTGTATTTCCAGTCCTGCACTATTGAATACGTTTATAAATATATATGCAACTATACTATGATATACTAGCATATTTATCGAGTTTTATATATGGTACAAAACCAAAGGTGCTTCTTGGGTAATTATATACTGAGATACACACATTAGCAAAAAACAGTTACCTGATGCATAAATCCAAACCCAAGTAAGTCTCGTAAAAATATTTGCTGATGTTAAGGGTACACTGTTTTTTGTAGTGTTAGCTGGATGTTAAAAAGGATAATAGAATAGATCGATTTACGTTATTGATTCCAAGCTGGGAAATTGAAGACATTTCTATGTCTTCTTTTAAAAGTAAAATCCAGTGAATCCATCTCCCTCTAGTTCATTCGACTTGCTCAGACGCTGAAGTACTACGGCTACATCAAGTTTGACCCGTGCATCACCGATTTCCCAGAGAAGGGCTGTCACGTGATCGTGAGCGCAGGCAACAACGAGCTCAACTTCCACGTCAAGCTGCCCAACGAGCAGATGAAGGAGGGCAGCTTCAAGGTGACGCGCATGAGGTGCTGGAGGGTCACGTCGTCGGTAAGTGTCCTCTCGACTCTGCCGCTTTACGCTTACCATCACTCACTATGACGTCTGCTCTAGCCAGGCTTGCTTGGCTTTATTGATTGTTGGACACTTGTAATTTGATACAGGGAAACACACACATGTGTTTCCGTATATTTTTGTTTGCACAGAGGTTTGTATAATAAAAGGGAGATATAGTCCAAGAACTTATATCTCCAATAAACCTGAAAGTTTACCAACTGGTGTTGGAGGAACTACGAGTTGGTTTCCGTTCCCCATTTTTAGTGCTCATTTTGACCATTTGTAAAAAAAAAATTCTGGCTGGAAATGCTTGCAATTCACTTTTTCAGTGCTCACGCACATACTGGCGTTTATGTGTTTTCAGTGTGGCAGAATAACCATGAATGCACAGGACTGGTACAAACGAGTGGAATGGAAACTCAACTAGTGATGTTAGCCATACTGGTTCCCTGTACAGTGGTCTCTCGTTATTCGCGGGAGTTAAGGCTGTAAAACCCCTCGCTACACACTTTATACACTTTTCTCAGACCGGCATTGACATTTTCTCACATTTCTCTCTCTTCTACTCTCAAAGTTCAAACTTGCAAACATCAGCAAGCACCTCAGAGGCACACAGCTCTAAGCCAATCAGGGCGCGGGGTACAATGCGCTGTAAAAGAAAAAGAAGCATGCATTAAAAAAATCTGCGAAACAGCGAGGCCGCGAAAGGTGAACCGCGTTATAGCGAGGGACCACTGTATATGACACAGTGAGGTAGTTGGGGCATACACAGCCGCAGAGCCTCCAAGCCCCTGCTCCTCTCTCTACTGTTGCCATGGCGCCCGGAGATGAGACGCTGCAAGCACTTTCTACCCCAAGTAAACAGAGATGGATGGACATGCTTAAAAAACTGCTGTGATCATCAGAACGGAAAAGCATCCTGTTTCCTGTTACCACACCTCTCTGTTAGGCCCCCATCCATCATTATCTCTTGTCAGCCAGTGTACTGTATGCACACAGCTAGTTAACAGATCAAATGACATGTCCCACACAGGCGGAAATGGGCCGTTAAATCACTATGCTATTGTACCACCTAGGATATTTTGTGTGTAAATGCTTCAGTGGGAGACCAATAACATCAGTCATTACTGTTGCCCCACGATTGATCTCTAAGCAGTGGTAAGGAACTAGATGGAGTAAAATACATTAAGTATTTGGGTTTCCAACCAACCTTTCCACATGCATTTTGACTATGTCAACAATAAATAAATGCTACATTCTGGGCTTTTTTTTCCTGTTCCGGGTGTCCGGAGTGAATGTGGCGTTCATAATACGCGGCCCACTTGTTTCTAACCCCACAAACTGCTAACTCAGGGAAGGGCTAATTCGAGCTCTTGCTCTCTGCTCTGACCATTGATTTAAAAGCCTTGGTGTCGAGCAGAGTGTCTTTCCTTTCTCGTAATTGATAATATTAATTAAGGGATTCACACTCCGCAAGGACTGACCTCAGTGAGGCAGCGATTACTCTATGTCTGCCTGAGGCCGAGGACAGGCACACTTGCTAATGGTTTGGGTTCAGATTATCTCCGTTTAGCAAGTTTGTTTCAGACAAGTGAGAATAAAGGATTGTTTGTGGCCAGGCCAGTATGTCAGTGGCTGTACTACGAAATGTGAAATGTAATGGACCCAGGAGAGGAATTGAATAAGCCATTAAACTAGTTCTGTCCACTCTTTTTTGACCAGAACTTTGACAAAAAAAAGAAATCCATGCGGGATTGGCAGCAATCTTCTAAACATGCAATCACAGCTGACCTCACATCATGCAATCACATCAGACTGCACTTTTCTTCTTTTTTTTCTCAACGAAAATGGGTAGTTTATGAAGTAGTTTAGTAGTACTTTTAGGAGAGTGAGTATTTTCAGGCCCTAAAAAGGAAAAGAATTTGTGCCTGGTAACTGCAGGTGTAATTAGCACAAGCTACAAGTTCTCTCAAAGCTTAAGAGTACAATCTTCAGCATCATCGTAATCATCATCTTGTCTTCATACCAAACGTTCAAGTATGAGTCTCTGAGTATGTTCTACATAACTGTTGTGCGTAAATGAGGTTCTTCATCAAATTACAGGGAAGAAATTCTCTTTGGAGTCACCCTGACACGTGACACAAAAAGCCATGGTCTCTACCGTGCTGTTCTGTTTGAGTCAGCATCTGTCATCACTACAGGGGGTGTTTACTCCTGGGGAGGCACCATATTCTCATTAATAACAAAGTGAGTTAGTGCGGAGCTGACAGCAGTGCCACATGAAAGCCACCCTCACCCTCTACGTTGGGGTTGGACTGGGTGACCTTTACAGTTGGCCGACTTCTTGTTTGTCAACACGACTCTAGCTCTGTCCTATTTAAATGAACACTGTAAATCACATAGCTTGTAATGTGTAAGATATTTGACTTTTTCTTGCTGCTGGACCATGATTCTGAAGTCACTGACAGAATATTTGTTCGATTTTTCTTTTTACCCCAAAAAGTTCAGTCACGCATATGTTCCTACCCTTGTTCGGCAGATCTTGGCTGTTTTTAACAAGAGGAAAAAGTCTTTCTGTATGACTAGTAGGAGCTGATGAAAAGGAGCTTGTTTTAACTTAAAAATAGAATGCCTAGTCATTTCTGCGATTTGGCAGCAGGGTGTTGTGCGATGACGGATGTAGCCCAGCCGTGGCCATGTTGGGCAGAGAGTGACTGGCTGGTCCAATGTGGTGGGCGGTGGTGTTCAAAACCACTGTGAGAATCTGACATCATAAGTCTGAGTGTGGCAGGACTGCCAGTTTAAAGCTTTTTGACATTCTAAAATGTGTGTTGTCCAGCCCCCTGTCTTTGGCCCTCGATCAGTGTTTGGTCTTCAAGAAATCCCAAGTGGTTTATGTTAAAATATTCTTTGGTTAGATTTTTTTTCCATGTTTCTTAAGCTACCTATGCTATGCACACTGTGTTTAAACGTCATGTATATCATCTTTGTGCCATTCCCTCCTTAGAGCTGGGGGGTGGGGGCGTTGAAGAGTGGTCCTTAAGGTTTTTTTTAAGGGGAGGAAGTGGTACTCGGTATGAAAAACTTTGAGAAACACTGCCCTAGAGTAGTAGCACTGGCAGCTTAGGCCTAGTAGTTAAAGGAGAACTTCGGTGTAAAATGAAAATTGGCATGTTAAATCATCATACCGAGTCAATATTTACAATATTCTCAGTGCTTTGTTTTGAATGCCAGAGCCTTTGTTGTACTACCGATGGAGTGTGGAGTTGCTTCGAGCTAATGGTTTAAAAATAGCGTAGTCGTCATGCTTCGTCTAAGGGCACCTACCACTTCCATTGTTAGCCTTCTGGGACAAACTATAAAAAATAGTTAAACTCTGAATGCAACAGGCTAAATAAATTTTGCTCCTCAGTACACATACCAACTCGGTATGATGTTTTAACATGCCAATTTTCATTTCACACCGAAGTTCTCCTTTAAGTTGGTGGAGTTGGTCTTGGGATAAGAAGGGTTGTAGGTAGTAGAACACGTAGAAAAGTGTGGATAGGGTATAGGAAGTGTATAACTAGTGCTCTCCTGCACCCTGTACCCTCATTCATAGTTGAATTGCCGTTGAACGAGGCATCTAACCCCACATTGCTCCAGGGGAACTGTCTGTACCTGTGCCTAATTCAAGTTGCCCTGGGTGAGGGTGTCAGCTAAAGGGCAGTGTAGTGTAATGTAATAGTGTAATGGATCCTCTGTTCTCTGTTCTCTGTTCTCTGCTCCCACCCACAGCAAGTCCCAGTGGCCAATGGATCGGCCAACCCGTGCAGCTCGGCCAAGTGTGAGGTGAAGCTGGAGCTGGCCTTCGAGTACCTGATGAGCAAAGACCGCCTGCAGTGGCTCACCATCACCAGTCCGCAGGTTGGCCATAGCAACAGGGCATTTAAACATCACACCTCAAAGCACTACCTGTCATTCATAAATTATTTAAATGAATAGCTCGGCATACTGCTGTATGTTTGTCTGTGAGTCTGGAGACCAAGACTCATTTCTGTACTAGAACAACATACACATAATACCCTATAAAGTCATTCCTCCATCTTTAGTCTTCTCTGCTATCATGATGTGGGTGGGGAGATCTTGAACCTTGGGAGGTGTGCAGGTTTTATTTTAAAGGTGGCAGGAAACTGAGGAAAATGTTAACTAGGGTCTAATTAATTTCATTAAAAAATCCTGTTTTCAATATAGCAAGGTATTGTTTATCTAACCTATACTATCAGTAGCTCTAAATGACTAACCAAACCATAAATGTTTCATTTGTAAAGACTCCACTTTGTCTTTTGCTGAGTTATCTACCTTATTAGGAGCTTTCAGACTTCAGGCTTTAGTCGGACATCATGTCCTTAACTTGTGGCTTTAGTCTGACATCATGTCCTTAACTTGTGGCTTTAGTCTGACATCATGTCCTTAACTTGTGGCTTTAGTCTGACATCATGTCCTTAACTTGCCTCACAGGCCATCATGATGAGCATCTGCCTTCAGTCCATGGTAGATGAGCTAATGGTAAAAAAGTCTGGTGGAAGTATCAAAAAGGTCAGTATTTTGTGTGTGTGTGTTTGTGTTTGTGTGTGTGGGTGTGTCGGTGCATGAGTAACCTATCTGTCAGACTGTGTGTGTGTACGTGTGTGTGTGTGTGTGTGTGTGTGTGTGTGTGTGTGTGTGTTTGTTTATGTGTGTGTGTGCATGCCAGTCTGACTAAGTCACTCATCATGCCATCAATTTCACCCATGAGGAGCTTGTTTCCCCCACGTAATGGCCTCATTATTCAGCACTGACTCGGTACATTGGAAACCTGCTCACGACACCTGAAGACACATCTCAGAACATTTTTGTGCTATTTTATTTAACCAGATGTCTGTCTGTATTGGCACTTCCTCGTTAGCAAACTGACTCATACCAGCATTGTTGTTGCCTTTGTTAGTTCTGTGTTATTAAATGATTAAGTTTTGTCTGTCACATGCATATTTATACATGGTATACAGCTTATAGTGAAATATGAAACTGATTACCTGATTGCCTTACATTTCTCTCTCTCTCAGCTCTCTCTCAGTGCTTGTCTAGTTAATCATGTTATATAACGGTAAAAATTATGAAGTCAGGGAGTGACAACTACATCTGTTCGGAGTTCTATGGATGTAATTTAATGTAGCATGTATGGATTGTACTGTTGTGGCTTAAGGTGACACAGTGGAACACGGAGTTTCACTTAAGCTTACAGTGATTCAGTGAGATACAGTTGCATCATGGGAAGGTTCCTCCAGGGGCCCCTTAGCTGTGTGACTGGCTGTTCAGTACCAGAGGCTGTTTATCACATTGCTTCTCAGGGTCCCTAAAGCACACAGATAGCCAATCAGTCTCTCTCTCTCTCTCTCTCTCTCTCACTCTCACTCTCTCTCACTCTCACTCTCACTCTCTCTCTCTCTCTCTCTCTCTCTCTTTTTTTCTTACTTTCTGTCTCTCTCTCTTTTCTCTCTTTTTGTGTGTCTGCCTGTGTCTCTTTCTGTTGCTCTGTCTTTCTCTCTGACCTTCTAGATGCAGAAGAAACGGCTCAATGGCGCCCTCCACAGGTCAGACAGCAACCAGGCTGTGAAGTCTCCTCCTTTACTGGTAAGTGTAGCCTATACCAGCAGGCTGAATAGAGCCAGGATAATCCTGTCTGTAGTTTTGTAGTCTCACACTTCCAGGGATTTATACTTTTCAAGTCTGAAAGGTCCATTGTGTAAGTTTAATTTATGTAAACATAAAAAATACAGTTACAAATTCACATCAGGTCAACGACAGCCTGTATCAAGTGAAGTCATTTCTGTTTTATGTCTTAAAGCTTTGAATGACTTATTTTTTCATATGTGTTGCAACTGTAAAAAGTTTGTTGGAAATAATAGGTTTGGACATCTGGAGCATGTTAAAATATAAACATGGAGACAGACTGTGATATGATTTGTTTCTTTGTTCCTCCCTGTAGGATTCCCCCGACCCGAACCGTGAGCAAGTTGTCAAACTGTCGGTAGGTGACGTCTGCTGTATCTGTTATTGCGTTTAGGCTAAAAGCCCATATTTCCCTGGACTGTGACTCTAACTTGGCTACTGTTGCACTAACAGTGTTGGCTGCTAGTTTCCACACTTACAGATGATGCCAGACTTGTAAGACTTGTTTTTAACAGACTTATAGTTGTTTTCACTCTAGACTTTTCATGCTATTCTTAGAAGAATAAAAAAACAGTAGGATTACAAGCTATACAGGTCTGAGTAGCTATACGTGTTTACATTGTATAGCTTATCAATCCTGTTTATTGGCTATTTTGAAAGCGAGAATAAAGTTTTCTATGAAGCTGACAAGCTGCTGCATTGTTGATACATAATCACAAGGGACTCTTAAAGGTGCTATATGTAAGACATGTACATCATACAGTGTCACCGGATATGATATGTCAACAGACATGAAGGAAACGTTGGTAAATGGTAAATTAAAATACTGATGAACGGCAAAGGTACAGCACGAAAATTCATGTTTTAGACTTGATTTACACCACGCAAATTCTGTTTTTGATTTTGTGTGTGTAGTGCCTTTAATAACTGAACAATCTGACGTTCAGGATGTGTAACAAATGTGTTTATGCAGAAAGATCAAAAATACATAATAACATAATAACATTATTTACACTTGTTTGTCTCTGTTTGTTTACTTTTTCCTGGCAGACCAAGTTGACCTCCGTGTCACTCCGAGGTATCAGTGCCTCCAGCTCCAACAACGACATCAGCGGCAACGATTTCCATGGCAACTACGCTTTTGAGGGGATTGGCGACGATGATCTGTGATGCCTCCCTCCCCCGCTCCTCCACTCCCCCACTCGGTTGTGTAAAGATAGAGAGATATGGAGAGCGCAGGAGACAAATAGAAACAGAACAATAAGGAGAGAGACACACGCATGCTACAGCAGAACCGATGATGTTTGTGAGACCAGCCCTGCTGTCCGTTTGGTTAGGCAGCAGTCTCCACCTACATCTCACCAGCCACCCTTCATGGCTACAGTGTGGTAGACCATTGCCCAATTTAAATGTCCTTTTTTATTATTCCAATGCAGACATTGAGCGTCAAGTCATTATTCCATCACATTCTTGTCGTTGAGGGCCCTTTCCAAGCCTCTGCTCATTTTTATATTTCCAGTCTTGTGCGCATTTCAGAGAATCCCATAGGGCCCCACAACTAGGAGAACTGTTTAAGGTTTCTAGTATATTCTGGCTGTGATGTTCATGGGGGTAGGATCCCTGGTGTTTTGTAAAGTACCCTTGATCTAGGGGTTACAAGTCACATCTGTAGAGGAAATAGCTTAAGCCCTCTGCAGTGATTTTTTTTTTTTTTTTGCTGTCGAGTCAAATGTTTGTCAGGAAGTTGCTGTTTTCAAAAATGTAGATGTAAACAACTTGCCAATCACTGTGGTTTCTTAAAAAAAAGTCACATTATGTCACATATGACTGGGAAGGTTTTAAAATAGTATAGTGGGCTTCTGAGGCTAGTAGGTTTTCTGTATTCTGCATTCTCTGGCTACATTTCTCAGTCATTAACAATGCCTAAAAGCATTGGGGTAGAGGATAAGGGGTATTTTAATGAATTCTGAAGCAATCTGAAGGATTTATCTGTGGAGAAAATGTAAAGAACCCTTCACCAATTCCACTCAGAGCTTCAATGGTGATCACTCATTTGGTTCTTCAAAACATTCAAACTGTTTTGCCCTCTGACACGAAATTTGATTCCCCTTAGTCCTGAAGTATGAGTTGTTAAGAACCTGTTCGTTCTTCTCGTCAAACTTGAGGGTCATGGCATCATCTTGTATCATAGACCGGTTTTGTTAAAAGTATTCAATGTGGCAGGCACCAAGGTTGACATTTGAAAGAACATCCCCCTCCCTCAGGATCATAGGTTGTTAATGACTTGGGCACTGGACAATAATTTCTCCTTTTGACTTTGGATGGCAATGTGATGCAATGTGAAGGTCAGACCGACCTTGTTGACAGCAAAACTACGATTTGGTTGCTGAACAGTATTTTATTTTTTGTAAATGTAGCACACAGACCAACATGGGTAAATTAACGGAGATGAAAGAAATGATATTGAACTCTCCCACCATCATGGCCCCCCGCCCTGTTAGTGTGCATAAAGAATGTAAGCCTAGTCCAGTGTTGAGTGTGATGTAGGCAGTGTGACTGTAGATCATTTGGTGAATCGTCGCGTACGATCATTCACGCATTCACACATCACGTTGAGGATGTTTCTACAGTGAGTCTGTTGGGGGATGTAACTAGTTCTCTTGTCTGCTTAAGCTCAGCTGTGGCCTCTTAGTGTTTAAATCTGACACTGTCCGTCAGTGTAAAGCTGCGATATGTAGCTTTTTTGCTATTGGAAAAAAAGTTTAGAGTTTCAGAACAAAAATTAAGGTGTTTTTTACTGGCCTGTCTGTCTATCTTGTGCCTCTTGATTGACTCTATGGGTTTCGTGTCACGTCTTTAAAACTTGGATGCTGTGTTTTGTGGAGATTCAAAAAATAGATCTGAAACGGTGTAAAAATTGGGCTATATGATCATTTAGGTGTTAATTTAGTTTTGTGAAAAATTTTGCACAGCAAAAAAAGCCCCTACATATTTTAGCTTTTATCCAACATTGTAATGGACAAAAAAAATGTATGTACAAAGATATTTTCTTTTTTCTTTCTTTTGTTTGTTGCCTTAAGTAGTTCATATGCCTTACGCAGCTGCCCAGTCCTGACCTGGCACTGGGCATTGCGGATTGGCCCTTAACCTCACCCTCGCCTCTATGCGCCAGGCAACAGCCAATGGGAGTCCCTGGCTCAACATTTCCTGGCAAATTCGGAAGGATTTGATTGGTTAGTTTGGCAGAACTGCTTGCACTTGCTGAACCTATGACATTGCACAGTATTATGAGGGACTGATTGCTAATTTATTGAATTTGTAAAGAGTGTGAAACAGCGAGAGTGGAAACGTAGGACCATGGACAACTACATTGGGTAACATTTCAAAAGGGGGGAGGGGTCTCGGGACCTGCCATTAGTTCTCTGTTTTTTGTTGTCATTGTTGCTGTTTTTCCAACCAATATTTTTTAAAGGTATCTCATAAATGCCAAAATGATAGTTTACTAAAGCATTTTGCACAAAGAAACATTTTAAGAATCATGATAATGTCACTTTTATATATGTACATGCAATTAAGAGTATTCTGAGCATTTACTAATCTCTTATCAATAAATTGTTGTAATCATGTAGAACAACATGTAATCTAAACTGTAAAATACTATAAACTAACATTTAGCATTGTTTACAGAATTGTAGAATAGCATAGCAAGAGAGAAGTGTTTACAAATTCCACATCTGATTTTTTTATTTTTTATTTCTTTGATCTGAATAGTTATGCATTTTGAAATTGGCTAGGTTGAGCATCAATCCAGGGCCATGCGTGGATTTTGTATTGTAGAACATTCATTTTGCATTTTGTATTCAACAGATTTTTGTTTGTTTTTTAAATCATCTCAAAAGATTGTGCTGTAATACAGCTGATTCATATAACCTTGGAACAAAAAAAATTGGCTACTGTCTTTGAAAATATTTTTTCTGTCAGCCTTACTCCTAGCACATGAGAATGTGAACTACTCAGAGGAGGACGAGGAAGAGGATCTATTTTGTCATTTGTCTCGTGTTTTCAATATGGAAAAGGTCTGCTAAATGGGGTTTTGAACACCCAGCTGACAAGTTTTCTTTGCTTGCTCAAATTTTGAAACTAATTTTGGAGTTTGACATGGTTTCACTGAATTTTGTGTATCCTGTGATTAATTCTCTGTCTTGACATCAGTGGTATTCAGAACCGACCTCTGTGAAACAAAGAGGCAAACTGTTGCTACTCTGGAAAACAGAGTATCTCTTGCCTATCAGCATGATTTCATGTTTTCCTTTCAACTGCCATGAACTTTTAAACGCAAATAAATGGAAACTGCAGAGTGCTGGAACTCCAATAAATGTAGGTGCCAAATATCACAAAACTTCATGATCAGAGTCATTCATTTATGTTGTGCCATTTGCTGCAAAAGGGAGAGTTGACATCATAATCATGACGTCGGTGTAAAAGGCACAATTTTAGCTGCTTTTTTGGTTTGCTGGATTACATTTGTGGCTCCCAAATGATTCTTCAGAAACTTCTGGAGCGTGTTCGTCACCTCTGTGTGGTTGGTGTAAGCATCCAATAACACCACATCTCACCTCACCTCATGATTACTTTTTCTTTAAATGTTATTTCAATTTTTTTTCCTTTTTGCTTCTGTCCTGGTTTGATCGGCTTGGATTTCAGTGTGGGCTTGTGAATAGTTACACCTTATTTTTTCACTTAAGGCTCACTAAGAAGAGGAAAGCTTTGTTATTCTTTCCACACAGCTGGGAGAGCGGCTTTGTGTGTCTTTGAGTCATTGGCTTCCAAGAGTGGCTTACTCCTGAGGTCATGGCTCAACGCGTCTGCTTTACACACTGTCGATTTGTGGTATTGGCACCAGCAGTGCGCAAACGGATTTTTTTTTTTTTTCCATTGGCATACAGGTAATTGTCTTTCTCTCTCTCTCTCTCTCTCTCTCTCTCTCTCTCTCAACCTGTGTGATCAGGATTCTCATACTGGTGTGACTGCAGCTTTGCAGAGCACTGAGCCCACACTGGCTGTGTCAAAGCGCCATTAATCAGCCCCCCCCCCGCGTGCCACAGCCAACTGCCCACCATGATCACACACACACACATACACAGTCTTTAAGGCATCACTTGGCCATATGACAGAACCACACTCTTACATTCCCATACTGGGTGCTCGCAAGTGTGGCAGCAGACAGTGTTACGGATATCCTGTAAAGTAATGACAAAGGAGGCCTGAAAGGCACCCAAAACATGTCATACACTGACTGTTGACTGGTGGCTCAAAACAATGCTTTTTTTTAATCAGGGTAGTTTGGGGAGTTTTTACATTGTGCCCTCTAGTGGCAGGTTCTGTAAATGACACTGGTAAAATTCAAGTTGCCCAGCCAACCATTTGCTGTTTCACCAGAGGCCTCCTCTTTCAATTGATTACTTTCAGACAAGAGTGTTTGTTATTACAAAAAAGAAGGAAAAAAAAAACCTTTAGGCATTTGATCCCCTCAATCACACTCAAAACAAGCTGCTGTAAGTAGGTAGGTGATGTAACCTGCCCACTGTAGTGTGTAATTGCAGTTTTTTTTACTCAATTACGTAACCATGGCAGAAACACTGATCAGGATGTTAAAATGTGGCTGTTTCATCAATTTTGTCATGTTGATGCTGAAATCACTCTTGGTCAAAAGGTCATGTGAACTAATGCGGAACCTAGAGGGAGACATAATTGCACCTTATATATTTACTGACATTTGTTAAATGCCACCACTTAACCAGTCTCAAAAGCCAAAAAAGGCATTTGAAGGGGAGAGGAAGAGTTTAACAGGAAATACCATGACTTTTAAGAGGAAATGCCAAGCACTCAAAACAGACACACTTTTTTAATTGTTATTTTAATTTCAGAATACTTAAGGCAATCATGAAACCACTGCATAATTACAAGAGAACACTCAACAGCACCATGGACATCTACAGACACCTTCACCTCAAACTCAAATCATCTCTTGGCAACCTGAAAGTTTTTAAACTGCATATAGTCATGGTCCCTATAGTTTTAACCCCAAGGCCCATCCCCAACCCCATCCCCACCCCCTTGACGAGCAACAGGAGTCCCACAGACAGCTAAGATGTGGTTTAACATTCCTCGGACAAGGGACACTTAAACGAGAAAAAAAAAAAAAAAAAAAAAAAAAAAACAAACTCAACTTTATATATTAAAAATATGATTTTCAAACGAATCAAGGCAGTCACGTTTAAAAAAATAAACGCTATTTATAGCATATTTCAACTTGACACGCTCATGCTTATCAGACTTCAAGTGAAACCAATGAAAGAAAAAAAAAAAAAAACGACAAGACAAAAAAAAGATAGCTATTTCACAGTTATAAGACTCAACTATCTGCCGAAAACTCAGACACAGTCTTCACTTTACTTCTATTCCCTGCGGTGCAAGAGCTGAAAAGGAACAAGTTTGGAACTTGTGTTAAGGGCGTTACAAAACAAACTTTCCAAGTTTTGTTTTTCCAGTAAGGACACAAATTAGGGGAGACGGAGAGAGCAAAAAAAAACAACTTAAAAACACGATAATTGGCATCTCCAAAAATGTCTGACACAGACAACAACAACGGCATGACATAAGGTCACAGTGTAGCCTTGCATCCCATAATATTCTGCTTGCTTTTCCACAGCTAAGGCAGTGCGAGAACCAGAGCAGTGCAGGGCTTAGTTTGTACATCAGTGCGCGGAGCATTCGTTTGTAGTGTCAGTGGCTTGTTTGGCAAACGGGCCTCCCAAGGTTGTGCAGTGTGAACGTTCTGTCAGAGACGCTAGGCTAGGCAGGCTACACCACCCCCCGACCCCAACCCCCACTTCATCATCAAGGCAACAGCACATTCCAGTCTGTTTATATAGTTGCCTTTTGTTTTTTTTGTTTTTTTAAGTTGTGCACAATTCTTCAACATAGCAGCCAATGGATATCAGCAGACACTCTTGATGTGATGGTAACAGAAAAACAGGATTGAGGACATACACACAAAACACCACACCATTCAAGGTTATGCTGGTAGTTTTTTTTCCTTTTGACACTCTGAGAACTCACTATACAACTGTTTTACAGCTCATGTTCCTCTCGCCTGATTTCTCTCAATGTACAAACGCCTAATAAACCTGATCGGCCTTTCTCTGATCTAATAATAAATCTATTAAGTCTCAACATTCATTTCTCATCTGCACACATCTCTCTCTCTCCCCCCCTCTCTTTCTCTCACATTCCACTCTATTCCTTCCCACAATCCCCCTTTCCCATCTCCATCAGACTCGGACATCAGAAACGACTACTACACCACTCCCCCTTCTTCCTCCTCCTCCTCCTCCTCCTCCCCCTCGCCACCGGGCAGCTGCACCTTGACCAAGTCAACGGCCAGGCCTACTACACCACCTTCTCTTCTTCCTCCTCCTCCTCCTCTTCCTCCCCCCCCCCCCCCGCCACTGGGCAGCTGCACCTTCACCCAGCCGTTGACTACTACACCATCTCCCCCTCCTCTTCCTCCTTCTCCTCTTCCTTCCCCTCACCGCCACCAGGCAGCTGCACCTTGACCACTACACCACCTCCTCCTCCTCCTCCTCCTCCTACTACACCATCTCCTCTTCCTCCTCCTCTCCCCACCCCCACCTGGGCAGCTGCACCTTGACCACTACACCACCTCCTCCTCCTCCTCCTACTACACCATCTCCTCTTCCTCCTCCTCTCCCCACCTGGGCAGCTGCACCTTGACCACTACACCACCACCTTCTCCTCCTCCTCCTCCTCCTACACCATCTCCTCTTCCTCCTCCTCTCCCCACCCCCACCTGGGCAGCTGCACCTTGACCACTACACCACCTCCTCTTCCTCCTCCACCTCCTCTTCTTCCTCGCACTCCTCCCCACCTCCACCAGGCAGCTGCACCTTAAACACTACACCACCTCCCCCTCCTCTTCCTCCTCCTCCACCTCCTCTTCCTCCCCCTCCTTACCCCCTCCCCCGGGCAGCTGCATCTTGACCCATCCGTCGGCTACTACACCATCTCCCCCTCCTCTTCCTCCTCCTCCACCTCCTCCTCCTCCTCCTCTTCCTCCCCCTCCTCGCCCCCTCCCCCAGGCAGCTGCACCTTGACCCATCCGTCGGCGGCCAGGCCGTGCTTCTTCTGGTGGCGCTTGTAGTTGTCCCAGTGGCCCGTGGTGTAGCCACACTGCTGGCACTTGTGGGGCTTCTCGCCGGTGTGGCGCAGCATGTGGCGCTTGAGGTTCATGCTCTGGTTGCAGCTGTAGCTGCACAGGGCGCACTGGAAGGGCTTGGCGCCCGAGTGCACGCGCTGGTGCCGCTTGAGGTTGGCCAGGTTGCCGCAGGCGTACTCGCACAGGTGGCACTTGTAGGGCTTCTCGCCCGTGTGCACGCGGTGGTGCCGCTTCAGGTTGTCGAAGTGGGCCGAGGCGTAGTCGCACTGCGGGCACTTGTAGGGCTTCTCGCCGCTGTGCGTCTTCATGTGGCGCGCCAGGTGGTTGGGGTAGTGCGTGAGGAAGGGGCAGGCGGCGCAGGTGTACACGCGCTCGCTGCCGCCCCCACCGCCGGCCGAGCGCTCGCCCGCCATGCCGCCGCTCGTGTCCTTGGTCAGCAGCTCCAGGGTGCAGCGGGCGCAGATCTGCGCCGACGAGCCGTCCTCGTCGTCCAGGGCCACGCCGCACAGGCGGCAGGTGAAGGGGAAGAGGAGAGGGGGCAGGGCCGGGGGGGGCTGGGGCTGCTGGGCAGGGGCGGAGGGGGGAGGAGGAGGTGCAGGAGGAGGAGGTGGGTGGAGATTGGGAGGGGTACGCTGGTGGTGGTGATGCTGTTGTTGCTGCTGCTGCTGTTCTGGTTGAGACCTGTTAAAAGCCTGCAGGAAGCCTCCTTCGCCTGCACCCACAGGGAGATGAGCCAACTCATTCCGTGACACCATTTCTAGAAAAAAACAGGTAAAACAGTAGTAATTTGACACTGGATGGATAGAGACGAAGAGAAACTGAGCCTTGTGTTTGAAGTACAACATATCCAGCATGTGTCAGTCTAACAAAGAACTGTCAGTCATGAGGGTCACAAGGTCAGGTTCTCTAGCCAAGACATCAATTCTGCACCCAAATACAGTATTACTGAAGATTCTGGAATATTCTGCCTCAATCTTCTCCAGGATACAGGTACACAATCACTTTCACACAATCACTGTCAGTTTAACTGTTAACTAAGTGACATGGCTGATTTGTGAAGAAACAATTACTAGTGTTAATGTCAACACAAATGTATAATGTGTTTATAGCTACAAACATTTTGTGGCATTTTCTAGAAAAAAACAGTAGTAATTTGACATTGGTTAAATATGGAGAGAAACTGAGATATCCAGCATATGTGTCAGTCTAACAAAAGAGCTGTCAGTCATGAGTAAGTTGTCAGGTCTGAAATCACTTTCAGACATTAAAGAGAAATTGCATTCTAAGATGTGTTTTTTTAAGTGGTTAACTAAGTGACATGGCCGACAAAGACTAAGTCTTTGTGCCCTGTACAGCCTCAAATGCCGCACAACTGCCCAGGGTTAACCCTAAGTGTAATACAGTGAAAACTGAATTACTGCATAGGTGTACATTTAACGACGTTCCCAAGAATGTGTCACAATCAGAAATTCAACTAAGATGTGTTGCGGCCATAATATATATATTTTTTTATCTCTTGTGCTAGTATGACATGACAATCTTTTATTTTAAAAAACTGCAAGATAGGTGCTTTGAGGCAAGAAGTAACTATACTGGTTTTGTAACTGTGGCAGACTTTTGCTGCTAACTTGACGACAGCACGAAAAAGAGCATTTGACACCGTTGAGGTGGAAACATCACGGCACAAACTGGATCCCTAAAGGCATGACATAATCGCACATAACCCCTGCCCCTTAGATCTCCCCTCCTATGCAAGTGCTGATCCTCACCATCACTGCTAGTCCTGGCTGCCTCCCCCCTGGATCTGTGGCTCCTAAGGGGCCTGCGCAGGCTGTGTCCCCCACCGACGGCACTCCCTCGTGGGCCTTCACCGGTCCTTCCACCCCCTCCCTGCCCTCCAGGGCTGGGTGTGGTGTGTGTGTTGGCAGGGACAGCAGGTGCAGGTGCAGGTGCAGCAGTGGCGGTGGCAGGGGTAGCAGTGGTGGCGGCAGTAACGATGTGCATGCGCTGGTGCCTCTTGAGGTTGCCGAGGGAGCTGCAGGCGAAGGCGCAGTGCTGGCACTTGTAGGGCTTCTCGCCCGTGTGGATGCGCAGGTGGCGCTGCAGGTTGACCAGCTGGGCCGAGGCGTAGGCGCAGAGCGGGCAGCGGTACGGCTTCTCGCCGTTGTGCGTCTTCATGTGCCGCTTCACGTGGTTGGCGTAGCGCGACGAGAAGCCGCACAGGTGGCATGAATGCAGCTTCAGCAGCCCGTCGGCCCCCAGACCACCGCCCTCCCCCTCCCCCTCCCCCAACCCTTCCCCTCCGCCCCCCAGCACCCTGCGGAAGCCCCCGGGCCCCTCCCTCATCCCCGCCATGCCCCCTGCCTTGCAGCAGTGGAGGCAGTAGGGCCCCACCAGGTCCACGCCCAGGGGGTCCTCGGGCAGCCGGCCGCAGCCTCGGCAGGACAGGTAGCTGGGGAAGGCGGACTCGGAGGAGGGGGTGGTGGACGCGGAGGCGTTGGTGGTGGTGGGTGTGTTGTTGATGGCGGCAGTGTTAAGTGCGTTGCGCTCGCTGTGGGGCTCGTCCGTGTCGCTCTCCATGCTCATGCGGCTGTAGGAGGAGCTTTCCTCGTCAGCCAGAGAGAACACGGGCAAGCCTAGGTCATCTGCGGAGATACACCGCACACACACACACACACACACACACACACACACACACACACACAGACACAGAGAGAGAGAGGGGGGTAAGCTGTGTGTGGTCATGAGATCATGAGGTTGTAATTTTCTTACTATGTCAGTTAACAGCATCATTACATTTTCTTTAATCTCCAAAGGAATTAAGATACAAGTTGAAATAAGTAACATATGCTGGGGGAAATAGTATAGTTTGTACGTGGAATACGGTGAAATGGAAACAAAAACATTTTACTGATAATAACCATCACAGTCATTTCACCCATCACATTCGACGTTTGAATTGAAGGCAGCTAAAATTGACTCTCTCTGACACACACACACCCACACACCCACACACACACACACACAATGAATCATCTAAATATAACTCGACTGCCATTTGTAAAAGAAATACAATGCGATCTCACGAGTGTGTTGTGGCAGGCAACCTGAAGTGTAAGTTACATCGGAGTCTCTCTCTTTAAATCACGACCAGGGCTGAAAATTAGACCTTTCTTGTCAGCCCCTCACAAGGGATAATAACACCATTTATGTGAACAGAAACTGAAACTTGTATTAAGCGAGATACACATCTTCACTTCACAATGATGAGACTTTATTTTGCAATCTACTTGTTGGATCTATTTTTAGCACTGTTTTTTTTAGCAATAATGAACGGGTCTTGTTGACATCCATTAACAACAGTACACTGCATAAACTGTAAACATTAGAATGTAATAAAAACACACACACATGCTAAACTACATGTATAATAATGTAATTAATACATTTGTATAAGCAAAGATGCATATGCATTGTCATAAAAAAAATACTGCATACCAGTCTTTCAGCGGTTTTACTGATTTCTATTGAAAGTAGCATGAGAACAGCAGGATTGCAAATACTAATACTGCATTCAAGTCAGACAATAAAAATAGTCTTAAATTCTCATTCAATGTTAATACAGTCCATGCTTTGGTGTCAGATCAAAATAGAAAACAAAAAATACTTGCAGATTTTTTTCCTTTTTTGAAGGAACCAGCAAAACTCATCCACAGTGCTCATTATGCTGTTCTCAAAACAAACTTTACAGCTACAGAATAGCAGCACAACAGTGAGGCATAGTAGCCCCAAAGTCTGCAAGTCCATCTCTTTTGTTTACTTTAATGACCCAATAGCATTCAATCTATTAAACCTTGTCAACAGCACACCCTGCTAAAGTAATCAACATTTTATTTTCACATACTTACTCAGGTCGCAGTCCTCCACTGAGGACAGAGAATGAAAAAACGCAAAAGAAAAATGCCACTCTCTTGGTTAAAAAAAATCAAAGCATGTCAAAATAGAGTGTCCTTCAGAGGGAGAGCCTTGGAGGGGGCAGATAGTGAAGAGAGAGCAGAATAAGAGCGCAGAGCTGGCCCCTGTCTCTGTGGTTCTGGAGAAATGGGCTTCTCTGCCGGTGAGAAAACCAGTAAAGCGAGCTTGCAGCTGCCTCCGTATACACACACACACGGACACACACACGCACACCAAAGCAGGAGACAGAGACAGAGACAGACAGGCAGGCAGGCACGCACACAGCGTCTCTCTCCTACCGGGAGCGGAGTGTGAGTGCGAGCGAGAGGGAGAGGGAGAGTGAGAGACGGCTGCCTGGCCTGGTCTTTATATTGGGCTTTTCACAAACCCCTGGTGGATGATTACTCTGCCTAATGATAATGATGATGACTATAATGGCGGTCTTGATGATGATGAGGGGAGATGATGATGATGATGATGATGATGATGATGATGATGATGATAATGACACAGAGTGGAGGCGGCAGCCATGATGATGATGATGATGATGATGATGATGATGATGATGGTGGTCATGATGATGAATAAATGCCTTTCCGTAATGGTGTCCTTGATGATAATGGTTGTCTTGATGACCCTTTATGTAATAATGGTAGCAGATTGCTATTTTTTTCTCTCTCTCCTTGCTTTTTTTGGGGGGGTGGAGAGGAAGGGGGTGGTTTTGGCGGTTTTCAGTTTCTGCCAGTTCACCCCTCATACGGCTGTCATCAGCAGAACACAGTCCCACGACAGCCCATGCTGCCAACCCCCTCCAACCATCACACACACACGCGCACACACGTATACACACACGCACACCCCAACCATCACACACACATCGCACCACATGAGAGATGTTAACCATTCCCAGACTGATGCGATCCCATAAAACGCTCATTTCCCCGTTAATAATGTTCCATTTGCATCAAGACACAACAAAAATCCCCGACATTAAGCTCACGATAGTATGAGAGGGGAAAAAAAAATACAAAAAGAATCAGGGACAGATAAGGATTAATAAATTCCCCTCAAAACTAATGACAATTTAGAAATGATAAGAATCCATCAAAGTCTATCTGCACAGACCTCTGAAGGTTACAAATTACTCATATGGAATGGGCTGTAGATACTTGCACACAATGATATGCATGCATGGACACACAGGCTTATATACATATATATGTTAGCAGTTTTCTCCTGTAGTTGGCATAGTCTATACACTGTTTTCGTCTTGTTGTACACTGATGACAACAACTGAACACTGATGGTTTGAATGTTCACAATTGTACATACCACGCAAAATAATTTTGCCCCATTTTAGTGTGTAGCTGTTTCCGGTATAGGAGTTTTTACAATTCAAAAAAATGAAGCTTATGGACTCGAAGCCTTGCGTTACGTTATGTTAATTGGATAAGAAAATTGAAACCACTTCAGTGATTAACAAAATGTTTGAAGACAGATGGTGTGTAAAAGTAGTATGTCTATTTGATGTTATAGCACGTTTTCTCCATCATTTTCAAAGCACTGAAGCCCTCAATTTAACCAAGTTCCTCAGAGCAACACAGATGACTGAGTTTACAAGTTTAAACAATATTTACTTTTTTTATGCCTAAGTCAGTTGTATACATAATACTGTGTTGCTGTTGGTCCTGTTAAATGTGAAATACTGCGTAATGTGGTGATGCTGACACTGGTTAGTAGTCTGGTCTATGTTACTAAAAACGAATGCTGAGTTAATTCGAGTTCTTTTCTTCTGTAGCAAACTGAATGCACTCAGCTCAGTTTTGATGTTACCCATCTCAAAATGGGCCACAAATCTTATATTCCAAATCAGCTATGTGGTGAAGAAAGCGCAAGTTTCAGACTAATGATATTGATGCTAAACAAAAGTTAACAAAAAAAAAAAAAATGTGCGAAACGTTCAACAGAAGGGAAAATGGTGGTGCAGTAGTTGCTCTCTTATCATCTTACGTTTTAAATTTCTGTTCTCTGTTCTGTTCTCTTTTTTATGGTGGTGGTAATAAATGTTTTGAATACTACCTCAACCGTCTCTGTTGATAATTGTGTGAAAACGGCCAAATCAGATTAATTACCTCTTTTTAGCCAAGGATGCGCCTGAATTGTTGCATCAGTAACACCAGAGACCACTCTGGCTGAGCACAATTTTACAACCTTTCGTGAGAATGTCTCTGGTCACACAGAGCCTCAGGAGCTACAACATGGTTGTGCACAGTCATCAAGACTATGAACTGCCAAACTCTTTAACTGACAAACAAATCCCATTCCATTTAGCTGGATGCACGTGTTCTTATTCGTGTCACTAAAAGCCTAACATTCTCCTCCAGAACAGGATCATTTCATTTCATAGATAGGTTTGTTGTTATGTTGTCATTCCATAGCTAGTACTAGTTTTCAGTCCTCAAACTAGTGTGTGTAGTGAACGTTCTGGCGCATAATGGCTGCTGAGCATCATTAATGTGGGTGTTACAAACTAGCAGTGGATAGTGAGGTGCACATACAACCCTTTCTTTTGCTACTAGCCTCAATGTATGAGGTCAGGTACATTTTCATTACCTGCCTATGCTGATAATTAACTTGCTTTTAATGTGCCGATAACAAATGTCTTGCGAAAATCACTGTGCTACCTTGAATTCAACCACTTTCAGCACAATCCACTCAGGTCAATGGATATTTCGCTGTTGATGTCATATTTGCTTGCAGCAGCGGTCTTCAACATTTTCAGGCTGCAGACCCCTTGGCTGATAGAGCCGTAGTGGAGGGACCCCTTACTACATACTCTATAGCACTGTGTGGGTTATTAAACTTTATCATGTACTTTTAAAATGGTCAATGTTGACCAATTTGTATATTTATAGAACATGATTTTAGTAGATCTAGTAGATTTAGTAGAGTTGTGTGTGTGTGTGTGTGTGTGTGTTGGGGGAATAATCAAATAATGTTGGGGGGGACCCCATGCATTCGCTCAGATAATCCCCTGAAGGTGTCATGGACCTAGCCTGGTAAACCAGCCCCTCGTACTTCATTTCATTTTGTACAGAGGGTCTGAACCAGACACCGTCAGAATTTTTTTCTTCCTGGAGGTGTGCACTCTGCTGAAGTTCAAAACAAGCCTCTGCCTTCACCCAATCGCTAACGCCTGGTGGTCACGTATGCAATTAGCCTACCTACGCACTACGGTTCAAATGTAGCACACAAGCTCAACGTCACGGCTAATGAACACAACCTCTGTTCGCTGATTGGATCGGTCTTGCTGGGGCCGACCCTCAAGAGATTCCGGTCCAGACCCTCTGTACAAAATAAAATGAAGTATGAGGGGTGGGTTTACCAGGCTATCATGGAACCCCTATTAAAAATCTCTGACTGGCAGTGATGACATTTTGAACCACTGCCACTAAACACTGCCATCTCCTGTCCAAACAGCATATTACACTGTGAAGAGCATGAGCTTTACAACAGCCTCTGCTCTATGTTTGTATGTTATGTTCTATGAGTGTTCAAAGGGAGAGGCTGTAGTGGAGCTCTGGGAAGAGCCAGTTGCGCAGTTAGAAATCAATGACATAACACTGACGTAACATTCCATTCAAATAATCTTATTTACAACAACGACTCAACAACTATATGGCAAAATGAAGTAACGACAACATGAAAACACAAGGTTTTTTTTGTTTTGTAGCACTAGGTATGTTATCGACTGTATATATGTAGGTAGGCATGTACATATTGATTAATTTTATTATTATTTTATTTTTTATTCATTGTGTGCTTATTTATTCCAAAAGCTGTTGCTACCAAACTACGATAATAACAAGGCATGATGGGAATTTGCTGCTTAAGAAAACAAGTCCTTAAGAGGTTTTCCAAATACAATTATTTACTTAAGAAAACAAGTCTTTAAAACTATTTGAAAATAGCATTATTTGCCAAAGAAGACAATCTTTGAACAGTTTTGAAAATAACCTTATTTGCCTAAGAAAAGAAGTGTTAAAGTTTTGAATAACTAAGTAGAGGGAAACGCTAACTAAGGAGAGGGAAACACGTGTATACGCCAGACACGTTTATTTTGACTGCAATAGCTAAGCAAGTCAATAAACGAAAACTGTAATAAAGTAAAACAGTGCCACAAAAGAATAACATTCCTAGTGGTGAGCCATGTTCAAAGAACTTATAATAACAACTAGAACGAGTGCTTGCTATCTGAGCCATTGTCTTGTCTTGTGACGTCGTGGAGGATCCAATATGGCGTCCAAACAGGGCAAAAAAGACGTAATGAAACAGAGAAGCTGCAACACCCACTGGCCAAAAAGATTTATTATATGCCGCAAAATGCTTAATGCAGCTATCTGTGACAACCAGCAAGATAAGTGGAAACAGCTGCAATAGCCCTGGGTTTGTTTCGGGGTACTACGATTATTAATCTTATAAGATTGCTAATCTTTCAGTTAACCAAAGGAAGCACCAGAATGTTACTGTTGTGTGTAGCATGTTAACTCTCAACGGCACCAATGAAGGCTACTTGTAAAATAAATTTACCCTCATGTCAATGTACATAGTACAAGACGTCCATACAGTCATATTTAAAAGTTAATAAGGTCAGCCAGTTAGTTATGTTGGCCAGTTTTGTGTAATGTCCCTGTTAGTGTAGCGGTCCTGTACTCTCTCTCACTTTTGCGTTGTGAATTGAAAAAGTCGTCACTCGGTGTTGGCATTCAGTCGTTTATTCTGACAAAATATAACAGTTTTAGCGCCTTACAGCTCCAGAGGAGGTTCAAGTAGCATACACTATAGACAGAAGACATTTGCTATTGGCCACTGTTCATACCAATGACATAGCTTAGTTTTAACACGTGGCTATTTTACCAAACCAAGTACATAAAACAAAAAAAGACGATCTCTGGATCAGTAGTCAGTAGAGGGCGCTCATACACTGTATATTGCATATTAGCAATTTTAACAAAGCAAAATGCGAGAGTACAGACAGCCCGTAACGGCAAGTGGAATATAACTCCGCTACATCAGCAAGCTAACCGGAATGTAAATATTAGCACCAAAAAGTAAGCCAAGCAGTAACAACTTACTTTTCCACTAAATTATTAAATGGTAAGTCAACAAATGTCCTCACTTGTGGAAGGACACGATTCCTTTTCACTCTTCTGTTTGTACACTCATAACAAACGCAACTGTCTGGCATTATGTTTTTAATGTCTTCTTCTGAAAGACAAAATATCGTAGTATCTTAATATCGTATGGTGTTCTACCTTATTTTTAAATGTTATCATTTACATTTTGGTCTGTGAAGCACTTTGGGTTAACTTGTGTGTGTTTAAATGTGCTATATAAATAAATTCACTTGACTTGACTTTTGCCCTTTTTGGCGGCCATTATAACGTCACCATGGAATCACACGGTTTCAAGCCAGGGCGCACTGTAGTATATATAGAACCTCTTTGGCCATGTTGCTTTACACTGCACTCTAGTGGGCAAAATGTGCATCACCTTATACACTTGTACATGAGATACCAGTATGTTGCATAAGTTAGACCGAGTTGGATAATGTTAGGGTACACATTTATACTAAGATCAATGGCGTAAAAAAATACTTAAATAATTAAAAAAAATGTTTTAATAAAAATACTTCCATGTCACCCGCTTCAACTAACTGATAGTATGCTTTTTTAAATAATGTTGTTCTGTTAAATACTACATTAAGCTCATGATGAAACAATTTGTATTAAATCATAAAAACTGTTCTTAGTAGTAATAAGTAGTATCAGATTTTTCTCCTACCAAATGTTCTTTCACACCTCAATATTGCACTCATGACACCACAACATAAATAAATATATTGCATTCAGATGTTTCACATTGCTTTATGAACTCACCTGCAAATTTATCCAGCCCTATGCCTTTCCCATCATTGTCTGGGTCGGTAAAATCAAGATCTTGTCCCAGGATCAGATCACTCTCAAAGGTGAGGCTTGCTGCTGTTTCAAGTCCTATACCATCATCAGAATCCACTACAACAACAAACAGAACATCAACAGTAAAAAAAAAATGAATAGAGTACTTTCAAACGTACAGACATCTGCATGAAGCCTGTTACCACACAAAAATGATTTAGTGCAATTGTGGAAAAAATGGCACAAGAAAAGTTTTAGTTCAAACAGGCTTGCACAGTCCAAACATTGGGCTGTCGAGCTTGTAGCGTTAAAATGTATGAGTACAAGCTGTAAGCCTGTGTAGATTGATCTTAAAGGTGCTGGTCTTTTGATGTGTTTAACTGTATTTGCCACTAGCCTATAACATGTCTGTCAACGACGGACCTGAGGGAATCATACAGATGTCTCTCCCTCAGTTTCACAGCACTAACGTTAATGACAAGCTATACAACACACATGAAATCACAACATCTACTTGACACACACACACATAAGCACACTAACACACTCAACTAAGAAACAGCACAGTCCACAAATTTCAGGTCAACACCACCCCCCATCACCATATTCCCAAGTAGGTATGTAACTCATCGGCCACAAACTCTTGTTTTTTGGACGGATTTCTTACACTTTACAGGTTGTGGATTCTGCTGTTTTCTTCTTGGCATCTTCCAGTCGCCCTCTCTGGTCATGCACCTGCTTCACGACGCCTCATGAGTCTATCAGCTCATTGTTAGCAATTTGACATCTTAACCGGATTTAAAGGCACGGGTTTGTGTAAAGGAAAGCGATTCAGAGCCGCTGGCACTGGGATGTCAACAACCCCATAGGAAAGAGTTGTTGCACTTATCGTGTATCCAAAACACGAATAGCCCCTGTGTTGGACGATAACCTGGCGTTAGCTTGCCTGCTAGCCACCAACCTTGATAACTGCAGTTGACAACAATAAATAACATGAAATATTGACAGCTACTAAATACTGTACACTAAAGAGAGAATCTGTCGCAAGATTAAGTCAATACACCCTGCCTACAGACGAATTGGCGTATAAAAGCTATGTATCTCTGCTAGCTCGGGGGGTATTTGCACTTTCCATGTGACTCCAACTGCACAAGCTAATACTAGCCCAGGTAAAACAAACTGCTCAGCTATAATAACCGTCAGTGTGCAGTTGAAAATTATATAATTATCAACAGATAGCGATGTTTACTGATTGTATTTAAACTATTACATAAACAACGTAGTGTAATATCTGGCTAGCTAAGTCACTGTGCTACCTGTCAAGATTACAAGATAGCGAGCTAGCTTGCTAAAATTAGCCTGCAAACTGAGAAGGGGCTAGATCCTTAGATATCTCACACGTTCGGCTTGCTATTTTAATTCTATTTGCCACGAGCTACGCTATCGATGATGATAACTTGGATAGTAAACAAGCTATCCTAGCCAGATAGCTAACAACATTTCATAAACATATTCATAGTTTAGATTGTACGTGGTAATAATAACATTCTTTATATGCAAAAACATACGCATCGTAGAAAATACAATACCTAGCTATCCGCCATTCCATAACAACATCGGCGACAAAGAAAGGCAATTAATGAGCTTTTTTTCATAACTTAATTGATTTTTAGATTGCTATTGTATACATTCTCTTCCGCTATATTACACGTTTCCGTTTCCTTTTGCCATATCCGGCTTATTGGGAATTGTAGTTTTTTAATGTTTGCGCATTAACTTCGGATGGGTGAGGTGTTGGCTGACATGGCCAAAATATAGCCTAAATAATGGTTTTGAACTGGTTTTACAATACCGTTTTGTTTCTTCAATAAACAACTGCGCTTAAATAGGCCTATAAACTATTACTGTGCATGCACATTAGTGACTGTAGGTGATGCTTATTCGGTTGTTCATTATTGACACTGTCTGCTCTCCAGTGTTTCTCTTTTTCATTCATGTTACAGTGGATATCGTTTTAGCAGAATCGTTTTTATGACAACCCCTTCAACAGAATCAGCTGACCTGCCCAATGATAGGCATCTATTAAAAAGGCAATCCATATTCTTTCTTCTTGGGTAAAAAGGCAACGACGTTGTCAGTGGGAAAATTCACTGTAGATAGGGTGCCTTTTTCAGTCTTCGATTTCCTCCAAGCGTTTTCTACTGGACGTGTGTTTTTGACGTCTGCTTCTATAGGCCATAGCACACAAGGGGGAGGGAATCTTTGAGGTTAACGGGGATCTCCTTGTCAGCGTCATGTGGCGTTGCTCGGACCGTGGGATCCAGTGAAACACGCTGTAGACCGAGAGTTGACGGGCAAATGTGCTCTACAGCAGTGGGAGGTTTCGGTAAAAGCCCACCGTTCTCGGCTGTTCAATGGGAGGAGCCAATCGGCGGTACTGAGCTGGGAGAAAGAGGGCTGACAGAAGGTAAGGTGCCGTTTTCCTCATACCTCAGCCTTTAAGTCTACATGGCTTTTCTGATTTTAACATAAATAGCAATTGCAATTTTCTGAAATGTACAGAATATGCCGACAATCACTGCAGTGGTGTATTTAAAAATAGCAGGGACGGAATACGTAATAAACTTGCCACTCCCTGCAGTGTATGATACCCTGACCAGACTATATGATTAATTATTTAAAACACTGGTTTGCAAAGTAGTCCGAATATTTCTTGGTCTCAGCCCAAATACGGGCTTTATTTTTGTGAGCTTTCGACTCTGGCCAAGGACATCCAGCGCCTATTTCCAAAGTGGACACGCTGTAAGACGAATTCGTACACATCTTTCGACCCGTAAGACTCTATCAAAACTGCAGGTGAATAAAATGAAGTGGTTGTTAATGTATCGTATCGTGTAGCTGAGGGAATACTGGAGACGTGCCAATCATATGTTTGGAATATGCCATCAAAACCCGCATTGGCGCTCTTCTGTCCGGATGGAGTTATTTAATGGGGTCTGCGTTGTCTCCTCCCTCACAGATCCATGCCACCGGGTTGAAAACGGACCGTGTAATTTCATGATTGCATACCAACAGCTTTTCAGTAGTTTTGAGCTGGACTTTGCAGAAACCGGTCTATTGTGGGTTTTATCGTGCGGACTTAGCCAGTCCAGAATGTGTTCGCACATTCCACAAACAGTCCGGACGTGAAGGACGGCGTACCTGTCATGTTCAGCTATTGTAGTAAGCCACAAGCAGGGTAATCGCAGAATGTGCTTCACCAAACGTATAGGGGACAGTATTATCTAAAAGCCCTAAGACCAGCCGCTTAAGCTGTTACCAATTCATTCTGTTAGTGATTTTTTTTAGGTTTGCCTTGCAAGGTTGCATGGATATGCCCGTCATTTTTTTGTAGGGAACTAATTTGTGTTTTCTTGCAACGTGGCATTATTGACTGTCAAAAGGCTATATAGGGCCTATGCATATTTTCCCTCAAGGTAGACTCACAGTAGTGCTCACTTACTTTAGTGTTAAACATTGTAATGCTGTTTCTCTGTAATCAAAATTAGTTTTGTTAACACGTTGTGTTGTTGATTGAATGTCTAAAGTCTATGTCGGAAGACATACTAAAATATTCAAAACTGTTCTAACAGTTTATGTAACAGTCAGTGCCAAGACCATAGAGTTCTGTACACAGAGGCAAAACTCTTGCATGGGATCAATGCTGTAGCTTGAAATTTGGTGCCTCTTCATTGTGGATGTGTACTTGTATCACCTCTCTCAGCATCCAAAGAGCCTCTGGAAAAAAAAAGGTCACATGACTATGAGTAAAGTGTTCTCACCTAGCAACAATAACAGCAACAGTTATTGTTGTGGCTGTTGTGTTGTTAAACTGCTCAGCTGCAGATGAAGTGGCTGTGGTGGGGAACCATGGTCCATCTTGCTGTAAGAAGCGTTCATGTTTCTTTGGCCGCCCAGGGAGAACAGCACCATGCTCTGTCAGAGGAGACGGATGTGTGAGAATGGAGCCAAAGTGATTATGTAACTGGTGGGGGCCTGAATGCTCTGATACAATGGCTGACCGCAAGACAGTGCAAGCTGATCTCAAGCTTAATCCCCACAGCTAAACCAGGCTACCAGTTGTTCTGGACTGCATTTCCTGTAAGTGTGGTTGAGATGTGTAACACCAGGGTATCTATGGAAAACCTAAGTGTAAAATAACAGTCCCTGTGTGATCCAACTATGTGAGGTGCTCAGCCATGTTTTTGCGAAACACACACTTGCTTGGCTGCATGTTTCCTTTTCAGTCATTAAGCCAGCACAGGGTATGTTGCCTCTTTGTTGTAAATGCATCCTAAAAAAAGTGAGTATTTTGTGTGGAACGTCAGCCATGCTGGTTGCAGTGCGTCCAGGATCCCAAAGCAGTCTCTTTGCCATTGATTTTCCACCAGGCTTTTTGCTGTGCTACCCCCCCAACCCCCACCCCACCTCTACCTCCCCCCTGGCCTCACTACCACCCCCACCCTGGCAGCGATGATCTCATTCCAGTGCTGTAAAAAAAAAAACCAATGGCTCCCAGTTCACCAGTCACGCCTCGATGTCTGCCTTAACATAACGTGATGTTATTCAGCGACACCCACTTAGAGTTTGACCCGAAGCTATCCGTAATCGCCTGCTGTCTTCTTCCATCGGCACACACACACACACATCTTTTAGCTATTAAGTCAACACAAGCCTGAAGTTGAGCAGAGAAGAGAGCACATGGGGTTGTGCTGAAGGAGAGCTGGGAGGTGAGGCTTTGTTAGGGAGACTGCATGATGCTCAAAATACGCCTTTTTGTTGTTGTTTGTTCATGACAGAGTGTGAGGTGTATATATATATATATATATATATATGTATGGAGATGATTATGCACTGTGGGTGATAAAAGCTTGACACTGATTTCCTGCCTTGATGATGACTCTTGATGACATAGTGTTACAGTATGTAACTTATTGGCAAGCACACTCTTCATTCATTCATGCATTCATTCATTCATTCATTCATTCGTTCATTCGTTCATTTAGGAGAAGATGCTGGTGGCTGTTTCACATAAAAGTGGCTGTGAAAATAAAGTAGACAG
Source organism: Coilia nasus (assembly GCA_027475355.1). Classification (NCBI taxonomy): domain Eukaryota; kingdom Metazoa; phylum Chordata; class Actinopteri; order Clupeiformes; family Engraulidae; genus Coilia; species Coilia nasus. Next base: position 14,661,661 of record CM050219.1, read on the forward strand.
AAAGACTCAATGTAAGAGCGTATGCACTTACTGGTCTCAAATATCATTTGCATTTATATATTTAAATGTAGTCTACCCCCACTGAAACATTTGGGCAGGCAACAACACACACACACACACAAACATACACAGAAACCCGGTAGCATGCATGCATGAGTATTTGTGAAACCACGTGGAGCAGTGGCTGTCCTCAGCAGTAGTCTGTGCCTACAGGTCTGAGAAGGAGTCCCCAGAACTCTGCTCTTTCCCTTACCACAGGAGGCCATTATTACAAGCAGGAGAGGACATCCCTCTCCATCCACTTTTCTCCCCACCTCACAATAACTCCTCTATCTTCCTTTCCGCATCTGCCCTCTATTAAAGGAGAAACCAGACTGGAAAAAGATGGCCTCCAGTAGAAACAGGCTTTTCAAATTTCTCAGCCGAGCGAACGGAATGTCGAACATCTTTGATTGGCGGATGATTCCGTAATCCAGTTCCAGGAAGTAATTTGCAGGGACTGAAGGACTGAAGGAGGAAAAACAAACCGTCTCGTGTCAGTCAAGATAGACAGAGCAGCTTTGTTTCTGTAATTCCTCTTTACTTTGAATCTCTTTGTTGAGAGTTTTGTTCCTTTTTGTATGGCTGTCTTTGGCTCGTTACCAGTACTCCTCTTCTACTCTCAAGTCTATGTTTGCCTCAGACCCCTCAGGGCATCAGGTTGGTGAAAGTCCTTACCAGACCAGTCGCCCTCTCTCTCAGTGTTGTGTTTGCACACTCTCATGCCTCGATGTTATGACTAAAGGCCATGTTTGGTGTTTTTCAACCTACTTATCAGACTGTACACTCACTGTGCTCTCCAGAATGCCCGCTCTCACGAGTAGCTGCTTATTGCATTCTAGTTTCCTCAGATGTACAAAGGAGGACTCTGTCCAAATGCATTCTGCTTCTCCTGTAGATTAGCATTTTTGTTGTTAATTGTTGTTTTTTAGGTTTCTGGCTGATAGATGTGACAACTATTAACTGATCAGGGTAAAGCAGCTATAAGTGTTATTAACTTGGGAGGGGAACTGGGATCTGGAGTCGATGTGAGATGTTTTATTCAGACATTTCATTGAAGACATTCTGTGTGTGTGTTATTTTGTGTTATTGTGTGTATGTGTGTGTGTGAATGAATGTGGGTGCTAAATATGAAGGAGAGAGAAGGTACATGTGCATGTGTGAGAGAACACACTCGGCATGACCATGCATTTCTGGGTGTATCTATTTGTTTGCACAAGTCAGTGTATTTGTTTGTATATGTATGGGTGTGAAGATTAGCTTCTATGTGTATGTGTGTGTGTGTGTGTATGTGGATGTGCATTAGTGTGTATCTCCCTGTATGTATGTCAGCGTAGGTGTACTTGTGTGTGTGGGCGACTTGCACTATAAATAAGCCTAGCATCAGTGAAGGCACCATGCTTGGTTTGCTCAGGAAGCTGGGTATTCACACCAGAGGAGATGTCTTCCAGTGGGCTGTAGACCGGATGTGTATGTTCAGAGGGACAAAGATAAGACGGTCTACTGGGAACAAGCGATAGGGAGACAGAGGTGGGAGCATTGATCGTGACACCTTTCACACAACCCGTGTGTGTGTGTGTGTGTGTGTGTCTTGATGGTGACACCATTCACTTGTGTCTGTGTGACTGAATGGAAAAAAGATGTCATGGGCCAGCTTCTAAATGTCATTCTTGTAATGTCGTTACACTTTGTAGTGTGCTTTTGGCTAAAGCGCTTAGATCATCATTGTTGGATATGAGTAATTGTTGATGTTCCGGCTGATTCTGTTATTGAGTGCTTTCTGCTTGTCTTATGTTAAAGCTGCTTGTGTCATGTTTTATTACATATTTAATGACTTCTGCATTGTTGTGCACAAAAGTCTGTGTCAAGTCAAAGTGAAGTCAAAGGCTGTGTTTAAGAGGTGTCTTCCTTTTCCCGTACCTTTGGTTCCAGCTATATTTTTTACAGCACCTAATGGGCGCAATATTGAGCAATGAAAGTGTTCTTGCAGAGTTAAGGGGCATCCAGTCTTCTCTGTTTGACCCCATAGTTAAATAAAACCATGAGTCAAATTGAGTCAAATCACCTCATGATAAATCTGTCCTGAATCGGGAATGTTTTATGAAGATGCATGGAAATTGGTGTGTTATTACGGTTTCATGCCTTTCACTCTCACTGTGTCGTAAATTTGGGCCAGCCGTGGTTTCTGACCTTGTTGCTTCTCTCCCCCCCCCCCCCTCTCTTTCTCCCTGTCTCTCTTTCTCTCGTTTTTTTTTTCCCTCGCTTTTTTACGACTGGTGATTTATCACCAGGGTGATGGGGCTCCGGGGACAGGAAGTGAGCTCGTGACGAGGATCAGCACCCTCTCGCCCTAGGACATCTGAGAAACAAGCTGCAGTAAAAAGCAAGAGGAGAGAGAGAGAAGGATTTTTCTTTTGTTGCTTTTTGTTTTGTTTTTGTTGCTTTCGTTGGACGGCATCCTCATCCAACATGTCCGCTTACTGGAAATGTTCATCTCACAGGCGCCCCTTTCACTCTACCACAAGGCCTGTCTCTCTATTCTCGCACGGCAAACCGTGAAGAGAAGAAAACATTTACACAAACGCACACAAACGCACACACACACACACACACACACACACACACACACACACACACACACACACACACACATATTCATTCTAGCCCAGAAGCCTTGCCCTGACCTTTCTGACTGCATGACGGTTCGGCTCGCTGAGCGGTTTGGCTCCAGACCATGAAGAGACCCAAGCAGCAGTCGCAACCCCTCAGCTTCCTCAGCTTCTTCAGCCGCAAGCCCAAGGCCGACCCCCGGATCGAGAAGCCCTCTGGAGCTGTGAGTCCAGAGGTGGCCATCACACTAACGCCTAACGAGCAGGATCCAGCAGAGCAGGTGAGCCTGAACGTTCACAACACACAGGGAAACATTTTAAGCAGTGTTGCCAAGCAACAGATGCTAGTAATGTTTGTTTTTTTTTCTCTGATATTTCTCAGCACATTTTTATCAGGACAGCTAAAATCAGCGCGCAACCTCTCGTGATCATCCAGTCCAAATATTAGGAGCCTATCATGCTGTGGCTGGCAACACTTCTCAAAAAGTTGACCTGTGCATCATCACCTTAAAATATACTGAGTGTCATGTACTTCCACTGAAAGTTGAATGTCCTTAATTTCCATTTCCATTACCTTCATGTAGCACAACACAATTTTCAAAAAAGATACATGGATATGAAGCACTGAAGCTATATTGGTCAGTCATACTGGTAAAATTACAGCCAGATTCTCCACAGTAAGTGGAGACTAA
>CM050219.1:14667500-14670000 GCA_027475355.1 Coilia nasus
GGCTCCACGGGCGTACTGACACTCTCGCTGTCCAGCCAAGACCAGCTTCAGATGGAGCACCTGGAGGTAGGGACTGGACATGCTAAAAACCTCCCCATTTTAATGTTGAACTAGCATTTAGGTGTTGACTCTCTGTCTATTGTGATTTTACTGTGATACTCGTAAACTTGCTGTGGTATAAGTTGGCATTAATATTCTGCCCTACAAAGGCAAAAGACTTTAACTCATCAGTGTGGAACTGAGAAAAATATCTTTAAAATCTTCTGCTTGCATGTGTTTTCACTGTTAGGACAAATGTCTTAGATTTATATTGCCAAATCAATACACAATTTGATGTAAATTAATTTTGTAATTTTGGATGTGTATCATTACATCTTGCATTATATGTTGATGACAGAAAAGATGCACAGTTTTTTTTTTTTTTTTTTTTTTTTTTTTTTTTTTCCTCAGAGAAAAGCGGTAACACAAGGTGCTTACATCCATACATAGCTAGTTATGTTTTACGAGTAACCTATGTGAAAACAATGAAGAGCTGGATTATCTGTGTGACATCAGTGTGAGCTGAGAGGGGTGATTTTTTTTTTTTTTTTTTTTTTTAGAATTCATTAGTTTAATCCCCAGATAATTCACATTGACACTGACAATCGAATAAATTAGCAAATATGGCCATGCCTGGAACCTTTAATTTAAGCTTCATCCGGTCTGTGAGAAAGTCTGTGTGTGACTTCACAGAGGGTTTGTCCAGTTCTCTTATGTACAGTACTACTTGGATTGCCTGAATAAAACAACTTTTACACGATATTCTAATTTTCCAACATAAAAGGCGAAACCAATACATTTTATAGATTCATTACAAGCAAAGTGAGATATCGCTTTTTTGGTTGTAATTTTGCTGATTATGATTTTCAGCTTATTAAAACCTCAAACCCCAAAACTCAGAAAATTACAATACTGCGAAAAGCTTCAGTATTATAGGCTCAAAGTGTCATACACTAATCAAGTAAGTAATACAAAACACTTGCAAAAGGGTCCTGAGCCTTTAAATATTTCACCTTTAAAGTTGAGTTACAGAAATGCATGCACTTTTTCAGGATATTCTAATTTTCCGAGTAGTACTGTACAGTCTATGGTTGTTAGTGAATTCATAACTGAACTGGCGTTCTGTCTGCCACCCCTACCTGAAGGAATGCCCTCTGTGCCTACTGAGCCAACCCCGCGGCCACTTCCCCCGCCTGTCCTCGTGCCCGCACCGCGCCTGTGCCGACTGCCTGCGCCAGTACCTGCGCATCGAGATCTCCGAGAGCCGCGTGGGCATCGCCTGCCCGCAGTGCCCCGAGGCCCTGGCACTGCCCGACGTGCGTGCCATCCTGGACGACAACACTCTGCTGGAGCGCTTCGAGGAGTACCAGCTGCGACGCTTCCTGGCATCTGACCCAGACACACGCTGGTGCCCCGCACCTGACTGCAGGTCAGCCATCATACACAAACAATGGCCAAAACACAGGCACCGACTGATGTGTGTCATTCATGCATTTCCTTGTAATCGTATTATTCATATTTACTGATGTGTCTTGGCCTGACTGCAGGTCAGCTATCATAGACAAACAATGACCAAAACACAGACACCAACTGATCTGTCATTCATGCATTTCCTTGTAATCGTATCATTCATATTTACTGATGTGTCTTGGCCTGACTGCAGGTCAGCTATCATAGACAAACAATTACCAAAACACATGCACAGACTGATGTGTGTCATTCATGCCTTTTCTTTCCCTGTGTCATTTGTATGAACTGTAACCTTACCTGCTACAGAGTATCTACATCATGAAGTACAGTGTAACACAATGTGTAACAACATGCAACATTATGTACTTACAATGTACATTAGCGTTAGAGTTAGGGCTAGGGTTAGTGTTGTTAGGTATGTACAGTTTAAGTACATAATGTTACATGTTGTTACATGTAGATACAGTGTAAAGGGGACAGTTAAAATAAAGTGTTACGTTATGTTACTGCCCCTGTTAGGTACAGGGCAACGAAGTGTGCAGCAATCTGTAACATTATGTACTTACACTGTACCATAGGGTTAGGGTTAGTGTTGGGTATGTATGCACAGTGTAAGTATATAGCATTACATGTTGTTACATGTAGATACACTAGAAAAGGAACCATGCAATAAAATATCACCAACAATCCTTTCTGCATAACCATTCTTCAGATAAATACCACAAAAAGGCATCACTAATAAACTGCGTCCCTAAATGGCGTCTCCAGGCAGGCAGGCAAATGAGAGGGCTCCCTGCCAGCGCTCCTTCCATGTGCATGTGTGGTCCCTGTGGTGTTATTCGGCACAACACACTCTGGGGAAAATAAAAAACAAGAGCAAAAAAAAACAAAAAAAACGAGAGCAGCCCTGCCTCTGCTGTGCAGCAGAAACACCAAACCACGCAGTCAGCTGAAATCCACCCCTGCACAAGGGAAAAAAGAACACGCATTT
>CM050219.1:14672500-14677500 GCA_027475355.1 Coilia nasus
ACACCAATATATATGTAGATATATAATATATTTCTAATCCACTTTTCACTTCAAGTTATTGCATGTTTCACTACATTTGTATGCAGTTCAGATTATGTATGTGACAAATAAAAGAACTTAAACTTGAGCTTGAAGCTTCAGGTGGCCTGGTGTGATTGTGAGGTTGCGTGTGCTTGCAGATGCGGAGGAGATCAAGGCGTGCCCGCGCTGCGGCGCCTACATCATGAAGACCAACGACGGCAGCTGCAACCGCATGAACTGCGCCGTCTGCGCCTGCCAGTTCTGCTGGCTCTGCATGCAAGAGATCACCGATGTGCACTACCTCAGGTGGGGCCCCAGACCTATAACACACACACATACACACACACACACACACACACACAAACACACAAACACCAGCAGTCCAGTTCTGCTGGCTCTGCATGCAAGAGATCACCGATGTGCACTACCTCAGGTGGGGCCCCAGACACTTAACACACACACACACACACACACACACACACACACACACACACACACACACACCAGCAGTCCAGTTCTGCTGGCTCTGCATGCAGGAGATCACCGATGTGCACTACCTCAGGTGGGGCCCCAGACCCTTAACACACACACACACACACACACACACACACACACACACACACACACACACACACACACACACACACACTCTTTTTCTGTCTCTCACACACACACACACACAAACACACACACACACACACACACACACACCAGCAGTCCAAGTCCAGGTCCAGGCAGTCCAAACACTCAGACACAATATATTGACCTACACAGATGCCTGTATTACTGTGCTTAACTTTGGGGCCATCTTCGATTTTTCCACTCCTGGATGGTGGCCAGAGCCAACTTTCAATCGATCAATCAGCCGAAACCTCTCTTCATATTTCCATGCAGCAGCAATCTGACCCTTTTCTTTTGCCAGGAGCAGATTAGCAGAACATAAGAAACTCGCCCCCGCCTCTTGGCTTTCGCCTATTGTGTGTGTGTATGTGTGCGTGTGTGTGGGTTTGAATGAAATAGAGGACTATTACATTTCTCTTTTATCAAGACTTTTTAGGATATGCTTTACTAAATCTGCACTGCTGTTGCTTTTCTGTCTGACCTTGAACTGAGCAAGTCTCAAGATAAAGCCTTTAAACCTTAAGTTTCATCTGAATATCTATAATAATTGTTGGTCTTTGCATAAATACATATCTGACTGTCTGAGTGCCATAGACATACCCCCCCACACACACACACACACTCATAAAGTGAAGGTCGCAGATTGTTTGTTCTGGTGGGTCATGCTCTGTTCTTCATTGCTTGGTGACTCAGACACTCCCAGACCGTCCCCACTGTTCTGTCCTTGTCAGAGGGCTGTCTGCTCTGGTTTGCTCTGCTCTGCTCTGCTCTGGTCCGTCACTGGGCAGCCTGTCTCTCCTCATGGCAAAGGACAAGGTGGCTAAATATAAAATGTAGACTTGTTTGCTATAGGAAAGGAAACAAAACTGTAACTCGCAGACTATATAGGGCATTTCACATTTAGCCACCTTCTCCTTTGCCATGAGGAGAGATGATGCCAGTGTTTTTTTTTATAGTCCCGCATCTACCTCTTTCTAGGTGCAGCTTTAGGGCTCATTTCCACCCAACAGTCTGCGTGTACAGCGCGTGCCCGTTTTCTGTCCGTATTCGTTTAGAATGCACGTTAACAGATTAGACCATTTCCACCGCACGCGTGATCTGAGCGTATTCTGTCCCTATACAAACCTATTGTACACGGATATGCGCTGTACACGCTCAAGTTGGTGGAAATGAGGCCTTAGACTGAGTCAGTTTATCCTGATGTCATGTCGCAGTGCTTAGAATACCCCCCTCTGCCCCCCAACCAAACGTCCGACCCCCTGCCCTTCCCACCCTCCCACCACTAGTGTGCCCAGAGGGTTCAGATTCAAAATGACGGCAGCTGCAGAGGGTCATAATTCATTGAAATGGGGGTGGAATGTGGCCTACCGAAGGGTGAGGCACAGATCGATGCGGCACGAAGCAGATACGGAGACGAAGTCTTTATCCTTGATGCGTTTCTAGCCGAGTGTGAAATCTATGCTCACTGGTAGTGGTGTGTGTGTGTGTGTGTGTGTGTGTGTGTGTGTGTGTGTGTGTGTGTGTGTGTGTGTGTGAGAGAGAGAGGTGTGGATGTGTACGTGTGTGTGTGTCTGAGGAAGGTCAGGTTGTGTGTGAGATTGCACTGCAGGGTCAATGACCTGAAATTGAGGTTACTCACCCAGAAAATCTATGTAAAATGTCCCTGAGAGTTACTTTCATTAAAGGAAGCTCATGTAATATGTTTTAATATACCAGTATATATCACTTGATGGCCACCAGCACAGGACCTTTTTTATTTGACCTTTTAGACCTGCATTTACTTTTCTTTTTCATAATACCATGTGATACATGTGTAATGTTTTGTTATAACTATGATATTTTCTTATAATTTTGTTATAGTATTGTTATAGTGAAATTAATGTCAGTTTTGGTGTACATGAAATATTTAGTACAGAGCTGTCTTTCATCAAGAATGTATGTTTCATTGGTAACACTTTACAGATCAGTAATAAGTAGGTAATTTTATAGTAATTTATACCTAAATTTATGGTAATAATAATTTTTAACCACATATTACAAGTAATAACGGTGCAGTTTCCAGACAATTACTGTGCAGTTTCTAGGCAATAACAATGCAAACTGCTTGGTATACAGTTGTATTGTTTCTTTTACTACACTGAAACAAATGAAGTAATTTCACACAAACTACATGGTATCAGGGCTGTAAAATACACTATCGCATGTTCCTACTTAATTTGTCAGCTGGGTTGATATACCCACCAAGTATCCTCTTTCTGACAGTTAGTGTTGTTTTGTGTAATTACCTTGAAAGAAATTGTGCAATTTTAGGGAGAGAGTATGAGGGCTGTAAAATGCAGAATCACCTATTTCCACTCAGTTACTTAGAAATTTAAATAGGAACGAATGGTAGTGAATGACCCACAAAGGTTCACTTTATTACACATACATATTGCAAAAAAAACTGTTCTGTTACAGGTAGCATGGAGTATGATGAGAACAAACAATAAGGACTATAAACTCTGAACTAATTGCCTTGCTAGCAACATCATTGTTTAACCCCACTATTTTAAGGTGTCTATTTGTAGTGAGGGGTTATACAACAGTTTATTTCATAGATGAATATTAACGAGCGACGCCAAACCAGTAGGCTAGTATCATATTTATGTGCTTGAAGGGATTGTGTGGTTTGATTCCATGCGCGAGCACGATAAGAGGAGAATCCATCGGCAGCAGTAATCCACAATATAACGTGCATCCCTCTCGTCATCTGATCAGTTTTTTTTTGCTTTTGGGAGTAGCCTGCAGTAGTTGGCAGTCCACAAACAGCCGCTCAGTCCAATAATATTTGAAATGATCCACCATGTAGCTAATTCACTCCGTTTTTACCTATTCTCTCCAAGCAGTTAAACTTGAGTCCGAAGTTCTACTGTTACACAGACAAACGTTCCCACCAAATACAGTACTTCAGTGATAAAGCAGAATACGTGCACTCACTGAAAATAGTGGTTTAATCGAATAAAGTAGACGGTTGTGAATGAAAGTAGACGGTTTACATAGGTCACCAGGTGATTTAGAACTAAGAACAGAGTTACTTTGTCAGACATCCCAACCTCCACAAACTCTGTTCCGGGAGGCGAAACTATGTGACATTTTACTATCTAAGTGCACCAATGACTTGATTAGTATCTTTCATCACTGTGTTGTTATGTCATAACATCTGATAGTAGCCATGTACTTACCAACATTTTACTCCTTCATAACACCACCATGCTGGTGTAATTACAGTCATATTACTTCACAATAAGTAAATCCTGAACTTTATCATTTTAGTATTTACACATTTACTTTAAATAATTACCATTTTATTATACCTTCAAATCAAAGCAATTCGCATTGTTATTGTCTAGCAATTTCACAGTAATTGTCTGGAAACTGCATCGTAATTACCTGTAAAATGTGGTTATTACCATGAAATTATGTATCAATTACCATTAAATTAGCTACTTATTACCGATCTGTAAAGTAAAGTGTTACCGTTTCATTAATGGATTTTTAAAGATATTATTAGAATAGATGTTAACTTTAACATCTACAGTAGGAGGAGTAGTTGTAGTAGTATTAGAAGCAGTAGTAGTATTTTGTGATATTAACAGTTTTACAGATGTAACTGCATTGTACTATTACTGCTATTAATAATAACTTGGTTTTATATAGCACCTTTCAACATACCCAAGGTCACTTTACATTGCATGCAGGCAAGTAGGCATGTGTGTTTGTGGGGGGTCACAATCGTCCTATTGTTGAGTTGGTTTGCTAAGGTCCAGCAGTCCAGGTCCAGTTGGTCTGCAACAAACCGAGACTATAGTTATAGCTTGTCGTCAATATATATATTTTTTATTTTCTTCTCTCTCTCTCTTCTGTTCCCTCATTCTGCTCTCCTCCCCAGTCCCTCAGGCTGCACGTTCTGGGGGAAGAAGCCGTGGTCACAGACCCGGAAGGTTCTGTGGCAGGTGGGCATGTTGCTGGGGGCGCCAGTGGTCATCTCGCTCATTGCTGGCATCGCCATCCCCGTCATCATCGTGGGGATCCCCATCTACATGGGCCGCAAGGTGCACACACACGTAAACGTACACACAAGCACACGCACGCACACGCTCACAGCGCACACACACACACACACACACACACACACACACACACACACACACACATAGACACACAGACATGCACACACACACACATTTAACAATTTGCAAGTACGCACATTTAGACTGAGAGAACACAAGGTAAACCTTCACACTCACACACTTTCTATTTCCTCATTAGCGAACACAGTTTTACAGCTAATATCCATAATTACCCACTTACATTCAACT
>CM050219.1:14682500-14697500 GCA_027475355.1 Coilia nasus
ACGTACGTCTACGGCGTAGTGCCCATGTCGCTCTGTCGAAACGGATGGTGCCGGCCACAAACCGAACGGCCCGAGACACAGAAAATCCAGCTGGAGGACTTAGCGAACTGTAAGTGCACCAGTGCTGACTCTTAGCATTAGGAGTTCATAATAATTAGTCTTATATAACATTAAAGCAACACTAAGTAGTTTTCGTCTTCGGTCGCCCTACAGGTTGGAAGCGGAATTATCTCTCATTCGACAGAGAGATGGCCCGTTCCTCCAAACTTACTTAGTGAGGTTTTAGCCCACGGAGGGTGGCAAAGCGAATTCAGAAGTTCCTTTTACCCAAGTTGATTAAATGAAATGATGAATGAAATGATTTTGGAAAGATTATTTTGAGGTTTAAAAACTACTTAGTGTTACTTTAAGATCATTGTAGCATCGGAAGAATTCAAAATAATGAATAGAGAATAAATGAAAGCAGTCACAATCCTCACAAAGGCTCAAAATATGGATTAAAGATGTATTAGGGATGTTTGACCAAACTCAAGTTGCGTTGTTATATAATGGGAAAATGGGTTACAGAATGGGTTGTTTCCCACCTGGCTATTAATCTGTATATACTGTGCACAAATGGCTTGGCATACCACTGCACTTCCTTGAGACAGCAAATCTAAAAATCTGTTTGTGCTTGTTTATACGATTATTATTTAGGACAAACAAAGATGACCTTAAATAGCCTCTGTTGTCCTCAAATGATCTTACACACAAGTGATCTTATTTCCTCTTTTTTTTCCAACTCTTGAGTACCTGACCCCAAAATGAGTCATAAAGCAGTACTATGCAATTATCAGATTGTTCTTGAGATTTGGTGTGTGGAGGAAGGAATTTTTATTTTGGCTAAGAATATACACGCCCATTGTTCTCAGTGCAACTGTGGTCAGAGAGAATACGCTAGCAAAACCACTAGCACTCCAGCAGAGAGGCGTTAAGCTGGAGGATGCCAAATACGCAACTAAAAAACAGGAGCTCACAAACTCACACCTAGTGGTTTCATTTGCCTCAGACATAAACTAAACAAACAGTTTAAGAAGATTGCCTGACCTAAGCCTAATCAGGATAGTCATTAAAAAAAAAAAAAAAAAAAGAATACAGTATTTAATAAAATGATTCATCATCTTGTATTATTTGTACGTAATATATATTAAATAGTAAAATATGTAAAGAGTAAATATATAGTAAATGCCCTTAATAATTATTGCATCTTCCAGTTCTAACATCCTCAACAATATTAGATTTAATGAAATCATTGGTGAAACCTTTCTCAACTGCTTTCTTATGTCATATATTACCTGGGAGTAGTTGCCCTGTACAAGTCTTATAGTAACTTGCCTAATTTAAAACAGTCATACACGTACTGAACTCAATTGTTTATGACATCCATAACTTATACATACATATCCACAACAGCAATACGTAGGCCGAGGAAAGAGAAGGCATTGTAGTGAACAACAGTAGAGGTCACACAAACAAAATGTAATTACAGTAATTATGCACAATGTATGGGTTTCAACAGTGCAGCTCTGTACGTCGAGGACAAGCACTCAGGCATGAACTGTGATGGTGAATGCTGTTAGTGTAGTGGGAAACACTATGCAGCATTATGGTCAAATGTTCTTCAAGCATAGTCGTAAAACAATAGCCTATACAGTGAATTGTGTTGTATATAATTAGTGCGCAGTAGTATATTTGTAAAAAGGTACCTAAACATGACTTTGCTCAGTGGTTTTTTATATTACCTGTCATTTTAACAGTAAAACGTACATGCCGTAAAACCAACTTGGTTCAAGTGAGGTTAGAGTGTATGTGAGTGTGTCAATGCACCTGCAATAGTAAAATCCAGATAGCAACTACTCTAGAAGCACACACACACACACACACACACACACACACACACACACACACACACACACACGCAAACAAGCACAAACAAACACACCAACCTCACTGCACACAGCTGTCCACCTGTAAATTCGTATAGAGAAATTAACCAATGTCATTTATTATCCAAGTTAACTTTACCAATGGCGTGGCCCAATCTGATGAGGTTTCAACTTCTTCTCTTGAAGATCTTCTATTTTCTCATGTAGTCAGTGACCACTGGACAGGCCAGCCCAACCCGGCGCTAAGCAACGCCAGCTTACAGGAAGTCAGTGTCGCCATTGACGATGCCGGCACGTTGCCAGGCACCAGCGCCATCCTCACGCCGTGCCCCGAGTCCCCCAATGACTCCTTCCCGGGCGAGCGCATGGTGGGCGTGGATGCGGCAGAGCAGGAGGAAGAGGAAGACGAGCAGTCAGAGGCGGAAGCGTTCAGTAGCAGCCAGACATTTGCCTTGAGGTAAAACGTGTGACGTTAGCTCAGATTATGCCTACCTAAGACTCAGTTATCAATTAGCTCTTGAAGGTACAGTTCCTGGTTACATTTCTTGTCACACTCAGCAAAATTCTTTTGACAGTCCTCCAACTTTCCATTCTGTGTTTGTGTTAAAAAACAGTCCAGTTCCTACACAGTCCTGGGGGTTGGGGGTCGGTAGGAATACTTCAGAAGCCAGAATGCCAGGGGTTTTGCCATTTTTGATTCTTAATGTGGGAATGAGTAGAACCAAATTGCCAACCAAATGAAGTGCTGTTATAACCATAATAAGTATGCACTGTGTCACATAACCTTTTTACAAGAATGTTACGCAAGAAGACTAAAGCTTTCATGTGTGTGTTTCTTTCTCGTTGCCATGTGCCGGTTGCCATGACCACAGGGAGGGGACCAACATCGAGGTGCGGGTGGAGATCGAGGCCCAGCCGCGCGGCGCCAGGCAACCCAGCCTCAGCAGCGTGCTGTCCAGCCGGAGCCTGTCCGTCGAGTCCCTCCACCAATCCCAGGAACCGCTGTGTGCCTCCCACCCGCCCGGGCCCAGAGACCTCCCGCCCACAGCTGAGACGGACAGTGTCTGAACATTGCCCCGCCCCTGGCCCCTCCCCCTGCCCCGCCCCTCACACCTAGGTGAAACCACACCCGCCCTACGGTCCACCACCCACTGCTGCTCCCAACCACTCCACTCTTTGTGTGCCTGGAAGCCAAGCGGGTGACTACAAGGGACAGTAACAGTAAAAAAGTGAGAAAGAGAAAGAGTGAAAGAGTTTGAGTGAGAGACTGAGAGAAATGGCTTGAGAAGCAGCGAGGACACAGAGCGTACAATACCCAAGGCAGCTGCCATGATGCCATAAGGAGGATTTCAGAGAAAACTAAGTGAAATAAATAAGTAAATAAATAAATAAATAAATAATTCTCACGCTAATAAATAGGCATGTTTGTCAGATAGTTTTTTTTCTTTCTTTTTTTTTAAAGGAAGTGATGTAATGAAAGATCTGCCTCCGCAGCTCTATTTTTTATTTATTTGTTTTAACCCTCCTTTTAGCTGCACTGTAGGGGTTAGAGGCCATATAATTTACCTGTCACACCGCCAGAATACAACCTCCGCCCCCACTCCCTCCCCACAAGTGTTTTTTAATATTTTAGAAGCATGATTTCCTCTGCAAGGATGCATAGCCAAAATGTGACACCACGCAGTAACCGTACCCTGGCGCAGTGGCGAGAGCAGATGCTTCCTTTTGGCCGGGCACCATGGCGCTACGGGCTACCGAGTAACAGGGTTTCTAATGGGCTTTCCCATATGCTCTTTCTCTCTCTCTCATATGGTGTGTGTACTTCAATTATGCAATTATTATGCATACCTCCTCACCCCACCACCCTTAACCCCCCACCCCCACCCCAAACTCTCTGTCCCACTTCTGATTATGACGGCTAAACTGGCCCTAGAATGTGTCACAATCAGTGGCCCTCATCGACAGTCGGTCTTTGTCGGCAGCATAATGAGGCCATGTGTTCACCATGTGTGTGCCCTTGGAGGAACGCTTATGTGTCACCATATCTGATTACCCCCTATACACTCAATAGAAAAGGTTCTATGAGAAACCACTTAATGGTTCTGACAAATTAAAGTTCTTGACAAATGGATGTCTTCATCTAGCCAATCACCCCAAAGGGTTTTTAGAAGAACCCATGATGACAGTGAAACTAACTTAAACTTAACAAGGTCATTTTATTGAGAAATGAGTAAAAGAACTTTTATTTTTTTCTCCCAAAGGGATAAGTCTAGTTCTGAGGAGATTAGTCTCAGGCAAACTAATTCTTGTGAGAACTACAATAGCTCATGAGGTAATTACTGAAACTCCACTCTGGTGACATCATTAAACACTGCCCCACTAAACTCAGAAAGCTCTGTAGACCTATTTAGTTCTCCTCTTGTTCACTCAGTTGAGGTGTGAAACGCTGGGTGTCTGTGAATGTTGGCAGAACAAAGTTTTTGTTCAGTTGTCCTATAGTAAAAATGGTTTCCTTGATTTAAAACAAAATGCAGCTCAATTTCTCTGGATAATTATTCTGCTTTTCTATTGACCGAGGTCCTTTACTGAAAATTGCTTGATAGCTATCTGCAAAAAACCCTTTCCATCAGGTCCTTGGAATATTTAAATGAGCTAGTAAGGCGATGAAGATTTTTTAAAGGTCTGGAATCCTTAAAAATGTGTAGCTGAATGGATGAATGAATAGATAGATGATTGGACGGATGAAGGGATGGGTGCACCCAGACTTTTTTTTGTCTGATTGTTTTCTTTCAAATGCGGACTCTGTTGTGCACTGGACTGTCCCATGGTGCAGTTTTCAAGCCTCCCTGCTTACAGTCGGCCAGCCATGCTGTGTAGAGCAATAGAGACGTCAGCAGCGAGGAGACGTGATCAAACATGGCTGTTTCTCCTTCCTGTCAGGACATGGTCTCTGTCTGAAAGGTCCATGGGCCAGGCACCACCACCGCAGCATGCCAGCAGCAGCAGCAGCAGCAGCTACAATACCACTCTCTGTGTGTGAGGACGTGCACACAAGATAGACCAGAGAAGATGTGAAAAGACGAGATCAGCAGACTCCTGAAAGATGTCTTTTTTTAGGAGCTGCACTTGAGGTTTTTTTTTTTTTTTTTTGGGGGGGGGGGGGGGAGGGGGGGAGACAGAGCGATGAGCTGATGCATAAATAAAAAGATTCCACCATGGAAGATGAAACATCTCTGGCCTGTGTTCTTGTACATGTCAGAATGTATTGTTTGTCATGTTTGTGCAGCTAAAATGTAATTTTTACATGTCTGATTATATACAGAATGGCTGGTCCCTTATGCAGACTTTGACGTCTGACGTCGTATCAGTTATTATAAAATGCAGGATTTCCTGTAGTAACTGTTAAGATCCTACAGGGGGCACTAGAGGAGAGCAAACCCAGTGTCTGAAGGTTTCCCAGGGACGTCCCTAGTTGTGCTGGCTTCAGGGATGCCTCATGAAGGCAAACAAATCTATCTATCTATCTATCTATCTATCTATCTATCTATCTATCTATCTATCTATCTATCTATGATGTCGCCACAAATTAGCTTTTAATGTCACCACAAATAACCTTTTTGTGTGACATTTCAGTATTTACTTTAATTGGTGATTTATAACTAGTTATAAAGTAGTTGTCAGCAAATTATCTATCTATCTATCTATCTATCTATCTATCTATCTATCTATCTATCTATCTATCTATCTATCTATCTATCTATCTATCTATATTACTGGTAATTTTTCTTTCGTTTCTCATTTTTTATTGACGTCTACGGTCTATATAAGTGTTCATACTTACAAGTCCGGTCAGTTGAGCATAGGTCTGTATCTATTTGAGCTACGAACGATTAAGCATTTATTTCTTTTTTTACAAAGACATTTCATATAGGAAGCGCGTCACCTCCTCCAATTCATATTGCAATCACTGCACAGGGGATGTGGGTGTGGCGGTTGAATGCGCACACCTCCCTCTAGTCATCCACGAAAGGGTTAATCGTCGTGTGCGGCGCATCATTGTATTTGAACCATTCCGGGGTACCAGAGAAAACTCCACTCTATAGGTAGGTTCTGGCTCCGCGCATCACCGTGACGCCCAGTGTAGTACTCCACCGTTTCACGACTACAGAAGGAGAGAGACCATCCACCTGCCTGGAGAACACCCCACAGCATGGATGCGCTAAAATCAGCCGGGAGAGCTATCATCAAGAGTCCGGGAGTTCCACGGCACACATGGGGCACTTCTAAACACGAAAGTAAGTAGGTTACTGCGGATTTTGTAGCGTATGGTACAGCCAACAGCATAGCAGAATTGTTCTTTAACTGGTTTAGAGGACAGTTAATTAGGCATGCCATCGCGGGATGCTTCAGCTTCGGGATATTGAGTTAAAACAAATGTACTATATTGAAGAGTTGAGATGTCTAACGTGCATCTCTTATCTTTGGTAAACGGCAGTTTGCGTGATTATTTTTTTGTTAATGGTGGCAGTTTTTATTGAATTCGTGATAAATGCTGTACCTTTACTGTCCATTCTCCCCACATGCTGATATTTCATGGATGCTAATGCAGATCCGTTTAGGCTCGCGCCTCATGCCTCTCACTAGACCGGTCGCTCAGTGGGCGCTCATTCAGTTTTCATAGCCCATCACATCACATTCATCTCAACTTAACACTACATGACTGACAGAGTATATTTTTGCAGTCATAAATTGCAGTTTTCTTCAAGTTTTCTGCACAGAGTATCATGAGGAGCCTAAGGCATCTGGATATGTTGACAGTTTGTTGCCAAATGCATTTTGCAACACAGGTTTTACATTATTCATACAGTGACATATAGCTCTCAATTTGAGCCATTAACAGAAAAACTTTAATGTTTTTTGTTTCATAAAGCCGAAGACTATGTGAACATTTTGAGTTGTCAGTGCAGGTGGGACTGCTGTTTGTCATATTTGTTGCAGGGACAAAGAACAGAAGAACAAGAGAAACAAATGGAAAGAAAAGATCCTGACATTCAGAATTCACTCCATATTCAGTCAGACTAGGCATATATATATATATATATATATATATATATATATATATATATATATATATATATATATATATAGAACTGTTAGGTGTATTGTCCACGCATTCTCATTTTGTCATCTGCAGTCGGGCCTTCATCCAACCTCTCTTTGGACTTCTCCCTCACCTAAGGATTCACTTTGTCACCCTAATCCTGTTTTGTTGGAGATTGCAATGTGACTGCCTTTGTCTATGTGTGTGCGTGTGCGTGTGTGTGTGTGTGTGTGTGTGTGTGTGTCCAACTCCTCTGCGAAAGCCAGGTGGAACTGTGTGAGTGTGAGCCAGGCGTAGACAAGGGGCCGCGCGGGGAAAGACCCTGAGTGGCATCATTAGTGACAGGCAGAGGAGACAGGGCGGCTGCACGTTGCCCCCGGTCACGAGCTCTGTCACTTCGATGTGTGGGACGCACTCCTCTCTCCCTTCTCTTCTCCTCCTCGGGGCATAACACCCCTCACAGCCTCCGTCTCTCAGAGCCACACCGAGAAATTAGAGGGTCTGAGCCAAGCAGATTTTTCCCACTTCTCTTACACACACACACACACACACTTTCTCTCTCTCTGTCTTTCTCTCACTCTCTCTCTATGACAGATACAGAAACAGGAAGAAGAAATGAAAGAGAAAAAAGAAAAAGAAGGAGAAGAAGAAAGACATTAAGGGAAAGAAACAAAAGAAACAGGTAGCAGGGCTCGGCCATCTGCATAATTATCTGGATAAATTATTCAACTTAATCGTGTGCTTTGCAGGGGATCAGGATATGATTACACTGGATTAATTTTTGAACAACTGCCGACTGGTCGCCCTGAATGAAAAAGTAGATCTCTCCCCTGCCTTGGTGGCGAGAAGTGATACCTTAAATGAAAAGTAAATCCTTGTCTTTCCTGTTTGGTTAAAACTGACACCATGAATTAACACTGGATCCTGATCTTGTGTGATTGGTGAGAAGAGCCGATGAATGACCAGTAGATTCCTGCTTTGTTCTAATGGCGGAAAATGATTAGCCTGGTAAACCAGCCCTTCGTACTTTATTTCATTTTGTACAGAGAGTATGGACCAGACACTGTCAGAAATGATTTCTTCCTGGAGGTGTGGACTCTGCTGAATTTTAAAACAAGTGTCTCTGCCTTTACCCAATCGCTAACGCCTGGTCGTGATGTATGCAATTAACCTACCTGCACACTACAATTCAAATGTAGCACACAAGGTCAACGTCATGGCTAACGAACACACCCTCTGTTCGCTGACTGGATCGGTCCCTCAAGACCCTCAAAAGATTCCGGTCCAGACCCTCTGTACAAAAAGAAATGAAGTATGAGGGGCGGGTTTACCAGGCTAGAAAATGATGACATAAATGAGAAATATACACCCTGCTGTTGTTTCACTGGTGACAAGTGATGATGTGAATTGAGAGTAAACTCTATACTTGCCTGGGTGGCTAAGAGATGATACCTTGAATGGAAAGTAGATCCTGGTCTCGTCAAGGTGTTGAAACCCAATGACATGAATGAGGACTGGATCCCTGTCTTTGGCTTGAGGGAAGTGATGACATGAATGGAAAACAGATCCCCGTCCTGCTTGACTGGTAATACGTGATAGTGTGACTGAATGGTGCAGTGAAAGTAGTTATAAAGCTGAGGATTGAAGATGTAGTTTTGATTGCCTCTGCTCGGCCATAGTGCTCACGGCACAGCCCAGCAGGGATTCCTTCAGTCCCAGCTGGAATGGAGAAGACTGACCTCACACTCTGTTCAGTAATCGCATTTCAGATGGAGAACCTTTGGTGGGTTGCCAAAGTGCCCATAACACACACACACACACACACACACACACACACACACACACACACACGCGCACACACACACACACACACACACACACACACACACACACACACACACACACACACACACACACACACACACACACAAACACAAACATATTCACATTCTCGCTCTCAGTTTTGGGATTAAACATTAGTTGTGGGAGGATATGTTTTGAGCTCTGTTATACAAAGTTAAAGTTGTACAAAGTTTGCCATTATATTGTTATATTTCTTGCAGAAACAAAGTCAGGCACAGCATTGGGATGTTTATAAATATACATCGGGAAGAGAAGACGTGCTTGTCATCTCTGTGAAATAGTTTGGCTCCTCACGGGTAAAGGACAGTTTGGTATCTTAGCATTCAGCATTGGCAGTTTTGACATGAAGCCATCAAACAAAACGCCCAGATGTCAGTAATCTGTTCGTGTGTGTGTGTGTGTGTGTGTGTGTGTGTGTGTGTGTGTGTGTGTGTGTGTGTGTGTGTGTGTGTGAGTGAGTGAGTGTGTGGGTGCGTGTACCTGCCCAAGAGGGAAGATGACGTTGTATCGTTCAGTGTTTTGACACAGCCCTCAGCCATCACTCCTCTGCACTGTCAGTGTAATAAAAACACTGAATAATTTATGACATTTTTTGACTTTCACACATGAGGCACAGTACAGCAACTGTTTTGCATTTTTCCATAAAGAGGAAACAGAAGAGGTTTAGTCTGTTTTTTTTTTTTTTTTGCTTGATTCATATTTAAAAGGGACCAGAAAGAAAAAGAAACTGTCACATCAAAAAGGACAGAATACAAAGGTGGCGGTGTGACCCAGTTTGTCTGTTAGCCCAAAAGTCTGAACGTGAGTCAGGCACTGGTGTTGTGTCTGCCAGTGACTGCCTGTCACGGTTACAGACACAGCATGTGGGGGGGTTGTGGTGGCCTAGTGGTTAAGGTAGGCCTGCTCAATTAATCGAATTCTAATTGTGATAACGATTTCAGGGCCAAATGATCTCAAAACAAATAAAATCGAGGGCAACAATGTTTTTGTCCTAATTATTTTCTGTTTGTACTGTACATTAGATGTATACATTAGACATTTCTACTGTTTGTACATTAGACATCAAAGGAAACTTACTAATGTTTATGAAGAAAGGTATTAGGGAAAATCCAAAGGTACAAGAATGTTTTTTCGAAATGTTTTTGAATACATTTTCAATAAATGAAGCATGTTACTGAGGAAAACAAAATAATCGTTTGAATAATCGTGTTTTCAGTTTTGGCCCAAATAATCGTGATTCCATAATCGAGCAGCCTTAGGTTAAGGTATCGGACCTGTGACCACAAGATTGCAGGTTCAAATCCCGGGTCGCCAGTAGTGCCACTGAGGTACCCTGAGCATGGTACCGTCCCCAAAGACTGCTCCGCGGGTGCCGTTGTCATGGCTGCCCCCTGCTCACGTGTGTGTGATGGGTTAAATGCAGAGGTGAATTTCGTTGTGTGTGCTGTGCTGTGCCGTGTGATAACAATGACAAAAATGTGACTTTGACATGTATGTAGGAATGTGGTGGCACTGTCCTCCCAGATCTCATCAACCTGAGCCAAGGGCCAGAGAGGTTGCCATGAGTAATTGCCAAACCAATCATAAAAGCCATCTTGTCCGACATCACCAAATGTCAGGGAAGACAAAGACTTTTGACATTTTGTATGTTACATGCTGTTTTTTGTTGTGTTGCTCTTCACTTTGTTTTATTCCATTGCATGGCATAGTCTTGGGTTGTGTTGTGTTGTTTTGCATGCTGCTGTGTTTCGTTGCATTGTGTTGCAATCTCTGTTGTGTTTCTTTGCATTGTGTTGTGTTGTGATGTGTTGTTTTGAATTGTGTTGTGCTGCATTGTGCTGTGTTGTGTTGTACTGTGTTGTGTTGAGATGCATTCTTTTGAATTCTGTTGTGCTGCACTATGTTGTACTGTGTTGTTCTGTGTTGTGTTGTGTTGTGTTGTGATGTGTTGTGTAGTGTTGTGTTGTGCTGTGTTGTACTGTGTTGTGTTGAGATGCATTCTTTTGAATTCTGTTGTGCTGCACTATGTGTGCTGTGTTGTGCTGTGTTGTGATGTGTTGTAGTCCTTGTCCTTGTACTGTGTCATTATCTTTTATTGTACATAATAGTTACAGTGATCTCTTTAATCTCTTTAACAACCTTTATCGATTACACTCACACTGCCGTCAAAGAATCTCTGTAAAAACATCAACCTTTAATTGCACAATAATGGCAGAGCCTGCTTTACAGCCAGCAGAGGCTGTACTGTGTTGTTGTGTGTGAATATTGCTGCTTTTTGGCTGTGACTTTGTTGTGTTGTCATCCCCTCCTTTTGACATTTTGGCAACCCAGTGCCAGTGCATATACAGAGTATTGACTCTGAACAACAGCTGTGCTGCTGTCAAGCGAAAGGTCATAAGCATAACAAATATCTGTCCCCCATTCCCTGCAAAATCAATACTTTAACCAATCACCCAGACTCTAATTTACAATCGGCCCAGTCAGTCAGTCAGTCATCAGGAGATGCCACAGAGAGATGGATGAGAGACCTCATCTAATTGCTATTCTGTTACCTTAGGTCTGCTCTTCCATTAACCGGCTTGTGACTTAGATAGAGGGTGACCATGGAAAGCATTAATATGTCACCTTCTTTGTTCAGTGGGGGATATTCATAGGCATCTGGCAGTGCCTGCAGACTGCAGAAGCTGTCAACAAAAAGATGCACACCTGCATTCAGCCAGTGTTCCTTCCCTTTACCCTTTTAAATGACAAGTGAAGGAGAAATTCTCACTAAAAGGCTAAGGCTGAACTCAGTGTCACACTTCCAATTATCAAGAGTGCCACACACACACACACACACACACACACTCACATGTGCAGACACACACATACACACGCACGCACACACACACGCACACACACACACACACACACACACACACACACACTGCTTCAGCAACCCATATGGTGCGCGTATGTTCTTTTTTGCTAAGGGAGCTCCTATATGCGTCTATATATAGTAACTGTGTGAGGTAGAGTGACGTGCTGATGGGGTGTTTTCCAGACGTAGACTTAAATGATATTACACAGACACAGACACACACACACACACACACACACACACACACACGGTTGTCCTTTGTTATCCTGTAGGCATCTATGTTTAGCAGTGATGTGATGTGAGGTAGAATAGCATACTGCTGATGTGGCATTGTTCCATAGACCAAATTATATTATGTAGTGAATGGGATTGAATGAGATGGTGTGTATACAGGGACACACTGTGAAATTACAAGCCTACAAAGAGATACTGTAAAATCTCTAGCACACACAGTCAGAAAAGCACCAAACGCTTTCCCAATCAGGTAATGTCTTTTCTGACAGGAGTAGGTGTTCTGCTACAGACCAGATTGAAGTGTGGTTAATAAAAGCAATCAATTGTATTTCAGTTATCACACGCATACAATAGACACATGAATGAAGGAATGGATGAGTGAGATCCCACTGATGGCTGACAGACACAGTAATTTTGTATATTCAGTATTCACATTTTGTAATTGTTTAACTCCCTTTTTTCTGTTTTCTCTCTCTCACTCTCCTCTCTCTCTTTCTCTCTCTCTCTCTCTCTCTCTCTCTCTCTCTCTCTCCCTGTTTCATGGATGTACTGAATGTGTAGAAGGACAAAAGTGAATGTTTCCCCTGTCTGCTGTCCCCTTTTGTCCCTGTCCCTCCCTAATTACCGCTGACCGCTGACCCCCCACCCCTGCCTGTGTGCCATGATTAGTGTGATTCACATCAGCTGGAGTCATGGCTAAGTGACAGGCCAGAGTCCTGCATCAATCTCGCTTTTTCATGCACTCTTTCTCTCATATTCTCTCTCTCTCTCTCCCTCTCTCTGTCAAGCTTTCTTTTTCTTCATCTTTTCCCCTCTGCTTTCTCTTTTGTCTCTCTCTCTCTTCCTCTCTTTCCCCCCCTCTCTCCATCGCTTTTTCTGTCTCTCCTTCCCTGTTCTCTCACTTTCTCTTTCTTTTCTGCTTTTTTTCCTTCTTTATCCTCACCAGTTTTTTCTTCATCATCTTCCACTCTCTGTCTCTCTGTCTCCTCTTTAGTTCTCCTTAACGTGGTAAGCTCCCCATCCTGCTCTCTGTCAGGGTTAGTACTGAAAGAATATTGCACACTTTGTCACTGCCAACTCTTCAAGTGTCCATGGAGTGGGAAAGAATGTTGAATAATGGGAACTCTATTAAGACATGCAGAATCCCTGAATCTGTAGCCTTGCTAAAATAATTACTAATGTGATTACGTTTTCAAGATGGCAACGAGTGGATTAGACCAAATTACTTTTTAATAAGTGTACTGGCAGGCTGATGTTGAAGCCAGTGAAGTGTTTCTCTCTGTCGCACCTGTGCTGGTACCCAGGTGGCATGTTGCAGTGGTCTTCTGCTGGGAGTCATCCATCACTGCCACATCTGCCCTTTTGTTCCAGTACAGTACAGGTCAGAAAAGAGGGACAGTGGTCAGGGACATCTCCCTGCCGTTCCCCTGCTACTGGATTCAGACAGTCAGGTACATGATTACACTGCTCGGCCTCCCAAGCCCCTCGGCTTGTCACTTCTTGCCAGCCAGAGACAAAAAACCGTAGGCTACCCTTTCTTTGGAGAGGTTTTTGGAGGGCCTAAGGAAGTGCACGGTTGAGAGGCTCCCTAAGCCATGGTGACCATAACTTCTGCAGGATATTGTGTCTCTCCCCAGTGTCTTGCCATCCTACAAATAACTCAGAACATCATCACGTATTTTATGTGGCAGTGGCTACGGGTCTGAAATTCCATACGAGTAGATGTAAGGGTATTGGTCTGGAACCTATTGAAACCTGTATTCTATATTCTTCCAGACCAATACATGTAAAGTTATAGGTCCAGAACTTGAAATCTGTACCATACCATAGACAGGGTTCCCGACAGATTTATCAGATAAAAAAATTCCCTACTAACCCTAACCCTAAATCCAAACCTAACCCAAAACCTAACCTTAACTCTAGATTCCATTCATTTGAATTTCCTATGAATAATATCAGTTCTAGGGACACGGAAGCTGCCGTACCAGTAGCCACTTCGATTTGATATATGTTCCGTGAATGTTCTTGTCCAATGGAACTTGCAGCTTAGCTATCAAGAAATGTTTTTGATTTAGCGGTGGGAACCCCAGCTTTAGGAAGTAAAGGTTGTGGCTTTACACCAGGTGATCTCACTAACTGGGTCATCTACCTTGCTGAAGTTGTGCTGATTTGTAATAATTACAATCAGCTCATTTTGTATCTTAGATGAAACAAATACATGGCAAGGCACTTCCTTTCTGAAAGCTGGACTTTTCTACGACCTCAAAGCAATGTCAATTATAGTTGAATGTGATGGTGTTGGTGATGTGAGTGAAAAACATTAGCTGCTAGTCGAGGTTTCTGCTCATTGACCAGTCATTTCCTGGGTGGTCAGAAGTGGTGTTTGTTCAGTCCGTGACAGCCAGCTGATATAAAATTGACAGGCTGCCTCTATTTGCATGAGGGCTTTATATTTACCAAGAGTCTGTTAGTGGTCTTGGACTTCTGAGAAGCAATGAACAACCAGTTATGGGTTACTCTCTTCAAGTAACATCTGCAGCCATATGTCTAACAGAGAGCCAACATCACCATGTGATTTAATGTCCATAAACATCAACAAGTGAAAGAAACATTCCTTCAAGAATGTTAAAGTATCATTGATAAAGTTTCACTGCAGTATTTTTTAATAAACAAGACAAAATTTCAAGAGTTATGCGTTCTTGTTCTGCCTTGTGTCAATGTTATTCTTGCTTTCTTATCCAGGTCAGATTTATTAATCACTTCAGGTATCATGTTCATATCATAAAGTCTAACCTGTAATAAGGTATTGCCCTGCTTTTGACAGTTTGCAGGGGAGACAAATGTTTGTTTGCTCAGAGAATACAATTTGAGACTCCATCCAGATGATATTTAGAAGATGGAGAAAACTTTGTTAGAAGCCATTGATTTGATTTGATACGTACATCTCTCAATCTTCTTGACTTGATTCTTTCCAGGCCTTGCAGCAAATCAATGGTCCCAAAAAAAGGTTATGCCAC
>CM050219.1:14702500-14717500 GCA_027475355.1 Coilia nasus
TTCAGCATTTTATCCAGGCATAAATACACACTTGTGTTTTTTTAATATATTTCATCATATGTTTGTGTTTTCTACTGTTTTCTTTATTCTTTTGTCATCCGTTGATGATGCTGTTCCAATGTATATCTTCTGACTGGGGGGGTCTGGCACGAGTTTGTGATATTAACCTTTGACCCGGAACCACATCCTGTGTTGTCGAAACGAGATGTTTTGTTGGCGAGGTGGGATTTGGGGAGGAGTGAAGTGGGAAAGTGGGGGTTGGTGCTTTGAAGGGTTTCTGGAAACAGCCAGCTGCCTTCCTACCATCCATCTCCTCTCCACCAGCACCAGAGGCAGCACTTAAAAGCCAGGGAGGCAGAAGCATTAGCATCCACGGCCCCTTGGGAGCTCTCACTCTGATGTAAAGCCCAGCTGAGCCCCTGCCACGTTTGGGAATGGGTTGGTTGGGTTGGTTGTGGTTGTGTGGTTTCTCACTCTGTCTGTCTGTCTGTCTGCCTGTCTCTGTCTGTCTGTCTGTCTGTCTCTCTCTCCCTCCCTCACACTATCTCTATCTATCTATCCTTCCCGCACACACACACACACATACAAAGTTCCAACAGCCTAGCCCTAATTATCATCTTATTGCTGCTGCAGCAATACGATTACCATTAGGACTGTCTCTGTTGTCGCAAAAACATGGAAACCCTAATTCAGTGCAGTACAGCATCCGTAACCTCTTTGCATCCAATAATGCATCCCCATGCCCTGTGCCCGCACAATGCTTTAGTAGGTAGACTACTCCTCTGCCATGCTCTGCTCTAGCCTGGTAAACCCGCCCCTCGTACTTCATTTCATTTTGTACAGAGTGTCTGGACTGGAATCTCTTGAGGGTCATGCAGTCGGCCCCAGCAAGGCCGATCCATTTAGCGAACAGAGGGTGTGTTCGTTAGCCATGACGTTGACCTTGTGTGCTACATTTGAATTGTAGTGCATAGGTAGGCTAATTGCATACGTGATGACCAGACATTAATGATTGGGTAAAGGCAGAGGCACTTGTTTTAAACTTCAGCAGAGTCCACACCTCCAGGAAGAAATTGTTTCTGACGGTGTCTGGTCCAGACCCTCTGTATAAAATGAAATGAAGTACGAGGGGGCTGGTTTACCAGGCTAGCTCTGCTCTGCTCTGCTCTGCTCTGCTCCTCCAAGGTGATGTTCTATTTCCACTGCAGCAACAGCACCGGTGGCAGCCAGGGCCTCTCTCTACCAGTCCCTTCCCTGATCTGCCTGAGGGGTCTCTGGAGCTTTTGCCACTAATTCTCCGGTGGCCCTGATAAGGAGGAGTGGAAAGCCCTGGTTTTGATCGCCTGCTTGGACTCATTTCCTTAATCTGCCTCCCAATTCAATTAATTTTTTTGGTGCGGTCTGACAAAATGGGTGATTAACAGAGAATATCCTACACTTTACTAAACCGCCACTAGCCAATTAACTGTTTGGTCAGGTTCTGGATGTTTGTCGGTGGATTTTTTGGCCAGATTTATTTTACTACCATATGTTTTGGTCCCTGTTCTGCATGATCTGTACTGGTGTTGGGAAATTGGTTTCCTGTGTTAAATGAATGTAGTGTGAGCGTAGAAGGTAAAAATGGAAAAAAATAATGCATCTGAATGCATTTTACCCAATCGAAGCTGCATTGACTTTCCTCAGCGGAATGGTTCAATATCAGACTAAATCATTGCAGCCAGTCTTCTTTGTGCTAATCTAGTTTTTTTCCCCTCCAAGGGAGTGGATAGGGCCAATTTCAGAGTCAAGGTAAATTGAGTTTAAATACATCATTACAGTATCTCTCTCTTTCTCTCCCTCCCTCTTTGTCCCCCTCCTCCTTCTCTTCCTCATTCTCTCTCTCTTTCTCTCCCTCTCTC
This sequence comes from Coilia nasus, assembly GCA_027475355.1. Classification (NCBI taxonomy): domain Eukaryota; kingdom Metazoa; phylum Chordata; class Actinopteri; order Clupeiformes; family Engraulidae; genus Coilia; species Coilia nasus. Next base: position 14,704,399 of record CM050219.1, read on the forward strand.
TCTCTCTCCCTCTCTATTTGAGTTTCCCCACCTATTTAAACATTAACATCATATATACTGTAGGAAGGAGCGGGAACTGTGTTTCTAGAGCACCTCCTCAGGTCCTTATCTTCCCATGACACCCCTTTGTATGAAGCAGACTTTGATGGGGGGTGGGTAGATAGCCATGGCCATGACCTCCACATTAGTCTCCTTCATCATCTCATCCTCTTATCTTTATCGGTACCAAGCGCCACTATTCTGCTAAACAGGAGGCAAATCAAAAGTCTATTTCCTCCACCCACAAAATCTACAATCAGTGTGACTCTCTATCGGGAGTGGGGACTAAGGGCAAGATTCTCTGAGGAGAAAGATAAAAAAAAGAATGATTAAAACGAGGGGACAGCTAGACTCTGCGCAAGCTTCTGTGAGTGCTTCCTGTGGTTAGTCACCACTTACTCCCTATAAGCCAATATTTTTTTTCTTCCTCTGAGATGGGCTTTCAATGAATCACTCAGATAGTGTGAGCCTCTGGTCAGGAAAACTGTGTGGTCAGCACCGCATCAGTAAGAAAGTATATTGGTCGGAAGCCCTGAGGTTCTGGTGTATGAGGTGTCGGTAAAGTTTGTTATATATGTGGACCAGGCCTTCGGTGCATAAAGCAAATCTCACAGGAAGTTGTGCAATGTTGACATCCCTGTGTGCATTTCCACTTTCCACATGAAAGCATGTTTGTTTTCTCCGCACAAACCTCGTCTTCAAAGCCATGAGGTATCCTGCAGTGTCAAAAAACTTTCTTCTCCCTAAAAAATGATTAACTTAGCCTTTTTGGGGGGAGATGGTGCCTTGTGTTAAGAGTGGAGGTATTGAACTCAAAGATGGGCCAAAGACAGTCTGTCCACTTCACAAGCATCAGGAGGTTGACTCCTAACTTTTACATTACATTATACTTAGCTGACGCTCTTATCCAGAGCGACTTACAGATATTTACAGGGTTTCAGTTACAGTCCCTGGAGCAGTATGGGGTTAGATGCCTTGCTCAAGGGCATCAACCATGGGTAAGGCAGGATTCAAACTGGCAACCTTCCGATTGCAAGACCAACTCCCTAACCACTAGGCCGCAGCTTGAGAGAGAATAGTAAAAAGCCTTGCTTAGGATCAAACAAGAAGTTTAGTTACTGAGATAAAAGGGAGTTTGGACACCCAGCTGTGTGTTTGGGCTTCTCATGTACAGAGAATGTACAGGGAGAAAATGTAGCTGTGAGGAAAGTTTGGGAACCTTTGGAATCAAGTGGAATTATGGGATGTGTCACGTCCGTAACAGTCTATCACTGTAAAAAGGCGGGCTCTCTTCGATCTCGCTGAAGTTTAGATTGGAACTGAATTGGCACTTACACACTTGATTTAATCCTTCATCTTGACCGCGTTTCAATCTCAGGCGCTGACAGCGTTGAGGTCAGACAAGGTAACCATTTCCCCCCAGTGTTTAGTTTCTCTTTCATGAACAAAGAGTTTTTTTATCCTCACCCATAAACAGAGATGGGGATATAATATTATAGTAACAGTAGCGGAGTGTTAGTTTTCAGCCGTAAACGCAGAGGGAAGAGGAGCCAGAAGGCATGTGGAGAGCCCCTATGATCTCCAGCGCCTGTGCCGAGTGGTTATGAATGTCTTATCTGCTTTGCTTTGATAGTCACGCTTGGCATTATCATTTTAATGTATACAGTCTAAAAGATGCTTTTATTCTTTCACGCCTCTAATTTAAAATGTCTTTTCTGGTCTACCTCTTCAGCTGCTGATGGCATTGTGGTTCCAACAGTAAACTGAAACTGGATATTTGATTGCTGTAAGCCAAAGAACTGTGGCACGGTTCCAATCATCTTGGATCCAATTTGCATAAGAAAGTCAGGTTCAAACTTAGTTTACATCAGTCAATTTCTACATTCGCTAGCAAAGAAAATAAACAAATATGGCCGTAATATGCTAATAGGTTTTGTTATGTTGTTAATAAAAAGAAGACACTGTCCATGGTATGATGTGCTATTTTTTTTCAGTTGAAGCAGAGGATCTAGTGACAAAGCGGCTTTGCTTCAACAGGAACAATAAGCTTGGGAACAACTCTGGCAAGGGCAGACACCCTACCGCCACCCCACCCCCCAGGGGGATGAGTAAAAGACACCTTGAGCAGAGTCACACAGGAAAAAAAGAGAGAGAAGGAGGAGACAGGCTGCTGAAGGTGGGTTTAGACATTTCTGGCTGGTTGATGTTCAAAGGCCTGTGGAGAAAGATAACAAGAACAGCGTAAACAAGTAATGAATTACGCCTGCATCAAATATGATATTGACGGGGTTAATGTGTTTTTCAATGAAATGTTGCAGTGAAAGGCTGCAACCATTACCTCATTAATTCTGAGATATTCTTTCTCTTTTTCTTTTTTTTTCCTGCCTTTTCTTCCTTTTTTTTCTTCTTGAGTAAATTTTACCCTACAGGCGAGGAGGCTGGAGATGTTGTCTCATTCTTCCTGAGTCAGAGCCAAGAGCTCATTCAACTTCCCCACATTAATTCCATTTGCGCAGTCATGCCTGAAGTAGATAAGACTAGTAATAATTGCGATCCTCCCCAGATATGTGAGAAATGAAAAAAGAAATGGGACTGGGAGATAAATGAGGGGATTATTTTTCCAAAAAAAAAAAAATGCTGCCCTGCCCTAACGTTGTCTTCGCCCCCCCCCCCCCCCCCCCCCCCGGAGGCTGCTGCGTGTAAATCAAAGGAACAAATTGTCACAAATGGCGGTTGCGATATGGGATTTTGAGCAGCGACTATGACTGGAGGCCTGATGAACCGAATGGCTCGGTGGTAATTTGATCTCTGGGCGTGGTGGAGAAAAAACACAATCTGTTCCCCTTCAAGGGTTCGTGTTCACCCTTTTTCACCCTCCTTGCCAGAGATCCAAACGTACAATCAGTCTGTAATGGGTATTGTTGTCTCATTGGCTAGTCTTAGTTCTCGTGATGGGAAGACATAACAATCAATATGGATTGGATCAAACAAGTTGACGGACTCCCAATTAAAACCATAGCTGAAGGTTATTCATTTTTGAAGCAACTGACATTTCAAGTGTTCACAAATGGAGGATGGTGATTGAATTTTTTAAACACAACAGCCATTGGATTACAAACCAACTGGGACACAGTCAGGAGTATTGGAGAGGGGGAGGAGATGTTTCAACATCTAATTTGAAAATACTGTTCTTCTTCATTTTTAGGGGTTACTTTTTCTTCCCCATTTTTCTCCTTTTTTTTTTGGATGGCTGATTGATGCGATAATTTATGTACACAAGCCCCCCCCCTGAAATGGGACCCTCAATGGTGTCAGATAATGAAAGCTGTTGCCAGGCAACAGTTGTGAGGGCCCTTCTGTAGGATTCTCCACATTAAGCCTGTTAACCTTGCCTCTTAAAGGTGTAGGGATTTCAGTAAGACTTTGTGTACACTTAAAATGCGTCTTAGGCAATTGAATCACAAATGGACTGATTTTACACCATATTATGTGAAGTGTAAAGACCAATGCATCCTAGTCCGAGTCCTGGCTGTAAAGCTGTGATTCTGTCCACCAAGGCACGTTTTGAACACCAATCGTATGTTTCAGGCAGGCACACATCAGCCTTAGAAAGTTGAACTCGGACCATTCACTACACAGTGATTGTGATTAGCTCCTTGCTACCTAACTTCTCAGCCAGGTAGTAAGTAATTGAAATGAAATCACCTGTTTTAGGTGCATAGGTAGAACCAAAACATGGCAGGATTTGGTAGAAACTAAAGTGTCCATCTCCGGGTTTGGAATTATAATAAATCTCCATATTTCTTTAGGATGTTACAGATGTGAATTTTTTGAAACAGCTTAACTTTTAACTCATGGCTGCCTGCGGTTCAATATTTCCTACATTTTTATTTTCTTCAGTATTTTAATGTTTGTTGTAGTAACTTCTGCCTTCACAACCCCTCCCAGACTCAATAGAATTTTTGATCCTGTCTTTTTTTGCCTTTCTTTCCTCACTGTTTCTTATTATGGACTCTTTGTGGCCTATTTTCCTGTCAAGGTAATGTCCTAGATTTCTATTCAGGCTTAGTATTTAGGAAAGTACAAGATAATCCATAAGAAACACAGGTGCTGGAGAACTCCTCTGCTTATCGCATAGCAGCTCACCCTTTCCCTTTATATGTGTTTGTGGGTATGTGTGTTTATTTTTTATTTTTGAACGTGATGCATTGACCAAGCAGTTTGTGGGTGTTGCCTCTGAATCAGTACGTGATTTGGTTGCCGTGAGTAGCAAGCGCAACATTTCTGTGTGTTTGAGTGTGTGCATATGTGTGCCGGTACATGCATGAGTGCACACTGCACGTGTGTGTGTGTGTGTGTGTGTGTGTGTGTGTGTGTGTGTGTGTGCATGCCTGCACTTGCGTGCGTGCGTTTGCATATAGAGCATTGTTTAATTAACCGTCTCTGCATGAAATTTCCGTCTGTAGGCATGGGGAGTCAAACACACACTCCTTGGTGCAAAATAGACCATTAAACATGTTACATGGGAGGCAGGTGGCCACCGCCATTTTGCTGGCCATACCTGAAGGCATCCACAGTTCCAGTTAGTCCTGACATTTGTCACCACAGTAGGGCCTCCAGCAACACTAGACCATGTGTCTGTGGGTGTTTCATTGGGTGTGTGTCCCTTATGCTCATAGCAGAAGACAGGTTAAAGGTGCCGTCTGTGGTATTGGCAAAAGGCAGTCTTTATCTTTTGTGCTTCTGAAAGCAACCAGCTGATTGGCTGAAATAGTGGTTGGTTCCTGAAAGCAACAAACGGATTGGTTGGAATGTTGGATGGTTCCTGAAAACAAAAAAATGATTGGTTGGAATTTGATGATGGCTCTGGTTTAGCCACTTTAGTTTGCTTCCTGGGCTGCTTTCAGACCTAAAGTCCATGAAAAACAATTTGACCACTCTTAAGGCACATAGTCAGAATCTTTCCAAGGAAAGAGGAGTACATATGAAAACTCCAGAGATCTGGGCATCTGCCAAGTAACCTTGGGAATGTGGTCTGGGTTTTCGGTGGTTTTACAGGTTCTGTTTACACATTAGCCTACTAGCAAAATGTTGACCTGAGCTCTGGCAAGAAAAACTCAAGAACAACTTTTCTCAAAGTTTTCTTTTACACATAGGCTTTTGCATGATTCTCAAGTTAGGTTCATCAAGAGTTACTTGTAATCATCCTGATAGAAGAGCCCCATGAGATCACTATCTTAGAAAAACAAAGTTAAAAGAATCTTCTTTTAGAAGATTTACCCCTTAAATTGACTTAAAGGTGTACTTCCATCATGTTTTCATTAATTTTGCGGTGTTCTCTAGTATTGATAATTGCCCTGTGCGCTGGTTTTGATGAAAAAAATGTTCTAGTGCTTCTGTTTCAGGCTGTTTTAGTTTGGTGGAGGGGGTGGGGCCGGGAGAACGACACGATTTCACCAGAGGCGTGACACGCTCCCTGCAGCTTCCTTTGCCCCACAGTCAACTTGATAGCAAAGTGGGGAAAAGTCAACTTGACAGCGCTAAAACTGCACACAGAATGTCTTCGGAGATACAGCCTTATGTGTTTGATCCTGAATCCGAAGAGGAAAGAGAGATGGCACAAGCACAGTCGCTTCCTGACCGTTTGTCAATTCACGTTTCAGAATGGTAATATTTGCATGACAAAACAGTGCAAGTGCCCGGCTAAATGCAGTTTAGTCATTTAACTAGCCTGCTAATCTTATGCGAGTCACAGGCTAACATCATTTAAAGCCCATTCGGTCAGTTTCTCTTATATGTATTTTCACGTCTGCGTCACGCCGAAGGCCCTTTTCGCATTGGGTAATTTTTCCACCCTATTGTCTTCTTTTGACTGATATAGAAAATGGGGGTAGAAAAACATTTTGATATGTAGCATGCATATGCAACTCGGGGTGACCTCATATTGCTCTTTTGATCATATTTCAAAAGAGCAAGTACTAAACGGTTTCCCGTGGAAGTACACCTTTAAGTTTGCCATGTACTCTGAAAAGGGCCCTTTTCAAACCACACACACACACACACAACATGGCCAGACAACTGACCATCAGGAGCAAGTTGCTAAATATTACTAAATATGTTTTGCATTGGAGTCCCAGATTACAGCATGAAGGTGATAGTTCTTTACCTTTGCGGTAGGGTTAGGGTTATATTCCACTCTCTGACATAATTATTTTTCCCTGTTACCTACAAGTGAGGTCATTGAAGGCCTACATTTGTCTACATGTGCAATGATATCAGTTTACACTTCTCAAACTTCCCCAGCGGAGATTCAGTGTTTGTCCAATAGAGGCTGAATGCGATTACTGCTTGTGCCCCTCTTAGCCTCTCTGCTGCTAATCATGTTACGCATTTCCCTCAGGTCTTTCTTCCTCTCTCCTTCTCTCTCCCTCTCTCTCTCTCTTGCTCTTTCTCTCCTACTCTCTCTTCTTTTTTCCTCTCTTTCTTTCTCTCTCTCTCCTTCATCATCATTCTCATGCCTGAGGTAGATAAGACTAGTCATAATTGCAATCCTCCCCAGATATGTGAGAAATGAAAAAAGAAATAAATGGGACTCTCATTCTCGTTCTATCTTTTTTCTCTGCTTCTCTCTCTCACTCTCTCTCTCTCTCTCTCTTTCTTTCTCTCTCTCTCCCATTCTTTGAATCCCCCACTTCCAAACAAGCACACAACACCAGCAGATATTAAATTATGCACAGCAACATCAGACATCAAATTATGCACTGTCAAAGACGATAAGAGGAGAGGAGGAGGAGAAGGAGGAGGATGGGAGATGGGATAAATGCTGTCTTCTCCAATATCTCTCATATTAGCCATGCTAAGCTCTGGATCCTGCTGCCTGTTTTCAAACACACATTTAAATCCAATTAGTGCCATTGCACCTAGTACACTCTCACTCTTCCTAATGATCTTCTTAATCACCCACAAGTCACTCCACCCACCCACACGTACACATACACACACACACATACACGTGCACACACATACACACACGCACATACACACACACGCACGCACACACACACACACAAACACACACACACACACACATACACGTGCACGCACATACACACACGCACGCGCACACACACACACACACATCTACCATCCCTTAACCATTCTTAGGATGATGAAAAAAAGGAAGTGCCCCCCCCCCACACACACACACACACAAATGTACACACAAATAAACATACAAACACTCTTGAGGTACCACCGTTTTAAAATGCCCCAAGCCTTTCAACAAGGCCTTGCTCAATAATTCATGAGAGCCGCCTGGCGTGAATGTGATACAGTCCCTCTCGGCCTGTACTGTAGCTGATAGCCTCCACCCTGGAGGGCTACGACATTCAGCTTCCACTGTCTGGAGGAGAGGGGAGGAGAGGAGAGGAGAGGAGAGATTAGGAGAGGAGAGGAGAGGAGAGGAGACAAGAGGAGAGGAGAGAAGAGGACAGGAGAGGAGAGGAGAAGAGGAGAGGAGAGAAGAGGAGAGGAGAGGAGAGAAGAAGAGAAGAGAGGAGAGGAGAGAAGAGGAGAGGAGAGTAGAGGAGAGGAGAGTGGCGCTTAAAGGGGGTGGGAGTGGGGATGGGATGGGATGGGGGGATTTTAGAGGAGTCAGCTCTTTTCTGTGCTTTATGGCCCGCAGCAAGAGCAAATGCCTCACAATGGACTGTCGGCCTCATAGAGTGGTCACGAATGCCAGGGAAGATTTTTTTTTGTCTTGCAGTAATTGCATTGCCAGCAGCAGCTCAATGCAGAATGGGATTATTAGTAGAGTCTTTTCTTAGAGAGTTTCTTAGTAGAGAGTTTTCTTCTTTATGGAGGAGGACTGAGAAGGTTAGGATGAGGGGTGACTGTCAGGTTAAGGTCTCAAAGAGTTCAGTTTTCTTCTTTAAAGAGGAGGACTGAAGAGGTTAGGATGAGGGGTCACATTGAGGGTAAGGTCTCCAGTTCACTCAGTTGAAAGTCAGTTTACTCACTCAATAGGATGTGGGGGCAGGTGGGGAACGAGGTGTGACACTACATGTGTTTGTGGCAATGAATAATTCACACAGCAAACCAAAAAGAAAGATAGAAGGGAAGGGGGTAAAGGGTACAGAAAGAAGGCGTCTCTGTACGTCCTCTGTTCGTGATGGAAACAGCTGGTGTGACCGTCAGGGAGGGAGCAAGGGAGGGCTAACAGATGGTTGGTCAGGCGCTGCGTGGAGTCGGAACAGGAAGTCGAGGTGGCAGAATGTTGGAATGCGCCGTCCCTTTCCCTTTCCCTCCCCCTGGTGTTGGCAGCCAGGCCATGGTGCAGAGCTGAACATTCGCCGCGGGCACACTGTGGGAATTCAGCAGAGGGCTCCGTGGCGGCACTGGTAAAATATTTAGAGGCTCTTCTTCACTGCGTCACAAAGTGAGTTGTGTGTGATGCTTAAAATTGTTCACAAGAGGCTCTACGCTGCATCGCAAAGTGAGTTGTGTGCGATGCTTAAAATTGTTCACAAGAGGCTCTACGCTGCATCGCAAAGTGAGTTGTGTGCGATGCTTAAAATTGTTCACAAGAGGCTCTACGCTGCATCGCAAAGTGAGTTGTGTGCGATGCTTAAAATTGTTCACAAGAGGCTCTACGCTGCATTGCAAAGTGAGTTGTGTGCAGTGCTTGAAATGGTTCACAAGAATGCAGCAGGAGAGGTTTGTATTCTGGCTACTGTTGTGTTCTTGTTTTGAGGTTGCCAAGTATTGCCTCTTCACATCTCTGAGGTGCCAGATTGGACTTCATATTTCAGCTAAGCACCGACATCATAGCCTGGTAAACCAGACCCTCATACTTCATTTCATTTTGTACAGAGGGTCTGGCAGTGCTGTATTGAGAAATTATTTCTTCCTGGAAGTGTCTGACATATGCAGTTAGCCTGCCTACGCACTGCAATTCAAATGTAGCACACAAAGTCAATGTCAGCACTCACAAACACTTCCTCTGTTCGCTGATTGGCTAGGTCAAATTCTGCCTAAGACAGCAATGTCAATGGAAGTGCTGCCAGACCCTCTGTACAAAATGAAATTACATGAATGACATCTCCTCCGTGGGTCAAATACAGATTTGGACCTGTTTTGTTCCCTAAATCAGCACTAATATGCAGGAGCTCTCCTGTTCTGTACTCTCTCTCTGCTCTCTCTCTAATGTGCATAGCTGGATTGGTGAAGGTCCATCCCATCAGTATGGCTCTCCTGTTCTGTACTGTGTCTCTGCTCTCTCTCTAATGTGCATAGCTGGATTGGTGAAGGTCCAGCCCATCAGTATGCACATAATGCCAAGGCTTTCATATCAACACTCAGGCAGGTCCTCTTCTTTCCTTCCTCCTCTCAGTCTGATCATTCCTGTCATCCCCCACTCTTTCCTCTCTTCTGCTCCTTTTTTTTCTATCCTTTTCTCTACACTCTCTCTTCCGTTTCTGTCTGCCTCCACTGTTCTATTCTCATCTATTAAATTAAGTTTCCTTTTTTCATCTCTCATCCTTTGGTTTCCTCTCCACTCCACTCCTCTCTCCTCTCACTTCTTTCTCTCTACCCTCCTCTCCTTTCCTTCACTCCCCTCCCCATCCTCTCTTCTCCTATCCTTTCTTCCTCTCCTCTTCTCTTCTCTCCTCTCCATTCCTCTTCTTTCCTGTCCGGTCTTGTCCTCTCCTCTCCTTGCCTCTCCTGTCCAATCCTCTCAACTCTCCTCTAGCCTCACCTCTCCTCTCCCCTCACCTCTCCTCTCCTCTCCTCTCCTCTCCTCTCAACTCTCCTCTAGCCTCACCTCTCCTCTCCCCTCACCTCTCCTCTCCTCTCCTCTCCTCTCCTCTCCTCTCCTCTCCTCTCCTCTCTTCTCTGAGTCTGGTGCAACTGCAGATGAAGTGTGAGCCACAGGCAGTCCTCTAGCATCCTCCTGTCCCGTGCCCAGGTGACACGGGAGCTATTTAAAGAAATCTGCATGGCACCATTTCCCCCAGGATACAGTGGAAACCAGCAGCCCCAGCCCTTCACTGTGTGTGTGTGTGTGTGTGTGTGTGTGTGTGTGTGTGTGTGTGTGCCCCTCCACTGGAGCAAGGAAAGGGTTTAACAAGTCCTTGGGCTACAATTGCATGATTCTGTGTATGTGTGCGTGTGTGTGTGTGTGTGTGTGTATGTGTGTGTGTGTGTGTATGTGTGTGTGTGTGTGTGTGTGTGTGTGTGTGTGTGTGTGTGTGTGTGTGTATGTGTGTGTGCGTGCGTGGCTGCGTGCATGTGTGCTTCTGTGTGTGTGTGTGTGTGTGTGTATGTGTGTGTGTGTGTGTGTGTGTGTGTGTGTGTGTGTGTGTGTGTGTGTGTGTGTGTGTGTGTGTGTGTGTGTGCGTGCGTGGGTGTGTGCATGTGTGCTTCTGTGTGTGTGTGTGTGTGTGTGTGTGTGTGTGTGTGTGTGTGTGTGTGCACGCGTGCTTCTGTCTGTGTGTGTCTGTCTGTGTGTGGGTGAATGTGATGAGCTGGCTTGTGCCTCCGCATGCTAAAGAGCAATTGTTTCCCATTAAAATAAATCACATTAACTGGCAGTTTGACATTTGTATTCACGTATTGGAATGTGTGGCTGTGGGCTTCTGGAGTAAATATTCACTAAAAATGAAGTAGTAGCTATATTCTGTTTTTGTATGTGTGTGTGTGTGTGTGTGTGTGTGTGTGTGTGTGTGTGTGTGTGTGTGTGTGTGTGATAACTGCTTTCATCTTTTGAGTAATGACCTACTGCGTTGCTGAAGTTGTTTTTCTCTTCCTACCCAATTTTGTAGGATTTTTGAGAGAGATATTTCACTCTTGGTTTCACAGACACCAACTAATAGGTTTGAGGGCTGAATGAGACTGGGTGTCTTTATATATTATAGTGTAGGAATGCATCCAGGATGCAGAAGTTTAAGGGACTATTCCATCATAAATGAACCTTTACATATATTCCTCAATAATACGCTCATACATTTGCCTATATCAGTAAAAACAAAATTTCCTGCAAATATTCACAAATCATGTATTTACTTACTGTAATAAAGAGTACCCCTGTCAATGAATACAAAATTTTAACCTAATAACATTTGAAACTAATAATAATAATAATAATAATAATAATAATAATAATAATAATAATAATAATAATAATAATAATAAGCTAAACGGGCTATGAACAAACAAACAAACAAATGTTTTTTTTTAATGAATAAATAAATGAATGAATGACGAATATTTTTTATGAATGAATGAATGTATTTTTGTGTGTTTTCCCACAGAGCTCCCTGAGAACTGGACGGACACCAAGGAGACGCTGCTGGAGGGCATGGTGTTTAACGTGAAGTACCTGGGCATGACGCTGGTGGGCCAGCCCAAAGGGGAGGACATGGCCGCCGCTGCCATCAGGAGGATCGTCACCACGGTGAGAGGAAGGTGCCTAGCCATGCTAGTGCTGTCGTAGCACCTCTCTTCGATATTGTACTGTGCTACAGTACTCCGTCAGGGAACTTTACTACCATTGATCTTTATTCCTGGTTTGGACCGATCCATTGGCTAGCACTGTAGGTGACGTGTGCATAGCGACACCATTTTGAAAAGTGCACATGTAAACAAACAGTTGTCAATGCAGGCTGCAGATAAGCCTGGTATAATATCTACATATCATGAAACATGATACAAAATTTGTTCTTACTTCTGAAAGAAGATGGCCTGCTGTCTGTAATATACATTGGCATAGTTGTAGCAGCCAAAAGCAAAACACTGGATGCCTTTAGAGTGATAATTCCTTTGCTGGTGCTGCTCTGCCGTGCTTGCAGACAAAAGTAGCACTTTTCGAAATGGCGGCGTTGTTGACACGCCAAAAGTCACATGACATCCAAATCAGGAATAGAGATCAATGTTTAGTACCGCTTTGGCTTACTGTACCTCGACCACATTTTTGGGTTACTGATTAGCAAACAGTGGAAGGGCCATGCCCCTCAGTTGGAGGGCTGAAAGCCATGACATTGAACTTAGACATTAAAACAGCACTATGCAAGTTTTTTGAGTTAATTAATCATCTTCATAAGTCGATAGATGATTAAATATGTCATTACCAGGGGAATAAAATTTTTCTTGAACGCTCTAGCTGTCTGTGGACAGAATACTACGCTACTACGCTATATGTTTGTGTCCGTCCCCTCAGACTCAAATATTGCGAGAAGCAAGATCACGTTAAATTTAGATGAATTTCTGACTTTCTTATTTTTTCTTATGTCGGTAGACTACTTTCGTATTCGCAGTTTACTCTGATCAGTTGCATTGAAAACACATGCACAGGGTAAAGGGGAGGGAAACCATTTTTATGAGACTGTCCATTTACTTGGAGACACTAAGGGGAGCTCTGTTGAGAAAAAAAACACTCAAAGTTGCATAGTGCTGCTTTAAGTTTGAGTGTGTTTGCTGCATTCATGGATTTGCGATTAGATAAAAGCAGTTTTTAAGTTCACAGACTGTATCTGGGTACTAGGAAGCAAACGTATGCCTGTGGCGAGTAGCCTGACTCTTTTCATGAAGGCTGGGGGTTGCCATAGAGCCCTGGGGAGAAAAGGATGTGGGGGAGGGGAAGGAAAAAAAGACATGGATGAAAAGACATGGATGAAAGGAAAGTGGATATGAAATTTGAGGAAGAGGTAAAATTTGGCGAGATATCGATCTTCAGAGCAGTTAGCTTTTTCGCTATCCATTCATCGCAGTTTAATGTTATGCTAATGCGGAAGTTCTTTTATTCACCGTTTCCAGAGTGAATGAACAGGCACTGATTGGAGGAGTTTGGTGATCTTCCAGCATTTTCTGTTGTCAATTATCACTGCATTAGATTTTATAGAGCATCATGGACGATGGCTGTTGTCGATGCATATTCAGGAGCAGCTGCTCTGTGTGAAGGGCAGACAGTCTGTAATAGCGACACTCCAAAGCCCTGTTATTTCAACCCTCTACTCTGATTTTACCACAAGTCAGGTCTCTGAACTCTTTCTCTTTTCTCTCTCTC
>CM050219.1:14722500-14742500 GCA_027475355.1 Coilia nasus
ACCAAACATGTGCACACACTTACACACTCACACACACACACACACACACACACACACACACACACACACACACACACACACACACACACACACCATCTGTGGCTGTGGCTCTTTACATCCTCTGCCATCTCACCTATCACTGGCAGCAGTGAGACATAAGACCTGTGCCAGGAGAGTGTGGGACTATGGTAGGGATTATGGTAGTGGCTGTGGCTGAGGTGCCGCTGAGCCCTTATTGCCTTGGTGGACTGTGCATTAAAGTGTGTTTGGCCCCTGGTTCTGTTTGAACTGCAGATTTATTCTTTATTCTGCTGCCCCAGGGTACCAGCGGGAGGATCTCTCAGGAGTCAGCCCGCGTGTTTGTGTGTATGTGTTTTGAGTCATGTGATTTTGTGTGTGTGTGTGTGTGTGTGTGTGTGTGTGTGTGTGTGTGTGTGTGTGTGTGTGTGTGTGTGTGTGTGTGTGTGCGCGTGCGCTCAGGCTTGTATTTGCCCAAATGAGTGTATGTGTGCTTGCTTGTGTGTGTGTGTGTGTGTGTGGGTGTGTCTGCTCATGGGCGTGTGCTCATGCTTGTGTGTGCCCAAGTGAGTGTGTGTGTGTGTGTGTGTGTGTGTGTGTGTGTGTGTGTGTGTGTGTGTGTGTGTGTGTGCTCTAGGGCTGTTTTGGATAGTGCTGACAGGTCTTTGATCAGGCGAGCTCAGATCTACTTGAAAGAGAGTTGGAAAATGAAAGGTAGAACGAAGTAAAAAACCCCATCCAGACCAGCTCCCAGAGCCGCTTGTAGTTTTAGATTGTTACTATGACTTTGAACCAAGAATGATCATGTAGCCCTTCTGTAACACACACACACACACACACACAAACGCAGACACACACATACACGCACAGACACACACACACACACACGGGCACAGATGCATACTCTGTATATACGCACTGTGACGGGGCGCTCTGCTACCGTCACTGCAGCTAGGCGCTGCCAACATATAAAGACTCTGTCCAGTGTTACTGTGTGTATCTGCGTTTTCCGTTTTTGTTACAGTCTCTATAACTTACCACATCCTCACATTGCACAATAGTTGCCATAGTTGCTGCTAAGTAGGCCTACATATTTAACATCCAGCACTAAGGTAATCGGTACCACAAGGAACAAACATTTCACTCCGCTACAGTTTTACAATATAATTCCCATACATTTTCACTTGCTGAAAAAATGCACAACACAATGTCTTGTCTGTTTAAATGTTGGGTTTATTTAGCGTTTAAAACATTATTAATTTCTCAGTTTGTCTTACCGCTTTTGTTGTCCATCTTTGTTTCATGTCTGTAAAGGAGCGGGTTTAAAATGATGCTACGGCTTCCTGGGCAACTGGAAGTAGTTCTTTAATCTTGTCATTTATTTTTTACGCAGTGTTTGGACTGTTGGCATTGCAATATATAATCGATTTGGGTTTAAATATTTTTCCCTGATTTTTGTTTGAGTTTGTATGTAATTTTGTGGCTGTATTAGCAAATTTGCTGTTTTTACCTGGGACTCCCCTGTCATCTTTGACGTAATGGTTCGTGCCAACTAAAGGGGTGTGTTTTAGTTTCTATTTAAGTTGCCCCGTTCAGTCTTTCAGGAGCTCAGCTCATGATCAGACGTAAGTCTTCTCTGCTCTGTATTGATTCCAGTTCATTGGAGAAACTATAGCGCTTACAATTATTATTTAGTTACTGTTTAGTTATCGTTTTGACAATCTTGTCAGTTTTTCTTTGCATTTGAAAAGTGTTTATTTTCTCTTTATTTTTGCTTAATTATTTTGCTTTATTTAATTTTAAACCTAATTGGGAAAATAAATGCCCCATCTTCCATCCATCTCTTGCCTCCTCTTGAGTGACCACCTTAGCTCAGACTGCTCACGACACACTACCTTCAACATTTGGTGGCAGCGAACAAGGGAACCAGTGTCCAGGAGCAACACTCACTGAGTAACATGGAGACCCGAGGCAGAGATATGGCACCCCCTGCTGACGAACAAGGAAGGGAGCTAGGGGCAAGGCCGAAATCCTCGGCAGCCACGTCTAGGCCTCCCACTCCGGTGGTTGAGGAGAAGTCGGACCGATTGGAGAGGTACGTAATGGCGATGATGGAGGCTCAGCGACGA
The DNA here is from genome assembly GCA_027475355.1 of Coilia nasus. Lineage (NCBI taxonomy): Eukaryota > Metazoa > Chordata > Actinopteri > Clupeiformes > Engraulidae > Coilia > Coilia nasus. Next base: position 14,724,648 of record CM050219.1, read on the forward strand.
CAGCAGGAGCGGATGGACGTAGAAGCTCAGAGACAGGACCAGAGGTGGAAAGCAATGGAGCACCAGTTCCAGCAGCTACAGACCTGGGTTAGGGGTGAGCAGGAGGCAATGCAGACGGTGCGACAACCACTCACCGATCAGCAGGAAGTCGACCCGCTCTACTCCCGCCCCTCTTCAGCCCTGGACCCACTCCTTGGCATGCCCCCTCTGGATATACCAACTCCACAGCCACGTCCAGGCCAAGTTCCAGCGCCCAGAGGGCAGAGCTCTCTTGACTCCTCCCGCTTCGGCCAGACCACACCTCTTGCTCTCCAGCAGGGATGGAAACCCCCAAAGATGTCTCCGTACAATGAGGACGAAGACATTGAACATTATTTAACCACTTTTGAGTGGCTTGCAGTAGCTAGCCAGTGGCCTTGCGAAGCTTGGACATTGTACCTCGTGCCCTTGCTAAAAGGGAAGGCCAGAGCAGCATACGTGGCCATGAACATCGAGGACAGCCAGGATTATGACAGGGTGAAACAAGCCATTCTTCGGAAATTTGAAATCAGCGAGGAGACCTATCGCCAGCGTTTCCGATCCAATACCATCTTGGAGGGCGAGACAGCGAAAGAGCTCCACGCAAGACTTAAAGACCTTGCTGAGAAGTGGCTAGACCCAGGGAGGCGGACCAAGGAGGATATCTGTGACCTCATTGTACTGGAGCAGTTCCTGAACATGCTTAGCCACGAGCTACAGGTGTGGGTGAGAGAGCGCACACCACGCAAGTCGGCAGAAGCAGCGGACCTGGTCGAGACATTTGTGGCGGCCAGGCAATCCAGGAGCAGCTACCAGATGGGTCCCCAGAGCTCTGGGAGAAGACCACACCAAACAGCCCAGCACGAGCCAGCGAGGACGTCTGCCGGTAAGTCTGTGGGTGGTAGTGGTCGTGTGTTTAAGCCCTCCAACAGCCCCAGTGCCCCCAGTAGTAGTCCCACCCCAGGTAGTACATCTCAAAGTCCTGTCTGTCATGGTTGTGGTCAGCGTGGTCACATTAGGCCTAACTGCCCTGTGAGAAGGGTAACTAACTCCCGTCTGTGTTACTGGCCTGGCCCTAGTGAGTGTGTGCCATTTACCCCAGCTGATGTTACTGTGCCTGTAAAAATAGGTGGTAAGACACTGCAAGCTTTAGTGGACTCTGGGAGTAGTCAGTCTTTTGTGCTCCTCCTCCTACTCAAGCGAGTAGGACGCTTTTTGCCTTGCTCTCGCTTTCTCGCTTCTCTTTTTTACTATTTTCACTATTTTATTTGTGTTTTTACTTTCACAAGTTTAGCGAGTATAAGAAAGAAGGACACTTTTTAGTGTTTTGAAACTTTTTAGTGTTTTAAACAAGATAACTAGAAAACCAGACAATACAACTGGAACGGCAGTTTACCTTGACTTGGGACTATAACACGATGCGAAGATCCAGGAATTCCTGTGGAAAGTGCACAGAGCTGTAACGGAGGATTTCTATCCTCGAATCGAAAATTGATGCCCGTCCATCACGGACTGACGATGTACATGGGACATCCAATGAGGGGTTTTCAGCAACTGATGCTACTGGTAGGAGTGCTGAGAGTGCACCACGGCTGGCTGGTGCGACTGTGGATGGGTCGGTTGACTGCATCGACTTCACAGGGCAAAATGTGAGTACTGAACGCTGGCTTACACAAGGTGCTAAACCCAAAAGGAAAGGGTAGTGACCCAACACCAGTGCGTACTGCTGCCACTACACCCATACACTCTGGGCATCAATCAGACATCTGGAACCAGTGGTTTCCAGAGAGACAACTCAAGATAGACAGACACTGATCCACAAGAATAAAGGAGTGGGCAAACATGGAAAGCAGCCATCAACACCTGCTTATCCTACAACCCTTGTTATAGGTGATGCTACTGTAAGAAATTTAAAAGGAGATTGGATGACCGTATGCTGCCTACCTAGTGCATCCATCTCTGACACTAAAAACAGTATTTCAAAGATAGTGTCAAAGCATAAAACTGTTAAACGCATCATTGTGCATGTTGGAGCAAATTACATTTTTAGAGAACAGCTCAGTGTCAAAGAAGATTTTAAAGAACTTTTTTCTGCCCTAAATGAGCTTGGAGTACAAACCTTTCTGAGTGGCCCACTTCCAGCACAGGGAAGCTTTGTATTCTCTCGACTATTCAGCCTAAACACCTGGCTAGAAAAGACATGTTTTTCCCTTGGGGTGAACTTTATAGACAATTTCAATCTTTTTTGGAATCGCAGAGCATTCTTCAGGCCACATAGCACAGAACTCAGCTGGACCGGGGCCAAAGTCTTGGCTGACCACTATCGCCTCTCTCTCTACCATGCAACCTTTTCTCTGCCGACCTTGGGTCCACCTGCTGATAAGCGCTCTGTAACAGTGCAGACAGAACCAATCATGGTGGATAAAGACTCTGTTGGGGTACAAACTGAAACAGACATGTACATCAACAAACACTCTGAAACAAAACAACGGCCCTTACAATCTGGAAGAGAGAAACGCCCAATCACTTCCTCCGTTGCGACCCTGGATATGCCTCTGGCAGCTGCGTACACTGCTTGCACTGAAGTGCGGAGCCTGAAGGATTGTTATGTACAAAAGCATGATAAGAAGGACACTGCTAGAATGACTCAAAGCCAAACATCAGCACAGAACCTCCCGGGCTCTTCGAAAATGAGCAGAGCTGATAATATTGGAGTTCTGCAGAGGTCCATGACGCCAACCAAGGCTGCCAACATGTCTGTATCGGATATAGTTGATGACAAGGACACTACTGGAGTCACTCAGGACTCAAATGAGCAAGAATCCGAGAATACATCAAAGGAGCAACAATGTGTCGATCAAACCACAACTGTTTCACTACAAACCCCTGATTTGTCTTTACCATCTCCATTACCACCCCGCCTGCAATTCCCTGCAAGTATGCAGAGACTGCTGCCGATTGCTAGACTGTCTTTTTCTAGCCCAAAACACTCTAAACAAGCAGTGCACACAGACTATCACAATGGACAGGCCTTCGCCAGCCCACGGCCTTCAACTGCATACACATCCACTACAGCTCCCAAAAACCGCAGGGCTCCACCACCCCCTCCACCCGCAGCAGGATCACAGCTGCAGCATACAAACAGTGGCAGCGGGGATGACCTCCATGATTGTTATGCCATCTGATATGCCGTGGGTCCCTGCATTAAGGGTAGTTTTGAAAACAAGCTGGGACCCAGGATGCCCAGGCCATTTTCTATTCCTGTGCTCACAAGAAAAAGAAGAATTCGTGTTCATCCTGTCAGTGGGGTAAATCAGTCTAATCTCCTGCCAGTTCTGAAACAACCTCAGAATGCCTCAGTGGATATGGCACCCACGCTCAATGTAAAACATTGACATGAACATCAGATCACTCTCTAACAAGTCATTTTTAATTAATGATCTTATTTACACACACACACTTGATTTTATGCTTCTTACTGAAACCTGGCTGGAACAAGCGAAAAGTTTCACTACCCTTATTGAATCAGCCCCCCCAAATTTTGACTTCATGAGTGCCACAAGAACTAATAAACGGGGAGGCGGAATAGCAAACATATTCAAAACATCTTTTCAGTGCAAACAGACAACATTTGGCAACTTTACATCTTTTGAGTACTTAAGTACACTCGTTAAGTGTTCTTCTAGTATGTTATTATTGACTATCTACAGACCACCAAGACTTTCAACAACAGTTTTTCTTGAAGAGTTTGGTGAACTGTTGTCGAACATTTGTTTGAGGTTTGACAGTCTTATTATATCAGGGGATTTCAACTTGCATGTCGACAATCCAGAAAACACCTATGCCAAAGAATTTCTCACACTGATTGATACCTTCAGCCTAACACAACATGTTCAGGGGCCAACACACTCTCATGGCCATACCCTTGACCTTGTTATCACAAAGGGTCTTAATGTCTCTACAACTGTTATGGACTTGGCCATATCTGATCATTTTTGTGTTTTCTTTGATGTTTGTATGTCCCCTCACATTCAAAACAGGTCTATGTCTGTAAGAAGGAGAGTCATAAATAATGGCACAGGTCTTCTTTTTGAGCAGGCACTCTCACATACTCCAAGTCAACCATCAGACTGCGCAGACGATTTAATGATACATTTTAATTCTAGGATGACACATATTATGGATAATATTGCCCCTTTAAAAACCAAAAGAGTTACTGACAATCAAAAAGCACCCTGGAAACTGAATCCAGTGGTTAAACCGCTAAAGAGAGAGTGTAGAAAGTCTGAAAGAATGTGGCGTAAATCTAAACTTCAGATTCATTATCAAATTCATAAAGATATGCTGGGTAAATACAATTTGGAAATCTCTAAAGCAAGACAGTCCTTCTTCTCTAACATCATAAATAGGAATATCAACAATGCCCATGTGCTATTTTCTACTGTTGAGAAGTTAACAAATCCCTCATCACAGTTGCCTCCTGAGCTTTCCTCGGTTAATAAATGCAATGACTTTGCATCTTTTTTCAAAGGAAAAATTAATAAAATACGACTGAATATAGCTTCCCAATTGCAAATAGCTCAAAATCTGGAACCACTGGCTGTAGAGAGAGGGGACCTCAACCTAATGCCAACATTTGACTTAGTTGACTATGAAACCCTTGAAAAAACCGTACAAAATCTCAGTTCTTCCACATCTGAACTGGATATTTTGCCCACAAAGTTTTTCAAATCTGTTCTTCATCTTATATCAGCCGATGTACTTCAGATTATAAATACATCACTACAGACTGGCATATTTCCTTCCTCTTTAAAAAATGCAGTTGTAAAACCCTTACTGAAAAAGAATAACATTGATAGTTCAGTGCTTAATAACTACAGGCCCATATCCAATTTACCATTTATTGGAAAAATAATCGAAAAAATTGTTTTTAATCAATTAACTGCCTTTCTTACATCAAATAGCTGTTTTGAAAAGTTTCAGTCAGGTTTCCGTGCCAATCATAGCACTGAAACAGCTCTTATTAAGGTCATAAATGATATACGTCTTAATTCTGATGTTGGCAAAACATCAGTCTTGGTGTTACTGGACCCTAGTGCAGCCTTTGACACTGTTGATCACTGCATATTACTACATCGACTGGAACATTGGGTTGGATTCACTGGTACAGTTATCAATTGGTTAAAATCATACTTACAACAAAGGAGCTTTTTTGTTGCTATTGGAAACTGTACCTCAGCATCTATGTCCTTGACCTGTGGTGTCCCACAGGGGTCAATCCTTGGACCATTACTATTCAACCTTTATATGCTTCCGCTTGGGCAAATCATCAAAAACAGCTCAGTCAATTACCACAGTTATGCTGACGACACCCAAGTTTACTTAGCTCTGTCACCCAATGACTATACCCCCCTTGAGTCTCTCTGTGGGTGTATCGATCAAATCAACAACTGGATGTCACACAATTTTCTTCAGCTGAACGCAGATAAAACTGAATTGTATTTGGGAAAAAGGAAGACAGACGTAGGATCACCACTGCTCTTGAGACTAAGGGGCTTAAAGCAAAAGATACTGTTAAAAATCTTGGTGTCTTTATTGACAGTGAACTAACATTCAACAGTCACATGAAAGCAATCACTAAATCTGCATTCTATCACCTAAAAAACGTTGCTAAACTCAGAGGTCTTATGTCAAAACAAGATCTAGAAAAACTTGTACATGCCTTTATTTCCAGTAGGGTTGATTACTGTAATGGCCTTTTCACAGGCCTTCCTAAAAAGACCATCAAACAGCTTCAACTGATCCAAAATGCAGCAGCAAGGGTTCTTACAAGAACAAAAAGATCTGACCACATTACTCCAGTTTTAAGGTCCCTGCACTGGCTCCCAGTAAGTTATAGAATTGACTTTAAGGCATTGCTTCTTGTGTTTAAATCACTAAATGGGATGGGACCCAATTACCTATTGGATATGTTTCAGTTATACGCACCAACTAGGTCTCTGAGATCACTTCATAAAAATTTGTTGGTAGAACCTGCTGTTAGAACAAAATGTGGTGAAGCAGCTTTCAGCTGCTATGCTGAAAATCTCTGGAACCGACTTCCAGAAGACATTAAAAATGCTCCTACTGTTGGCAGTTTCAAGTCTAGACTTAAGACCAAACTGTTTTCACATGCTTTCTGTTAATGATTTTTACTAAATTTATTTTTATTTTCTGTGTTTTTTTATGCTTTTATATTTTTTATGCTTTTACACTTACTTTATCTTTATCTTTTATGCCTTTATATATTGTCCTTTGCTTTTATTTTTGTGAAGCACATTGAATTGCCGTTGTGTATGAAATGCGCTAAACAAATAAACTTGCCTTGCCTTGCCTTGCCTTGCCTTGTTTAAAGCCCAGTTTTCAGTCTGCGGGTAAAGTGAGGGTGCGCTGCATCCATGGTGACGTATCTGAACATCTGACCGCAGAAGTCCCCATCGAAATTAACGGCCAGATGTATGCACTCATTGTAGGACTGCTGGAGAAATGCCCATACCCAGTAATTCTAGGCCAGGATGTCCCTATACTTACCGAATTACTACAGTGTAATAACACAGTCTTGGGTTGTGTAGTTACCAGGGCACAGGCCCGAGATGCACTGGATACTGATTATTGGTCTGAGTTGCCTTTTTCCACTGATGGCAGTAAGTTAAAGAAGGCAAGGTCAGAGAGACGCAGGGCTAAGGTAGCTGGTACCATTTTGTCTGAGAGCCTGTCCTGTCCGCCACTAGAGGGCGATGATGTCTCGTTAGCTGACTTTGATAAGTCCCAACAGGAAGACACTTCCCTTAGCTCTTGCTGGTCCTCTGCTAAGACCCTTGATGAGGCCAGGGAGGCTATGGCAGAGGGTGATGTGTGTTTTTTGTGAGGGAAGGGAAGCTATATAGAGGGTGTGCTGATAGAGAGCAGCTGGTCATTCCTCAGGCTCTCAGGAGCAAAATTTTATGTCTGGGTCATACTGTTCCTTGGGCCGGTCATCTAGGCAAGGAAAAGACAGAGGGCAGGATACTTACCAGATTTTAGTGGCCAGGCTTTCACAGAGACATAGTAGAGTACTGTAAGTCTTGTCCAGAATGCCAATGGAGGTACACAGTGTTTTCCCCAGTGTTTTATAGTTCTGCCAGGATCACTGTAGTCAAAAATGAGAACAAAGAATACAGCAGAGTGAAGTTACAAAGCAACTTTATTTCTAATTGTGAAACAAATTGTATTTGGCAGTATGACTCTGTTCAGAGGAAGCTCCTGTCTTTTCCATAAGCTCCATGGAAGCCAAGACAGGGAACAGCAGCATCCTCAGGGTGACATACCCCCTATTTAAAACCTGGAGGGGTGACTTATTTTAGCCTGGTAAACCAGCTCCTCGTACTTCATTTCATTTTGTACAGAGGGTCTGGAGCGGAGGCCGTGAGAAATGATTTTTTCCTGGAGGTGTGGACTCTGGTGCCTTTACCCAATCGCTAACGTCTGGTCGTCACGTATGCAATTAGCCTACCTATGCACTACAATTCAAATGTAGCACACAAAATCAACGTCTTCACTCACGAACACACCCTCTGTTCGCTGATTGGCTAGGAGTTGCTCGGTCCTCTTACATGACCTTCTATGGCATCCGGTCCAGACTCTCTGTACAAAATGAAGTAAAGTACGAGGGCCTACCTGGTTAAACATATTCCCCCCCCCTAGAACAGAGTGAGCAACAATGACAACAGTATGATGTTGTTTGAAATAATTCCTTTTTTCGTGGCATTGGGGAGAAGGTAGGTTGGAAAGCAGCGTGCAGGGGGAGCTGACAAAAAGCAATTCAATTCAAAGCTTCCAAAGGCACCTGGTTACAAGCCACCACTTCCAAGCAACAGCTGATTACCTGAACGAACAGCTGATGTGGGCTGGGTTAGAATTAACCAACAGGAGACATAAACTAACAGCTGATAGTAGGCTTAAATAAGTGGCCTGCCAGAACTATTGCAGCATGCTCTATTTAAGGCCGCCTTAACAACAAATTCCTCCCACCTGAAATTATCCCAATAGGATGCTAAAATTAGACTTGAGATAAAAATTAGGTGATGAAACCATAGGAATATGTATGACAAAAGACTCTCTATTAATAGCCTTCCAGTCCAGCCAGCAGGAAAGCTTCAAACAAGCACAATGCAAAGGACTAATACGGATATTTTTGGAGCGATGTCTTTCCCAACCACAGCCCCACAACTCTACAGACAACCACGCTCTTAACTAAGAAACTTTGTTTGGGAAATACTAGTAGGCCTACAGTATATGACATTTTTTTAATTTTGTAAATGGAGAAAGTATTTATTTATGGCTATTTTATGGAACAGTAAACACTTCATTCTACTGTAACAGACAAAACAGCAGTAAAGCGGTTTCCTCAGTGTTGGCATTGTGATATGTGACTGCTCTGTCTCTTGCCTGTCTCCAGAGCATGAAAGCAAGACATGTGAGGCTGACGCTCTTTGTTCGTGTCTTTGAGTTTGATGAGATGTGACAGGTTGTTTATGTATTTACCTGACTTGAGCACTCCAGCGCTGAGCAGTCAGTGCCTTTTGTTTGTTTGTATTTTTACAGTGAAGAGAAAAACAGCAGGAGTGACATTTCTTTAGGATTGTGCCATATTGTCTCAAGATTTCATTTTTAAGCTGCAATGATAAAGACATTAGCCAGACATCCGTGTGTGTGGAGGATTATCGTTCTCTCTCTCACACACTCTCTCTTTCTTCCTCTTTCTCTCTTTAGGTTTCTGTGTGTGTGTGTGTGTGTGTGTGTGTGTGTGTGTGTGTGTGTGTGTGTGTGTGTGTGTGTCTGTGTCTGTGTCTGTGTATGTGTGTGTGTGAGCGTGCATATGTCTGTGTGTGTGTGTTTGTGTGTGTGTGTGTGTGTGTGTATGTGTGTGTGTGTGTTTCTGTGTGTTTGTGTGTGTGTGTGTGTGTGTGTGCATGCGTGTGTGTTATGAGTTTGTGTGTTTCTCTCTCTGCCTCTCTCTCTCTTTTGGTTGTTCAAAGGAAAGTGGCTTAGTGTCATAATGTTTGCATGGCAGTAAGTTGCATAAAGCTACAAATCCGTCTTGTGTATACAGTAACAGGATTCCTCCTACAGTAGCTGTGACATACTGTAGGCCTATAGAATGTGCAGGTAGCGGAGAACTCTCTTTTGGCAGAGTCTCTATCTCAGTGTCATATGCTATAAAGATGTTTTAATATGCCAAAGAAAAACCTACTCAGTGTGACAGGGACGAGGGGAGAAGAAGAAGAAGAAGAAAAGGAAGAAAAGAGAGATAAAGAAAGAGATGGAGAAGGCTGGCTAGCAGCAGTGTCATACAGTACATACAGAATTCAGGGAGAATCAACTCATTGACCTTATGGTTAAACCTCTCTCAATATTAACGAAAACACGAAAATGTTTTAATGTGTCGAGATCACAGGTGTCAAGCGCGTGTTCAGAAAGTATAAGCCCTGCCACGTTTTCCTTCGAACACAGGTGACTTCACTGCGTAGCAGATCTACCTGCTCATTGCGATCAGCTGATTGAGAACTGGTTGGATCAAATTTGTGGCAGGGTTTTTACTTTCTGAACCTGGGACTGACACCTCTGGTGGAGAACTGCTTCAGCAAAGAGAAACTGAAAGGCACGAGAGGGAGATGTGGAGATAGAGAAAGAGAGCAGCACTGCCAAAAGGCTGACTGATCACAGAAACTTTAAATTCAAAGCATCTACCATTTGGAGTGTGAAGCATAACAAAATGTAGTGGCAGGTTGGTTTGACAAGGGAGAGTCGAGCTCTTGTTTTCCAGCTGTGTTTACAACACACGTCTTCACCCTCGCCCTCGTCAGACCCCATTTTTCTTTTATCCTCATCTCTTTTACAATCACGTGCACTCTTGCCACAAGAGCACTTCTCGCATCAACCGTTGTCATCACTCCACTGACGCGTGTGCACTCTGCAGCTGGAAAATGCAGCATATGTGAGGCAGCCAGACTTTTCTCCTGCAGCTCTTCACAGCTGACCTGGATCCAGCATGGAGGAGAAAAAGAGCGAACTGAAAGACATAACTCCCACAGCACCATCAGCTCTCGTCCCTGTGGATGTCTGGAAAAATAGATTAGCCTACAGACAGCAGGAGGGCGTGTTTGAAGAGCAGGGAGTCAGACAGGGAGATGAGTTAGTCTTAGCCGCAGCCGCCACGTGAAGTATGTAATTACGCATGTAATTAGCGCCCTGTCATTGTTTATCAAATGCGCCACAGTATTTTCAGCACTTCATGAAAATGTCATCGTCGTCTCCCGAAGTGACACTGCGGCTAAGCGGCTTACCTCCAGGCTAACTAACTACTTAGCTTGACTTGCATACTGTATCTTCACTCCAGATGTGTTTGCATTTAGGCCAACAACGGTCTTCCCCAAGGCTGGCTTTTTAACAAGGCATAATTTAGATACTCCACTGGCAAAAATAAACACTGACTTACAGTACAAACGAGATTGGGGGGGAGGCGAGGCGAGGCGGTGGGTGTCTTGGGCATTACTATTTGGGTCAGGCATAAGAAGCGAGATTAGCAACATGGTGGTCATCAGAGAGGGAGATCTGAGACTGCCGTTGTTTTCTTACAGTTGCGCTCAATGGAGCTAATTACCCGACAGGGCCCTTTTGAAGTGGATTTTTGAACATCTTCAGAGCATCTCCCCATAGGCACGACGATGTTTCAAGCGTTCCTCTCAACCATTTACTGATTCTTTGCACCTGATGGGCCACTTTCTCTCTTCTCTATACTCCACACACACACACACACACACACACACACACACACACACACACACACACACACACACACCATACTCTCTTCTCTCTCTCTCTCTCTCTCTGTCTCTCTCTCTCTCTCTCTGTCTCTCTCTCTCTCTCGTTCTCTCTCTCTCTCTCTCTCTCTCTCTCTCACACACACACACACAGACACACACACACCAGACTCTCTCTCTCTTTCTCTCTCTTTCTGTCACACATACGCCCACCCACCACACACTCTCGCTCTCTCTCGCTCTCTCTGTCTCTCATACACACACACCACACTCTTTCTCTCTCTTTCTCTCTCTATCACACATACGCCCACTCTCTCGTTCTCTCTTGCTCTCTCTCTCTCTCTCTCTCTCTCTCTCTCTCTCTCTCTCTCTCTCTCTCTCTGATCCTTTGATGATGTCCAGCTAGTCCCCCCACACCTGTGCATTTGAAATGCCCTTTGATGGTTCTGTTGTCTCTTATCTCATCGTCCTGCTAGCCAGCTGCGATGACTCTAATTAGGCCTCTTCAAACGCCTTTGAACAGAAGAAGGGAAAATAATGGCAAGAAGTTGTTTTTAATGGGAAGGATGATCTCGTGAAAAGTGGAATTAATTAACTCTATTGTCATCATTTTGTGTTTGGCAGGAGATGAACAGACTTCTGGTATTTGTGCTTGTGTGTGTGACAGAGCGATCAGTTGATTTAGTTCAACTCAATTTGACTCAATTGTTTATATTTTTCATTTATTTATGTAGCTCCAATAATTGGAGCCCAAAGCCTGTGTGTGTGTGTGTGTGTGTGTGTGTGTGTGTGTGTGTGTGTGTGTGTGTGTGTGTGTGTGTGTGTGTGTGTGTGTGCGTGTGTGTCTGTGTGTTTGTGTGCATATACATGAGACTGTGATGTGTGTGTGCACATATGTGTGTGTATTTGTGATTTGTGATGATTTTCAAGCATTGGCTCTTGCTGTACATAGTTATGTGACTGTATGTGTGTGTGTGTGTGTGTGTGTGTGTGTGTGTGTGTGTGTGTGTGTGTGTGTTGAAACCTAGCGTGATAGAAAATAATTGGAGGCCTATGTTTGACAGCGTCTCTCCACGCTCCTGCGTCCTAAAGCCCCATCGCAGTGCGCATCTTTACTGCTCTCTCAAGTAGAACAGGGTGAGGGTGGATATGTGTGTGTGCGTCTGTGTGTGTGTGTGTGTGTACAGTATGTATGGAATATGTGTACTGTATATGTTTTGTCATTTGTGTGGGCATGTGTGTGTGTGTGTGTGTGTGTGCCTGCATGCCTGCGTGTTTGTGTGTTGTATGTATGGAATATGTGTATATATTGTGTTGTTTGTGTGTGTGTGTGTGTTTCTGTGTGTGCCTGCATGCCTGCGTGTGTGTGTGTGGTGTATGTATGGAATATGTCTATATATTGTGTCATGTGTGCGTGCGTGCGTGCGTGTGTGTGAGTGTATGTATGTTTGTGAACTTAGATGGCATGGTTCGTTTTCAATCTAAAATGCAATCACTGAGTTGACAGAGCCAGGAAATCAATGATAGTTGTGAGCGTAGCCTGTGTCCATAATAAATAAATCTGTTTATACACACATACACAGACACACACACACACACACACACACACACACACACACACACACACACACACACAAACACACACACTCTCGTGCACTCTCTCTCTCTCACACACACACATGCACTTATGCACAATCTTTCTCTCTCTCTCTCATTCTCTGTCTGTCCCACACACACACAAAACACACACACGCACACACACACACACACACACACACACACACACGCGCACACACACACACACACACACACACAAACACACAGGTTTCGGGCAGAGAGCAACCTTCCAACCCTAAGGATATATACTATACTGCAAGGCTGTATGCTCGAGTGGACTGGATCGATGCCACTTCCTGAATGCCAGTTGCGGATGACACGGTCACTGGAACTAGCCCGTAATAGAAACATGCAGCCACTGGATTTACACTGGGCTCAGGGTTTCCATTTCGATTGCATTAACTCAGCAGCTGTAGCTTCAGTTGGTGTCAGGCCCAGACTGCATTTATTTGATCCTGGAAGATAGATGTATGAGCAGTCTGCTCTTGCCAGGCGTTTGGCTTCTTGCTTGTTTTTTTTTCTTTCTGGTGATGATTTAATGCACTGCAAGCACCTCAGTGCCCAAAGCTCCACTGATGCATTAACCTATAATTATGTAATGTGTCAAAATATCACAAAACTGTGTGTGTGTGTGTGTGTGTGTGTGTGTGTGTGTGTGTGTGTGTGTGTGTGTGTGTGTGTGTGTGTGTGTGTGTGTGTGTGTGTGCACATGAGAGACAGAGAGAGAGTGAGAGAGAGAGAAAGAGAGTGAGTAATCATGTGTGTGAGTGCATGTGGGAGAGTGTGGGTGTTTAAAATCAATTTATGTGAATTAAATTGCAAAGCTATTCCACACCTTTTCCCATTCCTCCTGTGTAATCTATTTTATACTTGATTTTCAGGAATTTATGATACTCTACTTTTGTTCGTTTTGTTTTTGTTGTGTTGTTATTGTTGTACTGATGACAGTTTGTGTGTGCAGTACTGTTTTACTGTCTTAGACCCATAGGCTATGTTCCTAATCCAGATACATTCTCACAGTGTTTACTGTACACACACATGTTATTCTGTGGATGAGCTACAAACACAGTTGTCAGCCAATTCCATCCAAAACGCTGCTGAAGTAGAGTGGAGAGGAGTTCAATTGGCTGTTCAACTCAATTATAAACAAACGTTCACCTGGGTTGTAGGCTTTGCCTTTAGGTTAGGCCTAAAGCTTTTTTTATTGAAAATCTTCCCCTGTCTTCTTCTTGCCCTCAGAATCTCATATTGCACTGCCGATAAAACCCAGGACAAGGTCTTCGCCTACGTCTCCCAGAGCCAGTTCAACGAGACGCTGGAGTGTCACGCGTTCCTCTGTCAGAAGAAGAAAATAGTGAGTGACAACTCCTCCAGCCGTCACTGCTCTTTGCCAGCACAGACTGTGTCAGGGGGCTGCTCCCACAGTCTACAGTACATCATCAGTAGCCCTGGGTGACACTGTGACCATCTGTCTGGTGGTGTACACACTTGTTATATATTATATATTTTTTACCCAAGTTTGTCCTTTATGTGAACATGTTTGTCATTTATGCGTACAGGTTTGTCAAGTTTGTCGGGTATTTTTGACCCCTTATTTTGGACCCCGTCCTTTTGTTGCACACACCATTTTTGTTAAAATCTGTACAGTAGTTCAGTATTGGTTTACACCAGGACTTGTCTGTGTTGGCTGTACTTGTGCTCAGGTGGTTTCAGTAATAACTCATATACCAGGCTGATGATTTGTGCTAACCAGAGTCAGCTGGTTTTGTGTATTGTTGAAACAAGTATGTGCTATGGCCTTCCACTCTGTGAAGCCCATCTCTAGACAACACTTTCCGCTAGTTGTGCTAGAATAGCAAACAAACAAATTGGTAAATGAATACAGCACTAACCCTAGAAAAGCAAACAAGCAAGTTGGTAAATGAATACAGCACTAACCCTAGGTTCTTCTATAAAGGTGAAAGAAATGTGGTGTCTCCGTTCAGGACAAAATGGTGCATCATGCACCCGTAACTGAAGGCTAAAGATTTTTTTATTCGCTGTTGAGACAATGTTAACATATTTTTCTCTGCGACATATTTTACTGAAGGGGACATGATGCGCCACTGCTACTTTGGCACTTTGGATAGTTTTATTCATATCAGCATATGAGTACTACGCTCTTGGCTGGTGTTGTGGTCCAGCACCATGAAGTATATAAGCCACTAGAACCGCAAAGGAAATCAATTGCAACCATTGGGTAATTTAGTCCATCCATTCAACTGTCATCTGCCTGACTGAACAGGAGTGTGTTATAACAGTACTGCCCATAATTGCCCTCCCCCAACCCCCAGCCCCAGTCCCCAGTGGCCGCTGGCCTTAAACAGTAGCCAGTAGCTGGGGCATGGTGCTTTCTTGAATGGAGTTTGTGGAGGTTTGTGTGGGTATGCACTGCACTGAGACCGACTGTACATCAAGTTGCGGCGGGTAGAATGTTAAGATTGTGTTACTAGTCTGCCATCTAGTGTCTGAACACCGCTGAGTGATTTAGAATGTGACTGGCGCCATCTAGTGTACATGAGCATGTACAGAGCGAATAATACAGTAAAATAGATGCAGTGGTCTCAGTAGTCCAGTTAAGTCCCTTTTATAAGACTAAACTTAACTCTGTGTGTGTGCGTGTGTGTGTGTGTGTGTGTGTGTGTGTGTGTGTGTGTGTGTGTGTGTGTGTGTGTGTGTGTGTGTGTGTGTGTGTGTGTGTGTGTGATTCTGTCTAAATGCAAGCATGTGTAGCCACATTCATTCTCTCTGTCTCATCAGGCACAGGCAGTAACACTCACAGTGGCTCAGGCCTTCAAAGTGGCTTTGGACCTCTGGGAGATAGCACAAGAAGGTGAGTGATCCTTACTCTTACTTACTCTAGGGCAGCTGTGGTCTAGGTTCGAATCCCGCCTTACCCATGACTGAAATGCCCTTGAGCAAGGCATCGAGTCCCACACTGCTCCAGGGGCTGTAACTGAAACCCTATAAATAACTGTAAGTTGCTCTAGATAAGAGCGTGAGCTAAGTGTAATGTAACAATAATAATAATACTTAAGAAGATGAGCGATCCTTATTCAAGAAGGGCTCGGAGAAAGTGTTTACTGACTATTGCTGACTTTGGTGTCATGAAAACATGTGTGCATGACCATGCCACTGTAATTATTCACTGATTTAAGCTGTTTGGAATAGCTAATGGAAGGAAATGTACTGAAGTAAGAATTCCCCATAAGCAATGGAAAGGTTGTAGTTAAACAAATGTTGTAGAAGTGCATATGGGGATGCTTGTACTGTTTCACTCAGTGTTGTATCATTTACTTTAAATGTTGTAGTTATTTATATTATATCTATTTTACTGCTATCATTTTAAACATGTTATGGATTGTGTACACTCTGTTCATTATGTATTGAACAATTAGTAATATACAACCTCTGCTTTCAGACAAAGTCAAGAAAGCTCGAGTGTGCTGTTCCTGCTCAGACACTGACCCACAGACGGAGATGAGCCCCCATCCACACCCGCACCCCCACTGCACCACAGGTACAGCCCCAGTAACAACACAACACCTTAACAGCAATACAACCTACACACCATAGCAACACAAACACACTTGCACCCCACTGCACCACAGGTACAGTGTCATTAACAACACAACACCTTAACAGCAATACAACCTACACACCATAGCAACACAAACACACTTGCACCCCACTGCATCACAGGTACAGTGTCATTAACAACACAACACCTTAACAGCAATACAACCTACACACCATAGCAACACAAACACACACACGCACCCCCACAACCTACACACCATAGCAACACAAATATACCCACACGCCCACTGCATCTTAGGTACAGCCTGAGTAACAACACGACACCCAACAGCAATACAACCTACACACCATAGCAACACAAACACACACACACACACCCACACCCACACCCACTGCACCTTAGGTACAGCCACGTTTATAACACCGCAAAAGCAATACCACCTTATGCACCATAGCAACACTAACACATGTTAACCCCATGCACCATAGCAACACACACACATGCCCACCACTCATCCACCATAACAACACAAACACATCCCACCTCATGCACCATAGCAACACACATGCCCACCACTCATCCACCATAACAACACAAGCACATCCCACCACATGCACCATAACAACACAAGCACATCCCACCTCATGCACCATAACAACACACATGCCCACCACTCATCCACCATAACAACACAAGCACATCCCACCACATGCACCATAAAAACACAAGCACATCCCACCTCATGCACCATAGCAACACAAACACATCCCTTAACAGCAATACAACCCAATGACTCACAGAAAGAAAAGGACCACCATCCACACCCACACTCCTACTGCACCTCAGGAATAGCCATATAGTAATGAAACACCAAAAAAGCAACACCATAACATCACCTCGCCCACACACACACAACACACGTACACACACACTGCGCCTCAGGTACAACCTGATTTACAACAAATAAACAGCACTGACTCACACACAGACAAACCCCTATCCACACCCCAACCCCCACTGTGTCTCAGTTTAGCCTATAGTGTCAAACACCTGAACAGCAGTACCATAACAACACCTCCCCCGCAAAGTCAAACCTGTTCCCACCCCTACTGTGTTCCAAGTGCAGCCTTATTTGAAACACACAAACAGCGACATCATAGTGACAAAAATACACCCCCACTGTGCCTGACGTGCACCTTTCTCCACAACACCTAAACAGCGACACTTGGCAGCCTCATTCGAAGCACATCAACAGCAACATCGTAGTCATACAACCCACACGCCATAACAACACAAACGTGTTCTTCTTTCCCTGTGCCTCAGCTGCATACATTTTGCAGACCTTAAAGCAACACCAAGTAGTTTTCGTCTTTGGTCTCTAGGGGTGTGCAAAAATATTGTCATCGCAATATATCATGATACTAATTTTCACAAATTACTACATCCATTTAAACATCAATATCCCAATGTATTGTGATACTAATTGTCACAGTATACTATATCAATTTCTGAATATTTTATTTTTTATTTTATTCTGATAATTTTAAAATTATATTACAGCTCTGTCCTCCAGTATTTTATTTTCTAAATCCTATGCACTTTATGTTTTTTAGTTATGTTGAGTTTTGATAAGATGTAAGATTCTCCAGATTGTAAATAGCAACTGATAATTCAGCTCTTTTTTAACATTTTCAGTGAACTATGTAGAATATCTCAATATACCCAGTATCGCAATATATCATGATAGAATCGTATCGTGACAAATGTATTGTGATATGAATCGTATCGTAAAGTCCT
>CM050219.1:14750000-14757500 GCA_027475355.1 Coilia nasus
TCTTCGCCCCCCCTCTTCTCCTGCCTCACTCTGTCTCTGTCCCAGTCTCTTTCTCTCTTTCTCTATCCACTTCTTCCTCTCCTGTAGCCTGGTAAACCAGCCCCTTGTACTTCATTTCATTTTGTACAGAGGGTCTGGACCAGACACCGTCAGAAACGATTTGTTGGAGTTGTCGACTCTGCTGAAGTTTAAAAAAAAGTGCCTCTGCCTTTACCCGAACGGTAACGCCTGGTCGTCACGTATGCAATTAGCCTACCTACGCACTACAATTCAAATGTAGCACACAAGGTCAATGTCACGGCTAACGAACACACCCTCTGTTTGCTGATTGGATTGGTCATGCTGGGGCCGACTAAATGACTCTCAAGAGATTCCGATCCCAGAATCCAGACCCTCTGTACAAAATGAAATGAAGTAGGAGGGGCGGGTTTACCAGGCTACCTCTCCCGCTCCCCCACTCCCCATAATCTCTGCCCCCCTCTTTCTCTCCCTCTCTGTCCACACCCGCCTACTCCTCTCACCCTGGTTAATCCTTGCATGGCACAGGTGTGTGGAAAGCCAGCCAATGTCAGGCAGCAGTGCCCGCTCTCGCCCCCTACTGGTGCCAATCACAGATGTCTGGCTTTACCAGCAGAGGGGGGGTGACATCACGTGGCACCTCGGTCCTGTTTGAAAACCAGACACAGGGTCACCACAGTTTGCCCTTGAAGAGGACGCTGGGCATAATTTTGAGCAGTTGAGTGTCCATATATCGTGAACATGTCAGGAGATTTTTATAAAAGAATAGGTCAAGATGTTTTTGGCTAAGGACATTGCTTTGTTTACTGCTGAATTCGACAATAACACAATCAAGCAAAGGTCGAAAAAACAATAACGGGCAGGCAAAACTAAGGCAGAAAAGAAAAAAAAAGATTAATCCCAAAAAATGAAGTAGAGCAGGGTGAGATCAGAAAAAAGGCAGGATTGAAAAATACAGACAAGGGTCAGAAAATATCAGCAAAGACAAAAGAACAGAGGGCAGAGGGAAAGGTTGAGGGCAGGTGTGCAATCAGAGAAATGGAAACAGGAAGAGAAAATAAGGCAACACAGACAAATTTTGCCCTTTCTTGTTTTAGCTCAGTGTATCAGTAAAATGTCTTAATCAAACTTGGTGGACATTTCTATTTGTTATTTTGGAAACAAATGCACTATAAACACTTGCTGTTTATCATTTCCATGGAGAAATCAAGAGTTTTGTCTAATTTCATGACTGTAGGTAATACAGAAAACAAAATGCAGATTTGGTTGAAGTCTTAACTCACGTACGTCACGTTCACCTGGTGTGAGATTTGTGGGATTTTACTGTAACAGGTACCCTGCCGTTCTAATATCCCCTCGCCTGCCCCTGCTCCCAGTGAGCCTGACGTCAGCCCGCTGTGAGCTCTTTGTGAGCTGTCTGTCTGTGAGGTCTCGGCGATGGCGGTGGCGGGGAGCGGTCTGTTCGCAGAGCTGTTTTCGGAGAGGTGTTTACGGTCTGTGCTAACAGCTTGAGCTGCCCGCCTGCGCCCCTGCTGTGTCCTGGCCATGTCGGGGGAACAAATTGTTTTCTCCGCTTCCAGAAACACATTCATTTAGCCCTGATGAACAGGCTAGCTGAGTAGGGCCCTGAATAATTAGCGGTGTCTGGGAGGGTCTCTTTCTCCACATACTCAGAGGATGTCTGTGTGTGAGTGTGTGTGTGTGTGTGTGTGTGTTTGTGTGTGTGTGTGTGTGTGTGTGTGTGTGTGTGTGTGTGTGTGTTTTTGTGTGTGTGTGTAGTTTGGTGAAAGACTCGGTGTATGTATGAGATGCCTGTACTGGTCTGTGTGTGTGTGTGTGTGTGTGTGTGTGTGTTTGTGTGTGCGCATGTGTGTGTGTGCATGCATATGTGTGTGTACCCTGAGGTAAAGAATTATTTCTCCATAAAAAGCGTCAGGAGAGAATTGATTCTCTCTGCTATGGGAGCTCAGGCTCATCAGGTCTGTCGCGTGTCCCATCAGCTGTGCTCATTCTCTGAGAAGGACATCAGAGCGGAAACAATCACCACTGATGAGCTCACAAACTCACTCATACATTCATGCAGGCACACACACACGTACACACACCCACCCACCCACACACACAAATATGCACACACACACACACACACACACAAATATGCACACACACACACACACACACACACACACACACCCACCCACACACACAAATATGCACACACTCACACACACCCACCCACACACACAAATATGCACACACTCACACACACCCACCCACCCACACACACAAATATGTCCCCCCCCCCACACACACACACAAAAATATGCACACACCCACCCACACATACACACACACAAATATGCACACACACACACACACACACACACACACACACACACACACACACACACACACACACACACACACACACACAAATATGCACACACCCACCCACCCACACATACACACACAGACATACACACACACACATAAATATGCAGACACACACACAAATGCATACATACGGATATGCACACACAGACAGACCCGTGAGTGCATACACATGCTGACACACATAAACACACACACACACACACACAGGGGCCCAGCCCAGCTGTGATCAGCGTTTTAGAAAATACTGAGATACAACCTGACAGTGTGGGAGCTTTTTGTGTGCAGCTTGTTGTGGTGTGGGAGGAGGGTTAAGGTGGGTTGAGATGAGGCAGGGTAGGGTGTTTTTGTGCACATATGCTGTAGGATAACAAGAATCGGAGCTTTGTCAGTGAGCACGGATGGAGCATGAAGATAGAGAGTGTTGTGAGTAATAATGATGATTACAATGATAGAGAGAGAGGTAGAGAGAGAGAGAGAGAAGGAGGGAGAGAGAGAGAGAGAGGTAGAGAGAGAGAGAGAAGGAGGGAGAGAGAGAGAGAGAGGTAGAGAGAGAGAGAGGGAGAGAAATGACAGAAATGAGCACACAGAAAATAACAGGCATCCATAAATGTGTGCACTTAACACACACACACACACACACACACACATGTACACACACAGAGAGACACACACATTTACACACATTTTTGCGCATGCACACGCACACACAGAAATGCATACAGAACATTTACACAAACACATTAGCACATACACAAACACACTAAGAAAAATGACTAACCCCAAAACATGTATACTCCCACAAATGAGCCCACACAGCCACTATGGGGGACAGAACCGACTCTTGGTGACAAATTTAAAGAGTGGCAGAGTTCTAAAAATTCCCCTGTCGTTTATTTTCCTCCGTCTCGTAAATGAACAAAAAGCAGCCAGGGGCACCTTTAAAGACCTTGATCAATCACACACACACACAAAGACACACACACATACACACAAAGACACACACATACATACACACGCTTTTCTCAGAGGCACAGTAGCACTTCTGTTTGTTTACTCTTTCTTTCTTTCACTCTTTTTTCCATTTATTCCCTATTTTCCTTCTAGTTTTAGGCCGTTGAATTGATTTGTCCTCCTTTTATGACATAATCAAGGCTCCGTGAGATGGCTACTGGCAAAACAGTTGGCTTTTTGTAACCATGGAAACCCCCCAGGGTCTTGGCATAGAGAGCGAAAAGGAGGCTTTTTGTGTGCTCCGACAAAGATTGTCGATCTTCACACAGAGACGTGACGTGTTGGGTCAGCATGACACAACTGGCTCAAAAATATCTCCCAGCAACCTTTGCAGTTTTCATACACAAAATAGGAAGGAAGGTGACATTTTACATGCCTTTACCTTGAGGGCAGGTGGCAAGACTTGGTGCAGGTCGGTTAACAGAACTGTTTTTGTTCTTTTTTAAACATTTCGGAATGTCACATATAAAAAGGTCTTTTCCAATTACAGTTTTTCTCAATTGTTTACACACAATTCCTTGTACTTCAGACACAATCACCACAACATGTAACTCATGCACCAACCCCAAGAACAGATTCTGCTAAACTATAAACACAATTCCTGCTTTACACTCAAATTGCAGTTGTAAAACCCACTTTTTTCAAAACACTATAGACAATTCTCTGCGTTTGGCACAATTTTCATGACCAAAATCTCTAGTTTTCACAAGGAACACACAGTGATTCAAAATTCTAAAGTCAATTGCCCTACTATGCACACTGACTCATCACATCGGCAAACACCTGTCACACAGCTTTACAATTAGCTATCAGAGCTTTGGAAGAGGCAGAGCCACAGCAAGAGTAGTGAGAGTAAGAGGAGGAGGACGGGGAGGACACGGACGAGGACGAGAAAGGACCGTAATCTCTGATGAGATCAGAGCCATTTTGGTTGATCATTTGGTCAACGAAATTATTTTACAGTAGTTGTTTAGTTGTTTACGTATCTCTCTCCATATTCTGCAATCCTCAACCCAGATTTTTTTGACTGGAGATGAAAGTGTATAACCAAAATCCACAAATGCGTGTACTCTTTCTCTAAGCTATGGAAGACGCATGTGGAAATATAGCAATGGATGCTTTTCAAGGATGGATTTGCTGCTAGGCCAGGAAAAACATTGCATGTGATGTGGATGAGGTGCTGTGGCCACACCAAAACAGAAGAAAGGATGCAGCGTAATTTTTTTTTGTAACTGTATAGGCTACAGTAAACTGTTCTGTTGTGTTTTATGTAGACCACTGTAGGTGCAGCTTTGTGTTGATTGGGATGCACAGTGTGTACACTGTTTTTGTGGGAAAAATAAAATATATTTGTAACGATGTATATGTGCGTTCTGAGAAATTATATTCTAAAATATAACACACTTATGTATGTACTGTCTGTAGCAAGTGTAACACTGAACAAAAAGGCCTAAATCATTATGATGAATGGATAAGAAGTGTTTTCCATTTATCATAGTGTTTTACATTAAGCACATCAGGGTTCAACTGGTTGTTATAAATGTCTATCCATATGATGGTTTGTGTGTGTCATTTGACAACAAAATAGCATTTTGAGAAGAAATAATGCTGTTTTGAATGCAAAGTTTCATTTTGCAGGGGAAGTGAGGGGTTTTGACTTGTGTGTAGAGTTCTGAGAGTACGAGGCATGTTTTCAGAAAATTTGTTTAAGCAATTGAGAAAAACTGTAAAATGATCCAAGCTGCAGATTGTACACACTTCCTGTCAGTATGTTTTTCTGCTCAATGATTTTGGGCAAGTAAAGAGAGAAGTGTGATGACTTATTTAGTGGCTTAGCCTTGTTTGAATCTCAGAGTACTTCAGAGATTCTCTTCTGTCCCATCTCTTTCTCTTACTTTCTCTCTTTCAATTTTCCTTCTCCTTATCTTCCCTTCTCTCTCTGTCTCTCTCTCTCTTTCTCTCTCGCTCTACCTCACTAATGAGGTGTTCCATGCAGCACAATCTGTCTCGTACAGAAACAACCTATTTAGTAGCTGACTCATCCGGCCATGATGCTGTGCCGTGATAGCCTGGTAAACCAGCCCCTTCGTACTACACTGCATTTCATACAGAGGGTCTGGCTGTGCTTCCATTGACATGACATCTCAGGAAGCATCTTGCCTGAACAATCAGTGAACAATTTCTTCCTGGAAGTGTAGACTCTGCTAAAATGATGAAAGAATCTGGCCAATTAGCCTGGCTATAACCCTGCCTATGCACTACAATTCAAATGTAGCACACAAATCGACGTCATGGCTCACAAACACTCCCTCTGTTCGCTGATTGGTCAGGCAAGATGCTGCCAGAGACGATCATGTCAATGGAGACACAGCCAGACACCCTGTACAAAATGCAATGCTGTACGAGGGGCTGGTTTACCAGGCTAATGCTGTGATACAGTCTGGCCCGCATTAGAGCCCGGTCTGGGCCAGATGTGTCACACAACCTGCCTGCATCTGGGAACGGCTTTGATCAGTTTCCCAGAAATGTACTGTTTAGTCTGAAATGGGTCTGCTCTCATTTTCAAGCTGTGGCCTAAGGCTTAGGGAGTTGGTCTTGTGATCAGAGGGTCACATTTCCAAATCTATGCTATCCTGCACTCTCATCCATGGCTGAAGTACCTTTGAGCAAGGCATCTAAGGGCTCATTCACACCAAACACTCTCTGTATTCAGCGCGTGCCCGTTTTCTGTCGGTATGCGTTTACAATGCATATTAACAAATTAGACTGTTCAGACCCCACGCGTGATCTGCGCGTATTCTGTCCCTATACAAACATATTGTATATGGATACGTGCTGTACACGCTCAACTCGGTGTGAATGAGCCCTAACCCCACATTGCTCTAGGGACTGCATCCTGTACCTAAATAACTGTAAGGTGCTCTGGATAAGAGTGTCAGCTAAGTGTAATGTAATGTAATTGCAGTTCCCAGACTTGTCTAGTCATTACTTCGGTGAAGCAAAACAAAGATGGGCTTTTCTTGCTTGTCAGTCCATCAAAGAGCTAGAACATATGTGTAGCATCTATTCCAGTTGCAGTGACTCCTGTGTTTATGACTCTGGTCCCTGTGTGTATTCATGACATCAGTGAGCCTTCTTTAGAATGTTAACTTCTGTGCTAAATTGCAAAGGGTGATGGGAATATAGCTGTAAGCACACTCACTCTGACACCACTGCTCCATGCGTCATCAAGCTTTGTTTATCTCGCTAAGTAACTTTTAAATCTTTACACTAACTTGATTTAGTCACTGAATCATTGTGACTAAACTCCAGTCATTCTGCTGGACACAACCACTGACTGCACTGGTCTGGGGGAATCGGTCAGCTCTGGCTCTGGCTGTGGGTCTGGCTCTGGCCATAGTTTTCCCCGCAGGTAGGAATCTGCTTTCTCATCCTGACGAAAGGGAGGCTATCAATCACTACAGTAATGTAATCAAAAGAGGTGGATGACGTAGTTGTAGTAGTATAAATCAACACAAACAAGATGAAATAGTCCCCATCCCCACCATCCTATCCAGGCACTTGGCACCACAGTGCTGTGTATCGCCAACAGACTCTTCATCATGCATCTCCAGTGATTTAAAGCCCTTTGCACAGAGACTGTGTCAGCAAAGCACTCTTTACCATACGTCTGAAACCATTTAAAGCCCTTTGCACAGAGACTGTGTCAGCAAAGCACTCTTTACCATACGTCTGAAACCATTCAAAGCCCTTTGCACAGAGACTGTGTTGCCACTACACTGTTTATCATGCATCTCAAACCATTTCATCCCCTTGGGCAGAGACCGTGTCAGCAAGACAGTCTTTACCATACGTCTGAAACCATTTAATCCCCTTTACTTGCACAGAGACAGTGTCGGCTAAAGCCAAAACTACGGCTGCCTCACATCCACACACAGCCCATCCACATGCACACACACACGCACGCACACACACACACATACCCACTGGGGTGTCTTTATAGAGGCAGTTTGGGGACAGCTGTGTCCCAGAGCTGAGGTGTGAGTGTTGTTCACATGGATGGCTCAGTGACTTTAT
>CM050219.1:14770000-14782500 GCA_027475355.1 Coilia nasus
TTCAAATTTATGACAAGTGATTTAAGTGTACAGATAACTGCATCCATGATAAGGATCATGCAATTATGTCATTAAATGATCAACTTTACAAAAGTCTGTTATTCCTCTTTTCAAGTATGCATGTACATACAGTATGTACCTTAATGGTGACTTAAAAGAGTTAAGAAGTCAAGTTGTTGTTATACTGTACTTACTTACTGTATATTTATTGACTGGCTACTTGAGTCGTAATAATGCTCTACTTGCCTGTATTGTTTTTAAATTTTAATTATATCAGCACTGTCCTTCTTTGTGTTTCAAAGCACCTTCCACAATGGCAAATACATTATAGTATGCTTGTTTTCAGATCCAAAAACATCTGCTCAGAAAAGTGCCTCATATTTTCGTGGTACTGACCAACCACTGTAGAAACCCTCACAACCCAAAGTCAAACATTCACATCTCAGAAAAAATTGATTACATCGATCATTTTTGAGACACAGTATCCATCATTCCTTTGTTTTGCCTTGTATAGCCAAGAAAACCTACATGCCCACTTCGGTGCTGTCTGCATGGTTTTCCTGGGTGACCTTTGAACCATGCGGGTGGATTAAATACAGGCTGGCTTTGCTAGAGAGGCTGCAGCTGACTACGCCCTACATCGCTGGCTCTACGCTTTGCCATCGTCTCTTCTCACTATAGCTTCACTACTGCCTCACATGCACCAGAAGCAATACAACATTTATGATGATTTTGTGTCAAAATGAGTGCATTTTTTTCCCTGCTCTATAAACAAAGATGTGAATACATGCAGCCACATTTTTTTTTGTTTGTTTGTTTTGTAAAATCAGACACAAGAGAATAAAAACCCTGCTCTTAGTTTTACAGTATACGACCATATCAAAAATACACTGTTTCCACCAGTCTTGGGGACACAAGACACAGTTTCCGTCATAGCTAACTGTAGTACAGATGAGGGGTGGGTTTCCCATAGCCTTCTCAGCTCAGTTTGATTTATTTATACCTTAAGCTTAAGATTAACATCTCAAGTTTTCAAGAATATTCGGGTATATCTTCTGTGAGTGACACAGACACAGTTTTGACTCTGAGTGTTTGAAACGCAGTTTTCAGAGGAAACAAGCAATTTGGAGACCTAAAATTGATGTATGCACTGACTACAAGGTCAGATCAAGATATGTGTTGCATTACATTTTTGTGCTTTGTTAAGTGAGAGAAAGAACACTGGTAGAGATCAATTTGCTGTTAATTTCATTTTTGTTTTATTTTAGTAAACCAAATCTGTAAGTAACATCTATGTCACACCTGTCCATTTTTGGAAATTTTCGAACTCTGGTTTGCATTCTCAGTATACTAATTGTATGTATGCTCAAACCTACATAAATGACAATAATCCTTTCCAGTAATACTATTTCTGCTGCTAAACTCACACATGCTCTTATAGGGAAACCTTATAAAGATAGTTTGGGAAACACTACACAGGTAGAAAGTAAGCAACTGTAGTCAGGTGCACCTTTCAGATCTTCATAACATGCTTGGAGGCACAGCTATTGGAAAACCCACCCCAAGACTTGTATGTGACAAAATGTGTCTGGCACATTATGGCCAGTCACCCTGCAGAAGTGGATTGCTTAACATTTGTTTCTGTGTGTGTGTGTGTGTGTGTGTGTGTGTGTGTGTGTGTGTGTGTGTGTGTGTGTGTGTGTGTGTGTGTGTGTGTGTGTGTGTGTGTGTGTGTGTGTGTGTGTGTGTGTGTGTATGTGTGTGTGCAGGGGCGCTGCTAGAAATTGTGGGCTGCCTGAAAGAAAATTATTTTGGCCCCCATCCCAACCATATCATAGTCTTCTGTGGGCAATGTGGAGCTCTGGCCCTCCTGAATCATCCTAACCTACCCCCACCCTTAGCGGCACCCCTGTGTGTGTGTGTGTGTGTGTGTGTGTGTATGTGTGTGCTAATGTGTACATCCATTTGTCCACATGTTTTCACTGTCATCTGTGGGGTGTGTCCGTGTATGTGTGTGTGTGTGTATGCGCATGTGTGTGTCTTTGTCTGTGTCTGTATCCGTGTGTATGTTGTCCATGCGTGTGTTAGCTGCAGTAGTAGCTAATGGCTTGTTCTGCCCAGGATGGTGGCCCCCTGGCAGGGAGGCTCAGGCTGGCATGGCAAAGACAGAGCAGGAGGTGGAGTTTGGGGGGGGGGGGGGGGTTGTGGAGCTGACATCTCCTGGCCCTCGTTACACGTCAATGATGTTGATAGATGGCACAGACTGATGGAACTGCAATAAACAAAATTTACTGAGGGTTAAAAAAGACACATTAATTTTCAAAGAAAGTAATTTCATTAAGCCCTGCTTTACTAGGTTCTGTCAATGACTGCGAACATGATTAGTGATGCTGTCAGAATGAATGAAGGAGCATCTGAACTAACCTGCATCCATCTTAAAAAATAAAAGGACACAACCTGGGAAAAGGTGAATGTATAATTCATGGACAACTGAACATTTTTTGTGTTTGGCTGAAATACATGGCACCCAAAGACAAGGCACCGATGCACAAGACTTATCAGCTTTCAGATAAGGCGTGTTCCGAGTAAAGTCGTGACTGCTTTAGCGGCAGAATACAAATGGACTTTGGTAAAAACTCCTTTTTTTCCCACTGATTTAAAGGTCTTATTAAACCCCAGCCAGACAGCCAAATTCTTCTTAATTAAGGCCATGTTTCTTTTGTGCTCCTCGAGATCAATTCCATTTTTATCCCTTCATTTTACTGTGACCGTATAACCCAAGACAAACTTTGCGGGTCTGAGGTAAAGATTAAGGAGGGGGGGGCATAGAGCATTCTCTATCAAATCAGGAAAGCGGGCTCTACAGGGAAAAGTAAAGGAGGTAAAAAAGACAGGAAAATCAAAACTAGAGCAGGAAATTGCTTTGTAACACCACAAGTCATTTCTTCTGTTACGATAGTTCTTACAACAGTGAAGTCTTTATATTACACTTTGAAACATTGTTGTTTTCGTGCTGGGAGATGTTATCTTTTTTTATTCTTTATCCATTTAACTGTAAACTGGCATTGTTCACCAAAACAACCGAAGCACAATCAAAATATTTATCTAATCTAACTAGGGGAATCTTTCAGTTAGGACACAGACCTTTCCACGCCATTCTTCGATCTTGGTCATAATTTTTACAGTCAGAATTTTGTAGGCTTGCTGGTAGGCTATATGTTATTTTTATGTAATTGTGAGTGCAGACAGGCTGGAATGAATTGTGTTGACTGACTGATGTCTTAGTGGGACAGCCCAAGTTGTCCATTAAGTTGTTCATAAAACTATATAACAGGGAACATTAACACAAAGATCAGGACCTTTGGAGAGGTATGTTCAGGTTTTAAGGGGTAGGCAGGCATAGTAATTGGTAATCAGTTTTATCTAAGTGAGCAGAGGGAGGAGATGAGTAATTACTATTAATGAGTGTAGTAAGAGTTTTAGCTCTGTTTATGTTGCTGGATTTTCACTTACTTCACTTACTTCATGTGTTTATAGTAAGATGCCAAGAGACATGTTTGCCCACATAGTGTCTGTATTTCCCCATTCATATGGACTTTAATGTCTGGATTCTGTGTGTATGTGTATGTGTACTGTATGTGTATGTGTATGTGTGAGTGTGTGTGTACAGTATGTGTATGTATGTGTGTGTGTGTGTGTGTGTGTGTGTGTGTGTGTGTGTGTGTATGGACTTTAATGTCTGGATTCTGTGTGTATGTGTATGTGTACTGTATGTGTATGTGTATGTGTAAGTGTGTGTGTACAGTATGTGTATGTATGTGTGTGTGTGTGTGTGTGTGTGTGTGTGTGTGTGTGTGTGTGTGTGTGTGTGTGTGTGTGTGTGTGTGTGTGTATGTGTGTGTATGTGTATGTGTGTACGCGTGTATGTATATGGATTCTGATCTCTGCCTGTCTGACTTCTAAGTTTTTGTCAAATCTCTTGTACTGTTTACTGATATCTGACCACTGGGACAACTTTGTATTGGTTTTTGCACCTGCACCCTTGTAGCGCTGATCTGATTTTTTAAAATCTTTTATAGGATGGTTTTTGGACTGTTTTTCAGCACTGGTTTCTGTCTTGTGGCTTGTAGTCATAACCAATGATTGTAAAGTAGAAGCTCTAGAATCCTTTGTTATAACCCACTCACTGAAGCCTAAAACCCTTTTTTTATGTGTGTTATATTTGCATTCTGCTTCCGGAACAGTCTGATTCCAGGTCCAGAACACCTCACCACCGCTGCCACCTGTGACTGTGGGGGTGCCAGTCCATCAGTATGTCCAGTTCTATGAATAGCATGCATGGGTCAGACAGGACCAAAATAAATGTATCTGACTGGACTACCAGGACACTCTAGCTTGTTGAAAAGCCTCTTGTACTTCTACGGCCCTATGCTTTAGCTGTGTCAGTTTCATTCTATAGCTTATCCTTTTTTATCTTTTAAGCCATCGAATAAACATGTCCCATTTAGTTTCACTTTGAGGTAAAGACACTTTTGTACAAGCCTGTTTTACACAACCTGAAGTGCATCCAGAAATTAGTGCCAGGCTAAGCCCTTGACTGCAACTTGTAAACCAGTTCAGTTAAGTACAGTGGTACAGCATTTAACACAAATGCATTCGCCTTTCTCACCAGGAGTGTAATCGAAATACAGTTTCTCTGAAGCTGTAGAGCCTACATGTTTGAGAGGAAATCAACTCAACCGGTGCTAGAAAAAGCTTCCGTCCAAGTGTAGCCCTTTAGTGGTCACGTTACCACTGGTGGAAAGACTCTCCGGGAATGAAAAAAACTTATACCTACAACATTACAACATTACTACGACATTCTGGTAACAACAAAGTTATAATAGGTGGTGTCTGTTAAAGGGTTAAGGCAGAGATGTGGAAATGTGGCTTGAGAAAACCAGCTGTCAATGTGCAAATAATATGCCTTCGACTTAGCTAGGTGGGGAAGGAGTAGCTCCTGAAGCATAAGCAGTAAAACCATCCCTGAGAAGTCACAGATGTTTAGTGCAGTCGTTTGCATGAAAAGTGAAGAGAATCGATCAACATGAAAGCTTTCCTTCTCTCTCGCTCTTTCTATCCTCTGTTTTTTCACACACACCCCTTTTTCATCTCTTCTCTCTCTCTGTTTTAATCTCTTTTTTACACACTGTTTTATGATAGCAGGTGCTGAAACAGATTCTGACATTTTTTTCTTCATCCTCCATTCTTTCCTGTAAGCACATTGTCTCTTGTTTGCCATAGAGTAATTGGGAGCCCTCGAGGTTAAAGTGGGGTGAAATGGGATGTGGGGGGTGGGAGGGGTGGGAGGGATGGGACGGTGGATTTAGCATTTTCCACAGCCTGTCAGTCATGTTGTTTTGGCTTTAGGGGAGACAGTATTGTGTTTAGCTGATTGAGGCTTTGGCCAAGTAAAACCTTCAATAAACAGCTAATACAGTTGCTTTCAGCACATACTTAAACGGTCTGCAAACAGGACTCACTGGAGATTATGTATTGATTGTTCCTCCTAACTGACACTTCAGTATCTACTTTCTTGCCATTCATAGTTCCATAGAAAAGCATCACAAGAAGAAATGTAATACATTTCTGAGCAGCACTTAACAGTTTTTGGCGGCATTTAAGGTGTTCCCTCCTCACCACCAAAGGTCAGATCTATTTATGAAGGTGAGGGCAGTGTAATTAAGTCTGAGAAGAGCAGCCTTATCGGCTTGCACCAGAAACAATTTCAATTTTTGATCCCGTCGCCAAAGATACCTCATTCTGCGGCACTTTTGGCATTGGTTTCACATTCACAGTCACACCACCCGACCTTCACCTTCACTGTCCGTCTCACCAACCAACTCCCTCCACCAACTCCCTCCCCCTCGCCCTCCCCAGGGCCCGCTTTTCTAAAACTATGAAAGTTTGATTCCAGTTTATGACTTTCTTTTCCCCAAAAGGGAGCTCCTGCAATTGCTCCTGAGCGTTAGGCACTCTGAGTCATGTTCCAATTCCAGTTAAAAAAAAGAAAAAAGAAAAAAAAAAAGATTGGCTGGGTAAGTGTTGCCATGGCGACCAGATCAAGCTACTACCTCTGTTGTCCCTGAGAAATCGCAGGAGATGAGGCCGAACTCTAGAGATTGAACCGTCACCGATGAAATTGAGGGAGGGTTGGGGGGGGTTAAGGAGGGGGCAGTGTCTGGATTAAATGGGAGCTGAAGTAGAAATAGGTGCTCCGCATGGTCAGCTGTCACTGTCACCATCGATTCAGGGATACAGGAGTCACAACTGAAACCAATTCTACAATATGGGCTCTGTGGTAAAATGGCTTCTGCATTAAAGGGGTGTTACTTTTTTCTTTACCTGTTACAGTGTATAAAGTGGGATAATGGCATGTGGCGGGGTCGACTCTGATAGAGAGATTATGTGTGTGATTTAGATGGATTTAGGTGTGCATGGGCTTAGAAGGCAAGGACCACAGGTAGGTATTTTAGAGGCTGGGGAAAAAATTGCATTCTGGGAGATGGAGTTCTCTGTGCTCTTTGCTCACCTTGCTCCTTAGCAGACCACCACCGTGATGTTCCGGAGTGCTGCGCTCTGACAGCGGCTTCACCTTCTCCTTGCTATTGCTGTTGTCCGTGTCCTTTATGATGTCGTACTGGCGGCAGAACAGCGCTATCACAGCTGAGAGAGGAGAGAAGAGGAGACACCGAACAACATTTGTCACTCTGAGGTGGTTAACGCTGGGCTGGCTTCTCCAAATGACAGTTGGCCGAACTACCTCATGACACGAACCTTTGCCTCAAATTACCTGCCACTACAAACTGATGCCAGCTCTGTCACTATTCTATCTACTCACTACTCACTACTCTATCACTGACACCAACACTTGGCAGAACATGACTCTAAATGACAGTTGGCTGAACTACAGTTGTGCTGATAAGTTTACATACCCTGGCAGAGTTGATGATTTCCTAACCATTTTTCAGAGAATCATTTGGGTAGTTTCTGTTGTCATTGTGATTTCAATAAAGTAAACACAGGTGTTTGACAATAAATGGCTTCAGCCAACCACTAACCATGAGTGAAAAAAAAAGTTTTGCGTTATCATTTATATCCTCTGAAAAATGGTTAATAAATAATCCATTCTGTCAGGGTACGTAAACTTATGAGCACAACTGTACCTGAAAGCTGGAACAGTTGGTTAAACATACCTCACGACATGAGCTTTCTTGCCTGAAACTATACCTGACTGGTGAAAGTGCTGGGTGAACTGCTATGCTACATTTGTGGAGCAACACAGGGCAAGCTTATTTGGTCTTCAAGTAATCATCTGACTGTTGCTGTGTCTGCTAAATACAGGTCAGTTCACGTCACAACATTTTGGCTGAAATACTTTGCAACTTGGTCTGGTGACAGAACTTGTCAACCTGACAACCTAAACCATTTTACAAATCTAAAAGCGACACCGTGCAACATTTTCAAATTAATTAATCATCTTCGTAAGTTGGTAGATAGTTAAATGACTCATTACAGGGCGAATGAATGTTCTCTTGGCTACCCCAGTTGTCTGTAGGGAAAAACACGTTTGCAAAGTGACTTGTGCCGGAATGACACCCGTGGGCTGATGAGTCTCGGGTATCATGACAGAGTTAGGCTTGCTTGACGGCATGGGAGGCTAGTTGCTAGTTATGCATGTAGACATGCAGTTTCATCATGACAGCCAGTGAGAACACAGCGATTGTGAGTAACACTGGAATGATTTCTCTCTTTCTGTGCATGTTTGTGCTTTCACTAGGGTAGTCATTGTTGGTGAAGGCGTTTAGCACGATGCATTACCTTCTACAGCACACAGGGGCAAGACAAAAACTGATATGAGGCACCAGCTAAATATCAGATAAATAATAAAACTGCAGTAGTTACAGTGAAACAACAAATTAATAAAAATGAAAAATAACTAATGAAGGAAAATACAAAGTCACAGATGTTCAAAGAGAGCCACTGGCTTAAAACAATATGAATGTCCACCGATTGAGCCCTCAGTCTTGAAAAACAAACAGCAAGAGATACCAGCAATGTCAGCTCTGGTAACTTTATATGAACTACATTTTGGAGTTCTCCTGGTTGTTTAGTATTCAGAGTAAATAAAGCAAAGAGTTATGCAAGAGCAGACTGACTCTAATTATGTCCTGAAACATACAGAGCCCTCAGTCAGCACTTTGATGTTCAGTCATTGTAAGCAAACACCTTTAATTAATTTAGCCTCCTCCTTCCATGAATAGCATCCATATGGAAAATTAATAATGTGTTCACAGACTAATTAAAATGTTGACTAACTTTGCATTTCCTATGTCAAGTCTTATATAGAAATGGATCATTTATGAGCATAACAGTTGGATAGATTTCAGCTTTGAGTTTATTATTGGAGTATTAATGTCTTCTAATGTCTAAAAATATTAAGAAAAATATATTTTAACACATGTAGTCGCCCTTGATTTAAAGCAGCACTATGGGACTTTTTTTAGTTAATTAATCATCTTCTTAAGTAGATAAATGCTTAATTGAGTCATTAGCAGTGGAATTAATTCTTTATGCCCCCAGTGTGTGTGGACAGAATACCACACTTGAAATATCAGTCCGGGCACCCTCAGACTCACAAAATATTGTTAGAAGCAGGATGACAGTACATTTTGAAAAAAAAAATCTGACTTTACTTACCTTCATGGACATGACTACTTTTGTATTTGTGGGTTACTCTGATCAGTTTAGTTGAAAACTAATGCACATGGTGAGGGGAAGGAAAAACAGTCCATTTTTACAAGCATGTCCATTTATTTGGAGACAATATAGGGGGAGCTCTGTTCAGGAAAAGCAGGTTGTGTGTGTGTGCGTGTGTGTGTGTGTGTGTGTGTGTGT
The DNA here is from genome assembly GCA_027475355.1 of Coilia nasus. Classification (NCBI taxonomy): domain Eukaryota; kingdom Metazoa; phylum Chordata; class Actinopteri; order Clupeiformes; family Engraulidae; genus Coilia; species Coilia nasus. The sequence goes on from CM050219.1 coordinate 14,778,938, forward strand.
GTGTGTGTGTGTGTGTGTGTGTGTGTGTGTGTGTGTGTTTGTATGTCTCCTGTGTATGAAATCCCCTGAGAACATGCATGAAATTCTGCGAGAACAGACCCTGCACTATAATTATAAACATTAAGTGCACAACTGTTCTGAGTCCACTGGTGTGTATTTATGTTAGATAAAAATATAATTGTAAGTAAGCACATCAACAAACAAACAATTGAATAAATGAAAAAATGCCATGCCATGACCTCACCTGCCCACATGACCAACACCACCACGATAATGATCATCTCGCCGGTCTGCAGGTGTCTCGACTTGTCCAGCCCCTGCACAGTTGGGTCATCTGTGAGAATCGAGATCGAGAATCGGGGCTTGAGTAGAAGTAAAAACAAAAACAAACAGCCCCCCTTGTCATTGTGATTACACAGCACAGCACACAGTGTACACAGCGAAACTGACTCTGCATTTAACCCATCACACACTTAAGCAGGGGGCAGCCATGACAACAGCACCCGGGGAAGCAGTTTGTGGGGATGGTACCATGCTCAGGGTACCTCAGTGGCATTATTGGCATTTGGTGGATTCAAATCTGAGGTCCTACAGTCCCAAGTCCCATACCTCAACCGCCAGGCAACCACTGCCCCATGTAGACGTCTTTATTGTCACTATACAAGTACAGCAAGATGCTTCTCGGAGCAGGCCAACATATGCACAGAGCAGGAAGCAGTGGATGAAAGCAGTTAAATAGAATTTAGGTTGTAAACAATATGTACAGTGGTCCCTCATTATTCGCGGGAGATACGTTCTAAAAATAACCCGCGATAGGCGAAATCCGCGAAGTAGTCAGCTTTATTTTTTACAATTATTATAGATGTTTTAAGGCTGTAAAACCCCTCACTACACACTTTATACACTTTCCTCAGACAGGCACTGACATTTTCTCACATTTTTCTCTTCTACTTTCAAAGTTCAAACTTGCAAACATTGAACATTGAACTTGCACTTCAGAGTCACACAGCTAGCGATGGAAGATTTATGTAAATTTTACAAGCTGAGCACATTCTGTATGTACAGGATGTTGATTGACAATGTTCTACCGTCAGGGCACAGAACACAATGCTCTGTAAAAAAAAAAAAAAGCATGCACTAAAAAAAATCCACGAAACAGAGAGTCCGTGAAAGGTAAACCGTGTTATAGCGAGGGACTGTACAACTAAAAATATAAATTCGATATACCAACCTATCTAAAAAAATTACAGTCACAAACGTACCAGTTTTAAATAAATAAGACGCATGAGTATTGCACAGCAGCACAGTAGTGTTGCACGACAGAGTAGTATCGCAAGAGTAGTATCGCATGAAGTCCAAGACTATTGCACAACAGCAGAGTCATGTGTGACCTTGGATACCGTGTGACCAGAGTGTGCAGTCTGCAGACAACCTGCATGCACATTTGATTAGCGGTTCACTGCTAGCATTCCCAAGCACGTCTGTTTACTTTATTTTTTTGACAGGCTTTTAAATCTTGCTTAGAGCACCACTTTCAGGATGCGGTTGAGTTGGTCTGAAATGAAATTAAAGCTGGACTAATTTACTTTGCCCACATTTCCCCACAGGTTTTCCAAAGAAGGCTAAAGGAACACTGACACAGTAGTTATGCTTCGCTGCATGATATGAGTCTTCATTATTTGGTTTCCACTTACTATTGATAAATGTGGTTGTCCTATGATAGTAGCACTAATGTTTTATCAAAGGACAACAACTATGAGGACCCACACGGAGATAGTTGTGGCATGCCATGCATGCATTAGTAATCAGTGTGTTTTATTACTGCTGAAAGCGTTTCTAATTTAAAAATGGACACACACTTAAGAAAGATGGCAATTTTAATTAGGATGTAGAATAACAATGACCTTAATTTACCCAAAAAACATGAAGCAGCACAGGATGATCGAGCATACTTATGACCTTGGAACTGTCTTAGTCAAGGTTACAGATTAATTCAACGACACTACAGAGTGCATCTTTTCATATAAATAAGGGTTAATAGCAGCTTTCGTCCTACCCTGTAGAGACATTAAATGCTCTAGCCAGTGATACCACAGGCAAAATGAATCAGTTCAGATCTTCCTTAGCCTGGCTATAAGCCTGCCTATGCACCTCCGCTTGAATATTTCCTCCCTACAGTGGCAGTCTGGGTTTGCTTCCACTGACACAGATAACTCCAGTAAAATCTTTACCGGGCCAATTAGTGAACAGACAGTGTTCGTGAGCAATGACGTCGACTTTGTGCTAAATATGAATTGTAGTGCGTAGGCAGGCTTATAGCCAAGCTAATTGCTTGCGTCACAACCACATGTTAGCGATTGGGTAAAGGCAGATCCAATCGTTTCAGCCAATCCAATCCAAACTTCAGCAGAGTCTACACCTCCAGGCAGCAATCGTTTTTCAATGCAGCACTGCCAGACCCTCTGTACGAAAGGCAATGTCGTAGGAGGGGCTGGTTTACCAGGTTAGACCATCCTAGCCACTGGCACAAAAATATATTGGTACATAGCTGTTTATGACAATGGATAACACATTATCCCTTTAAATTGTTATCGCTATTTTATTTCATTTCAAGTGATGGCTTAGAGGAAGGAGCTATACAAAGGAATCTCTGTCCCAGGCAACATGACCACAGTTACTCTCCCACACACATACTGTGGAAAAAAAATGTTGTTGAACTTTAGATGAATGCCTTCTGAGCCCTTCTTCTACCTAATTTCTCAAACAAAAACAGACACCTGCCAGCCATATGCTCTAAGTGACAGCCACACCTTTAAGGAAAAAGACACCTGCTTAGCCAGACGTATCATAGGGCCCCTCTACCCTAGCCTGCTAGCATTTTTGTAGGAGGAAGAACCCGTGTGGAGTGACCATTCATCATAATCATTAATCCCCAGTTAAAGGGATTGACTTCATGCCCATTTCCTCCTCCCTAAGCCAATCCATCTTTTAACCCTGCGTGGAATTATTCCAGAGACCCACTCTACTCGATTGATCTCCAGGCCCCGGACAGGAAACACTATGGCTGGGGATGGGGTGGGCCAAGCTGGGCTGGGCTGGGCTGCTGCTTGCTTAGCTGGCTGGCTGGCTGGCTGGCTAGCTGATGTGAAGTGTCATAAATCGGGGCGCGGTGCCCGGGCCAATTACTGAGTGGGGCCGTTCGTGCTTGCCGCGTCTGGCAATTACAGCGGTAGATGCCATCACGCTCGGCGGCAAAGACGGGAGGGGGGGAGGGGGGGAGGGGGCAGGTGGCGGTGAATGACAGCCTGGGGGGGGCCTACGCTCATCGCCCTTTTCCCCGAATGAATATTTATACCGTGGGCTCATCGTGATGGTGATGGGAAAGGTGGGACAGAATTTTTCACGAGGCTTTCTGGGAATAAAAGAAAAATAAAAGAAAAAAGAAACAAAAAAAATGCAACCTAGCATGTGTTTCTCTGAAATAAGAGCTTGTACAAGAGGTTGAGAAAAAACAATGTTTTTGTCTTAAAAAAATATGCTTTCCTGTTCAGGTTGAATGGGTG
>CM050219.1:14785000-14857500 GCA_027475355.1 Coilia nasus
TAACCAATCAAATTTCGAGTTTGGCTCACAGGGCCAGCTAGCTGCCTAACAATAACGTCCATATTTTCCGCTCCTCTGATTAGAAGGTCTGCTAGAGGACAAATTCACCCAGTGAAAATTCATCTGCAGCAATCTGCATACATTAAATATATTTGATCTTTAACACCATTTTTCACACCCACAATGGCTGGCTAATCTGACTGAGTGTTAGGTAGGTGCTTGCATCGCTGCCACAATGCTATGAATGCTATCAAAAGGTTTGTGTTAGCCAGTAGGCAACGTATCATAAGTCACAACTAAAAAATAGCTTTAACATTCTAATTAATTTTGACCTGTTGCCTACTGTACGTAAAGGAAGGACAGTATTAACAAGATAACATACAGCTGTTTGTACTGTATCCCACATTCGAAGGGGAAATGGACAGTCTGTCACGCCACAGTCCTGTAGCATAAATAAGGGCTCGTGTAGGTCATCTTCCCAATCACATTTTCACACGTTTTCTGGTGAGAATGTTTTTGAGTACAGAGAAATGCTTTAGTTAAAACAAAATGTGCATGTAAATAGTCAAATGTGAGGTTAAAGGTGAAGTTATTGGTAAAAGCTTGCTGACATTTGACCTCTAAGGCCAAACTAAATGACACTCCACCCTACCCTGTTCCTGAAACAACATGCTGACTGATATAAATATTACATTTCTAAATTTTAATTGGCGACTGCAGTAATGTTTGAGTGCCCAAAGTGAAAAACAGCTGTGAGATCTTACAGGAGTTTTACTGTATTCACTGAGAAATGTAACGGATCATAACTGGCATGGCTTATCTAAGGAGCTGTTAGTGTATCTGACTGCGATGAGTGATGGACATTGTTGTGAATCAGCCCCTGAGGGCTACTCACATAGACACTAAGTGTGATACGGAGGAACTGACAACTTTGGCTTCAACACGCAGTCTGCCAAAGCAGGCTTTTCTCAGCCTTGTACACTCACCAAGTCTAGTAGTAGTAGCACCCTCAAGAATGTATGAATCAGGGAATCGTGTTAATCTGGACCAGTGATGGGCCAGGCGTTTAACTGATCTAGCTCAAGTGTGGCACTGCAGTAATACTAATACAAACTGGGTTTTGTAATGGCTACATTGCTACCTTGAACATACATTCACTTCTGCTACCCAAGTGCTAAGCGGTCCACCGTCCTTACATACATGTATAAGGGCTTGGTGCTTTACTTTTTTTTCACAGTGTTGATATTATCAACCTTTGTTAGCATACATTACATTACATTTAGCAGACGGTTTTATACAAAGTGACTTACAAAAGGAGGACATAATAAGCTAACAGGTGTAGAGGAGCACAGAGTAAATAGACTACACATATACACACAAGGAGATACATGTTTTCTGGGGCAGGGCCACTTTAGACACACCCATGCAATGTTTGTTCATGCTTGCTGTTACAGACAACCCTGTTTTGCATCGCAGACAAAGGAATTCTCCACATGGCAGCACACACAGTTCAGTACTTCAGTGTCCTCTGTGTAGATCCTGCTGTACTGTAGGTGAAGTCTTTGATACATAATGAATATTAATAAAACATAACTTTAAGAACCGTAATCATGAAGACACTGTGCTGCAGAGGTTTTCTGCAGGTGCTCAGCTAAATCGATAAACCCCAGATCAAAACTGTGGGTCACTGTTGAAGGTTATGAGTTTCCGCTGAGGAGGATGTGGGGCTTTTTCTCACGCCTGAGCCCCTAATTTGCATCTCCGCATCAGCAGGGGGTCTGAGGCAGCAGCTCCTGATTAGGCACTAATACTGTGACTTAAGGCCAGCCTGCAAGCAACATGAAACTGCATGGAAGCATGAAAGTATGGAAGTGGACACATCTGTTTTTCAATTTTCTCTGTCTGTCTGTCTGTCTGTCTGTCTGTCTGTCTGTCTGTCTGTCTGTCTGTCTGTCTATCTCTCTCTCTCTGTCCATCTATCTATCTCTGTATCTGCCTCTCTTCATTTCTCTATTTCTTTCTTCTTATAAGTAGGAATAAAAAAGAAGGTTAGAAGGTTGTTTTGTGGTCAAAAATTGTTATTGTGAAAAAACTGAGGAATGATCATGTCAACTAAATGTCTGTGTTGCAGCCTTTCGTAATAAACTAAAAGAAATGAAGCCAAATGAATTAAAGAATGCCTTACAGAGAATTAAGATTGATAGCATAAACGTAACATTTTGGAAAGTCTTTTATCATTACATTACAATAACAGTACGAATGTTTTCCATGCTTTAATATAACAGGTTAATTCCCACTGCACCTTTGAAGCATGAAGACTGAAAAGGAAGGAGACAGGCATTATTGGATATGACCTACACCTACACACCTCCGCAGTAAACACTTATTGTTGTTGCTCTATCTTTCTGTCCCACCCCCCCCCCCCCGCCCCTCTCTCTCTTTCTATTATCTCTCTCTTTATCTCTTCATAAATCTTTAGTTGCTGCTCCACCATCAAAGGTCTGTTGTATCCCTCTGCCATCCTCTGTAGAATAAAATGAAAACACACTTGAATGGATTGGTTGATCTTTTGACAGGCATGGGTCAGGCATGGCTTTTCTGCCTACAAAGTCCAGCTAAGCATTTTCTCTGAGAAAATGTGACGCCCGTTATTGACCCCCCCATTGAGTCGCTCCTGTGCCTTTCAGAAGGTAACCGACCTGATTTCAGTGCACACAGCGTACCATAAGCCATAAGGAAATTCTTTCACCCCTATTCTTTTCATGAAAGGTTGTCTCCAAGCGTGCCTTTTAAAATGGTACCTTTCTCAGTAACGACTGGATTTGATAAGTGACTTTTGGTAAAGTGAAAGAGAGAAAGAGGAAAAATCTCGCAGGATACTTTGTCACAGCTTTTGCTAGTGATGATGACTGATGTATTCAATATAGGGAGCTTCCTATTTCAAGTATTGATCTATTCACATTTTTATTGACCTTCACATTGCTCTGTCCTGGTATGAACTTTCATCAAAATTATAATGAAGCAGTGACAGACCCAAAAGGGGACAAATCTACCTCCTTCAACTCTTTTAGTTCTAAAAACATGGAATTCTAGACAACTAAGTAAACTATGCATTTTGTTAATATTTTTAGAGAAAATGGTTGCAAGAATGTCTGTAGGACTCTGGAAGTACTGTACACCCCACTCAATAGCTAGAACACTGCATAGTACAAAATGTGCTCTTTTTAAATCGGTGCGCATGTGTGTGTGTGTGTGTGTGTGTGTGTGTGTGTGTGTGTGTGTGTGTGTGTGTGTGTGTGTGTGTGTGTGTCTGTGTGTGTGTGCACGCGCATATACAGTATGTGTGTGCATATGTGTGTGTCGCAGGCACCAAGCACCACGTGCATTGAAGATGCATACACTCCTCTACCTCACCTACGCTTCAGCATGAAGGCTCCATTAATAATTAATGTGAAAAAGAGAGAAAAGTGTGTGTGCGTGTGTGTGTGTGTGTGTGTGTGTGTGTGTGTGTGTGTGTGTGTGTGTGTGTGTGTGTGTGTGTGTGTGTGCGTGTGTGTGAACCCTGCGAGGTGCTAACAGATGAGGAGGGGAGTCCTTGGGGAACCTGAGTGAGTTGAGCAGAGAAGACTCTCCCTCTCTCCATGGGATCCCCTCGGCATTTACAGCACACTGTCCCCTATCTCAAACATGCATTACGGGACACATCACTAATGTCTAACAGAACGAGGAGGGAGCGTAGTGAAGAATAACTGATTAGGAGGTGGAAGAAGAAGACGAAGAAGAAGAAGAAAAAAGAGGAGGAGGAGGCAGAGGAGGAGGAGGAGAAGAAGAAGAAGAAGATGATGAAGAGACTCCTAAGTCATTAGGAGATGCATGACAGCCCATCCTGGTACACTGAGGGATTAAAAGATGAAGAACAGTAACATATAACATACATCATGTCTTGCTGGGAAGACATCACAAGACCACGTGTTTGACCTCTCTCTCTTACTGTGTCTCTTTCTCTCTCTGTCTTTCTTTCTCTCTCTCTCCCTCTCTTTCTTGGTTCTCTGCTTTCCTTTGTCTCTCTTTTTCTTTTCCATTCGTTCTGTCTTTCTCTCTCGCTTTCAACCCAGCCCATAAACATCCCAATGTCCACCAAACCCTGGTGACTCAATGACTTATGAACATGAGTAAGATATCATTTGTCTTGTGTCTGGGACACTTTCCAAGTGTTGTTGTGTTCCAAATCTATCTCAATATGTGTCCCAGAGCTGTCTTTTCTCTCTCTTTCTCTCTCCGCCATGAATAAAGATTACCAAGTCTTAAAAAAATAGCCACAGGAGTGACTTTAAATTGGTGCTTAAGTTTATCCTAGAGTCGATTTCACAATTAAAGAAACTCAATGATTTGTGGAGAACCCCACAGTCTTGAGGGTGTTTTCCAAACCCCAGTCACCCATTTGCAAAAAGTGCAGTTCGTTAACCAATGATTAAGGAATCCTTGGGGAGGCGGATAATCAATCCCATTATTGTGGGATCTGTATTAGATGAGAGCTAGTTGCAGCCAGCTGTACCCCTAGAAATCAATGGAAAGGTGTGCACATCGAGACCACTGGTAAAACAGAAATGCAAAGTTGGCACATGCATGTATAATTTGCTCCTACAAGCATATTTACATATTCTAAAGTGGAACATTTTGATTCATGTTTGGGCAAAAATGAGCTAAATGTTTGTGTGTGCGCAGGATAGTGTGTGTGTGTGTGTGTGTGTGTGTGTGTGTGTGTGTGTGTGTGTGTGTGTGTGTGTGTGTGTGTGTGTGTGTGTGTGTGTGTGCGCGCGCGCGCAGGATAGTGTGTGTGTGAGGCTTGGGGCACTGTCATAAGTCCTAACAGTAGACCTGCAAATCACCTAGAAGTACCAAAGAAGCTGAATATAGTTTGCTGCATCAGGGGTAGGAATTGAGGGCAGTCTGATAGTTGTACTGGGCTTAGTCCAAGATACTTTATGCCTGTCACAACCCAACACTGATGTAAGGTGAAGACACTCTCTCTTGACAGACAGACAGACAGACAGACAGACAGACAGGCAGGCAGGCAGGCAGGCAGGCAGGCAGACAGACAGACAGACAGACAGACAGACAGACAGACAGACAGACAGATAGATAGATAGATAGATAGATAGATAGATAAATAGATAGATAGATAGATAGATAGATAGATAGATAGATAGATAGATAGATAGATAGATAGATAGATAGATAGATAGATAGATAGATAGATAGATAGATAGATAGATTCCTATATAAAAGTTAGGGCACCCTTAACAAAAACCATTGTTTCAATCCACAATTACATCCTCTTTTAAAACAGCAACTATATTTTGACTATTCCTTCAGCCGTGAAATAAGTTTTATTGGACCAACAGAAGCAATACAGTATGCTTCGTAACAATAACAGGCAGGAGAAAAGTCTTGGGCACCCTAATTGTTCATGACAGTGCAAGGAAGACCTGAAATATCAGCTTGTGGATGCTTCTTATAGCCACTGATAAGCACCTGAACTCTGGCTGCAGGAAGTTTGGACCGTTCTTCTAGTCAAAATGTCTTCCATTCAGTCAGGCTTGCTGGCTGCTGAGCATTGGCAGTCTACTTCTAATTATTTCAGGAAGTTTCAATGATTGTGAGGACTGCAGTGTCCATTGGAACAGTATGTGTGCCACTGCATGAATTCCTTCATAGATTTTGAACACTGCTTTGCTCAGCTAAAACAACCACTATTGGCATACCCTCAATCTTAGAGTAGTTCTTTAACATTGTCCTCAACAATCTGCTGGTACTGGGTGGAATGTATGCAACCCAACATTGACAAGGTGTGTAGTACCTCTGCTAATGACACAATCCTATAGCATGATGGACTCTGCACCAAATAGAGTTATGGAGGCTGCAATGCCTTCTCCTAAAATGCTATGATTTTTTTTGCCACACAAAGCTGTCTTGTTTTGACAAATTGTCTATATCTTAGCCATAATCTGGCCACAGTACATTATTCCAAAATGAATTTAGAAATTTTCTGGCTTGTTAGATTGAACGTTTTGCATACAGCAAGCCTTTTTTGATTATGATTTCTGATTCTGATCGCTCTTTCACTAATTTTGGCATGGCTTAAAATCACAACATACCAGGACAACAATAACCTGTCTATGTAGCTCCAGATTTTGCGGGGTCTATCATGCACCACTCCCACGTAAGTGAAACTCATATGTGGGTGCATGAGCTACACTGCATACAGCTATACTATTTTTTTCCCCCCGGGACAGACCATTAAACACCGGGACAATCAGGTAAAACAGGGACAGGTGGCAACAGTAGACTGAAGGCTCACCTTGGTTGGAGCTGTTGGAGGGGAAGCGGTCAGACTTCTTGAGCGTGCGGAAGTGCACGCGCTGGCTGGCCTGGCTCTCTCCGTACAGGCCGATGGTCTGCACCTGCACGATGTAGTCCGTCTCCTCCTCCAGGTCCCAGAGCACGCAGGCCCGACTGGTGGTGTTCACCTCGCGGATGAACCGCTGCGTGTGCCTGTCCTGCCGCTGGACAACACAGGGGAGGAGAGGACACATGAGGAGAGGGTAAGTGTTATGAAGACCATGTAGAAGTGCTATGTTCATCTAGTATATGACCATATATGGTAATACCAGAGGTCATGTGACTTCTTCCTTTTATTTCTGTTTGAAGTCACGATTGTTGTCGGTTAGTTTGTAGTGCATTAGTTTGATTGCGTGTGTCCATGTAGAAAACCACACATACTTAATTATAACTACAACAAGGAAACTGCCAAGATTAGCCTGTTTATGAAGGGCTGAAAATATAAGAAATCAACAATAATCATTGGCTATTTAGGGCATGCAGTACGATATTCTTATCATACCGTATGACCCTCAGTGATCATACACATACCCGTACTATCCCTCTCTTACAGTAAGGAAGGAGAGAGAAAAAAAATACAATGGAAGAAATTACATCCAGCTACAAACTACTGGTTCTAAATGTGTTTTTCATAGCTGTGTTGTGGGTAGTTGGGCTGTATCCTCCTTTTGTAAGTGGCTTTGGATAAAATCATCTGCTAAGTGTAATGTAATGTAATGGTAAAAAAGAGATGGAGATTTTGAAAAAAAAAAAAAAAAACTCTAGCAGAAACACCAGCAGGCTTTTGTCTTGCAGTCTCATCATTCCTGCTCCTCAATACAAGGGTTTCCCTGAGTTACACTGGATGTAACTGCCAGACAGTTGAAGGCATTTATTTTATGTTTTCTTGTTTATATAAGTATTTTTATTTGTTAATATATTTTGTGTTTTATTTTGTGTGCTCATATTTTGTAAGAATAGTTTCCCAATGGCCCTGTGCATGTGTACTGGGAGCAGCTATGTGTTGCAGGGGGAAATTTTGTTAGTGGAATACCAAGAAGAAGATGGCAAGTCATGGCACTGGGAAGCTTGTGAGGGCTTAAGTTAAGTATGTTAAGGTGTTACGTGTTTCAAGTGCAAGGGTGTTTAACATATTTTGTATCTGTCATTTGAACAGTATGCAATTTGGTTTTGTCTTCTTTTTTAGTTCTCACGGTATGTGAGATGTGTATGTCTGTATGTGTTCAAACATACATAATAAACAGCCAGTAAAAATAACTTTGCTCGTCGTTACTTCCCGGAGGGAGCTACACTAGAGAAGGGTCAGCCTGCTACGCAGTGTGCTGACTGTCGACCCAACAACAGAACACAGCAATCACTTACAACCCGCAGGAAATGAAGCCATTGAAGTACAATCGAAGTTCTCTGTTGCAAACAGAATGGGCACTTTTTATCTTGTAGCCATTAATGATGATATAAATTTGATTTATATCAAAACAACAAAGATAATATGCAGGCAAATCAATCATGGAGATTGTTTTTTTTTTTTGAAGACTTCATACATGTTTCAAAAACAACATAAACAAAAATACACAGCAGCAAATAGCTGTGCAAATTTGACTCAATCTTAAAATAATCCAGTCCTTTTCTAACCGCCTGACACAACAGGAATTCAGCCCAAATTTGACACAATGCCATCATTGCTAACAATGTTTTTTGCAGCATTGGGCCAAAATGTTAACATCAGGAACAAACACATCTTTTCATATGACAAAACTGAGGAACAATGATGTGACATTTAGCCCCATGACACCGACAAAAAATATAGCTTGTCAGAATGGCTTGCACTTTCCTGCCTAGACTGCTAATTCCCATGAGGGGTTCCTTTGTGTTGACATTGATTAAGTGAATGGTGTTTTTTTTTTTTTTTTTACTTCCATATGTAAATACAGCAAAGAGAAAGAAAGATGCTGTTGTTGCTGCTGTCAGGTGGTGTAATAAAATAAGGAAATAATTCTTATATAATAATACTTCTTCATGCATTTACTAACTCAAGTTCTCAGTGTTCAAATTGTCAGTTTTCTCTTTGTCACACTCAGGAAGAGGTCCACAACTTTTGTCTTTCTTTTGTTTTTACTTAATAAGTGGAAATAGAACATCATCAGCTTACTATGTACATAACACTTCTATACCCATGACTGATGCTTTCTTCACCCTGTTCTCAGACTGGACTAGAACAAAATGCAAGAGCATGGACAAATGATTGATTGGGGTCAAATGTCTGATGTTGCCCGGTTCCCCAACCAAGACATGGTATGGTTGTCAAATCTAACATGGTGACCATCGAGAAAGACACAAACAACATATGGATGCATGCATAAGAGTTTCTCAAAGCGGCAAAGGAACATTTTTGTTTAGGCAGTGTGTCTGAACCACCCACACATTCTCTGCATATGCAAGATGCAAGTCTTTTTGCCAGTTCTGGACAGTTGGTTTTGTAAATGTTTAATCTGTCCTGTTCTTAAGTCTTCATATTTTTTAAATTTAATCACGTCAGCGCATGCATCGGCTGGCACAGACTCTCTGAACACTTTTGGTACACCACGTTTCTTTTTCTCTCTTTCTCTTTCTCTTTCTCTTTCTCTCTCTGTCTCTCTCTCTCTCTCTCTCTCTCTCTCTCTCTCTCTCTCTCTCTCTCTAGAGAGGAAGATGTTGGGTTTGAAAGCTCTTTCAGCTGGCTGTCTGCACCTCAAGCAAGCCGTGTCTCCTGCTTTACCCGTACCCAGCACTCCCTCTCCACCGTCCACCCCCTACGGTGTCCTCGAGGTGCGCTCTGCACGCCATTTCACAGGCTTGATGCGGAAATTCATTTAGTCTTCTCCTTCAAATGAATAATGCATTGATCAGGGGACACAAGACCCCAAGCAAATTACTGGGCCTATAGACATCTAGTTGCGTAACATTCAGAACAGCTCAGTGTATAATTGCTTTCAGATGTAGAATGTGTTCTATCATTTAATACTGCATGTGTCCTGGATAGCCCTCTGAATAAAAATAAACCTGTTTATCCCCAACAATTGACAGCAATAAAAGTTCTAAATTTCCAGCTAAGTTATTATAAGGCCATTTATATTTTGCATTTTGTCTTCTGAAAAGCAACAGTACAGTACCATTTACTGTACAGTACGTTTAATCGCATAATATATTGACTGCTTCTGTTAGTGACAAATAGTTCTTCAAAAACATTCACAAATATGTTGTGTTTTTTATTGTTGAGGGCAGTCAAAAATTCAGTTAGAATTACTGCCTTATATATGGGTTAAAGATGTCAAGATAGATGTAGAGTGTATCAATGTACTGTTAAATACTGTACAGTGATGCATTTAACCAAACTTGTAGTAATTAAGTGGTTAGGTTGTAAAATGAGTTATTTAATATGCTTCTGCCAACGTTTTACACACCACACAGTCTTCCATGTGTGTGCCTTACCTGCTGTGTGATTGAGAAGCCAATTATGATGTCACCTTCCGGAACCTCCCAGGTGATAGTCGCCGAGTCGGCCTTCAGATGCATGACGGACACATTGACAGGCGCCGGTGGCCGATCTGCCGGAAAAGACAAGCCGAAAATTGACCAATCAGTCACCTTGGTGTTTTTCAATGTGTGTGTGTGTGTGTGTGTGTGTGTGTGTGTGTAAAGCCTGTGTGTGTGTGTGTGTGTGTGTATGTGTGAGTGTCTGTGTGTGTGTGTGTGTGTGTGTGTGTGTCCAGGAGGCAACGCTCACTGCTGACACAAAAATGTCCCATGGCATGTACTGCCTGCAGAGCTATTTCCCTGCCTTGTTTTCCAAGCAAACGTGTGTGTGTGTGTGTGTGTGTGTGTGTGTGTAAGTGATGTAAGTGTGTAAGTGAGCACTGAAACCATCTCCGATCTCTGTTTTGATCTGGCTAATGCTAACACTAGCACTGCCTTGTGCATGGCCAAGACACATCAAAGCCCGCAGCCTACAACAGCACTTCTGTTTAGAGCTGCAGTGCAATAAACATTAGTGTTCCGCTGGATCCGATTCGGGTCACGGCTGATGCAATTAGCCTACTTATTTTCTGCAAACGGCTCAAGTCTACCGGTCTGAAATATGTTGCCTCGCGTCTTGTTTGTATTTGTTTACGTTCCTCTGTCTCCCTCTCTGCGTCTTGCCTTGCCTCGCTCTTTTTTCGAAATGGTCTGCGTCTGGTGCCAAGAAAGCTTTCCAATCTGGCACGGCCTCAGTAGGATGTAAAACACTCGGTTTGGGTCACGTTTGCCATCCCGTGTTGGGAGAGTCGGGGATGGTGGAGGCGGGGGGCGTGGTGGGGGTGATGGCAACAGGGGCCTGTGGAGGTGTGTCTAAAAGCAATCTCAGTAAAACATCCAACGATGGTTTATAGGGTTTTAATCCCTTTCTGGGCCAACCCTTCATCCGCCATCAGCTGCTTCCTTTTTTCGTGGATTTTGGCATAAACCCCCCTGTACCCACTTGCCTTTTATTTTGCTTTCACAAAATGTGAATTCCCTAATGTGCAGTTCCTCTGCTCTGTCCATATTCAGCTTCTCCTCCATCCGTAGACTGAACTGCTGACTCAAAAGCATATGTTAAAACGCCTCTTCAACAGAACAGACAACAACAGAAAAACAGACCTACAGTACAGGCCAAAAGTTTGGACACAACTTCTCATTCAATGCATTTTCTTTATTTTCATGACTAGTATATAAGACATGTTTTAAGTTATTTCACACTTTTTTGTTAAGTACATAATTACCTCCAAGAAGGTTATGTTTTTGACGGCGTTGGTTGGTTTGTTTGTTTGTCTGTCCATTAGTTAGTTTGTTTTTTGTTTGTTAATAGTGTAACTGTAGAAAGTTCTGGACAGATTTCGACGAAATTTTCAGGATAGATCAGAAGTTGGCTAACTTACAACTGATTAGTTTTTGGTGGTGATCCGGATCACCGTCGGGATTAAGAATTTTTTTTTTAAGAATTCTTCACCATTGCGAGATAGGGCCAATTTGGACATTATTGCTCATAACTCTACAAATAATTCTCAGAATGCTCATTAACCCATGTGTTCATTCACAGTTTTGATGCTTTCAGTGAGAATCTACAATGTAAATATTCATGAAAATAAAGAAAACGCATTGAATGAGAAGGTGTGTCCAAACTTTTGGCCTGTACTGTGTGCCACCATCCCCTCTGCTGACACTGACGAGGACAAAGAAAAAAGAGGACGTACATCTGTGGAAGACTGAAAAGTGGGCCAAAAATGAACGAGAGGGCCTAGGCTTGGGGCATCTGTCTGCCCCATATTCTGCGGCAGAGAGTTCCTTAAATGCACCTTGGTGTCCACTTGACAACCGAGTACATGCTGATGGAGGCCCGCTTTTGCCAAGCTGCTATCGAGCACTCTATCATGATTTAGCAGAGCAGTAGACAAGCTAATTAGAGTACCACAGAGAGTGGACAGCAGAGGAGAGAGAGATAGAGACAGAGAAATAGATAGAGACAGAGAGAGAGAGAGAGAGAGAGAGAGAGGGGTGACATTCATAGCTCACCATGAGAAGTCACAAAAGTGGCATAGGCCTGCTGAGTTGACACCAGCTGACTCGACCGGGGTGGAGTATTTTTAAAAACCAATGACCAGACAGAAGTCTAATGGACTTTGGACTGGTGTGTATTATAGTAGGTCATATGTGAAAGGACAAAAAAATCTCTCTCTATCTCTGTCACTCTCTTGCTTACTCACTCTCTCTCTCTCTCTCTCTCTGCATGACTGTACTGCTTTAGTGAAAATGCTTCCACTTAGCCATATTATGCAAAGACTGGTCTGAAACGATGACTTACAAAGGAGCCTATTTATGGAGATGGTGGGCTATACCGGAATGCTGTGCGGTGCAGAAACAGCACTGAGGTATCTCCTCAAAGTGTCCAATGCACAAGAGTTAAAGCAGCGCATCTTGGTTTAGAGGTAATTGCCTCAGCAGTTGTTGCTGGCATTACCTTTTTAATGATGGCTCATTTTAAATGGCTTATGGTCCACAATGGCAAGATGGGGGCAGCTACACAGTTTCCTCTCTCTCTCTCTCTCTCTCTCTCTCTCTCTCTCTCTCTTCCTTTTCCCTTCACACCCTCATCATCCCATTTCTATGTCACCTCTTCTGTGTCAAGAGGATACGGCTAATCCCCCCACCCCCAGTCAACACCGCACCGAAGGGTCAGGCTAGGAGTCACCACCAGCAGGTATCGTTCCATCGATCAATCTCGGAGGAGCACCGCTGGGGGTGGTGGTGGTGGTGGTGGTGGAGGTTGAGGTCATCCCATCGGGGTCAGGCCCGTCAGTCAATACCTCTCACTTTCTCACAGTCTGCGGTTTGTTTTCAGAGTCGTGGAGGTCAGGGTAAACCACGCTCCCATTGTTTGGCGGCCCAGTGCCAGCGACAGGCCTGACAAATGGAGCCCAGATGCCACACTGGGCTGTGACTGAGGCTCAGCTGAGTGAGGAAGAGGAGGGTGTGGTGGTGCTGGTGGTGCTGGTGGGGGATGAAGGTGTGTTGGGGGGATTGTGAGCATCACACAGTTCCTCTAATGATGGCCCCAGGTGCCATTGTTCCAGACTGTTTCTGTGCCACAATGGTATAAATAAGGCCAGAAGAAGAAGAAGAGGAGGAGGAAGAGGAGGAATAAAAGGAGGAGAGGAAAAAAAGAGGAAGAATCCGGGTCTATATAGAAAGGCTATTATGCGTTCTGACGAACAATGATATACCTATAGTATATTAAAACACCACAAGTGAAACAGCAGGGAATAAAACATGTCAGAATAAGCTGAATACTGTTAGCCTGGTAAACCCGCCCCTCGTACTTCATTTCATTTCGTGCAGAAGGTCTGGAACAGAGACCGTCAGAAACGATTTGCTGGAGGTGTGGACTCTGCTGAAGTTTAAAAAAAGTGCCTCTGCCTTTACCCAATCGCTAAAGCCTGGTCGTCACGTATGCAATTAGCCTACCTACGCACTACAATTCAAATGTAGCACACAAGGTCAACGTCACAGCTAACGAACACACCCTCTGTTCGCTGATTGGACCGTACTTTCTGCGACTTGCCAAATGCTCCTCAAGAGACTCCGGTCCAGACCCTCTACACGAAATGAAATGAAGTACGAGGGGCGTGTTTACCAGGCTAGAATACTGTATCCTCAAAGATGAAAAGTTCAGATGTGTCTAGACTAGGTGGCCTATTTAAATTCCTGTCTTAGACTCACAGCTTTTCAACTAGGGTTTTCGAAGAGGACATTCAAAGAGGACATTCAAAATAATTAGAAACAGAGACATAGTGTATACTGTACCTTTCCTTCAATGATGAAAAATGAAAACGGTACGTAAAAAAATATTCTCAGTCAAAAAAAAGGATAAATTGTAAAATGATACTGTGTGTCTCTTGAGCTGCTCATTCCTATTAGAAGTGACAAGAGGAGCCAGAAGGTGGATTGTGTATGAGATCATCCATATTACAGAAGCCAGACTGACACAGATAGCTCATCTCCTATTCAATGCGCAGTAATTGGATTTTGGAATGTCATTATAAGATTGTCATATTTCATGAAAATAATGTAGCAGGGCCTTTATTTATTTATTTATTTATTTTGAAGTCATGACCTGCCTTGCGGAGAAGGTAATAATTCCTAACAGCTCCTAAGGTGAACAAAGATTATAAATATGTATGCTGTTTGTTTAATATAAACTCAATTACCAACAACCATTAGGATCAGATATCCTAGGGCTCTTTGTCCAATAGAAACTGCAGCAGTTGCTGTATTAGTGTTGTATTTCAAGGCCGATGCTGATAGTCTCTTTCCGTCTATGTTACTGCTCACTGTGGAACTACCTCTTATCGAAATTCTTGGGCAGCCAAGGCCCAAAGGCCTCAGTGATTTCTTATTAAACCAGTCCGATCAGGTGTTGCTCCTGGAGGGACTTGAATCCTCTGTTCTCTGTCTCACTCCCCCTGGCTATATGTATCTCCCTTTCTCTTTCTCTTTGACTCTGTCTTTTTTTCTCTCTGTCTCTCTCTCTCTCTCTCTCTCTCTCTCTCTCTGTCTCACTCCCCCTGGGTATATGTATCTCCCTTTCTCTTTCTCTCTCTCTCTGTCTCTCTCTCTCTTTTTCTTTTTGTCTCTCTTTCTCTCTCTCTCTGTCTCACTCTCCCTGGCTATATATATATATGTCCCTTTCTCTTTCTCTCTCTGTCTCTCTCTATTTTTCTCTCTGTCTCTCTTTCTCTCTCTCTGTCTCACTGCCCCTGGCTATATATACCTCCCTTTCTCTTTCTCTCTCTCTCACACTCTCTCCCTCTCACTTCCTTCTTTACAGGACATCCATCAGAGCTTTGCGGTGACATTTACACATTGCACAAACACATCCACTCCGGCACCAGAAAAGCTCATTGTCCTCTGGGTAATGGGTGTTACACGCGTCCGCAAGGAGCTGTTAAGAGCACGACCGCATGCCGGTGATGCGTGGGTATTAACACACACAATCACACACACCCACACACACACACACGTACAATCACACACACAGGCGCACACACACACACACACTTGTACAATCACACACACATACACACAAACACTCTCTCTTCTCATTCAGAAAATGATTGTTTGGTTAGAGCTGAGATGGGAGTTATGGTACTACTTAAGGCATCTGGTGGCTGCAAGCCTGGCTAAGGATGCTTTTGAATTAGCTGCAAGGGCTTCGCATTAGATTGGGGGGGACAAGGTTAAACACCTCCATGTAAGAACACAGTAAACTACAAATAGCACCACTAAATGGCATTCACAAAAGTAAATGCTATATTATGTCATCAGCGTAATACAATACCAAACCGTTTTTCTGTCTTTTATTATTTACGAGCTGACGCCAGTGTTATTTTTTTGTTTGTTTTGTTTTTTGTTTTTTTTTCTGAGGGGATGTGTCTTTTTCTTTGGGGACTGATGCCAGTCTCACATTATGTAACAGAGCAGCACAACACAGGTCAGCCCAACAGCCTGACGCCGGGGCTGGTAGTGTCTGTCCTGCCAAGGTGAATCATGGGACGGGGCTTTGCATTTTCACTAACACTCCCTTAGGTTTCTCTCAAAAGCCTTCTAACATAGAGTGAGCTTGGCAGTGGGCTCTCAAAATAGATTGTGTGTCTGTGTGTATGTTTGTGTGTGTGTGTGTGTGTGTGTGTGTGTGTGTGTGTGTGTGTGTGTGTGTGTGTGTGTGTGCGTGTGTTTGAATGTAAAGGAGAGAGAAAAGGGGGCGGGGGTAAGTGGGTGTCTGCATGTGAGTATGAGATTGCACGTGTGTTTAAGGGTGTGCGCATGTGTACACATGTCCATGTGCATGTTTGTGCTTTGATAAGTTAAGCTGTGGGGTATTTGTGCAATAGGAATGTATTTAGATGCCATATAGAAGTACAATAACAATCTATAATATAGATATAAAATAATCTATAATTTAGATATAAAATAAAACCACCAAAAAGGGGTGCTTCTGGCTACTCATAAGTTGCGCCAATGTCTATATTACAAGCATTAGCTGCACAAATACCTGTCTAAGTAATGTGAAAAAAGGCTAAATCACATTGCTATGGCTTTTATATAACAGTTTTACAGTTAAGATCAAACTGATGCAGAGAAATCGAACGTAGTCTACTATGGCCATATACAAAAATGTATTAATACACTCGTTAACCAGTTGTACTATTACACTGCTATTTTGTTATTTCAATTTTCTATTTTAAACTGCAATGTCAATCTACACTACAACATAAGTCATACCAAGTAATGGTAATATTTAATGGTGTTGATGGTTATCCCTACTTATGATAGTACGGCAATAGTAACAGTAATAATATTTGGTGCCAAACAGCAAAGGGTATATAATACTAGTGTGTTGCTCACAAACAAATTGGTTCTTTTGAATAAATCTTCGAAACGAACTGTTTTCCCATGTCTGGCTCTCATTCATTCTTTTGGTTAGTGTTCACAATAGTCAAAGCTGTCACTGAGCACTCTAGTCTGGCTGTGGAAGAGAGAGTCAGCCAATAATTGTCTTAAATTGTTCTTATTATGACCGCCGCTAGCGGTCCCCGATTTTCCGTCAACGATTTCCGGGACACTGGAAGTACGGGGGACATGAATCTTTGTAGGCATGTAGCCCTAGAACTTTTTGAGCGACTAGAAGCTTTTGGTCCCCAAGGGCCACCCCCCCCCCCCGCTGTGCCAGTGTCCGTCAAAGAGGGGGAGACCGGCAAAAGTTTTTGCTGAATAACTCAATGAACGTTTCACCCAATGACATGAAATTTTTGTGATATGTCGGTGTTACAGAGATGTATCGACTCATTTGAAGCATAGCGCCACCTAGTGATATGGGTAAATGCAAAACTTGGTATTTTGAGTTGCCAATATCTTGGACCGAGAAGGTGGGAACTGCACAAAATATGTCATGCATGATCACCACAAAGACCTCACAGCAATTTTATATGCCATAAAATCTGGTCCATAGGGGGCGCTGTAATTGTAAAAAAATTAATTTTGCCTATTATCTAGAGAATGCTAATGTTTACAACAACTTTTTTTTTATCGTGAAATCGTCATAGGCCGTTCATGTGAATCTCACCAAATTTGGTATATGTCATCTACAGACAATGCTGACAAAAAGTTATCAAAGGATTTATCTTGAGATAAACCGTTTCGAAGTTACACGTCAATGAACATTTAACACGTAGCTTAAAATTCTTCAAAAGTCCATATCTTGGCTTTTAATTGCTCAAATTTGGTCAAAGTTGACATGCCATCTCTAAACAGCTTTGTTTTCATGTGTACTACATTTTGTGACATTTCGTCATAGGGGGCGATGTTTATTGGCGAAGCTAGGTGTCAAAAAACAGTTTTTGTTAAATAATTCGTCAACAATTTTGCCCAAGACAACTATTTTGTGTTAGTATTTCGGTGTTACAGAGACGTATCAACCCAGCCCATAAACACTCACTTGAAGCATAGCGCCACCTAGTGATATGGGTAAATGCAAAAATTGGTATTTTGAGTTGCCAATATTTTGGACTAAGAAGGTAGGAACTGCATAAAATATCTCATGCACGATCAACACAAAGACCTCTAAAAGCACAGCACATGCCAAAAAAATTGGGCCTATAGCAGCCGCTGTAATTGTACAAAATCTCATTTTGCCTATTCCTTTCAGAAATCACTCCTACACACTATACAAACACACACAATGTCATTCATTCAAAACCCACATTAATGCCCACTTCCAGGAAATAATTTCCACACAAATTCTCACCTCACAACACTGCTCTTCCACACACTCATCATACCAACAGTTCCCACATTTCAATACACTGCGGCGGTCATACCATGTACCGCTATGCGGTACATCTAGTTGATTTCAAAAGCATTAAGTAGGTTATTCTTTACAGATCGATGGCCTCAAACGTTCTTGTCCTTTCAGCCAATGAAGCACAGCAACCATTACCAAGAGTATACAAATCAGTCATAATTTGTGAATGATAGGAAAATTCTGACCATCACTAATCTCACTTCTCACTAATTACTGTTGAAAAAATGTTTTGTGTACAAATCACTCAGCTCAAAAGCCTACTGCATTGACATATCATAGACTCTTGGTGTTGTGAAAGTATTTGGAGAAATGAAAGAGACAAATCAATCATAGGTTTGTTAATGTTTCGCAGGTCTCATTCTTTTTCTCTCTTGTTCTTTGAGGTGTGCGCAGGACACGTCATTCGACTGAACGAACTGAACAAACAATTTGTTTGGATGAACTGAATGACAAGAACTAGTTCCCAGCAAAGAATCTTAATGGCCATTACTACGTAATACTGTGTGATTGGGGACTTCT
The DNA here is from genome assembly GCA_027475355.1 of Coilia nasus. Classification (NCBI taxonomy): domain Eukaryota; kingdom Metazoa; phylum Chordata; class Actinopteri; order Clupeiformes; family Engraulidae; genus Coilia; species Coilia nasus. The sequence goes on from CM050219.1 coordinate 14,803,335, forward strand.
GGTGTTGATGGTAATCGCTAGTTATGGTAGTACAGTAATAGTAACAGTAATAACAGGTGTGGCAATATAAAAAATGTGGTAACTAGAGCGGGGCGATATGGAAAAAATAATGCCCATATTCCCATATCGTCCGATAACAATTTTTATCACAATTTTTTTCCCAAGAAATAACAGTTTAAGAGCCTCTGAATTAAAACCTGTCTTTTAAGACACCAACATATCTCACATACCACTTTCCTCGCTCCATGCCACTTTGGCCATAAACAAACCATCGCCACACATGATAACCTGTCACAGATCGCAGTGGTGCAGGGAAAGGTAAACCCTGCCATGTGATTGATTAAAAATGCCCAAGGCTTATCATTGCGATTGACCTGAATTTCATCACAATCACGATTTGCAAACGATTAATTGCCCAGCCCTAGTGATAACACTTTATTTTACAGTTTCTTTTTTAGTGTATCTACATGTAACAACATGTAATGTTATGTACTTACACTGTACATACCTAACGCTAACCTAACCCTATGGTGCAGTGTAAGTACATAACGTTACATATTGTTACACACTATGTTACACTGTATCTAATTGATAAAAATGAAATAAAGTGTAACCACAAATGTACTATAATGCCAGGTGTGATTGGGACTTGTGACAGATTGCTGACTGGATGTAGGCCATGTTTCCTGTGAATCTGTGGCAATGGGATGAAGACTCGGGCTTATCACGTTATGAATCACAGCACCCTAGCCATTACACTATAAGATCATATTGATGCAGAGCGATGACCTAAAATACCAAGTGTGATTGGGACTTAGGATTGCTGGCTGGATGTAGGCCGTGCTTCCTGTGAATCTGGGGCAATGGGATGGAGACTGTTAGGCCTCTGAGGTGTCTGCTCCCGTCTGACGATCGCTCCTCTGCTTTGCTCGCTGTCTCACAGATGGTTGGTTACCATGGAGTTTCTTTCTCCCGCATTCAAATCTTTCGCCTCATATCTCCAAAACAGACCTTTATAACATCTGGCCACGTCCCCATAAATTAAACTGAAGCGAGGCCTTGGCAGAATCTGGCGTTTGTTGGCCACTCAATAAACTTCCGTGCCTGTCTCCCCTGACACCCAGTCACAGTAAATCACTGCCTGTGTGTTTGAGAATGACAATTAACTACATAATAATGGCAGGATTTTTTGCTGTGATAGAAAGATGGAAGATGGAGGAGACAGCTTGTGGTTATATAAGTTTTTGGAAGCTCATTGTGTTCTGTCATAAACACACTGGGGGATACAGCGGGAGTGTTTCGAATCAGAAATCCACTTGCTGAGACAATATTGTTCTGCCGCCAACCTTGTGAAATTATGTTTGATTAAACTCCAAACACCAGAATCAAACGTTTTTTATGTGACAAACTCTTTCATGTGTAAAGGGGTACCAATTGGTTTTTGATCTGGTTGCTGAATCATTCTTTAAATAAGGAATGGTGGGTCATGCAATCAAATGAAAAAAGCAACTCAAATTTAATTCTGTCAACTTGTATTGTAGTATTAAGCCACACTTACTCATACTATTGTACAATCTACTGTTATGAATGCCAGTAAGAGCTCACTGATTCAGTTCAATAATCTAAAATTAGGGTAAAGAGCTTGAATGACTGAATAATTGTACCTATATTGTGATAGCACAAAGCACACATATTCCAAATGCTAAACTCTGGGATCTGGACAGTGGAACCAGTGAATGATAGTCCACATACTAGATGGTTCTAAAACAAATATCTGAAAAAGGGCTTAGGCCCAACACACCACATCAAGGCCTTGGGAAAAAAAGGTTTAAGTTGATGCATATAAGATTGTTGAGCTGTGCTTTTTAATAAATACTTGGACAATGTACTATGAGCCTATGAACGTGTCTAAAATGTGTACTGACTATTCCAGTATTTCAGCAACTATGACACTATGTCCCAACAGTGATGCTAACAGTATGGAGGCAGAATCCTAAAAAGCCCAACTCTATACTTCCTCCTCTTCCACTAACCCAGACAACTTCCACACCCCCTAGACCAGCTCTTCCTCCCCATGGGCACCCGGGCACACTGGCTGTACTTGACAGATCCAGAGATGGGCCGGCAGCCTCCTTCATCTCACAACACAGAGGCTCTAAGCTCAGCCTGGCATCTCTCAGGATTTGCCCCTGAGCCCTGACCAACACACACACACACACATACACACACACACACAAGAACACACACACACTTCCCCTACCCCTACCCCCACACTCCCATCACTATGCGCAGAGCGAGCTGCTTTGGGATGGAGAGATCTCTGACCCTCAACCCTTGCCCTTCAAGCTAATTATGAGCCACAGAGTGCCGACTGGCTCTACCCGTGTCCTTACAATGGAGGAGCTTTGTTTAGGCGACACATAGTTAATCAAAGCACCTTGAGGGAATACATTGGTCGGAATGGGATTTGGGCAAAAGGCATCTAAGAATTTGTTGTGACACTGGATGATATGTAGTAGCAATGCAGGGAAACAGATTGTGCTCATCTCTAACTCGTTTTTAATGTTCAGGCTTTGCTTAATTAAGTTTGGCTAATTGAGTGGTTTAAGGGTAATTCAAATAGCTCATTAAATCCAACATCCAAGTGAGCAGCACACCAGGTAATGTGTCTCTACTGCATGTGCGATGTTGATGAAGGCGTCTCTGTGACCCTTTCATGGCTGCACACTCTAAAAATAGCAACTCACTGTGCATGTACTGTCTCTGGAGTCGCAGTTTACCCATAAAACGCCAGATCCAAACCTGAACACAAACAGTAGGTGATGAATGTGATTTATCAGAACATGTCACTCGTTGTAAGAGAGTTGTAAGGAATAACACAGACTGTACTGTGTGGACTTCAGAAAAGGAGGTCACCTTTCATTTCTTTGTTATGGTGAATAATTCTACCATTGTGCTTCAGAACAGAGATTATTTTCTCTATTGCCATTGACCTGCTCCTGTTTTTTTCCACAAAAAAGGTGTGTGTCATCATCACATCTCAGAGCCCTGTGTGACCCCTGCAGCCAAGATGACTCACAAAAGAGACACATTTACATGTTCACTGGAAAATAACCTCTTGTGAATTTCAAAGGAGTGGGGGATCTTTAATTTGCTAATTTGGCCGTCTTTAGCACAGTTGTGCAGAAGAGGCCCTAGCAACAGCTGTGACATTGCAGATATCACACTGGTGGGGCTGGTCAGGCGCACACTGGTTAACCTGTGTTATGTAGCCTACCTTGTAGCTGCACACATGCCATCATTTAATCTGATGTGGAAAACTGATTATACATTTGGCTCATTTCAGTTAATGGTTTGAAAACTGTGGTAAATGTATGCTTCCCAAATAGACAGAACTACTTCATTGAAGCATCTGCACTTTGACTAAACATCTACACATCTACCTAGCCTAGCCTACATCAAATTTAACTTTGCAAACCATTACCAAAACCCTTACCCTCTGTTAAATTGCGTCGAACAAAAATATGGTAGAGAAAGGTTATGCGTAGGTAACAGTGGGCTTGAATTAGCTCCGCACTTTTCTTGACAGCACCTGTCAAAATATGCGCGAGGTAATTAGAAATGCATTCTTGTCCCCTATTCAGAAGCAAGCGCGAGGAGCAGCTCGCGGCGCACGGAGCTCTCACTTCAAACGGGAGGGATGCCAAACCGCAAGCCTACTACTCGGTACCAATTCAAAGAAACCGAGTGAAATCCCAGGTGACTGTCACACAACTGAAGGAAGGGGGGAGGACGAATCTCTTCACAGAGATCTAAGGCTGAGGCAATTCTTTCTTTCAAAAGCTTTTCGGGCAAATGTATTTCTGAAAATAGGGTTGTCCGAACAGTTTTAAGTCACATCTCCTATCAATATTTCTTGTCAGGCTGCGTAATGGATAAGATTATTTTGATAATTGAGCCATGCTATTTTTTGAAAAAAAAAAAAAAAATGCAACACTGAAAAATCTCGGCTAAATGACGCAAGTAATGTTAAACACAGCACGCATGCATTGTGTCAAATAGACAAATAATGGCATTTTAGGCTTGAGGTGATCAGAACACCGTCATGTAAAATCCTATATTATTCATACTGTATTGTCTACGCTCTTGGCAGAGTTGGCAGTGGTCAGTGTGTAATTAACACCGAAGATAATACATCTAAAAGCGCATACACGTGTAATTTAAATATTAACAAACTTAAAGTGTGCAATTTACGGGAAGGCTTTCCAACGTTAGCAATGGTGTGCCTGTCTCGGTAGTTATTCTGTGACTATACGTGGTAGACTGAACAATATGCGAGCTTTCCTTTTAAGTTTTGCCCTGACCGTGGAGGTCTTACCAAAAGGTTTTCAAAAATTTCCACAAGTGCTGAGAGAGGATTGCGTTAACTTACTTGCTCCCACCAGAAACATGTCACTACCCAGGAGCAACAGTGCCACGGAGTTCACAAATACTAGGAGCCGAGCCATATCTTAAGAATGTTATCTTCCCTCTTGCAGATGACTATGAATGCATAAGCAATGAAATATCCATGTGGTCTGAAACCTCTTCGTTTACTGTTGCATGATGATTTTTTTCTTGAAATACTTCGTAGGTTAGTTCCCACACACACTGTTAAACAGTCAGGCGAAGCAATTCACTCTATCTATGTCTCACATAACAACATGATAAATATTTGTTAAGTTGCTCCCGTCAAGAGTGCATTTCTTCTTTAGCCGTTTACTGTCGCGTACATGTCCAACTCTGGTTCTGTGAGCTTTCCATTAAATGACAACTGCGCTCTTCGTTCCTGATAAACTCAAACTCGACAACTTAAACGCCGTTCTGTCATCTTACAGAGCTTGTGGTTAAATAGTCTCTTGCACATACGTTTGTGAAAACATATAGGTTATCCCTCCATTGAAAGGCAATCCATGGTCATAGTCAGGTCCATACTGAAGATGAGTGTGGATCCTCAAACGCGTGTGCTCGCTCAGAGCATCGGCGAATGTCTTCATTTATTCATCGACGTAAATATTCGTGCTTCACTGCCGCGCCTTGAGTGCCCAAGGACTCAGTGAAAGCCCTCCAATTTCCTTACTTAATCTTTCATGCTTTCCTCGACGAAAACTACTGTGATTCACAGTAATTAAATTCTATTTGACCTTCGTGCTTTGGGCATGTCCATCCTCAGCGCCTTTCCTTTTTAAGGACAGGGTTGGCTTCTTCCGAAATTTCACGTGTACCACTGAACCTTGAGGTCTGACCCAGCTGGGAGACTGACATGTTAAGCGCAACAGGAAACAAACCTGTATGCTTTTGCTGTGGAGGTTTATGCCAGTTTGCGCGTTTGGTTTCGATGTTTAATGGAGCCTAATGGAGATTCATTGGGCTAAATTTAGCTTGTAACTGTGAAAAAAATGTTAGTGTATTTTAAATAGATAAGCTACTTTTAAAGATAGAAATTTCTTAAACGTTTCCTTTTTGCTACTTTTCTCAATATTAAATACGAGGTTGAAACAAGAGAGGGATCCCATGGTGGGGCTGCACAGGAATGGCAGAAGCTGCCTCCCATATGTAGTCGAATACAAGATACGTGTTAATAATATAGATAAATAGACCAACAAAAAACAAACTACAGTTACAGTGAACTATTTTCATGCAGGACAAAGTGAAAGAGACTTAAACGAGAACACTGTTGTAGTTGTGTAAAATGTTACAATCTCCTTTCGGTAGTCATATTTACAATTAGTGATTCTGAGAGATAGTTACTTGATGTGCTTGCAGTATTGCATATCAGTTTTTTGTATACTGTACCTAACCGTGGTTTTCCCTCAGACAGAGAAGGCAAAGTTGACCAAGAGTAGAATACAGTCTGTGACACCCCAGAATGGCCTCCATGAACCACCTGTTTCCTCCACCAGACTGGGTGGAATGTGCGTAAATTTGTGTGTGTGAGAGAGCGTGTGTGTTTGTGTGTGCCTGTGTGTGTTTGTGGGTGTGTGCATGCATGCGTGTGTGTGTGTGTGTGTGTGTGTGTGTACCTGCATGTGTGTGTGTGTGTGTCTTTCTGTCTGCATGTGTGTGTGTGTGTGTGTGTGTGTGTGTGTGTGTGTGCGTGTGTGTCTTTCTGTCTGCATGTGTGTGTGTGTGTGTGTGTGTGTGCGTGTGTGGGTGTGAAGAGGAGGGGGAGGAGGATGAGAGGGCAAAAGAGATGAGAGGAAAAACTGCAGGTCGTAGGCCAAAATCACCAAAGATGACAGAAGCAAACTAATCATCTCCCCAGTGACCACAGTCTGGGCACAGCCCTGGCATAGACTTAAACTGGACTAAAGGGGGGTGCAGTGGGTCGTAGCGGTGAAGCAAAGCGACAGCTGTTTCAAACCGTTACAGAGAGACACAATTTTGCACTAGCGGAAGCTACCATCTGAACTCCATTTCCATGTCAACCTAAATCTGCTGACACAGTGCGGTCCATAATGGGAGGTTCACATCAAGTGTAACAGCGGAGTGCAGTCCAGAGCTGGGAATGGTACAGCTCAACTAGTTTGAAGAAAGATTCTTTCTGCTCCATACCTCCAGGTTAAGGTTTCAGGGCTGCAAATTTTGCTAGCGGTGGATTGAAAAACTCATCTCTCCATTCGCTCCAAGGAAAAACTCAATGCCTTAGCTCCTGCAGATGAAGGGGGCTCAACACAGCTATCTTGGAGTCAGAGGGGAATTAAAGGATATCTGGCAATCCCCCCAGAACATGTTGTAAAAGTAAGTTTGAAAGTTTTTATAAAGCACTACTAGATGAATTAGCCTGGTAAACCAGGCCCTCATACTTTATTTCATTTTATACAGAGGGTCTGGCAGTGTTTCCACTGGCATTGCTGTCTTAGGCAGAATTTTGCCCAGCCAATCAGTGAACAGAGGGGAGTGTTCGTGAGCGACGACATTGACTTTGTGTGCCACATTTAAATAGTTGGTAGGCAAGCTGTATGCATATGTCACAACCAAACATTAGCAATTGCGTAAAAGCATAGACACTTGTTTTAAACTTCAGCAGAGTCCACACCTCCAGGAAGAAAACATTTCTCAATGCAGCACTGCCAGACCCTCTGTACAAAATGAAATTAAGTACGAGGGGCTGGTTTACCGGGCTATAAATTAATGGCAAATTATTGAGAAAAGTAGACATCTTTGTTACATGGACACATATTAAAATATACATGGCATTGTACTGTTCTTTTGCTGACTTTGCAAACATGAAGGCAAGGCAAATAATAAGCTTACACTTAAATGGAAACTGTGCATCTGTGACGTGTACTAATCTAATCACAGCAAAGCACCACCTCAATATTCATATGCAAGATGTACTGTAGCACACCACACCCGGACATGAGGCTTTCAAACACAATATTGACTGGGGTTTTAATCACATTCATCTGCATTTGTGATGCAATCACGTTGAAATATGCTGAAAAACTGGAGAGCATTTCTGTGTTGTGCTTTCATAAATAAATGTGATATAGATTGGCGATGCACTACGAAATACACATTTATCAAAGAGGATACTGCTCGGCCATCTTAAAAATTATTACACAGACAAACTGCCCCAGGGCATTATTAAAATTCAGGGGTTTGCTCCCCGAAGTAAAGCCACACTTATATACTGCAGAAATGCACCGCCCCTCCCTAGTGACTCCTGGTGAATCACTCTGGTCAAGAACATCTACATAAGGGTTTTTTTCTAGCAAAGACGGGTTTGGGAGGAAAAAGAAAAAAACTTTTCCAAACTGGCACAGAGACCACCTAATTGGAAGGAGAGCGCAAGGTTTTATAGCTCGTAAAACTGCTTTGTTAAGGATAAAAGAAATATTTAAAGGAGGCGTTACTAAAACGGATCCAAGAATCTGTGAAACTTTATGGGTGCCTACGGATTGGTCTAAACCTTCAGTACCATTCTGTGCCATTTGATGGCTTTATTTCACAAAGACCATTACATTACATTACAATATCTTTTTTGCGGCTTCCAAATTGTTTTTGGCAATGGCAAAAGACTTGGCTTAAGTTTGGATAAGTTTTATAGGATTTTTTTTTAGTTAAGTTCAGTTACAGATGGAAGGTCATACCTGTATTTTGCATTTGTAGGATTTCAGAATGATTAGAGGACTACTGATAAACATTATGAAAGAATATATCTGTTTTTTTTTGGGACTATTTTGAAGCATGCAGTATTGCTTACTTCTGGAACTCAAGATAAGGCATTATGAAATATTTTTTTTGTTAATGTGTGTTTTGTGTGTTTTTCAGTGCAGAACTGGACAGCAATGTGCTGTAAAGTAGGCCTTACAAAAATAATGGATTTTTTTCACTCAGTTCTTCTAGTAACAGGCTCCCTGAAAAAGTCATGTTTTGATTCTGTCTTCTCGTCAGGCAAAGAGAGAGAAGGAGAGAAAGAGAGAGGGTGAGAGAATAAAAGAAAGAAGGGAATCATGGTCAATTTCATCATCGTGGAGGACGCAAACCAAGGTCAGCTCAACACATGAATATTTATGTGACGATGTTGGCTACTCCTATAGATTGATGTTCAGCTCTCAGCCTGTTGACAGGGTTTCGACAGGTGATGCTTTTTAACGAGAACGGTAAGTGTTGGACATGCTGATCTCTAGTGAAATGCCAAACAAATGACAGCAACGACAACAACAACAACAAGCTTGTTAACAGCGTCCTATTTAAAGTGTTCGTACACATTACTATGCAAAGGTGTTGGGCATTTAACTAATATATTTATGTTTCTGGCCAAAATATGGCATTGTATGCATTTTTGATTGATTGATTGATGATAAAAAAACATGACATTCTGTAAATATCTTCCCCAACAGCATAGTACAGTAACATGCATAAAACTTCTTCACTATGGTATTGCATGTGTTGTCACAAATGGAGATAATGTTGTCTTTGAGGACAACTTAACATGTCTGTATACTTACCTGATAAAACATCAGTATAGTCATTTTGTTTTCTGGCACAGTATTGCATGTCAGTAGATATAATATGCTACCTAGTAAAGTAATCTTGATAACACTTTCTAGTTTGTATTCATAAGACTAAACACATTTATAAAGGGCTATAATGCCTCCATAAAGCTTAATAGTGGTTGAAATTAGTACTAGTACTGTACTCCTAGGCAGCTAAAGCTCTGTTACCAAGAATTCAGTGTATTACTTGAATGTGGAATAAGGCTTATGGCATAGCCTTATAATGCCCTAGGAGTACAGTCATGAGTATGTATAAATAGTTATAAATACTTTACATACTTCATGCATGCATTATAAGTCTTTATAAATGTGTGTTTAGTCTTTTGTATGCAAGATTCATAGTAAGTGTTAACATACAGTAAACTTCACAAAACATTTTCTATATCCATGCAAGGAAGTAATGTTTGAGACTCCACAAAAAGTTTTACAGTAGTGTACAGTCCACGGGCACTAATTTAAGTGATCTGCAAAGTGCAAAGACGAGAAAGTGAACCAGTGATAATTTAATAACTTGGCAAAAATAATTTTGCTAATGTAACACCACAAGCGAGGGCAAACATAGCTCAGTCCAGTGGACTACAGTGGTGCACAATACAGTGGCTTCAGTTTATGCATAAGACACTTCACTAATCGCCCAACTTTGCACTTTGCCTATTATTAAAATGAAGGCTCCTTATGCTTTAGAAGATGAGCCAAAGGTTCATACACTCTTTGAGGTTTCAGACCTGCTAAATAATCTATTTATCCCTACTCTGCACTGATTGAAGTCAGTGTAATTATAATGTTCCTGATAAACTGGAGGGGCTCAGTTAATCAAAAGTTTCTCTGACATCTTCGCTTAGGTATGGTGCTCAAGGCAAGATGGATGATATGCAAAGAGGACACGGCCCCTGGAGATTGAGACTGTTCTTGGGTGTTTCATTAGCCAAAGATTCAGATGCAGTGATGGGCCTTGTAAGGATACCACATACAGTACACACACACACACACACACACACACACACTCACTCAGGGAGAGACAGACAGACACAGAAAGACACACACAAAGACACAGACACACAGACACAGACACACACACACACATTGAGGGAGAGACAGACAGACACAGAAAGACACAGACACACACACACACACACACACAAACCAGCATGCTGTGGAAGACTGAATCTAAGCCCACAACAGCCAGCAAGCAGTCTCCAGGAGCTGCTTATTTCTGTGCAACAAGGCACATCACAATGGAATGGAGCCTGCCATGTGGCCTTGGTAGGATACAATAGACAGTGTGTGTGTGTTTTCGAGGACACATGGCTGTGTGAAAAGAGAAAGAGATGATAATGATGAAAGAGAAACATGGGTACACAGATATGAATGGAATGCATTTGAACAGGACACACTTGTTCTCATACGTATGTGTGGATGGGACGCATTATGAATGTGTGTGTACACTTTGTGTGCACCTGCCTAAAACTTGGAAGGAAGCCTACATCCACAGAGGATCTGTGGTAGTTCTTTAAGATGTTTGGCGCAAGCTCCCAGCCAAGTTCCTTCAAAAGCTCTCTGCAAGTATACCTAGAAGAATTGATGCTCTTTTGAAGGCAAAAGGTGGTCACACCAAATATTGATTTGTTTTAGGTTTCTCTTTTGTTCAGTCACTGCATTTTGTTAATTGATGAACATAAATGATTAACACTTTAATTTCTGAAAACATTCCTAGTTGACAGCATTTTTTCACACCTGCCTAAAACTTTTGCACATTACTGTATATATGTATGCGGGCCAGGAATGTGTATGCGCAGGATTGTGTACGTGTCTGTGTGTGTGTGTTCATGTGTGTGTGTTTCCAAGATGTGTGTTTTTTGAGCAGGCTACAGTTATATGTGTGTGGTCCTGTTCATCCAAGCTTTTGTTTGTGTGCCCTTCTCTTTGTGTGTGCACAGTATGTCTATATGAATGCACAAGCAAACTCCCACCTCAACAGGCAGTTTTTACAAATGCGATCTGACTAGATGCACATAGTTTGATTCCCCCACCACACACACAGACACACACACACACAGACACACACACACACCACACACACACACACACATATATATATATATATATTATGTGTGCGTCTATATATATATATATATATATATATATATATATATATATATATATATATATATATATATATATATATATATATATATATATATATATAGACGCACACATAAAGCACCGGCTCTGCTGGCTTCAGCAGAGAAAACTCCATTAGTCCCACCTACCTTACAGAAATCATTTTTTCATGTTGTTTTGAACTAAAAACAGAGCGAGAAAGCACAAGAGAAAGAAAAATGATTGGGATATATTCAGTTCTTTTATTTATGCCGTATACACACAGGGGTAATGAATTTGATCCCGTCCATGCTCTCGTCCAACTTCATCCACACACACAGACACAGACACACACACACACACACAGACACACACGCACACACACAGACACAGAGACACATACACACACACACACACACACACACACACACACACACAGACAAACACACACACACAGTCACAGAGACACAGCCACACACACAGACAGACACAGACACACAGGCACACACACACAGACACACACAGTCACAGAGACACAGACACACACACACACAGTCACAGAGACACAGCCACACACACACACACACACACACACACATTACATTACATTACATTACATTACACTTAGCAGACGCTTTTATCCAAAGCGACTTACAAAAAGGGAGGACATAATAGCAAACAGATGTGTATAGAACATCAAAGGTACCTATGTAAAGAGATGGTTAGTAGAATTTGGTTTTGATAAGCAGTCTCGGAAAAGAAGGGTCTTCACAAGCTTTTTGAAGGTCGAGAGGGAAGTTGCTGCTCTTGTAGGGACTGGTAGGTGGATCCACAACTTAGGGACAACAACCGAGAAAAGTTTGGAGTGACCTCGCTTTGTCTTGGGAGAGGGTACGGCCAGGTGGTTCGTATTGGAGGATCGCAGCATTCTGGACGGGATGTAAGCATTCAGTATGACGTTGAGATAGGTGGGGGCAGATCCAGAAGTGACTTTGTAGGCTAGAGTCAAAGCTTTGTGTTGAATTCTGGCAGCCACCGGGAGCCAATGCAGGTTGATGAAGAGAGGAGTGACATGCGACCTTTTGGGTTGATTGAAAACCAGTCGTGCTGCTGCATTCTGAACCATTTGTAATGGTTTGATTGCACAAGCAGGAAGGCCAACCAGAAGGGCGTTGCAATAGTCGAGGCGAGAGATGACCATAGCCTGAACCAGGAGCTGAGAAGCATATTGGGTCAGGTACGGTCTGATTTTTCTAATGTTATATAGCGCATAACGGCACGACCGCGCTACGGAGGCAATGTGGTCAGAAAAAGATAGCCGGTCATCAATCACGACGCCGAGGTTTTTAGCAACCTTATTCGGCGCAATCGTGACAGTGTCCATATTCCGCTGATATCATGGTGGATTGACTCCTGGGCTGGGATCACCAGGAGTTCAGTCTTAGACAGATTGAGCTGGAGGTGGTGTTCCTTCATCCATGCGGAGAGTGCGGAGAGACAGGCAGAGATGCGTGCAGAGACCGTGGTGTCATCTGGTCGAAACGACAAATACAGCTGTGTATCATCAGCATAGCAGTGATAGGAGAAGCCGTGTGAGCGGATGACGCAGCCCAGCGAGGTGGTGTAGATGGCGAAGAGAAGGGGGCCCCTGTGGTTGACTGTATCGAAGGCTGCCAATAAGTCGAGTAGGATAAGTACTGATGATTGTCCTTCAGTTCTGGCTACTCTGAGGGCTTCTGTGACGGAAAGCAGTGCTGTTTCAACACACACACAGACACACACACACACACACATACACACACACACACAGACAGACACAGCAGACACAGACACACACACACACACACAGACACACACGGACACACACGGACACAGCAGACAGAGACACACACACACACACACAGACACACACACAAACAGAGACACAGACACACACACAGACACACACATACACACACACACACACACAGACACACACACACACACACCCACATACACACATACATAAACACAGAGACACAGACACAGAAACACACAGAAACACACACACACACAGACAAACACACACACACACACCCTGCTCCACCTTACTCACGTCCCTCTCACCCAGCACTGCATAGGAAAACTACTCACTTGTTTCTTCCTAATGTGTTACAGGAGCTGAGCTGTGCAGCAGGGTAAAGGCCACTTGGAATCGAATGTGATTGGAACACTCTGTCTATTTGTTTGTTTGTCTTTTTCGTGTGTGAAGCCAAGCGTGCACATGCGTGAACATTTCCCAAGGACACTGGCTAACCCAGTGTGATTGTGTGTGTGAGAGTGTGTGTTTGAGACTGACCCTGTGTCTGGGTGGCTGTGTGGTGTGTGTGTGTGTGTGTTGCGTCTGTCTTTGTGTGACTGTAAATCTGTGTGTGTATCTGTGTGTTTGTCTGCATGTCACTGTGTATGTGTATGTGTGTGTGTGTCTATGTGTGTGTGTGTGTGTGCCTGTGTGTGTGTGTCTGTTGGGTCTGTGTTTGTACGACTGTAAATGTGTGTGTGTCTGTGTGTTTGTCTGCATGTCACTGTGTATATGTATATGTGTGTATGTCTATGTGTGTGTGTGTGTGTGTGCGTGTGTGTGTTGCGTCTGTCTTTGTATGACTGTAAATGTGTGTGTGTGTGTGTCTGTGTGTATGTGCAGGGCCGGCCCGTGGCATAGGCAGTATAGGCAAATGCTAAGGGGGGCCGTGCCTCCAGGGGGCTCCAGAAGGGGGGGAAGAAAAAAATATATCATTTCCACTATTCTTAAAACTAGTTGGTATTATTATATCTTAATTTAACTGTATAGCAAAGCTTAAAATAGCAACAACAACAACAATAATAATTATAATAATAATAATAGTGATAATAATAGTACTACTACTAATAATAATTATATGTTACTTTCCTAAGACGCCCCCTTCCCCCTTTGCCCCTCCTTCTCCGACTAATCAGACTTTACCTGCTACTTCGAGGGGATGGTTGTTTTTTGATGCGTTATCTACCTCTAAACCATGTCAAAACGACCCAAATTGTCTGGTGCCCAGGGGAGGAAAAAAAGAAAAGAAGAGGAGGAAAAACGTGACAAAGACAGAGGTAATGTTACAGTAAATATGTCATGATATTATTTTTCTGTTGCAGAACAATGATTAATAATGTCAGCAACCATTAGCATAACACAGTTAGCTAATCAATAAATAGTCAGCGCTGTCAGTTTTAACGTTAGTTTATGTTAATGGAAGATCTTAAGCTATTATGTAAAACAGTAATCCGACCCTCCACGATTTCGCAATGTTGCAATCGCAGCTGTTAACGCAAAATCAGTCAATCTCCTCAAATTAATTGCATCCTTGCAACTATACAGCTTTTCTGCAGTTTTGACCTATCATAGTCATTGGCAGTGAAAAGTTGAACGACTTGTTTGTAAAGATTTGAAGCTGTTGTGAGGTGTGTTTAAGTAGGCTGCAGTCATCTTTAAATGTAGTGGGCACCGAACATTAGCCTGGTAAACCCGCCCCTCGTACTTCATTTCATTTCGTGCAGAGGGTCTGGACCCAAGGGGGTAGGAATATATTCAGAAGTTGAAGCACCCATGGGGAAATCTCAATCCGGAAAGGGCCCAATAGCATGTAGCATTCCGTTGACTTCCATTCATTTTAGCGTCACTTTGAAATCAAACAACTTTACATGAGAAGACATCCGTACCTTGATATTGGCATTGTTGTAAACCGGAGAGGACACAGCAAAACATATTTGCTTCGATCGGAAATCTGTCATGTTATTGCCTTGTAGAAACGTTTATCTGAAATTATGCTAAAAATGACGCCATAAATCATGCGACAGCTAGTGAGTTTCTGTCGCACAGGAGAAAATTTACCGTACTGGTTGGATAACAAGCTGTAGCCACAGTCATGCCCGTTTACTTTTCTATTCGTGTTGGGGAAACATTTATATCACTATTTCCCCAAAAATAAGCTTAGAACTTGGTATTTGTTTGTAAGCAGAATCGCTATCTTTATGGATTTTACTATTCAATGCAAGTGAATTGAGAAAGATGGCTAAGCTAAGCTACACGCTATAGCTTGTAGTTCACATGCTAACTAGCTAGCTCCCTTGATATGCTGGCTTGCAAGACTGTCTGGAACCAAAGTTAGTTGACGAAGAATCAAGTCCCCACGTACAATATTAGCCTCCCATTCCAAGTGATTGCAGCTATAACGGTAAAAGAATACTCACTAAGAAAATTATCGTATGCTGTATGATTTGTGATTGAGCATCTACCACTCAATTTATAGTATTTGGGTTCGCTGGCCGACGTGACCGTACGTCACCCCGCGCTTGCGCAGTTGCCTGGTGACCAATTAATAATCTCAAAATTAGCTTCCATAGTTCACTGGTAGACTGCTAGTGTTAGCACTATTTTCATTGATTTCAATGGGGTTTTGCTAGCGTTTTGCTAGTTCCATTGGTACATTGTTTTTTTTCCAAGGAATTGCTTTGCAGGATGCCCTGATTCTAAAGTATTCTACAACATGTCTGTCTTAATGCTTATTATAGTTGTAAGCCTAGCTGTTTATTATGTGAGTTCATATTGTCTAAAGTGTGTTTATAGTGTTAAACTTTATATCAGTGTACATCATAATTGTATACTACAGTTTTTACTAGATTCTTTTCATTCTGCTAATTAGCATTTCACTGTAACGACACTACAGTTGATATAATTATATAATAACAAAAAGATAATAATAATCTTTACTTGTATAGCACAATTTATACAAGATGCAGCTCAAACTCCTTTATGAATTACTAATATAATTTGCATATCAGAAAAAAAGTGCATTGTACTGTATATTATACTGTACAGTATAGTCTACATCATGCATGTATTTCTTAGGTTTTTCATTTATATTATTTCATTTTATTTTATTCTTGAAATCATGTGTTTATTATTAGACTGGTGTTACCTATTCCTCTTCTCTCTTCAGATGCACCGCTGAGATTCCTCAGTCCCACCCCTGCAAACCCTCCCGTTGCCTCCACCTCAGCAACACAACCCAGCAGTGATGCAGCAGCATCAAGCGCTTCACTTGTTTACAGTTTTTATTTTGGGGGTATTTAAATTTAAGTGTTTTGAATGTGCAATTTCTTTATTTAAATAAAAGAATGTCTCAGACAAAGCTATTTAGTTTCTTGTGAGTGTGTACACTAGCAGTGGAATGTACTGTGATGCAAGGGGGGTGCCACCTAAAATCTTGCCTAGGGCGCCAAATTGGTTAGGGCCGGGCCTGGTCATAATAGCACGGACGTACTGATTGATTTAAGTATGAACAACCGTCAAACCAAATGGTGACAGATAAAGCTATGTTTTGCATTAAAGGAGGACTTCGGTGTAAAATGAAAATTGGCATGTTAAAACATCACACCGAGTTGGTATGTGTACTGAGGAGCAAATTTGATTTAGCCTGTTGTATTCAGAGTTTAACTATTTTTTATCATTTGTCCCAGAAGGCTAACAATGGAAGTGGTTGGTGCCCTCAGACGAAGCATGACGACTACGCTATTTTTAAACCATTAAAACAGCTCGAAGAAACTCCACACTACATCGGTAGTACAACAAAGGCCCTGACATTAAAAACGAGGCACTGAGAACCTCCGCCCAAGTCGATTGACGAACACGAACCAGCAGGAAGAATAGGAGAAGAGGTAGTACAATCGTCTTGTTTGGACTTTCATCATGGCGGCGACGGGTAACTACAGCAAGGTACTGCCTGTCAAAACTATTTTATCAATAAATGTTGTGTACACTTACAAAGTTCTCAGTGCACAAGTGAACAGTGAACAAGTTCTGCCCTTATAGCCTACTACACTGCACAGCCTTGCCTTAAAACACAAATGAGGAGATGAAAGTATTTTCAGACTGGTTTTGCAGAAATTTATTTTCAAGAGTTGAAAATAATACTCGAGAAAAAAAAAACAAAAAAACATAATAATTGGTAAAAGGTATGATAATGGGTCTGTAGTTTCCAAATAGGGGTCAGAGACTATAGAAATCTCTGCAGTTTATGACTGCTTTTGCAGAAATGTATTTTTTTAACAATTGACATTATTTGATCCGCGACTGTAGAAATGTCAGCAGTTTATGCTGATGTGACAATCACAGGTGACTCATGCAGGGCACTGGTGATGGTCTTCAGCAGTTCTATGGTTCTCCTTCTTATGAAGAGGATGCAGTTGGGGTCTCTTCTGAAAACTCTGAGGAAATCTCACCTAGAGAACATGATTGAGGGAAAAGGAGTTTAAAGGGAAAAACAGCAATATAACAGTATATATATTTACCCCCTAATGAAAGTTGCAGTTCAGTGTAACTTAAATTCTCCATTACAATAGAATCAATGTAATTCCTAAAAGCCCTGTGTGAAAAAAGTCCTCTTCTAAGACTTACCTTCATCTTCACTGAAGTGTGCCTCAATCTCTGTGACTGCTGCTGGCACAGGTTTATCTTTGTTGTTGTTCTGGAGGTTCATGCCTGAATTGTTGGACCTCCTCTTAAAGGCTGCCAGAAGCCTTCTAAAGAGTTTACATTTTCGAAAGCAGTTGAATATTTTGCACCCTTGCTCTCTCTCAGCATCTTTCTGGCTTAACTGAACAAGCTCTTTCACCATCAGTTCAGTCAGGATTGTGCTGAAAGCTGGTGGCTGATTAAGGAGAAGCTTGTGGACCATGTCTTTGGAGACAAAGACTTTTAAAAGCCCCTTGTACAACTTCTTGCACATTTTCTCAGTCTTGACAGGCTGAGGATAAGCCTCGTGCCTTACGAGGCCAGATGCAGAGCACAGGTCCGACAGGATCTTCTCGGTGAGGTCGCTGAGGAAAGCTCTGAAGTCAACCGTATCCTCGGCAGTGGGCTCAATCTTCTTCATGAGCTGCATCAACACTGTGGTGATTAGAGAAAAATAATCATTTCCCTCAGAGATCAGGGTGGTTTTGTCTTCTCCCTCTTTGCGGGCAGTGGCTTTGCAGTCGCCAACGCAACTTCAGCACTGGCTTCACTCGTCCTGCTTGGTGACCTTTGACCTGAGTCCTCGTCCAACTTGCCTGACAAATGTTTCATAACCTCTTGGGTCATCATGGAGGCTATGAGATTCAGAACGTCCTGGTTGACGTTTGACCAGGATGCAGAACTGCACGTCGTCGTTGACGAGAAACGACCCTTTCTGTCTTCCTCATAGTACTCCTTAAATACATCATCCAGGAGGTGGTCAAGGAAAGGCTTCAAGGACCTTTTCACAATGGCAGGCACAGACTCCCTAACTTCAGGAGAAGCAAATTTGGATGCAGACATGCCAGGCATTTTAGCAACGTCATATCGGAGAATGAGGTCTTGGACGCAATCCACCAGCATGTTTGTCAGCGGCTTCAACGCCCAGCTGGACAGAAGTCTGTCCATTTTCACCCTGATGGTAGCAGCACTGTCCATATTCAGCACCATCCATTTCATGGTGGTCCCCATTGCTTTGATGGCTCTGGCACACTCTGGGCTGTTGATCTGCTTGATGAGTCCACAACTTGGAGTGCCATGATAAATGGTGGACCTGGCAGAGGACAGCTCGGGCCGATCGCCGGCATGTGAAAGCCTCACACATGAGCACACGCTAAACAGGCTCCTCAACCGCCAGCCAGCTGTAAGAAAACGCTGCACCACTGCAGCTCTCCAGCTGGCCATAGATGCCGGGGAGACATCTGCTACGACTACATATATGGTAGGCGTTAGTCTCCAAGCAATGTTGTTGTCCGAAGCGATCGATGTCATGTCCAGCGAGCCCAGCTCCAGTTCCCATTCCTCTTTGGGCCCTTCCCTGGCCAACACCTCGTAGATCGGAATTTGCGGTTTTGGTCTCTCTATGACAGAGTCCA
Source organism: Coilia nasus (assembly GCA_027475355.1). NCBI lineage: Eukaryota > Metazoa > Chordata > Actinopteri > Clupeiformes > Engraulidae > Coilia > Coilia nasus. The sequence continues at coordinate 14,822,414 of CM050219.1, forward strand.
GACATCTGAAAAGCAAAAGAAATCATTTGAACAAAACAAAATTTGCCAATTTATGTGGCTGAGTTGCATCTGAAGAAGTTGTGAGCATGGGCACTTACTTAATGGCCACACTTTGGACAACGGTAACGGTTTCGGTGTCATGAGTGGAGGAGTCCACAGACTTAGGGTGCTTTCACACTGACAGCATTTGGTGCGCACCAAACGTCCCATTCGAACCAAAAGTTCTTAGTACGGTTCGTTTTTGTTGGTGTGAATGCAATCTCGGCACCGAACATAGAGCTAAAAATATTTCTGTTATTTTAGCTCTGTGTGACCCAATGAGACAGACCATCCTAACACTCTCATTCACGAACAAAACGTGTTAACAGGACACACAAAACACCATTACAAGTGACCTTTATGGGACCTTAAGGGACGTTTATTCAATTGAATTTTTCGCAAAATATAAGTATATCGCTTAAGCCTGCACGATTATGGCCAAAATGATAATCACGATTAGCTTCTATAGTTCACTGGTAGGCTGCTAGTGTTAGCGCTAGTTCCATTGATTTCAATGGGGTTTTGCTAGCGTTAGCGCTAGTTCCATTGGTCCATTGGTTTTCTTCTAAGGAATTGCTTTGCAGGATGTCGTGATTCTAAAGTAGCCTACAACATGTCTGTCTTACTGCCTATTATTGTTGTAAGCCTAGCTGTTTATTGTGTTCATATTGTCTAAAGTGTGTTTATAGTGTTAAACTTTATATCAATGTACATCATTAATGTTAGAGCATAACTTGTATATTATACTGCACTTTACAGATTCTTTTCATTCAGCTAATTAGCATTTCACTGTAATGACACTACAGTTGATATAATTACTAATATAAAAAAATAAATAATAATCTTTACTTGTATAGCACAATTCATACAAGATGCAGCTCAAACTGCTTTATGAATTACTAATATAATTTGCATATCGGAAAAAAGTGCATTGTATATTATACTGTACAGTATAGTCTACATCATGCATGCATTTCTTAGGTTTTTCATGTATATTATTTCATTTTATTTTATTCTTGAAATCATGTGTTTATTATTAGACTAGTGTGACGTATTCCTCTTCTCTCTTCAGATGCGCTGCTGAGATTCCTGTCCCACCCCTGCAAATCCTCCCGTTGCCTCCACCTCAGCAACACAACCCAGCAGTGATGCAGCAGCATCAAGCGCTTCACTTCACAAAGCTATTCAGTTTCTTGTGAATATATGTACACTAGCTGTGGAATTTATTGTGTTGCAAGGGGGCCGCCACCTAAAATCTTGCCTAGGGCGCCAAATTGGTTAGGGCCGGGCCTGTGTGTGTGTGGGTGTGTGTGTCTGTGTGTCTTCCTGCGTCCCACACACTTCCTTTGTTTTTCTTCCTCTCCAATTTACCGTTTGTCTGCATAGGCCCAGGGAGCCAATCAATGGGCCTGAGTCACAGCGATTCACGGAATCTTCCAGGAAATGAGCAGGAGATTGTATTCCATCTGGCAAATTCCCACTTCACACTGAGCAAGATTCGAAATGCAAAGTTGCCCCTTCGGGACTGCTGCCAGCACAATTGTACCCATATCCCTTCCTAACATGTGTAAATGACTCATGTATTAGATGTTTGAATAACATTTTTTTAGAGAAATTAATTTTGTATTAATGAACTAAATTATACTGTGGGTTAGAGTGTGATCTTGTATCCCACTGCCTCAGGAATTACTCAAGAATACATCACAGATGGCAGAACACTTACTCTTGAATAAAGTAATAATGCCTGTCCCAGTTGAACAGGACATGAGATCCACCATATCCTTAATGCACTTATAATCAAAAATCAAATGGACACATAACCAAGAATACACACAGATACATATTTTAAATGCTTATATAATTAAACATAAATTGTAAATAACAAAATTGTTTATATTCTGATTGTATGTCTGCCTTTTACTGTCTTATGTCTTTTATTATGTCTAGCATTCATGTAGAGAGCAAAGAAAGAATTTCATTGTACAGGAAAACCTGTTGTGAAAATGTTCCCTGAAGCTGAAACTCAGAACGTGGACAGACAGACTGACTTTTTTGTCATCAACTGCACCCGCTTCCCCCCACTCCACTATTCGTCACGTGTATTTAGGGCTACTTCTGTTGTTTATGATGCCCATTATGTGGATGGTACCAGGGAGCAGCATGAGGTGCAAAATGCTGTCGCAATGACACTGGAGGCAGTGAGAAATGAGAATCTATTATGTGGCATCCTGGCCTGACGTACACTCCTCCTCCTCATCCTCCTCGTCCTCCTCATCGTCCATCTGCTTAGCGGCGGCAGACAGACAGAGGCGGCTGAGGAGGCGGTGGGAGGATCTTCGCCCCATTCCAGCGAGCCATCTGATGATAGCAGGTGTGTGTGTGTGTGTGTGAATACATGTCTGTTTGTCTTTGCGTTTGTGTGTGTGTGTGTGTGTGCGTGCATGTGTGTGTGAAAGCATGTCTGTATTTGTGTGTGAGTGTGTATGTGTGTGTGTGTGTGTGTGCGTGCGTGTGTGTGTGAATACATGTCTGTTTGTATTTCTGTGTGTGTGTACGTGTCCGTGCGTGTGTGTGTGTGAATACATGGCTGTTTGTATTTGTGTGTGTGTGTGTGTGTGCTTGCATGTGTGTGTGTGAATACATGTCTGTTTGTATTTGTGTGTGTGTTTGTGTGCGTGTGTATGTGTATGTGTATGTGTGCTTATGTGTGTAAATGCTGAGCTACCACCCCACCCCACGCTCACAGACCTTGATAGCACCCGCCCCCTCTGGCTTGCACCTCTGCCACCCTCCTTCAGGGTGACACACATTTCCTGGGGTGGGTGGCATCTGTCATTGCATTAAGGTGCCACCGCCCTGTTGCAAAATTGGAATAGATGGAGATGATGATGATGATGATGATGATGTACAACGCCCTTCTCTCATGTTCTGGCAGCAGTTTTGGGATGCTCTCAAAGGTTGCGATAAGGAGAGGTGGCATCTGCCTATTTATCATTTGGCTGAGTTGAACATCACACCTGTCATGTAAGGTCAGACGAGACGCAGAGAGAACAAGGATAAAAAAAAGTATAGTAGCATGTGTCATTTACTTTATCAGTTGGCGCTTTTTTTCAGTCGACACAATCAAGAAAAAAACAAAACAAAACAAACAAAAAAAAACAAAAAAAAGAAATTGTTTGATATAAAACAACAAATTGCATTACTTTTGAGGATGCAGTGGTTTCAGCATGTCCCGCTGCTCCTGAGCAATTTCCTGTCATTTAGCTCTTTTTGACCTCAGAAAATATTGCCATGGCAACTAAAAGCAAACAATGGCCTGCCATTAATAAAAGATACATGGCAGGAGACGGAGGGTCCACTCAGCTAGATTGCAGCTAGATTGCTTGAACCCTCTCTTCAGATGGCATTGGATGTACAATACACATTTCCGTGGTGCATATCATGTTCCCTCTGTCTCTACATTGTCTAATCTGATATTGTGTTACTGTCATATTATGCATAAATTGCAGTCGGAGCTATGTCAATGCGCCCTATTACACTGGCTCTGAGATGATAGCTTTTTTCATGTAAACCACATTGTTCTTTTGGGGTGAGGGTTGCATATGTGGGAAAGGTAGTTATGATCAAGAATCAAGGAAATATTCAAAAGTGGCTTAAATAATAATTTCTTCCTCTAAAGGCTTCACACACGTAGGCTTCAGAGGTGACACCATCTTGACTCTCTGTCCCCCTCTGCTGGTAATAAACGGAAAATAATCTGTCAATGATTTATAGTATTTGTCAATAGTGCCTTAATATATTCACAGTCCTTCATAACCTTTCCATTCAGTATGTCTGTGTTTGGTACATGGCATAGCAAAGTATCCAACTGGACATTGTCAAGTCACCCATAAATATACTGTATCTAGAGTACCTTTTCTAGAGTAACTACTGCCAGCTCACTTTCACACAACACTGTGGGCTTAAAACAGAAAAACCTGTTCCAGCGAAAATGTTCAATTTACTTGGAGTATTAAGAATGTGATGAGAAACGTATCCATTCATTAGAACTATTAAGAATGTGACAGGTACCATTTCCAAACCGATTTATGTGTGTGGATAGGAGGCAGAAGCCAGACAATTACCTTCCTGTGTATTTGAGAAGGGCATCTCATCAAGGCTGAATGGCTGAAGTTGCTGAAAGATGAAAATGAATAGTGTTAATGTTAAAACCAAGTCATCAGTCAAGTCATCTATGAGAGGCTAAATTAAATTGTCCACTGCAACTGAGCTACAAAGGTCGGCAGATACTTAAATTACTTGAGGGAGAACTTCTAAAGTTATGCTGTACACAGCACTCTCTTTTGTTAACGACATAAATTGTAATGATGGCAAATGCTTGATAATGTAAATCTAATTACTTTGATTCTCTCTTTGAAATGCTCTAAGGTCATTTTAGTTTTCTTTTCTTTTTTTGAAAAACTGTCTCAAATCATTAACATTAGGGATTTGTTCAGACCAACAGTGCAAAATACAATGCAATATACAAAATATATAAACTTTTACTTTTACTACATGTTAAAGGTATCACTGTGATCCATATAACAGCTGTATCAGTGTTTTTGTCAGAGATCAATTTAACTATCCAGTCTCAGTCACATTTGTCATGTTGTTCTCTTAGATCAGCATGTGTGATGCACATGTCACGTCAAGTTAAGTGACTTTCATTTATGCAAACACATTTAAATTCTTAAATAAAAAAAGACTGTACCCGTATATAAAAGAAACAAAATATAAAATCCATAGAAGTATGAAAGGCCAAAAGGTACAAACTACAGTAAAACATCTATCCTCTGTATCAGTCATCATGTCCTGGTAAAAAAAAAAAAAATAGTGGAGAATTCATAATCAAAAGCAACTCTGCATCTCTCTGGCTAATTTAATCCCAAACATATTTGAGTAAATGTGTCATTTGGACTCTCTGGTTGTTGACAGACCAAGATTAAGTGGCGCCATTAATAAAAATGGCGAAGGAGAGGGCTTAGGGTAATGGTCTATTAGTGGCATGACGCACAGGCCGGGATAAAACACAGCCAAATTACACTAACCTCAGAAATGGATTCTGCATTATCAGGCTCTGCAAGTGGACTGATGCAACAGCCCTTTTGGAACCACAGAATGTTTTTGTCATTATTGATGACGCATGTCTGTATGAGCCATGGAACAAACAATCTGGCAAACACAATTTATTTAATTTTTTTTTTACGATGGCCTTCTGCTCTTAATGCTTCATGAAGTTTTCAGGCAGTTGTTCACACATCTCTCCACAGAGTTATTCACACATCTCTCAGAATAACTCAGAAGGGTTAAAGAGCTGGCTTATCTGATCTACTTGGTTTCATAGTGAGTAATGTGTACTCCTGATAAGGATGCTTTTAACCTCTAAACTGCCATGTTTTTCTTTTGAATTTTGCCATTTGCCAAAATGCTGCGTTAGATTTCCTGATCATTGCTCTAATGCATGCAAGCCTACACTTAGTCCTCCTTTAATATGTTCTGATCTAAACCATAAAAGGATTGGAAAAAAACATCACGTTGCAGGGCTACAGTCCTTTTTTTTTACTATCAAGAGATGAACAAGCCAATGAGACAGAATGGCAAAAAAGAGGGCTATCGCCCCCTAGTGGTCATGACCGGGAGAATGAATCAGATTCAATAAACATGTTCTTCAGGAGCAGTAGTCTACTGTTCATTGGTGTTGTAAACGAGTGACTTTTTATAGTCATTACATCAATATGCTGATCATACATAGTATTTTATATTGTTGTATTTCATTGTATCAATCAGTCTTCAGTGCTGAGTCTGTTGAGTCTGCTTTTCAACTCTAATGTGGAGGGGCGAAACTTGACAGTTTAAAAATTGAAGTATGCTATTTGCTGATTAATGGATTACATAAACAACTTTTTAAATGCTCCTTGCTTCTGATAATGACAAATGGATGTAACAGGCACGTCAGTATTACCTTTGTAAACTTAATGAGAGTGGCAAGACTGTTTGAGATCAGGCCCACTTACAGCTACTTACGTCCGTCCACTTGTGCTCGGATGTCAGTGAGTGTTCGGGGAGCTGCGGTTGGTGTCCCTAACCACTTTTAGCCCTAGTGACCCACAGACATTTCCTGATCCCATTTTACATCTCTCTCCCACCCACTTCCTCTTCTGCGCTGGCCTGAAAAAGGGCTAGGAAATCCCCCTCAACAGCAAACTAACGACTAGGAATCTAGTCCAAATGTGCAATTTAAACTAAAACACGCACACAAACACACAGCTACACTCATGGACATGAATTGTATACAGACATCAACAATAAATAAACATAAGACATACAGGTAGACATATACGCTTCCAACAAGAAGAAAATCTGAGGTAGCTCTTCTGAATGAAATGAAATGGGCAATATGTAAGGTGCATGTACAGCTAGTGTTGTAATGGGGAGGGACACCGTTTCGGGATGCCATTCGTTAAGAATACCACACATACCTGTCTGACAGATATGGACACTACTGCTTATAAGGTTAAAAAAAGTCAACATTACAAATAACCAATATCATGCGTGCCAGGTGGCTTCATTGTCATCATACCATCATACCACACATACTGTAGCTCTACTTATGACAACAATGCAGGCCTAAAACACCACATTTTTACCCTCATTAATGCCAGTAGTTAAATATTTTTCTTTTTTTCTGTTGCTTATAATTTTCTTTTCGAGTTCTTACTGAAAACAAAAAAATGGCTTGATGGCCACAGCTTCCTCCATTTCCCACCCCACTATGTCTCTGAGTGCAGCAGACAAGCACTAAAGACAAACCTTCTTGCCCATCCTAAGGTGCGCGTCACTGGTAGTAAATTGCCCCACATACAGTACTGTACGTGGGGTGATGTGTGGTCCCAGAGCGGATCATTTGCGATAATGGTGTCTAATTGGGTCAGATTTTTATTTTTTCCTCTCACGCGTTTTTACGGATAAGCATTTTTCACCTGAGATTCTCAGGGGCCTTTTACCCCACAGATTGTGAATCAGCGCCGTAATCAGGGCCTTGTCATACGGAGGCGTTTGCTGAGCACAGGCATTCACCCCTTTCACCATTTGTCATCTCGTGATAAAAATATCACGAGGAAGGTAAACTAAACAAACACACAAACACCCCCCTCCCCCTCTCTCTCCCTTTATCTTCCTCTCTCTCTCTCTCTCTCTCTCTCTCTCTCTCTCTCTCTCTCTCTCTCTCTCTCTCTCACACACACACACACACACATACACATACAGACCACTATAGGCAGTCTCTCTCCCTCCCCCTCTCTCTCCCTTTATCTTCCTCTCTCTCTCTCTCTCTCTCTCTCTCTCTCAATGTCCCTGTGTGTGTGTCTGTTAATCACACGCTCATTTATGCTGTTTGTTTGGGCTCTGTGTTGTTGACGGGCTGAGATTAAGTGGGCTCATTAATAATTGTGGCGGAGAGGAGCACTTAGGCTAAGGATCCATTAGAGGAGTGATGCATGCGGTATGCAGCGTGAGGTAGCATCAGCGGAAACCAGCGGAGCCAAATCGGCACCTCGGGCGGATACCAGAGAGAACAGATGACTTTACAGCATCATCAGATCATGATGCGGAGTGCGAATTAGACAACAACTGAGGTGTCAATCCTGGCTTTGGAAAGTAAAAATACTGCCACATACAGGATCCAACCATTTGCTGAACCAGCTGATCATAATGAGCACACCAATCATCAGACAGATCGTTTACATTGTTAAGTGCACAGGCCGAAGCAGTGCACATAGCAGTAACAGTAATAGCAATAGCTAACTGATTTCTAAACCGATTCTCAGCTTTGACCGGCCACAGATTCAGAAACTCTGAGTGGAGGCCAGTGTTGTTTCCTGATTAAACACCAAAAAGTAAGCAGGAGCAGATTTTCTGTTCACCAGATCTGTGTTTGCATTCACCAAGAGAATAGTCGTAACAGGCAGAGCCTCTCCTGACCATTCTGACCCATACACCTACTCTGTCTACCTTATATACAGAATGCAGCAGCATCGTGTTAGGGCCCATTTCCACCGCACTCTCTGCGTATTCAGCGCGTGGCCGTATTCTGTCCGTATTCATTTAGAATGCACGTTAGCAGATGAGACCATTCCCACCGCAAGCGTGTTCTGAGCGTATTCTGTCCCCATACAAACCTATTGTATACGCCCACGCGCTGAACACGGCTACGCGCTGAACGAGGCGGTGGAAATGAGCCCTTAGACTTCTGTTCATTTTTAGAGACAAGGGGCTTAAATCGTTAACCTTGTAGGGATGCCCCATACATAGAACTAAGCACATTTGGTATTGATTCCACTGTTAACACTCCACTGCTGAGTCTTCAAGGCATGCCTACTGTTACATGCACACATCTACTCCTGTACACAACTCTACCCATTTACAGAAATTACACCAGCTCAAAGGGAGGGTTGGGGTATTCTGCCGGAGGCCTGTCCAGTAAGACAGGAAGAAAGATAAGGTTGGGCATGGGATACTAAGGGAACCAGATGTGATTTTAGAGACTGTTGGAGCCCTAGTTAAAAAAATCACAGCTGTTGAAAACTGCACTGCCACTGTTGTAGTTAAAATGATGTCTGCCTTCTAAGGCCCTTTAGAAGCCCGCAGGACCCAAGCAGTGGGCTGTGTTGCCTGTTGCCAAGCTATGCCTCTGGTGAGGTGAGGCTGAAGGAATTAATCAGCAAGCTGTCAATCCACCTGTCAGTCAGTCAGCAGGTGTTTAGCAGACCTTTTTTATCCAAAGCAACTTGCAACGTCAGGATTTGAACCCAGGTTGAGCACTCACCAGGCAGTGGCACTAGTGCTGCTCGACCTCAAAGCGCCTCCTCTATTTTGTAACTACAGAGTTTTGAGTTCTTGTGACTGAGCCCAGAAAGCACAGAGACACATCACAGATGGTTTATGTGATAACTGACACATCAGGTGAGGATATGCATATGGGTGTACATGTAATGTAATGTAATGCGTATGGGTGTAAATATGCTTTTTATCATACATGAGGCATATCTACATCTGCACATACATGTTATAACTAATAATAAATACCCAAATTGATTTAGCCACTAAAAAAAGCCACTGTGAAGTCAAAAAAATTGAAATGTTAAAATCTAAATGTTCAAATTAAATGTGATTCTTCTAAATCCCCTTAATTTTCTTGTGTTTGCTGACTTTAGACATGCAACAACAGAAGCTTAGTGTTAGATGCCCTTAGGAATACATTAAGCACTTATATAGAGAGCACCAAGCCTTCATTTGTTGGCACTGGTTCATATCCAGATGGTGCACGTAAATTCGGCGACAGTTTTTAACCACAGGCAGCATAAAAAGCTACATGTGCCAATTGCAGCTGCTAGTAGTCATGTAAGACATTATTTTAACAGAAGGGAAAGCCATTCTTCATACTCCTAAAAGCAATCTGAACAGCTGTGGCAGATAATTCTGTGTCGGCCCTAGAGCACCAAGTGAGACAGTTGGGCCACTGGCCAGCTGCCAACATCCCATTGCGACTTTGATTACGCAAATGTAAAATAGGTATTTTCCCCTCACTGAGAAAACTATGCATTCTTTTTTAATTTGTTTGCTTTTTAAGCTCATTTTCTCAGACTTTAAGTGGAAACAGTATCACGCACCACCCATTGAGATTAAACTGGCCTGCCCTCAGCCAACATAAGGTCATGGTGCACATGCCTGTAAGCGGCCCTTTGATGCTACCACCTCTGCTCTTTTTCCTGAGCAGTCACAGGCACACCAGGGGTAGGAATGAAGAATGTGTCGGCACACACGAACACCCAGCGACGGTACGCACGGAATGCTGACTCACCCACTTCCTGTTTCCGCCAAAGGGGGCCCGAACAGATAGCCGCGCCATTCTGACTTCGGATCCGGGCCGGATCTCCACCAGATCTGGTCTGGAGCTGGTGTTGTGGGGCGGGAGGGAGGGGTGGTGGGAAAAACTAGCCTAGCAACACATTTCCAACCCCCTCAAGTGTCGTCAGCTATCTGCTGGGACGAGAGCCCTTGGCTACAGGAAACGTCAGGCTCTGCTAATGGGGTGTTGGTGCCATTTAGCTGCTCTTATCTGCAACTGTGTGCCAGCCAGCCTGTGGGGTAAATTACTGAGAGGGGAGATGGCACAGGAGCGGAGGGAAGTGAGTGGTTAACATTTTTTAAACATTTTTTTTTTGCTCTTTCTTCCCACCAGCCTAAACTGAAAAAAGGATGAATAACGTTTGTTAAGAGGAAGTATTTTGACCTTTTTCTCTGGCCCTTGAAAAAGACCCACATTTGAATTATTTAAAGATCATATAATTAGATTGTTTTTCTAGTATATCCCTAAAACAGCCTATAAGGTGGAAGCACTGTTCAAAAGTTGTTTCTTTAAGCAGAAGTAAAAATTGAGTCGGGCATAGGACGTGTGTTTCGTTTTGAGGCTTTTGAAGTTCTCAAGTCAGCAGACTATGCAAACGTGTCAGACAGAGCTGTAAGCCACTCACAGCCAACTTTGTTTCTTTAGCACCTTCTGTCAGTTCAGATGGTGTTTGAAATGTACCAACCTTTAACCCCCTAGCATTCCTTTGCAGAAACAAACATCTCTTACATTGCCTGACTACATTGTGAGGTGCTAGAGCGAGGAGACACTGGGGTGAGTGTTTTTCGACAAAGTCCACAAACCAATAATATGAAATAAAGCTTTTTATATATCAAAAATTCTGTTACATCACAAAAGACTTAAATATGCACAATTTACATGAAACATAATAAGGGCACATGTATATTTTCAGTGACATTACTCCAAATCAGACAGCACAGACATCTGAACACTTGAGCTGTATCTGTTTGGAGAGTGTCTGTGCAAACACTGCATCAAGGACAACATATTACTTTGAAAGGCAAAATGGGTGCTGTTGTCTACTTTTCCCCCACTGGTTGAACACTTTGTCTTTCTTCACTGAGAAGAGACCAAAGCAGTATACAGTGAAGTAATTTTCGCCCAATAAGTAGTTTTGTGCAACTCAAATTTAGATTTTTTTTAAATATTGCAATTTTTGAGATATTGCAAAACAGTGTAGATGTCATGTAGGAATACTGACTTGCTTTGACTTGGCTTTCAATTTAATTATCTTAAAAATACAGTAAGGCAATTCACCCTGTTGTGACTAGACCACACAATACAATGTTTTGAAAGTTAGCTGAATAGTCACAGACTATGGCTGCTAATGATCTGTCCTGTTTTTCCATTTCCTTTAACTGTCTGTCCATGTTGCATTTCCCTGTACAGGAGCATGGTCAATTCTACTATGATATGCTGTTACTAGGTGGTACTGCTTGTTCCAAGGGAGCAATAGCACTTTTAACACGGTTGAATGCCATTATACGGACAGCATCAGAATATGAAAATAAGTACACTATTCCTGAGTCATCTCCAAGCAGTCACTTTCTTATCCAGCGGTCCTTTTTGAAGCCCTATGACAGAGTAAACTCCAAATCAAGACTTCTGCAAAGTGTTTCTCAGAAGTCTGACGGTCAACGTGAAGACTGTCCAGTACGTTTTCCAGTTTCTTAGAAGAGTCTCAAAACAGATGCCGTCCATGACATATCATTTCTCCTTAGAGTCCCCATCTCACTCGTGGAAAAAAAACTCAAGCGTCCTTACAGCTCTTTTGGGAATTCAGTCCACTGTGGTGTGGTTCTGCAGTATCTCTATCAAGCATCACCTGTGTCTCTGTCTTGTCTCACCTGTGTCTCTATCGGATCCCTCCATTTTGTTTTGCATGTGTTGTTTTTTTCCATTGTCTCATGTCTGACGTTACCTGTGTCTCTATAGGCCTCATCTTTGTACTTTGTGCTCATTGTGTTACCTGTGTCTCCAATGAAGAGAGAGTAATCACAGATTTATTCTCTTATTCGATTATTTATGCATGACTAACATTTTTGCAACAGGCCTTTGACCCTGATGATGACTACTGCAGAAATGTCAATTATGAGTGGATAATCAAAAAATAAGAAGTGTGGGGCTACTCTGTCCTTATTTTTGATATTTCCTAAGATAGCACCAGTTTGGGTGTGCATTCCTTCCCCGCATTCATTCCCATGTCTCTTGTCCCTGTCAACTCACTCGTCCCTTTTTAGCCTAGCTCTCTCTTTGATTGACAGCTCTGATGGCCTGGGCCGGGGTTAGGGGTGCACCTCGTACTGCCCCTCGGTGGCGACGAAGAAGTCGCTGAGCAGGTCCTGCAGGTGCTCAAAGGTGGGCCTCTCTTCCGGTCGCTCCCTCCAGCACTTCATCATCACCTCGTACAGCTCCTCGGGACAGCCCTCAGGGCACGGCATACGGTAGCTCTTATCCAGGTGCCGGATCACCTCCGGATTGGTCATGCCTATAAAGTGGACAAAAGGATGGTCAAGTTTCCTTTTTTTGGACGTTTTGGTATTGTTTTGTATTGAGCGAGGTAGACATGGCACAGTATATGGGTAGACATGCTACAGTATATGGATACTGTTGACAGACTGTGAATACATAGTGTATGTCAGAAACAGCAAATGTTTCACCTGATTACCGACATTTCAAGTCAGTATATCAATCGTTATATGTCAGACAACAAACAGAAATAGCTGTGGACTTTAAATAGAGGTGCTTACAAAGACACTGTGTGATTACAGGTTAGATATAATGGTATGTACATTGCCAGCTGATCCACTCCTTTAAGCCGTACAGCATTTATTTTGCACACACAGCAACTATCAACAAGGCCACCTAAGCTAAGTTGATTGAGGTGTTACCTGGGTAAGGTATCCTGCCATGGGTGACGATCTCAGTCAGGAGAATACCAAAGGACCATACGTCTGACTTTATGCTGAACGTCCCAAAGTTGATCGCTTCAGGGGCTGTCCATTTAATAGGAAACTTGGCTCCTGTGAATTTTGGGAAAAGAATGAGAAAGAAAGAAAGAAAGAAAGAAAAAAAGAAAGAAAGAAAGAAAGAAAAAAAGAAAGAAAGAAAGAAAGAAAGACAAACAAACAATTAAACAAGGAACAAAAGTATGAATGTAAATAAATAAAATATTACAGGAAGATTTCCAGAGGATAATTGTAATAATTTGGCTACATGTTCTGTTTTTGTTCCGTGTGAACATACTTTAGTTCTCTGTTCAACTCAGATGAAGTGATAAATGATTTTAGGACATGTCAGCAAAAAAGGTAAAAAAATGTGATAAGTCTCAAAGCTATGATCTGATTGCCGGCTTATCAACTATCAACACATAGCTTGAATGTGATGTATCGTAAAGCCTCAAAGGTAAGATAACTGACTGCTGTGCTGTTGCAAGCTTCATTGCTGTGCTGTTGCAAGCTCCATTTACCCTTCAGTGTCTGAGTTTTTAAGGTTTCTATTATAATGCATAGATTGTTTCAATGATGGCAGATTTACAAATTCAATGTAATATATGATGTGCTCAGGTGTTTTTTAGAATCATTGTAAACCCACCAGCGAACAGCTATGATGATGTGTGCAGAATGTGTGTTGCACAACTTACTCTACCTTCTTTGGCTGTGTATTCTGTTTCGATGATTCTTGCTAAACCAAAGTCAGCAATCTTGCAGAGCAACGTGTCAGAAACCAAAATGTTGGCAGCCCGCAGGTCTCGGTGAATGTAATTTTTTCTCTCTATGTAGGCCATCCCCTCTGCAATCTGTTCCAGTACACAGTGAGACAGGTGGGGGATGGAGGAGGGGGTAGGGGGGTGGGGAGTAACGTCACCTTAGCAATAGCAATGTTGCAGTAACAGACTTTAGAGGAATCCATTAAAAAACTGACAGCACACAGTCTGACAAGAAAAAATCACATATTAGAACTTGCAGAATCTTGCAGTTGCAATCGATAGTTTTTCAGACATAAATAAAAAGTAACATGTACATTATACAAAAACTTCTGCTTATGGTATTTTGCAAGTATCGTTTGACTGGTTAACATCTCTTTGTCAGTAGTGCAGACACAACAATTTGTGTGTATGTTTGTGTGTATTTGTGTGTGTGTCTGTGTGTGTGTGTGTGTTTGTGTGTATTTGTGTGCATGTGTGTGTTTGTGCATGCTTTAAAAAAATAATAAAAAAAAACAGGATGCAAATGGTGTCTTGGTGGGGAAGAGGGGAGGGGTGTTCAGAGGGGCAGGAGTGATGCACAGCAAATGGAAAAAAGTATGTCACGTCCTGTCCGGATGTTAATTATCAACACTGGTGGTTAGGTTTGTAGAAGCAGAAGTGCGCAGCGCGACCACAAAGCCACTGAAGGCAAGGCTGACATTTTCCACAAGATGCGAAGGCCCTTTCACACCAGAGCGCTCTTAAAATAGTGTACAGGAAGGGTCTCTATAAATAGATGTCTAATTTCTTTCTGAACTACTTGACACTTCAAATTGGTCTTTTCTGGAGGCCGGCGGAAAATGTTATGAATATCAACATATTTTAATTATTCTGCTGAATGAGGAAAAGCTGGCAAAGTATAAAACATTGTGACTAGAGCCAAATGAAGGCCAGAAAAAGCACTGTAATTCTACATGCTAACTTACTTATGCTTCATGAGCTAATGAAGTTGACTTTAAGACACTATGCAAGTATATTCGAGCATTTCTGTGAGTACCACACACTAAAACATCAAATGAGTATCAAAGTATATTTCATCACACCAACTCAGAGAGCAAATTAGTGTACACGCATACAGTACTTTACACTGTATGAATATGTGGCATAGCCAATAATATCAATGTTACAAGCAAAGTGATCGCGCTGCATGATGTGCCCAGATACCATACATCAGTATAGTATAAGTCATGAAACACACCATCAACACACCAAAAAACACACCATCAACTCTCTACTGGACTGTGTGCTCAATCATATTAACCCCCACCCACCCACACACACACAACCCCACCCCACCCCACCCAACCCAATTTAACCCGGTCCCACTCCCACCCTACACACACACACCCTATACACACACACACCTTGTGTTTCCCATGCTTGTCCTACCTGAGCTGTCATGTCAATCAGTTTGGGCAGCTTCAGCTGTTTCCCATCCTCTGTCTTCAGGAAGTCCAGCAAGCTTCCTATGTGTGGCAGAAATACATTCAAAGAAGGGTAGGAGGACATTAAACAAAGAACCTGAAAATATATATATATATTTCAATAAGTATATAAGCCTTTGCTGTTGATTTATGAAAGGTCACACTTTTTAGCATTACTGGGAATTACTATTATGATCACAGTATAGCGCAGCAAAACACAGTAACACTCCTAACTCCTAGCATTGATCTGTTACTCATCAGACCTCCTGACGTTGGGATAGACCAGAGGTTTCTACAACACTTTGACAAGCCGCGTAAGAATCTCCTTTGTCTCCTTCAACTTTGATGTGACAGGTGCGCTGAAATAACTTCCTGAGGGCTCACTTGTTGCAAGGGCTGATTTAAGCGAGAACTGACAGGTGCAAGAGTTGACTTAGGGCTCATTCACACCAAACCCTCTGCGTATTCAGCGCGTGCCTGTTTTCTGTCCGTATTCATTTAGAGTGCATGTTAACAAATTAGACTTCACACCGCACACGTGATCTCAGCGTATTCTCTCCCTATACAAACATATTGTACACGGATACGTGCTGTACACGCTCAAGTCGGTGTGAATGAGCCCTTAGAGTGTGTGAGAGGAGTGTGAGACTGTGTGCGAGAATGACTCTCACCGTTGGACATGTACTCTGTGATGATGAGGATGGGCTCCGTGGTGACGACGGCGTGCAGGCGCACCAGACGCTCGTGCTGCAGCTGCTTCATCAGGTTGGCCTCCGCCAGGAACGCCTCGGGCTCCATGCTGCCCTCCTTCAGCGTCTTAATGGCCACCTTCATGTTGTTCTTGTAGAAGCCTGTACAGCACATGCAGTACAGTGGCACACACATGCAGTGGCAGCTTTAATGTTGGAGTAGTCTTTACACACATATAAACATACACATACGTTTACATACATGTGTGCCCACAGTGAGACACATGCACACACACACACACACACACACACACACATTTACACACACACACACGCACACACACACACACACGCGCGCGCGTGCGCACACACACTCACATAAGGCCTACGACAAGCTTCCTCATACAGTGGTTTTTACACGCAACACAGTACAAAAAGGGTTCATGTAATACCATTAAAACACATGCAGTATAAGGCCCATAGCAACTGTAATCTATTTGTAGCTTTCAGACATTACATACTGTACACAGCCCAAAACAATGTTTGTTATAGTGTAACATTCACACACACACACACACACACACACACACACGCACACACACACACACTCACATAAGGCCTACGACAAGCTTCATCATACAGTAGTTGTTACACACAACACAGTACAAGAAGGGTTCTTGTAATACCATTAACGCACATGCAGTAAGGCCCTATTTGTAGCTTTCAGACATTACATAAACATCACAAAACAACGTTTCTTGTAGTGTAACCTTCACACAAACACATGCATGCACGCACGCACACATGCACAAACATATACACACACACACACGCATTCACACACAGACACACACGCACTCACATGAGGCCCACAATAAGCTTCCTCATACAGTAGTTCTTACACACATCACAGTACAAGAAGGGTTCTTGTAATACCATTAAAACACATGCAGTAAGAGCCACAGCAACTGTTATCTATTTGTAGCTTTCAGACATTACATACTGTACACAGCACAAAACAACGTTTGTTATAGTGTAACATTCACGCACACACGCACACACACACACACACACACACTCACATAGGGCCTACGACAAGCTTCCTCATAAAGTAGTTTTTACACACATCACAGTGCAAGAAGAGTTCTTGTAATACCATTAAAACACATGCAGTAAGGCCCTCAGCAAAAATGGTTGTTGTAGTACTGGCCTTGAAACACCCACTCTCACACACACAAACAGGCGCACAGCAACTTTAATCTATTTGTAGCTTTCAGACATTACATACACAGCACAAAACAACGTTTGTTATAGTGTAACCTTCACACTCACACACGCATGCATGCACGCACACACACACACACACACAGAGAAGCACAAGAGGGTTACTCTTATATGCTCTTGTGTTCTGTCTGTGTCTGTGTGTGTCTATGTGTGCCTGTGTGTGTCTACGTGTCTGTGTACAGTACATGCTGTAACGGTAGCCAAGGACACTCTCTGCTTTGGAGACAATGCGCACAGGCGTGCTGTTAATTTAAGATGTCTGTGGGGTGGTCTGTTCCTTTCTTTTTCTTCATGACAAAGAAGGTAGCCATGCACAAACATTAAAAGAGCTTTCTGACATGTCCCAGTGATTAATAGTAGTTTAACTTTCAGACCTCATGTCTACGACTATTTTAGATTTGTCACAAACACTTTTATGTTGAACCACATTACTAGGACATTTACATATGTATGTATTTATTTAGAATGTCATAACATGGACTATTTCAGCTTTGGTCAAAACAATTCTATGTTAAACAGCATCACTAATTTGCTTACTTACTTACTTACTTAGTTACTTATATACTCATTCGCTCCACCAAAGACGTTATGTGTTGGCGGCTTTCATCTATTTGTGTGTTTGTTTGTTTTGTTTTTTTGTTAGCAAAAGAAATCAAAACGTTACGAACATACTGTATCGCTCTGAAATGTTGACAGTATGTCGATATTGTCACTGCTTTGAGGTGATTTTTTTTTTTGTGGAAATTGGTCATTTGGTTACCTCACAAAAGAATTCAGAACATTAACATGGGGAATCCCACTGACGAAATAATAAAAAAATGGGAGGTGGGGAGGGATTGAGTTGCTTGGCGGAGGTCTGTGTTCTCCGAGGTGGTCTTTGTGGCCTGTCTTACCCATCCAGACTTCACCGAACTGTCCGGCGCCGAGCTTCTTGACCATCTGCAGGGTCTCCCGGGGGATCTCCCACTCGTCCTTGCCCCAGGGCTGCTGGGGGGCCGCCGCCTTGCACGGGTTGCCCAGCCGCTGGCACAGGCCATCAGCACATCCTGGGCACACACACACACACACACACACACACATGCATGCAGACATGCAATACACACACACACGCACATGCACGCAGAGCCACAGAGACACACACATGCACGCACACACACACATACACACTCGCATGCATGCACACACGCACAGACACACACATGCACACACACACGCACATGCACGCAGACACGTACACACACACACAGATGCACAGACACACACACACACACACGCATAAACAAACACACATACATAGAGATTTATGGGATTTTCTTGAAATTGCACGTCAACTTCATTTATCTAAATTAGGCTAAAATTTAATAGATTTACAGTGAACTTAGTGAAGAAATGAATATTAGAGAAATGTTTTTATTACTGACTATCAATGACTAGGATTGAAATGTGCTTTAGCATTATTTGTTTATTCTTAATTAATGTCTATGCTCTTTTTCTGTATAAATCTTTTTTGTCTATTTCCTTAAAACTACAAGTTAATGTAAGTCCTTATGCCATGTGTACGACTTCAATTTGCTTCAAAAAGCTCTTATAGAACAGTGATCAAGACCTCTCAGAAGCAGGCCTGTGCAAATCCACTGTACATCACACAAATTGTGCTACATTTCCTGCAATATCACACCATGACCCACAAGCCTGTTTACCCTGACCTGAGCCACCCAAAACCCACCCCAACCTCACCCCCCAACCCACCTACATACACACACACACACACACACTCGTGTTTGCTAGATACCCTGGGCAAAGTGCTAAGCTGTTAAATGTGCGGCTGAGCCTCAGAGTCGTCAGAGGACTCGCTGTGACACCAAAGGAAATGCACCGTGCTGTGGTGGTGGGGGGCTGAGGGGAAAGGCTGGAGGGTGGATGATCACAGTGAACAGCAGTGGAGTGAAGGGTAAGTAAAGTATATACAGTAGCTTTCTCACACAAGGGACCACACACCTCTAAACAGAGACCAACACTGATTTGCTTCAGAGTCAGTGTTTTGGATCCCATTCGTGTTTGAAATATGCATAACACATTACACCACACTGCACACTGCATGTAGTGAATGTTTTTCCAATGAATGTTATCCAAAGTGACCTCCAAGTGATGTGTGCATAATTATGTTTTCTTTTACAGTTCACCTGCTTCATTCTTTCCACCTTTGTCCAAATGAGAATTCACAACAAAAATGGCGCCCCTGTCGTTTTGATTTGTGCCTGGTACCTGAATACCTTTGCTACACATGCTACACATATTATCCTATAGCACATAGTTATTACCTACTTCGGCTAGCGTTGACTATTTGTGAAAGCGGTTGATGCCATCAGGCTAACTAACCATATGTGTAATGGGAAATTTGTATGACATATTAGGGCACATTATTCAACTCATGTAAGCAGCCAAGTTCCCCCCAGTGAACCCCACCCATTTTAGCGACTCACGGGAGTAATGCTTGATGAGGTCGGGCAGGGAGGGAAAGGTGAGTGATGGGGAGATGTAGTAGCCTCCGCTGTCCAGGCTCCGGATCTTGTAGTGCTTCACAAGGTCACCGTGCTCGTGCGAAGAGTCCCGGATCGACAGAGAGAAGGCTCCTGGTTTTGGGGGGTGAGTGACAGCAATTATTGTTGTTGTTGTAATTACTAATGTGATGAGCAATTGGCATGAACAATTATCGTGCAAATTGTCATTGCTACATTATTATTCATTTGTAAATGTACTGCAATGTACTCTGTTTCACTGTGCTCTGTCTGAGTGGGGGAAACATTAACATTGCCACTGCCACAGGTGGCTGCAAATATTGAAGCAGTGTTTTGCTATTTTTAATCTGGCTGCCACACATGCAATCTCCAGCCTGCTGTGCAAGAGGCTGCTGAATATCAAGCCCTGCATCAGTGGGGTAACCTTACTGCCTGTGATCTTTGGTGCGGCACAGCCTGTCACACAGCAGAAGGTGACAGGGAAGGGTGTGCACAAGTTAGCAAATTATGATCTGACGCAGGTACACAGTAGGACTACATGCAGCAAAAGGGGAGTGGGGGATGACTAACCTGCAGAGCTAACCTCACTGACTGTACTGACATTTGTTTCCTGTCTCAGAATTAACCTACTTTCCATCAAATCTGAACATATAAAAATATAAAACTGAGGTAAATAAATAAATAAATAACGGGTTAAATAAGATATTCTGCTGGCGTCGGAGTACAGACAGTGTGTTTTTTCTTCATAACACTGACCTTTCGTTGTCTCACTCTCGCGCACTAGAAAGCAGCCAACTTTATTTCCTGGTGCTAAGAGAAGACGCTCTGTGTCCCTGCGACTCAAGTCTTTAAAGAACCACCTGAAAAAACACCAAACGAGTATATATAAATATTATATAATATTATAAATAATATATATACAGGTATAATTAAATCACAAACCAAATGTAAATACATATACATACATACATTTAACACATAAGACATTTCATTTGGTGTTATAAGCCCTTTCAGTAATTCAGAGGCCTGTCTTAGGGCTAGTGTACAGTTATGATAAAAAGCGTAGCGGAAACAAACTGGGTGTCCACTTCTGGGGCCTGGTCATGTTTGTGTAATGTTTTGGTCATTACATTCACCTCATCAAGCTCATAGTATGTAAAAAAAATTAAGTGCATAAAATGTATATTTTGTATAATATTTGTATTAAAGTGAATACAATGAATTCAATAAATTGAACTAAATGAATAAATCAATAACACATTTATGTCCCATTTTAATACGCAGGTGAATTATTTTTGAGCTTTAAAATAGTTTTTAACACACACCCATTCGAGAGTGTACAGAGACATATGACATATACCCACCTCTCCACCTCCAGGGTGTGTGCTCTGGCCACGTACGTGCTTGGAATGTACCCCTCCTCCCCTGTGACCAGAGACTTGGCTATCCACCATTCACCCTTTCTGTAGCACAGTTCAGACACGTTGTGAATTACTACTACGTATACAACTACAAGAAGAGGACAGATGTACTGTAGGCCTCTTTGGGGCCTATGTGTACCCGCATTTGTGCCAACATGTTTTCTGCACTTATGTTGAGACTGATTGTGAAGTACTCCGTTTTAGATGTGGAAATGTTTACATGGAGAGGTTAACCATACTTCTCTTTTGTGCCTGCACACACGTGCACAAGCTGCTCTGTACACGTCAAATTACAATACAACAGTTCTATCAGAATATACTGAGGGCAGGGATGTGCTATCTTTCCTGAATGTTTTATCTAGTTCTTGGTTTAAAATATAAAGTTAGTTTCTGTTTTAGACAAAAGCATCTGCTGATAAATTTAAACATAATCATGATAAATGTAAACAAATACAAAATCTGCCAGCATCCACGATAACACCTTTAACTTTTGTAACCTTTCATGAGGAATTTATAATTTCTCTACAGATGAAGGATTTAACTGCACACTAACATAACATAACCATAACATAACCCTAACATAACATAACATAACATAACATAACATAACATAACATAACATAACATAACATAACATAACATAACATAACATAACATAACATAACATAAAACAAGTGTTTAAAATGTTTGAAATGTTTTGTTTACAGAAACAGTCGCGAAGTGGTTGTTTTTCCACAACACTTACTCTTGCAGCACCTTGAGTCTTTCGCCCTTCTTAAACGGCAGATCGCTGTCATTTGTTGGATTGAAGTCATACTGAGCAATAACTACGTCGGTGTCTGCAACGAAAGGATGGCGGCAGCAAAACGCTTTTATCGTCAGCTTTGTGGCAGACAGTAATGCATTTCAAATGACAAGTTCAGAGAACACAACACCTTCATGAAATATCAACAGAATCCTATTTTTAAATACTTTGAGTACTTTGAGTTCTTTCAGACACACATCACACATATCCACACCCATTCACACACACACACACACACACACACACACATGCACACGCACACACAAACACAAACACACACACACACACACATACACACACACACCAACTTCCCACCCAACAACACAGACACACATATACGCATGCACACACACACAGGCCCATAACTCTGTGTGACCCAATGGCACACAGAAAAAAATTATATTTATTTATTTATTTATTTATTTATTTATTTATTTATTTATTTATTTATTTATTTATTTATTATTATTTATTTATTTTTTTAAACAGGGCTGGTATTATTGGCAAAATCATATGCTTTCATGCTATGTTATACATCAAAAGTGCAGATATGGGCAGCTGTGACCTTATGGTTAGGGAGTTGGTGTTGGGATCGGAGGGTCGCAGGTTTGAATCCCATACCAGTAGGAAGAATGTGGGTGGGTGGCTAGTGAATAAGTGGTGCTCTCCTGCACCCGCACCCATGCTGAAGTGCCCTTGAGCAAGGCATATAATACCACATTGCTCCAGGGACTGTACCCTGTACCTAAATAACTGTATGTTGCTCTGGATAAGAGCGTCAGCTAAGTGAGATGTAAAAAAAAAACAAAAAAACAAAAAAACAAAAATAAATATAAAAAATGCAGAATATGGAGTGTCTCACCTGTGTCAGCACTGCGCTTTTTTCCACCCGCATTCTGTTGAAAAGAATTTGATGCACATAATGTCATTTTTTCTATTCCAAAGACCATACATAGATGTAAAGGTAATGTAAAAAAAAAAATGTGTGTAAATTATTTATAATACAGATGGTATTATGTGTTGTCAATCAGCTGATAATCTGTCATTTAACAAGTTGAACTGGATGTGTTGGTACGGGAGTAGGTGGGTGGGTGTTCGTTAAGGGAAATTTACTACTGTATTTCATATTGTTGTATATGTTTCCATTTATTCGAAATGAAATAAACACTGCATTATAAAAAAATTATACATACAAAATACAGACAGTATAACAAAAATACAGACAGTATAACAAACTTACATGGGATCTGTTGTTTGACGTTTCTTTAGGGCTTTTGGCTTCTTTCTGCTTTTTCTGTCCACTGCATGCACAACCCATCGTCAAAAGAACCTAAGGGAGGTTCAAGGGCTACATTGGTCATTGCCATGGTTACATGATGTATGTGTTCATGTACGAATTTTTAGACAAGTACAATTTTTGTACTGGATATATACAACATGACAATAAAACCAACCAAATTGCACATCACTGCTTACTGTAACTGATGGTGTATTATGTAATGTTGAATGAACGAAGCAGCAGTGGTAAATTCACTTAGCGCTTACCTGCCACTCCGTTGACCTCGGAGATACTGTAGATGGTGGGGTCAGTGTTTACCTCCCACTGTCACAGTGACCTTGGCTGCTCCACATAGCTCCTCACCATGTCTGTAAGTACATATGACTAACTTAGAAAGCGTGTTTGTCTGTGCAGTGTGGTTTTTTTTCATGACGTTTTCTACACTGGTTTTAGCGTACATTTCTTCGAAAAGGGATCTGGAACTATCACTTTGCCGGGCCCTCTTGCCTTGCAGATAGTCAACAAAACAAACAGCTCTGAGACCAAGAAAGGGGAAGTGGATCTGTCCTATCACTGCCAATGCATGGGTCTAGGCCTTTGCTACATATTAGAGGTCTTGCTAAAGCCAGATCACACATACTCAATGTCTGTGCTCTCTATCCAGTAGGTGTGTGAGGAAATGAGGAGTGACAATTTACAGTATGAGTGTGTAGGACAATCTACAGCATGGGAGTAAAGAATGAAATCCTACACAATGGCAAACTTGAATTTTATAGTGTTACTCAGATAAATGAAGAAATATTTGTCAATCACACACTCTTTTCTATCCTCTTCTCAGGCACCTGACAGTCCCCCGGTCTCCATCTTCATGCTTTGATGCTATTACAGTTTTTGCCCATTGCTTAAACACATTTTGCAAAATTTGGCTCGCTGTGCCAAAACTCTACACCCAAGCACATAGGACACAACACTTGGAAATAAACCATTCACATCTATGTCAAATTGAAACTCTGCAATCAAAACCTAACAATCCTTCACCAAAATGTCACTCTCATGACAAAATTGCACACACCTGTATCGTATGAAAACACTGTCACATCAGCACCAACACACTAGTCTACTTTATATAAAACACTGTTTTTTGTATTTTGAATAGATGTGTTTTGCCAATGATACATCTGTATTTCATTTTTGAACGAAGTGTCTTATGTATGAAATGGTGTGTAGTGTGCAGGAGCAAGTGTTTTGCAAAAAGGAGCAAGTGTGTTGCAGAATTGCAACTGAAGTGTAAAGCAGCGCTTTTGTTTAAGGTATGGTTACACTGTGTTTAAGGCATGGTAACAGAACTTCAAGTTATGTTACTTTGGTTTAAGCATATGTCTATTGCGTTCAAGCAGTGGGCAAAAACTGTAAATCAGAGCTCTTGCTTGCAGCCACTACTTCGCTCTTTAGACTTATGCCTCATGCTCTTCAGAGCACATTGAGTATTCACACCAAGGAAAAAAACGTGCACTGTTCAGGAGGGCATTCCAGCATCTGGTGTTCTGAAATCTAAGAGGCTAGCATCCAACTGACTCACCATTCAGATGCCAAACTGTAACATGGTCTGGGCTAGATAATACATAGCAGGATGAATTTTGTAATCCCTTTCATGATATTTTCCCTAAAAGATGTTATTTTTTACAGTTACTGATAGGGTTGTGTGCTATTAAATAAAAACATTGAATATTGAACAGCTATATCATTACCAAAGCAAATGACCAACATTTTTTGTTCCTAATGTCACACTGATCACTGGAAACTTGTAAAAGTAAGACTGTATAAACATGCGTTTATTTCAACTGTCTTTGTTCGCTGTGAGATTGACTGTAGGCCTATGATTTGTTGAGCTAAACCAAAAACAGTTTCTTTAATGCAGACAGTGAGGCAGTTTGTCTCATCCACAACAACGTGCAGTTGGACCACTCATCAAAGAAGTGCTAGGAAACTCCCATACACTTTGAATGATATCTTCTAAATATGGGGTGATTTCCACAACCTCTTTTCATTCATAACACCACCAACATCAAAAGTTCTTTAGGTTCATTTTTAGACTTCCGTCAGACCTTTAGAGCTGATCGCTCGCAAATGGATTGAGCTTAAAAGACAAGTAGACAAAGAGACAACTTCAGTTACAATATTCACAAAAAAGTCTAGGTCTACAGTGCCTCCTAAATGACTCATTCCAAAAACAAAAAACTTATTTCAAGATAGACTTGTACACATATGACTATTTCACTTAAAAATCAAGGAAACCTGTGTATCGTAACACCCTTTAGCACAACTATATTGTCAAGATATGGACTATGGCCCTCCAGTAGTTACTCTCTGGTAGATGCACTGTGTGCTGTGCTGTGCTGTGCTGTGCTGTGCTGTGCTGTGCTGTGCTGTGCTGTGCTGTGCTGTGCTGTGCTGTGCTGTGCTGTGCTGTGCTGTGCTGTGCTGTGCTGTGCTGTGCTGTGACATGTAATCACAATCACACTGGGCGCTATTTATATTTATTTTGTAAATCTATAGCTATGTCAAAGCTTATTATCCTGCCATTACCTCAGAAGCTGTTTCATTGACCTTCCAATATTAATCAGCTCTTACAAACTCCTACAACATGAAAATGACACATAAAAAGCTCACTTTGACCTGAGCTATAAATTAAGCCCAATTTTATTGTAAGGCCTCAAAGATTTATGGCCTGAAACACAAACATGTCAGTTTAGCATGTACAGTAGTACAGACAAAGTATAAAAAGCTAACAAAAAGATTTTGTGCAACAGAGAGGACGGATGTGTTATTAGCATGTATGACATGACATTATACAAAGCAACACATAAGCCGTAAATAGAGATACAGATCCCACCATTAAGGTTTTCTTTAACTGCAAAACCCCCTTCACAGAAATTCATTTCAAGACCTACAGCATAAGTCAAAGGTTCAAAGTTGCACTCCAGTTTTCAGACACCACAGTGGGCATTAAACTCCACTAACTACAACAAAGCTAGGACACAGTTATACTGTGTCAGTCTTAACAAAACTGCTTATATGTCTGAGAAAGTTGGTTAATTTTGGAAAGACAGAAGTACTTGGCGTGGTTTATGTGTGCTGTGAGTAATGATACATACCTTAGTTTTGGACCTCTTCTATGAATGACTTGACTTGAGTAATCCAGTGTTTGAAGTGCCTGTACCTTCCTCTCAGTCTCTCTCTCGCTCTCTTACTTCCTTGATTGTCCTCTTTCTTTCTCTCCTTCCTCTTTCCTTTCTACTTATCTCTCTGTCCCTCTTTTTCTCTTTCTCTTCCTCTATAACACACTCTCTTGCCCTCCCTCTCTCTCCCTCTCCCCTACCCTCTTCCTTCTTTCTATTTCTTTTTTCTTCCCGTTTCTTGCTCTCTCTCTCTCTCTCTCTCTCTCTCTCTCTCTCTCTCTCTCTCTCTCTCTCTCTCTCTGCCTTTATCGTAACTGCTGTCTATTTATCTGCTCCCACTAATGTGGTCTCCTAGGACAGTGGTCTGAGAGAGAGAGAGAGAGAGAGAGAGAGAGAGGGAGACAAAGAGAGAGAGAGAGGGAGAGAGAGAGAAGGGGAAGAGGGAGAGAGGCTGCCTATAGTGGTCTGTGTGTGTGGAGAGAAAGAGAGATACAGAAAGGGAGAGAGACTCTCTCTCTCTCTCTCCCTTTCTCTTTCTCTGTCTCTCTCTCCTTCTCTTTCTCTCTCTCTCTTTCTCTCTCTCTCTCTCTCTCTCTCTCTCTCTCTCTCTCTCTCTCTCTCTCTCTCTCTCTCTCTCTCTCTCTCTCTCTCTCTCTCTCTCTGTCTGTCTCTCTCTCTCTCTATTCGTGTTTGTGTGTGTGTGTTTATGCATTTGTAGGTGTAGGTGTGCATTTGCATATTGTGGCAGCACAGAAAGTGGCACAAAGTGTCACTCTTTTACTGTCACATATCTGGCTGACAAGTTTTTTTTTTTTGCCACCATCTCTCTGTTTTGCAAATACTGTTGTAGTTGCTACTGAGTTTAACTTCAATCAAAGGACAAATGACAGCGTTTTGTCATTTACATGGGGTGTAACACATAGCCTGAAGTGCTTTAAGAGTAAATGTTACATAATAGCAGCTCTCTACTGTTATCATTTGTTTAACTCTTGTTTTGGGGTGTTGTATATTATGCACAATATACTGGTAAAGTCCTCATTTGTAAATGGTAAATAGGTAACACTTTGTTTTACAATTCCCTTTTTAGTGTATCTACATGTAACTGCATGCAATACTATATACTTACACTGTACCTACATAACACTAACCCTAACCCTAAGGTACAGTGCAAGTACATAATGTTACACATTGTTACACACTTTGTTACACTGTCTCTAATTAATGTAACAGAGACAGTACAATAATGTGTAACCGTTAATGAATGGCAGCGTAATGGCCGCACTTAGATGTACTTGAGATGTACACATGCCATGTTAACATTTCCACATCTAGGTTAAAACATTTCAGTCTGTCTGTGTCAATTCCAATGACTGTACGTATCTATAGGTCTTAGAGACGTCAAAGTTAACTTTTTCATGTGGTACCCAATCTGTACAACCTACCCAATTCATTCTGCACATGCCCAAATGTCTGATCTATACCTGACATACAGCGTTAAAATGCTTAACAGCCAAGCAAAACATCTCAGCAATTTATTTTCAGAATCTGTTTGTAAGGCTACACTTTATTTATGGTTTATTTATCCAGGATGCCCTACATACTGATGCTTCACCCATCAGAGGGGTCAACCTAACCTGGGGGTCCTTCATATGGCTCACACAATGGGTGGGCCTCCGATGGCCTCACAACAAGTCATCCCACTTCTGACACCATTTGTAGCAAAGGGGGAGAGAAGTCACCCCACCAGGCTTGCAAACCCGGTACCAAACGTGTGCTTTGACCGCAACGCCAAAGAGCCAGGCAGTCACAGCACACCCACAACCCTAGTGATGGTCACTCCATTACACACACACACACATAGGACAGCTTAATGCCAAAACACGTCTGTGTTATTAGGACATGGTGCAATAAACTTGTGTAAATAAGAGAATAAGCTAGAGTGCGGTCTTTTCAACACTTTCTCAAATCTGTCTGAAACTCATGCTGAAACATCCACTGTGACTGCTAAGAATGTGGTCAAATTACAGTTTTTGCCCATTGCTTGAACGCAATAGACATAATGCTTAAACCAAAGTAACATAACTTGAAGTTGTGTTACCATGCCTTAAACACAGTGTAACCATACCTTAAACACAAACGCTGCTTTACACTTTATTTGCAATTCTGCAACACACTTGCTCCTTTTTGCAACACACTTGCTCCTGCACACTACACACTATTTCATACATAAGACACTTCGTTCAAAAATGAAATACCGATGTATCATTGGCAAAACACATCTATTCAAAATGCAAAAAACAGTGTTTTATATAAAGTAGACTAGTGTGTTGCTGCTGATGTGACAGTGTTTTCATAAGATGCAAGTGTGTGCAATTTTGTCATCAGAGTGACATTTTGACAAAGAATTGTTAGGTTTTGATTGCAGAGTTTCAATTTGACATAGACGTGAATGGTTTATTTCCAAGTGTTGTGTCTTATGTGCTTGTGTGTTGAGTTTTAGTTTTTTTCAGGAAGTGCGCTCAACTCCAACAATTTACTTTTAAGAAGATCTTTGGGTGCGATCAACAGGGAGAATACATTTGTGATAATAAAGCCGCACTCTCGACTGAAGTTTTTGTTTCTGATTTAATGGGTTAGCATGTCAAAGACAGACGTTTCTTCAGCGTCGCTGAAGAAGGCTCTCTGGGCCGAAACGTCTGTCTTTGACATGCTAACCCATTAAATCAGAAACAAAAACTTCAGTCGAGAGTGCGGCTTTATTATCACAAATGTGTGTTGAGTTTTGGCACAGCGAGCCAAGTTGAACAAAATGTGTTTAAGCAATGGGCAAAAACTGTAAATCAACTACAAAGCTAATCTTATCATGATACCAAAGTAAGTCCACACCCGCTAATCTTTACTTTGGGGTTTGACACAGCCAATGCAGCATTCAGAACATCTTACTCTCAACAACATGCATGCATTATCGACTACTGACTTGAACCACCCTAATGGTGTTTGTTTTGTTTGAAATCTAGTCAATAAATAATTTTGTTTGAAATTCAACCTCTTGCTTCCCTCTTTTGTTGTAATCTTAGCACAGGTTCGTAACAAACATATACCTCTACATAACAATAATCACAATAATCACAATGTGTCTGAGCTGTGCTACCGAAAGGGTGACGGGTGGATAGCCAAGTCTCTGATCACAGGGGAGGAGGGCAACATCCCAAGAACATATGTGTCCAGGGCACACACACTGGAGGTGGAGAGGCAAAATAGCATCTGTACATAAATGTACATGTGAATATGTAATGGCTCGGTGTGTGTTGCTGTGAAATATTTTAACACATTTCAGAGGCATTAAATATTTCATAATAATTTAGGTATGTAAAGTATTATACAAAAAATGTATTCATCAATTCATCCTTTTATCAATTTATGCAATCAATGTTAATTTGTCAGTTATTTTTACATTCAGTGTGGTGTGTGTGTGCATCCACAAGCACAATTGCAAGTTTGTGTGTGTGTGTGTGTGTGTGTGTGTGTGTGTGTGTGTGTGTGTGTGTGTGTGTGTGTGTGTGTGCGTGCGTGCATGCATGCGTGTGTGTGTGTGTGTTTGTGAGTGTGTGTGTGTGTGAGAGAGAGAGAAACAGAGACAGAGAGACAGAGATTCAGAGACAGAAAGAAAAAGAATGTATTCTTAAAATAGTGAGACTGAAGATCTCATCGTCATCTGGAAGACAAAAAAGCCCAGCCAATTAATTATACACAAAACTCACATTTAGGCACTTGACAGGTTCCTTTACTTACATTATTTGACATTATTATATTTACTTTTTGTCCTCTCATAAGGATGGCATGTTCTTTGTGCTTTGGGAAAATATTTTTAAACGCTATTAGGAGAAATTACTTTATTGGGCGTCAAGAAAATGTTGTTACGATGAAAATGTCTAGTGGTGGTGGAACATTTTGCTCTTTCACACACAAAACGGACGTCACATATCTCGGCCTCCAGGAGTGTCCTATTGCTGTTTGTCCTCTCATAAGGATGGTATATTCTTTGTGCTTTGGGAAAATATTTTTATCTATTAGGGGAAATTACTTTATTGGGCGTTATGATGAAAATGTCTGGTGGTGGTGGAACATTTTGCGCTTTCACACACTTTCACACATGAAACGGCGTCACATATCTCGGCCTCCTGGAGTGTCTTATTGCTGTTTACTCGCCCCAGCCTTTAGGTTTCCTGTTTGGGTCCTTGTGGTTTAGCTTTAGCTGACTGAGCCGATCTGAGAAAAAAAGTGCGCTCACAGAGAGATGGAGAGAGAGCATTTTTAAAGCCGAGTAGAGACACATTTCACATATGGCATGTTTTGGTAACCTTTGGATGTTATTTGTGCTAACGTTGTCCAACGTCATGTCTGAGTACGCATTTTTCATAGTTTCATATTTTCTGTTGGTGTAGTAACTACTGGTTGGTATGTCACCAAGTTCTTGTACACAATTACATACATTTCTGAATTACAGTAATTGTAATGATAACTGGATTGTGTTGTAATAGACAAATATTTCATTACTGTACTCGCCATTGTCATCTTTCTCTACCCAGTTTTAGCAAAGCTGAGTTAAATCCCATATATTCTCCTACCGTAAACGTTACTGAAACATTACTACTGAGGTAATTCCTGCTTTTCCTTTTGTAAAAATCACTTTGTCTTAGTGATAAAGAGACTTGTGGGTCAGAGGGGCATAGGAGTAGGGATAAGCCTTACAACAGAGAAGCTCAACTAAACGTACAGAAAGAGAATACGTTAACTGCTGCCTGTGCTAGCCTGAATGGTAAACGTTTGACAGAAATTGATTTCTTAATGGGCAACATGGTAACTGCAGGTTGTGTTTGCATGAATGGTAAAACCTTTAAAACGTTGGTATAGGTACTGTAAATGTATCTCTGTGGTGATGTAATGTGAAATGGTAAGAAGTCAGGGCAATTTCTGACTTGAGGTGGTCACACGGTATGTAGTCATGTGAAAAATAGAAAAACAGTGAAAAACAGTAAAACATTTAAATAGTAAAGCTATTGTAAATCGGAAAGATGGTTAAGCTTCATCCAGCCTCACAACACAACACCCTAAAGAGTCAGCATTTAGTCGCGTTTGAGGTTTTATATGGCACAGTTATTAGGTTATGTTGGCCATATGGGGAGACCATATGGCATGCCCCAATTACATTAATAGCAACTAGTGTTTAATGTTTTTTTTTCCTGGTACATGCCAACACTACCCATTCTTACTGTAAGATGGCTGCTAAAACAGTTTTTTTTTCCTCCAGTAGAGGGCAGCAGAGAATAAATCAACAAGCTCTGGTGAGGCTCTCTCCACTACAACTCTCCTTCCATCCTTCCCCCTTCTCCTTCCAGTCTCACTTTCTATACAGTTGACAATACAGTTGAAAATGAACTGACAAGCTCAAAGGATTCCACACTACCGAGGTGTCCAGCTGTCTACATTTATAACAAGGCAACTAGATAGGACACTCAAGACTTTTAGATCTAAGATTTAATAATATAGATTAATATAGAATAAGATTTAATAATATATCATATATGAAATATATATATATATATATAATAAAATGTTGACCTTGTAATCAGTTTACTACTGATCAAATATCAATGCGAAATGTACAGATCTACAAATTACCTGATTAAATACTTATGTATGTTGATGTTGATAATCTTCGAAATAAACTGACAATTTCTATGCCAAGGTTAAACAGGATTTGCATACTGTGTGTTAACGAAATGACTATGGACTGCAGGTTTGTCATTGAGGAATGTTGCAATTCGGACGTCTTCTTGATATTGGTATAGACAACAGCAAGATCAAGAGTCAAGACAGAGAGATGAGAGGGGGACAGGGAACTTAGAGAGAGAGAGAGAGATACAAAGAGAGCGAGAAAGACAGAGAGTAAGCAATCTACAGTAATCTTAACATGAGGTCCCCATTGTGTTCCAATGGTGTCCTAAATAAGTCATTCAAAAGAAACAGATTTTAGGCCAACTATCAAACAATACAGTAAGTCCTTGATGACTTTTGTGCGGGGCAAACTAATTCCATTTCATTTCCTTTGCCTTTGTCAGAGTAACATGCAGGCATTATCAGGAAGACATCGATCAGGCGCATTATGAATGCCACCAGCACAATCATTCTGTGTGACACTAATAAATCTTGCAGCACGACAAGCCTGCCTCCTGTGTGTTTGTTTCCTCTAGGAAGCATTTTATAATTCCACATAAAGCATGACTCACTCACACACACACGAACACATACACACACGCACACATACAAACACACACACATGCAAACACACACATGCATACAGACACATAAACACACACGCACATACACGCACACACACTTTGCACAACTGTTGTCAGGGTCATTGTTTAGACCACCTGTACCCTGTGCTGGGGGTGGTGTGTGTGCAGGTGTGTGTGTTTGTGCATATGTGTGCGTGTGTGTGTGTGTGTGTGTGTGTGTGAGAGAGAGAGAGAGATCCCAGGCCAGGCAGAGGTTGCAGGTGCATTGTGGGGCTTTGATGAGGTTGTGTGTCCTGCTTACTGTGTTTATCTTTTCCTTGCCTGGGCTGTTCCATCAGCATGCGGTTTTTCCCAGGACCTGCGGATACCGTAGCCCTCACAGACCAGGTCCCCAAACACCGCATCCTGCGACCACCGGCCCCACAGGATAACCTGAATAACGGTGGGAAAAATGGCCAATGAGGGTGGGAGGGAGGGAAATAAAGAGGTGTGTGTGTGTGTGTGTGTGTGTGTGTGTGTGTGTGTGTGTGTGTGTGTGTGTGTGTGTGTGTGTGTGTCCTTTCATGGTCTGAACTGTCATTTATGTGCCAGCACAGCCTACTATCAGCTCCATCTTATTGTGACTGTGTGTGTGTGTGTGTGTGTGTGTGTGTGTGTGTGTGTGTGTGTGTGTGTGTGAGTGTGTGTGTGTGTGTGTGTGTGTGTGTGTGTGTGTGTGTGTGTGTGTGTGTGTGTGTGTGTGTGTGTGTGCATCACAGGTGTCAAGGAAGACAGGAAGATCCATTGTACAGCAGCAGTGTGAAGAAGGTCACTCAGGCCACAAGCACTTGTTACCACACACTTCCCCCTTTCCCCACCCCACCCCACCCCACCTCTCTTTCACATCTCTATCTATCTATCTATCTATCTATCTATCTATCTATCTATCTATCTATCTATCTATCTATCTATCTATCTATCTATCTATCTATCTATCTATCTGTCTGTCTGTCTGTCTGTCTGTCTGTCTGTCTGTCTGTGTGCCTGTCTGTCTGTCCGTCCGCCCGCCTGCCTGCCCACCCGTCTATCTATCTATCTATCTATCTATCTATCTATCTATCTATCTATCTATCTATCTGCCTGTCTGCCTGTCTGTCTGTCTGTCTGTCTGTCTGTCTGTCTGTCTGTCTGTCTGTCTGTCTGTCTGTCTGTCTGTCTGTGTATGTATGCACCCTTATCACCATCTGTCGTGTTTTCCTTGTATGTTCATTTCTCTGTCTCTGTCTCTGTATCTCTCAGCCCCTCTAACCCTCTTCTCCCTTTACCTTTCCATCACCTCTCTGAGAGAGATCCCCCCCTCACTCACACACACACACACACACACACACACACACTGGTCTCAATGTTGTATTCTCTCCTCATTGTGAGCAGATGAGAGCCGCCACGGGAGACCCCCTCTTGTCCCTCTTCCTCTCGGTGTGTGGGAAAACTCGGCTGTCCCTCTCACACACATACACACAGACACAGACACACGTGAAGTGGCCGGAGAGGAGGGGGGAGGAAGGTGGTGGAGTGAGGTGGTCCAGCGGGACGTGTTGTTGGGGGGGGGGGGGGGGGGGGTGGTTTGGGGGGGATCCAGAGATCATTCATCCTCCTTTTATTAGACCTCTCGACAGACAGATTGACTCCAGAAGTGTAACAGGCGATGTGGGTTAAGAGTAGCTGGCTGGCTGGCTAGCTTGATGGAGCCTGGATGTGGGGGCCTCTCATGCTGCGTGTTTTCCCAGGGATTGTGTCACTGTCAGCAGGTGTAGGGCCTGAGGGGAACCCCCTAACCCCCACCCCCTTCCCCTGGCATCCAGCTGCACCTCCGAACCTGCTGCTCTATCCTCTTCACACTCCTTTAAATTACTTTTCTACACTTCTTCATTAATCTACTTGATCAGATAGATGGGTTACACATAAAAACAGACATACCTGAAGTGAGTGCCATACAAATTATCTGGCGACACTTGATTTAGGGATGGTTCCTCTGGAGCAACATGGGGTTAGATGCCTTGCTCAAGGGCACCTCAGCCACGAATGAGGGTGTTGGAGAGCAGTAGTTACTTAGTTCACTCCCCATCCACATTTTCTCCTACTGGTACAGGAATCAAACCTGTGACCCTTCCATCCCCAGACCAATTCTGCCCATGCTAGTCTGCCAGGAGACTTTACAGCTAGCCAGTTGATCTTAACTTCAGCCTTACTTTACCTTATCACCTTAATCAAACACAGCTTCTAACCATAACCTCAATAATACATGTGATCATGTGATTACTGTAGCAATACAGTAGATATAGGTAGATAAACCATCCAAGTCAACTGGTATCAATAATCTCTGTCCGTAGTTTGAGATTCCCTGATTACTGTACAGAATTTTGGGTCACACTTTATTTTACTGTCCCTTTGT
>CM050219.1:14862500-14892500 GCA_027475355.1 Coilia nasus
GCTAGAACTAAGAACCAGCAGTATCATTCCAGTGTTACGGTTTGTGAGTAATTGAGGTTGTCAGCTACTAGATCCTTAGGCTCTGACTCTACCCAATAAGCTGACCGCTTTTAAAACGACCAGTTTTCAGGAACAAAAACAAAATGCTGCTTCGGGTGTTGCAATGGCCAGGAACTGACTCTTAACTAGAGGGATTGAGATTGATGGATGAGGTGGGGCATGTTATTAATAGTTCGGTGATTTTCACCTTCAATATTTTTGGTGGGCATTTTTTATTGTGTCACAGACGTCACGGCATGATCTATTGAAGGTTTGGAAATAAAAGTCACTTCCTGGGAACTAATTACCATCTAGTTTAAAACTTGTGAAAGACACCACACAGTATGAAGGCAATCCCAGGGTAGAGAGAAACATGTCATTTATTTACTCTTGTTCAGAGCTGGACCCAAACCACAGTAGTGTAATAAATGTCCTTCTCCACACAAAGCAATTAATCCACTGGTATGGTATGGTATGATAAGATCACTGGTCTGGTAAGAGTTCTATGGATAAGAAACAATTTGGGGAAAAAAACACATCAGTTGTCTACACATGTCCTTCAATACAATATATCCACACTGATTAGACTGTACAATATACTTGTACTTATGCTGTGCAAAGTATGTTTAATCAATTACCTATCAATTACAAGGCTTCTGTAAGCAATGTTAAGTGAAATGTTACTTTCCTGAATGCTGTAATGGCATTTGTTAATCAGTCATGCTAATATTTGTTAATCATTTGTTAACTAAAGGCCAACCAGTGGATCTTCCTACAAAGTGAAGCCTCTGCATTCAGTGTGAGTTTTTAGTTTATGACTGTCCAGTTTGGTGAAAGTGCCTTCCATCTTTCCAAGAATGAGTTCTAATTCGAAACATTACACTGATCCACCCTAAATCTAAATCAGGCAGTAGTTAAGGATGTCCTTTGCACGCTTTCCTCCTTTACAATTATCAGCTTTTTCCCAGTCTCCTGCTGGAAAGCTAAAAAGATCTCATGAAAATAGATGTCTCTCTCTCCTGCTCTTCATGCTATATCTGTGAGCTGCCAGAAACACATTACCTCCGATGGCCAACCAGCGTGGACAGAAGTGAGGGCCTGCATAGGTCTTTACATAACAGGCTGGACAACTGACAGACCGACTGAGTTAACAGCTAAAGATATCCGCAGTTCATACAAGAACAAGTGGATTACGTCAGCAATAATGGTCTGGGAAGGTGTCCCATGCGACCCCTAAAAATAGCAGATGTGGCTGGGAACTGACCTTTGACCAAAAGGCATAATGGAGGTTGAAGACCCGAAATTGAATGTGATGTCTGTACCCAATACAGCATAAGATTACGAAAGGCTCCTAATTTTAAACACCAGTTTTACAGCTAAAGAGCATGTGTGTAGTTATAAGCTAAAGCTTATTTATAGTAAAAGACACAACACAGCCGAAAGACAAGATTCCATCTCTTTGTATACATTGTATGTCCAAATACAAGCAAGAGTATTGTCATTCAGACCAGGCTCTCAAAACACCAATGCTTGCACACCTTGCTGTGTGGGATAGTGTGGACAAATAGGCTGACCTCTATCCAGTGTCCAAAAATAAAGTCACTGACAATGCATATTTGCCTGTATAGCTAATGTAGTGTACAGAAAAGTACATTCATTTTCTGTAAACTTTTTAAGTATGCAGCCCCTCTTACTTTAACACGTTCACATTGTTTCAGTGAGAATAGCATTTATACTTTGCAGCGAATTGTACAAACACAACCACTTAGTGAATGCCATCATTGCAGTGAGGTAACACAGAGACCTAAATATAAAAACACAATGACACCTTAGATAAAACCATATTCACACATACATACTTTTACATACAGTATATGCAAACAAATGTAAAATGATCAAATTTCTTGTTGAGCATTTTATTTGTTGTTTTTCTGAATAGTAAAGTGTTCTAAATGTTATCACAAACAGATTTATTTTCCTGTTCAGATCTGTCATTGTACATTCCTGTAGAAAAAAAAAGCTTTCATAAGGGGAAGCAACTCATAAAGAGTTTCATTATAGAAAATGATTTTGCTGTGCTGTGCTTGAGTAATTTTTAATTTTGAATGATGAGCACAAGTGCCTGGGATATCATTGTCGTAATGTTGTAATTGTTGTAACTCACATAATATAATGTCACCATTACACATCATACAAGCACAGAAGAAAATGACAAATGTAAAATTTCTTTTTTTAATGAAATATCATATGGGTCAATAAATACAACTCTATAACATCAATACTTCAATATAGTTACATTCATATTTGTGTCATAACCATACCTTGCACACATATACAGTATTTGCCTTTTCCCTCCTTTGGAGTTAAACACAATGACGGGATGAATGGGTTATGTTTAGTCTTTAAGTAGCATGGTACCATTACAAATCCAGAGTAATGGCAGGGCAGGTTTAGCTCTTGTGGAAGAACACACATTGCCTTCAAAACACACATACACACATACTGTGCGTGTGCGCACACACACACAAACAGACAAACATTTCACCACACTCCCTGCCTTACCACACACAGAGGCAAAGGACGCCCACATTATTTTCAAGTGTTTGTTGCATTTGCAATGCATATTTCTTTCAGTGGGTCTTGGTCATCTCCTCCCATTATGTACACACATATACATACATTCATATACATAAAAACTAGTGCAAGATATATTACTCTCTGTTTTGTTTTCTGATTTTTTTCACATATGCAAACTCCAAAGCACTAAGGCTTACAACTGAGTACATTGCTGCAAATACTTTGGTTTGAAATACATCTTTGTAAATGTTACTTACTTAGTATTTGAAACTGACTTTACTAGTGTTTTATACAAGTGTTTGCCCTCTGAGCACAAAAATATATTATTGTTAGTAGATATTTTTCAAGTTTTGTCAGTTTCCTTTTACAAATGATCTGACTGTCCTGTGCGTATGAACAGTCACTGTTGCTGGTCATGATACACAGTATATAAAGTGCTTGATCTGTCAAGTGTCAGATGCTAAACCCGGAAACCAGAAGCCGTGTCAATATTCAATACTGAATATGAGAGATAACATGCCTTGTGCTTGTGGTTCCCTCCAGTGAGATGCTCTGTGTGGTAATCTTGGACAAGATTCATGGTTTACAGTATGTTATTGTCTGTTTATTACAGACAATCAGGACAGCTCTGTCCTTTTTTGTCTTTATTAGATCACATTTCAAGTAGACTGTGGCGTCTGTTCAACAGACAGGTGGTGTTCATTATCAGTCTCATCATTATCTTCATCACCCTGCACACAGTTCAATTTTTGTTCTGTTACGTATTGTTTGGAGGAGCCAAGACTCTCCTTGGTTCTCTGGAACAGTTCTGTGGCCCTACTTGGGCCGATGTTACTAGCTACTTGGGCCTCTCCCCCTCTGCCCATCAGACAGACAGTGTTCATTATTAGTCATGCAATTATCTTCATCACCCTTGATGGGGGTTGTTTGTAGTTCTGCTACATATTGTTTGGGGGAGGTCAGACTCTCCCTTGTTGTCTGGAACAGGTTTGTGGCCGTACTTGAGGATGTTGGTAGCTACTTGGGCCTCTCCTCCTCTGACTTGTCTGTGTACTCAGAGTCATAGCTCATGGTCGCTGAAGTGTTGTTGGCATCCGTCTCGGAGTCCTCCACATCAGCGTCAGCCCCGTAATCCGACTCCATGCATGGTTTGACAATGACAGTCTCAAACGACATTGTGTCTTGTGAGTCGTAATCAGTCTTTTTCTCTGCTGTGGCGGTTGAGAACACTGGCTCCCCATCGTCAGTGTCAACGTCAGGCTCTGTTTCATCCTCGGCTTCATCTCCTCCATCAGCTGATATGCCCAGATCGCAGACTGTGTCATCTTCATTCCCGACACTTTCGAGAACTTCACTTTCTTCTGCCTTTTCATCAATGCTTGTTCCAGTCTCCTTCAGGGAGTTGGCATGTTTGGTGTCGTCATCGGCGTCCAATTCTGACACATCATCAGGAACTTCTGTGTTGTCATGGTTTTTGTCTTTGCTCTCTGCATTATCAGCTGTTTCAACATCTTCAGCTGTCTCAGGTCCTGTCTCTCCATCATTCGCTGCTACTTCTTCCCCATCAGCTGCCTCATGTCTATCAGTGCCATCTTCACCTGTCTCTCCCACAGCTGTTTCACCATCTTCTGCTTTTTCTCTTTGAGCTGTCTCACCTTCAGGACCCTCTCCATCATCAGCTGTGTCACCTTCAGCTGTCTCCCCATCATCAGCTGTCTCACCTTCAGCTGTCTCTCCATTGCCAGCTGTCTCTCCATCTTCAGCAGTCTCTCCATCATCAGCTGTCTCACCTTCAGCTATCTCTCCATCTTCAGCTGTCTCTCCATCATCAGCTGTCTCACCTGCAGCTGTCTCTTCATCATCAGCTGTCTCTCCATCATCAGCTGTCTCACCTTCAGCTGTTTCTCCATCTTCAGCTGTGTCACTGTCAGCTGTCTCTCCATCATCAGCAGTCTCACCTTCAGCTGTCTCTCCATCATCAGCTGTCTCGCCTTCAGCTGTCTCACCATCATCAGCTTTTTCATCTGCAGTTGCGTCTTTGTCTTCAACTTTTTCTTCATCAGCCATCACCCCATCATCAGCTGTATCACCTTCAGCTGCCTCTCCGTCATCGTCTGTCTCACCCCCATCGTCAGCTGTCTCCCCATCTTCAGCTGTCTCGCCATCATCAGCTTTTCCACCTGCAGTTGCGTCTTTATCTTCAACATTTTTATCATCAGCTGTTTCTCTATTTCCACCATCTTCGGCAACATCATTTTCAGTTATCTCTGCTTCAGCAACCTTTTCATCTTCTGCAGTTTCAGCATCATGCTCTTCATCTTCAGTCGTTCCAGCATCAGGTGCATTTTCATCCTCAGTTGTATCACCTTCTGCTGTCTCACCAGCTGTTTCTCTACCTTCTGTTGTCTCACCCTCAGCTACCTCTCCATCTTCAATACCCTCAGCCTTAGCCTTTTCATCCTCACTTGCCTCAGCTGTGCTTTTTTCATCTTCAGCTGTTTCTGCTTCTGTTGTCTGAGCATTTACTTCATCTTCAGTGCAGCCAGCTTCAGGTACTTTTTCATCTTCAGTTGTCTCTTCATCCACTGTTTCATCTACAGCACTTTCACCTTCAGCAGACTGTCCTTCTTCTGCCTCGTCTTCAACCTTTTCATCCTCAGTTGTCTCACCCTCAGCTGTTTCACCATCAGCAGTCTCTGCTTCTTCATCATGGGCCGTTTCTCGATCTTCAGTGGTCTGAGTTCCAGCCATGTCATCCTCATCGACTGACTGAAATTGCTTCACTTCACTTTCATCAGCTGTTTCTGGTTCAGACTCCTTTGCTGACGGAGCATTAACTGATTCCTTCTCTTCATCCTCTGTTCTTGTGTCTGGCTCTTTTTCTTCGGCTCCACTTTCACCTGGTGCAGTTCCTTCATCAGCAGTTTCTCTTTCCTCAGGTATTTTATCAAGTACTGTTTCTGCCTCATCAGATACACTACCTTCACCAGTCTCCCCCTCCTCCACTGATTCACCCTGAGATTCTTCATTAGCGGTTTCAGATGGAAGCGTGTCATCTTCGTCAGCCATTTGATCTTCTGTGTTATGTTCTTCATCGGCTGTCTCACCCTGGTCTGTGTCTTCATCAGCTGTTTCAGGAAGTTCAGAATCTTTATTGGCATCCTCCACTTCATCTGCAGTCTCATCTTCCTCCTTTTCAACTTCAGACTCATCTGCAGTTACTGTTTCATCTGCTGTGTCTGTTTGCTCAGGTTCTTCATCTGCAGATTGATCTTTACTTATACCTCCTTCTTCAGCTGTGTCAGTATGCTCAGGTTCTTCTTCTGCAGACTGATCTTTAGTTGCAGCATCTTCTTCCTCAGCTGTGTCTGCTTGCTCAGGTTCTTCTTCTGAAGATTCACCTTTAGAGTCAGCACCCTCTTCATCTGCTGTGTCTGTTTGCTCAGGTTCTTCTTCTGCAGACTGATCTTTACTTAAAGCTGCTTCTTCTTCAGCTGTGTCAATTTCTCCAGGTTCTTCCTCCTTTTCAACTGCAGACTCATCTGCAGTTCCTGTTTCATCTGCTGTGTCAGTTTGTTCAGGTTCTTCTTCTGCAGACTGCTCTTTAGTTGCAGCATCTTCTTCCTCAGCTGTGTCAGCTTGTTCAGGTTCTTCTTCTGCAGATTCATCTTTACAGTCAGCACCCCCTTCTTCTGCTGTGTCAGTTTCCTCAGGTTCTTCTTCTGCAGACTGATCTTTACTTAAAGCTCCTTCTTCTGCCGTGTCAGTTTGTTCAGGGTCCTCTTCTACAGACTGATCTTTAGTCCCAGTGTCTTCTTTCTCTGTTGTGTCAGCTTGCTCAGATTCTACCTCTGCAGTTTCATCTGTAGTTACATCCTCCACCTGCTCCTCCTCTTCCTCCTCAGAACTTTCGAGATCTTCGTCCGCAGTGAGTCTAAGAAAGGTAGGAATGTCCATCAGCTTTGTAGGCTTTTTCTTTTTGATCTCAGGTTCATCTTCCTGGTCTGTAACCTTAGCACCTTTTGATTCAGGTTCATCAGATTTTTCAATTTCGTCAACCCCCTCAGACTCAGCAGTTTCCTCTAATACTTCCAATGCATCTTCTTTCACTTCATCCTCCACTTCATCTCCCTCCTCATCCTCCTGAGAACTTTTGAGATCTTCATCAGCAGTGAGTCTGAGAAAGGTAGGTATATCCATCAATTTTGTAGGCTTTTTTCTCTGTTGTTCAGGCTTATCATCCCGGTCTTCATTTTCAGTCTCTGCAGCCTCTGTCTTAGGGCCATCATCTTTTTTAGCTTCTTCATCTATATCAGTCTCAACAGCTTTTTCTGAGCCTTCCACTGCATCTTGTTTCACCTCATCTTCCACTTCATCTCCCTCCTCATCTTCCTGAGAACTTTTGAGATCTTCATCAGCAGTGAGTCTGAGAAAGGTAGGTATGTCCATCAATTTTGTCGGCTTTTTTCTCTGTTCTTCAAGCTTGTCATCCTGGTCCTCACTTTTAGTTTCTGCCCCATTAGCACCATCTATTTCAGCAGCCTCTGACTTAGGTCCATCATCTTGTTTAGCCTCTTCATCTATATCAGTCTCCACAGCTTTCTCTGAGCCTTCCACTGCATCTTGTTTCACCTCATCTTCCACTTCATCTCCTTCCTCATCCTCCTGAGAACTTTTGAGATCTTCATCAGCAGTGAGTCTGAGAAAGGTAGGTATGTCCATAAGTTTTGTAGGCTTTGTCTTTAGTGACTTTGTTTTTTCCTCTTGTTCTTCAGTCTCTGCTGTTTCACCAGTCTCTACTTCAAGGTCATCACCCTTTTCTGCTTCCTCAGTCACACTGGACACATTGGCTTTCTCACTTGCTTCCTCTGTCACTTCTATTTTCTCATCTCCATCCTCCGCTCCCTTCTCATTTTCCTCTTCTTCCGTCTCTACTTTGGATTCAGCAACCTTTTTAGCTTGATCAATTACTTCAGCCTCTTCTGGTTCCTTAGTGTCATCCTCTGCTTCCTTTTTGATGCCATTCTGGACCTCCAGTCCTTCCTTTTCTTCCTCTTCTTCTTGAGAACTCTTGAGGTCTTCTTCGGCAGTGAGTCTGAGGAATGTTGGAATATCCATTAGCTTTGTGGGTTTTTTCTTTTCTTTCTTGGGCTCTTTTTCTAAGTCATCTTCCTTTTCAGTCTCTGGTATATCAGGATCAGAAACCTTTTCAGCATCGTCAATCCCTTCAGTCTCTAAAACTGTTGCTGGTCCATCCTCCACATCTTGTTTAACCACTGCCTCTACTACTGGTTGTGCCGACTCTTTTTCAGCCTCCTGTGCAGCTTTCATCTCCTCTTCATACTCTGCTAACATTCTAAGACAGGCTTCTGCATCCATGATATACATCACTGCCTTTTGAGAACCTCTACTTTGCCATGGCACAACAGTTTCTTTCAATATATATGGAGCAGGTACTTCTTTTGCAGCTTGTTCCACATGTTGCGTTTCACCACAAGTTCCAACAGCTCTTTCAACTTCCACTTCATCTGTAGGCCCATTTGGTTCCTTTGTCCAAGCTTTGACCTCTTCCTTAATCTCCCCTGTCTCATCTATCTCTTCCACCTCTTTCAGGGGTTCAAGGATATTATTTTCATCTTCATTTTCACTTTCATTTTTAATTTCACTCTCAGTCTCTTCCACAATATCATCATGTATGGTAGTTGGAGGATCCTTCTTAAGCTGCAAAAATTGTCTTAGGTCAAAGTCCTTCATTATCGGAGCGGAATTGAAAATCTCTGCAGGCAAGGAAGGGCGTGAGGCCATTTTTTTGTGTGCGCAGCTGTCACATGGACAGTATTCATCATCACTGCGTTGGTCACTGTAATCAGTCCCAGTGGCAGTAAATTCTTCATCACTTTCTTCAACTTTTACATCAATGGATTGGTTGCGCATAACTTTTAGTCGCCTACGTCTTTGTTCTGTTTCAGCTGTTGATTCTCTTGACAAAGCCTCTTTTGGTGGTCTAGGTCCCCCAGCACGTCCATGAATTTTCCTTAGCTCTTTGTCAATGCTTGTTTGTATTCGCCTGTGAACCTCGTCTTTTAATTCCTTAATCATAATGTCAACTTGGTTATTTCCTTCCAAATTCCATCGCAACTTGAACTCTCTCATTGCATCAACATAATGGGTAATAAACTGTTTTTGTAACTTGTTTAAAAGAGTCAGGACCCAAATGGGATCGGGGTCATGACAAACCCTTTTTGTACGCAGGGCTCTTTGGACAGGAGGTGAACCAGAACTTGTTTCTTCTTGGGGATCTGTGTCAGTTTCTTCTGGGGATTTATGACTGCTGCCATTTTCTGAGCTTCTGTTGGAGGATTGTGATTCTGGAATTTCTCTTGGGCTGTCATTGCTTCTTATTGTGTCATCTGAGGGAATGTCATCCTCGTTGGGTCTCTCAATATCCACATCTATGTCAGGAGTTAGCTGGACCCGACTGGTTAAGTCAGAGATTGTTGGGTCACATTTGGCCCCTACATCTGATTCATTTTTGGACTCTGTCTCTTTACTCGTTTCAGCCTCTTGCACAGCTGTACGAACATCACAATCTATTGCCAAAATCTCTGCAATGACTTGGTCTTGGGCAGCACAAGTGATGCTTTTGCCTGAACCTGTGGAGCCACTGCTTACATCTACACCTGAGGATGGACTGTGATTGACCTCATCATCTGCTGAACGATGATGTTTGATTTTAATATTTCGCATCATTTTCTGCTCAGTCTCAGATGGGTCACAAAGCCAAAGTGACTGAAGAATATTCATCAGCTCTTTGTACCTGGCATCTTTTCCAGTTTTGTCACTGGGATCAAAGTCTAGAAGCTGCAGGTTTGCAAGGCAGTCAAGGAGACCCTTGGCAGATGAGCTCAATTTTCGTCCATACACAGGAGACACCTCAGGTAAACTTTGGCATCTGTCAAGTTTAGGACTAAGCAGAGCTTTCATCACTTGAACAGAGGAATGAAACC
The DNA here is from genome assembly GCA_027475355.1 of Coilia nasus. NCBI lineage: Eukaryota > Metazoa > Chordata > Actinopteri > Clupeiformes > Engraulidae > Coilia > Coilia nasus. Next base: position 14,872,124 of record CM050219.1, read on the forward strand.
CTTTGCCAACATCATCTTCTCTTGGAGGAGAGGGAACCGTGTTGTTTTTGGCTTTTGTATTCTCTGACTCCTGGAGTGCCTCCGCAACTGGTTCATTGTCTGCCTTTGTAGAACTCTTTGCTTCTGCCTCTTGAACGTCCTCTTTGTCACTTTCTGCCACAGATTTGCAATTGTCAGCAGCTTCCTCAGTTTCATCAGCTTTTTCATTTGATGAAGGCTCGCCAGAAGTGCTCTGATCATTGGTGGTTTCATTGAATTCTTCACCCATATCAAAAAGGGCATTATCTGAAGGAATTTTGTTCAGCCACTCATTTACCACATCAGTAGGAGATGCATTTGGCAAGTTGGATGGAACCAGATGAGAGAGGGCATTTCCCTTGTGGCGTGAAGGACTGTCATTTCTAAGTTTGCACTCCACACTTTTTTCACTTCTGCTACAATCTGTTGGCTCCAGAGGTCCATTAGACATTTTGCTTTGGGTTTCAGCTGTTGCTGTATCTATTTGGTCCATATTGGGCTCTCCCACTGAAATAGATTGTGATGATACACTGCCATGAGAACGTCCAACACGTATAGCTGGTTTTCCAGATCTGGGTGATTCTTTGGGAGGGCTTGGGGTAAGCCACCTCTCTGATACTGCAGTTGAGTTAGGTCTAGGAGTTTCTTCAACATCAACATTTCTTGATGCTTTGTTAGTTGATCTATGTGACCTCAGTGAATGTGAACTTCCATGATTAGATTTGCCATCATCATCATCAACCTGTGCCAGTACCTGAGACACATTGCTTTTTGGTCTTTGATCATTTACCTCTGCTCTCACTTTGTCTTTAGTTGTGGATCTCCCTGATCGTGATGAAGCTGTTGAAACAGGTCTCTGTGGACTAGCTGCTGCACTGCTGGTAATGTCACTAGTCTTACGAATAGGGGAATGGCATTTTGGACAAATACTTGGTGACTTACATTCATCAGCTCGTGACTCAGCTTCAAGGTCAGTATTTGGCATCGGAGATAGTAATTTTGCTTTTACACTTATGTTAGAGGTTGCACTCTGTTCTTTGTTCTCTGGCATTTCTGTTCCCATCACTGTTGGATGTGACATAGCCTCTAAAGGCTCAGATACATCCAGAAAGTCTGTTTCATCATCTGTCACAGGGTCCTCTGCCAGTCCTAGTGAAACTGAGTCATTCGATGTAGCATCACAGCTTGAATCATTGCTCACTTTAGACAAAGCACTATTAGACCTGTGGACATTAGACTCTTTATCCTCATGACCTGTGTCAGTACATTTCTCAGGTGCTGTAGATGTCTTAGACTTATTTGATTTAGCAGAAGCATCAGATTTTGCAGACAGTGCACTTGTAGATCTATGTCCTGTTGCAGGAGTTTCCTGAGTTGTTGCTTCTGAAGTCTTAGATTTGTTTGATTTTATAGAGACATTAGATTTCACTGACAAAGAACTTCGTACTCTATCCACAGGGTCACTTTGTTCAGGAGCAGCTTCTGAAGTTTTTGATGTCCCAGATCTTACAGATGTATTTGATTTTGTTGACAGTGCACTTGCCACTCTCGCCCTCTCTTTATCATCAGATTGCTCAGGCTCCTCAATTGCAGGGATATTGGATGGCATAGATTGTTTTGAGACATGCGATTTTACAGACAGTGTACTAGCCGCTCTCTCCTCAGACTTTTCCTCCCCTGCATTTAATGTGTTTTCAGCTGTGATTTTTGATGCTTTAGATTTCCTTGATGTAGTGGAAATGTTTGATTTAGCAGACATAGAACTAGTGGCTCTCTCCTCTGACTGTACTTCTGTCTGCACGGTTTTTGGTGCAGTCTGTGCCTGTGAAGACTTTGATTTATTAGACATTATGGATGCTGCACTAGGAGCCCTCTCCTTAGTTGGTTCTTCTTCAGGTGGTTCTGAAATCTTTGACTTCTTAGATCTACTTGAAAGGTTTGACTTTGTAGACAATGCACTGGGAGCCCTCTCTTCTGTAGGCCCTTGTAAAGCTGAAGACATTGCACTGGGTGATCTCCCCTCTGTTGTATCCTTCACAGTTTCCACAGGTATAACTTCTGACTTTTTAGACTTTGTAGAAACATTTGATCTACCTGACATGGCACTTGGGGTTCTCTCCTGTGTTACTTTCTCTGCATCAGTGACAGCTTCTGAAACGTTTGACTTTTTCGATCTTATGGAGATATTTGATTTGGCTGACATAGCGCTTAAGGCCCTCTCCTCTCGTAGCTCTGGAGGAGCTTCTGAAACTTTGGATTTTTTAGATTTTGCAGAAACATTGGATTTATCTGATAATGCACTAGGTGCTCTGTCCACTGTTACCTCTTCAGTTACTTCTTCTTCAGGTTCGACTGATATTTTAGGGGGCTCTGAAGATGATTTTTCAGGTGCCTCTGTAACATTGCATTTAATAGATCTTGTAGAAACATTTGACTTTGCAGACAATGCACTGGCAGCCCTCACTTCTGTTGTGTCCCCCTCTGGTACCGTTTGTACAACTCTTGATTTATTAGCTCTTGTAGAGGCTGTTGTTGACTTAGCAGACATTGCACTAGGGACTCTCTCCTCTGCTTCCTCATAAGTTACCTCTACCTCTGGTTCTGCAGATTTTTCAGGTGCCTCTGAAAATTTGGATTTTCTAGACCTTGCTGAGACATTGGACTTAGCAGACATTGCACTAAGGGCTCTCTCCTCTGTTGCCTCATCATTTGCCTCTACCTCAGGAGCCACTGATGCCTTTGTCTTTTTTGAACTTGTAGAAACATTTGATTTGGCAGACACAGCACTAGAGGACCTCTCCTCTGTTGTATCTCCCTCTGGTGCAGACTTTGTTACTCTTGATTTATTAGATCTTGCAGAGGCATTCGACTTAGAAGACATGGCACTTGGGGCTCTTTCCCCTGCTGTCTCACGAGTTAACTCTGCCTCAGGTTCAACTAATATTTCAGGTGCTTCTGAAACTTTGGATTTCCTAGACCGTGCAGAAACATTTGATTTAGCTGACATTGCACTTGGGGCTCTCTCCTCTGCTGCGTTGTCATTTATCTCTGCTTCAGGTTCAGCAGAGTCTTGGGGTGCCTCTGATGCCTTTGACTTTTTAGAACGTGTGGAAATATTCGATTTAGCAGATATTGCACTAGGGGTCCTCTCCCCTGCTGCTTCATCGGGTACCTTTGCCTCAGGTTCACACGATTCTTCAGGAGCCTCAGAAACTTTGGATTTCCTAGATCTTGTAGAAACATGTGATTTGGCTGACATAGCACTTGGAGCTCTCTCCTCTTTTGTGTCTCCCTCTGGTGCAAATTCTGCAACTTTCAACTTATTTGATCTTGCAGAGACATTGGACTTAGCAGACATTGCACTTTGTGCTCTTTCTTCCGCTGGTTTATCATTTACCTCTGCCTCAGTTTCAACTGTTTCCTCAGGTGCCTTTGACTTCTTAGATTGTGTAGAAATATTTGATTTGGCAGACATGGCACTGGGAGCCCTCTGACCTGAAGCAGAGGTGAAAGATGAAACAGCAGAGGAGAGAACCTCTGCTGTTTCATCTTTCACCTCTGCTTCAGGTCCGGCTGTTTCTTCAGGTGCATCATCTAAGGGAATGTCATCCTCATTTGGTCTCTCAATATCCACATCCATGTCAGCTGGGTCATATTTGGCCCCTACATCTAATTCATTTTTGGACTCTGTCTCTTTACTCTTTTCAGCCTCGTGCACAGCTGTAGGAACATCACAATCTATTGCCAAAATCTCTGCAATGACTTGGTCTTGGGCAGCACGAGTGATGCTTTTGCCTGAACCTGTGGAGCCACGCCTTCGCATCATTTTCCGCTCAGTCTCAGAAACATTTGATTTGGATGACATGGCACTTGGAGCTCTCTCTTCTTTTGTGTCTCCCTCTGGTGCAGATTCTGCAACTTTCAACTTATTTGATCTTGCAGAGACATTGGACTTAGCAGACATTGCACTTGGGGCTCTTTCTTCCACTGCTTTATCATTTACCTCTGCCTTAGGTTCAGCTGTTTCCTCGGGCGCCTCTGACTTCTTAGATTGTGTAGAAATATTTGATTTGGCAGACATGGCACTGGGAGCCCTCTCTTCTGCCGTGTCTCTCTCTGGTGCAGGTTCTGCAACTTTTGACTTATTAGATCTTGCAGAGACATTGGACTTAGCAGACATTGCACTTGGGGCTCTTTCCTCTGCTGCTTCATCATTTACCTCTGCCTCAGGTTCAGCTGTGTCTTCAGGTGCTTCTGAAACTTTGGATTTCCTAGATCTTGTAGAAACATTTGATTTAGCTGACATGGCACTTGGAGCTCTTTCATCTGTTGTGTCTCCCTCTGGTGCAGATTCTGCAACTTTTGACCTATTAGATCTTGCAGAGGCATTGGACGTAGCAGACATTGCACTTTCGGTTCTCTCCTCTGCTGTATCAACATTTACCTCTGCCTTAGGTTCAGCTGTTTCTTCAGGTGCTTTTGAAACTTTTAATTTCTTAGATCTGGTCGAGGTATTTGATTTAGCTGACATAGCACTGGGAGTCCTCTCTTCTGTTGCCTCTTTTGGAGCAGATTCTGCAACTTTTGATTTATTAGATTTTGCAGAGACATTGGACTTAGCGGACATTACACTTGGAGCTCTTTCCTCTTCTGCTTCATCATTTACCTCTGCCTCAGGTTCAGCAGATTCTTCAGGTGCCTCTGAAACTTTGGATTTCCTAGATCTTGTAGAAACATTTGATGTTGCTGACATGGCGCTTGGAGCTCGCTCTTCTGTTGTGTCTCCCTCTGGTGCAGATTCTGCAACTTTCGACTTATTAGATCTTGCAGAGACATTGGAACTAGCAGACATTGCACTTTGGGTTCTCTCCTCTGCTGTTTCATCTTTCACCTCTGCTTCAGGTCCGGCTGTTTCTTCAGGTGCATCATCTAAGGGAATGTCATCCTCATTTAGTCTCTCAATATCCACATCCATGTCAGCTGGGTCATATTTGGCCCCTACATCTAATTCATTTTTGGACTCTGTCTCTTTACTCTTTTCAGCCTCTTGCACAGCTGTAGGAACATCACAATCTATTGCCAAAATCTCTGCAATGACTTGGTCTTGGGCAGCACGAGTGATGCTTTTGCCTGAACCTGTGGAGCCACGCCTTCGCATCATTTTCCGCTCAGTCTCAGAAACATTTGATTTGGATGACATGGCACTTGGAGCTCTCTCTTCGTTTGTGTCTCCCTCTGGTGCAGATTCTGCAACTTTCAACTTATTTGATCTTGCAGAGACATTGGACTTAGCAGACATTGCACTTGGGGCTCTTTCTTCCACTGCTTTATCATTTACCTCTGCCTTAGGTTCAGCTGTTTCCTCGGGCGCCTCTGACTTCTTAGATTGTGTAGAAATATTTGATTTGGCAGACATGGCACTGGGAGCCCTCTCTTCTGCCGTGTCTCTCTCTGGTGCAGGTTCTGCAACTTTTGACTTATTAGATCTTGCAGAGACATTGGACTTAGCAGACATTGCACTTGGGGCTCTTTCCTCTGCTGCTTCATCATTTACCTCTGCCTCAGGTTCAGCTGTGTCTTCAGGTGCTTCTGAAACTTTGGATTTCCTAGATCTTGTAGAAACATTTGATTTAGCTGACATGGCACTTGGAGCTCTTTCATCTGTTGTGTCTCCCTCTGGTGCAGATTCTGCAACTTTTGACTTATTAGATCTTGCAGAGGCATTGGACGTAGCAGACATTGCACTTTCAGTTCTCTCCTCTGCTGTATCAACATTTACCTCTGCCTTAGGTTCAGCTGTTTCTTCAGGTGCTTTTGAAACTTTTAATTTCTTAGATCTGGTCGAGGTATTTGATTTAGCTGACATAGCACTGGGAGTCCTCTCTTCTGTTGCCTCTTCTGGAGCAGATTCTGCAACTTTTGACTTATTGGACTTAACAGACATTGCACTTAGGGCTCTCGCCTCTGCTGGATCATCATTTTCTTCTGCCTCGGGTTCAACAGATTCTTTAGGTGCCTCTGATGCCTTTGACTTCTGAGATTGTGTAGAAATATTTGATTTGGCAGACATGTTGCTGGGAGCCCTCTCCTCTGTTGTGTCTCCGTCGGGTGCAGATTCTACAACTTCTGATTTATTAGATCTCGCAGAGACATTAGACTTAGCTGACATTACACTTGGGGCTCTTTCTTCTGCTGGTTCTCCAGGTACCTCTGCCTCAGGTTCACCTGTTTCTTCAGGAGCTTCTGAAACTTTGGATTTCCTAGATCTTGTAGAAACATTTGATTTAGCTGACATGGCACTTGGAGCTCTTTCATCTGTTGTGTCTCCCTCTGGTGCAGATTCTGCAACTTTTGACTTATTAGATCTTGCAGAGGCATTGGACGTAGCAGACATTGCACTTTGGGTTCTCTCCTCTGCTGTTTCATCATTTACCTCTGCCTCAGGTTCAGCTGTTTCTTCAGGTGCTTTTGAAACGTTTGATTTCTTAGATCTGGTCGAGGCATTTGATTTAGCTGACATGGCACTGGAAGCCCTCTCCTCTGTTGCCTCGTCTGGAGCAGATTCTGCAACTTTTGACTTATTAGATCTTGCAGAGACATTGGACTTAGCAGACATTGCACTTGGGGCTCTCTCCTCTGCTGGGTCATCATTTACTTCTGCTTCAGGTTCAACAGATTCTTCAGGTGCTTCTGATGCCTTTGACTTCTGAGATTGTGTAGAATTATTTGATTTGGCAGACATGTTGCTGGGAGCCCTCACTTCTGTTGTGTCTTCGTCTGGTGCAGATTCTACAACTTCTGATTTATTAGATCTCGCAGAGACATTAGACTTAGCTGACATTACACTTGAGGCTCTTTCTTCTGCTGGTTCTCCAGGTACCTCTGCCTCAGGTTCACCTGTTTCTTCAGGAGCTTCTGAAACTTTGGATTTCCTAGATCTTGTAGAAACATTTGATTTAGCTGACATGGCACTTGGAGCTCGCTCTTCTGTTGTGTCTCCCTCTGGTGCAGATTCTGCAACTTTCGACTTATTAGATCTTGCAGAGACATTGGACTTAGCAGACATTGCACTTGGGGCTCTTTCCTCCGCTGTTTCATCATTTACCTCTGCCTCAGGTCTGGCTGTTTCTTCAGGTGCATCATCTGAGGGAATGCCATCCTTATTTGGTCTCTCAATATCCACATCCATGTCAGGAGTTAGCTGGACCCGACTGGCTAAGTCAGGCATTGCTGGGTCATATTTGGCCCCTACATCTGATTCATTTTTGGACTCTGTCTCTTTACTCTTTTCAGCCTCATGCACAGCTGTAGGAACATCACAATCTATTGCCAAAATCTCTGCAATGACTTGGTCTTGGGCAGCATGAGGGATGCTTTTGCCTGAACCTGTGGAGCCACGCCTTCGCATCATTTTCCGCTCAGTCTCAGAAACATTTGATTTGGATGACATGGCACTTGGAGCTCTCTCTTCTTTTGTGTCTCCCTCTGGTGCAGATTCTGCAACTTTCAAATTATTTGATCTTGCAGAGACATTGGATTTAGCAGACATTGCACTTGAGGCTCTTTCCTCTGCTGCTTCATCATTTTTCTCTGCTTCAAGTTCAGCAGAGTCTTCAGGTGCCTCTGATGCCTTTGACTTTTTAGATTGTATGGAAATATTTGATTTAGCGGACATTGCACTGGGGGCCCTCTCCTCTGCTGCTTCGTCAGGTATCTGTGCTTCAGGTTCAGCAGATTCTTCAGGTGTGTCTGAAACTTTGGATTTCCTAGATCTTGAAGACACATTTGATTTAGCTGACATGGCACTGGGAGCCCTCTCCTCTGTTGCCTCTTCTGGAGCAGATTCTGCCACTTTTGACTTATTAGATCTTGCAGAGACATTGGACGTAGCAGATATTGCACTTGGGGCTCTTACCTCTCCTGCTTTATCATTTACCTCTGCCTCAAGTTCAGTTGTTTCCTTGGGGGTCTCTGACTTCTTAGAACGTGTAGAAATATTTGAATTGGCAGACATGGCACTGGGAGCCCTCTCTTCTGCTGTGTCTCTCTCTGCTGCAGATTCTGCAACTTTGGATTTATTCAACTTTGCAGAGGCATTAGACTTAGCAGACATCACACTTGGTGTTCTCTCCCCTGTTGTCTCATGAGGTGCCCCGTGTTCAGTGGATTCTTCAGGTGCCTCTGCTGCATTTTGAGGATCCAGTGTTATAGGTTCTGCTGACTTGTCAAGAACCTCTAAAGCATTTGAGCTTTTAGACCTTGTAGAGACATTTGATTTAGCAGACATTGCACTTGGAACTCTCTCTTTTTTCTCTTCCACAATTTCTTCATCAGCAGCCTCCAAAGCATTACACCTATGTGATTTTGCAGAGGCATTTGATTTGGCAGACATGGCACTTAATGATCGCTCTTCTTTTCCCTCATCTATGGAGTTTGAAGATTTTGCAGGCATTGGGCTTGATACTATTTCGGGCTCTACACTCCTCGCATTTATATCAGTTTGATCTGAGTCCTCAGGCATCTGTTTGGATTTTTTACCTAGACTTTTACTTGACATAGCTGAATGTTTAGAAGTAGAAGACAGTCCACTGTCAGATCTTTTGGCATTGTCTTCCTCTAAGCACCTATCCTCTCCATCTGACACGCCTGACCTTGCTGAGATACTAGGTGTTTTACTAGGAGGCCTAGGTGTCAAATGTTGCACAGAACCAACCTTGCAGATTGTGTTGGAACAAGAGCTAGGTGCAGCATTTGCCTCATCTAATTCTTCATCAGAGCCAGCACTTTGATTGCACGAGCATGCTCTGGACACACTTGGTGGAAGGTCGTCCTCTTCATCATTTTGGTCTTCTTTCAAAGCCGCTAACTCCTGGGAAGAATTGCTGACTGCAGACATGGATCGACCCTCTCTATTAGAGACTTGAGTGAGGTGAACACTCATTGCATCTGTCTGGGAGTCTTTTCCACTTTTACACGATTCGTCGTCAATATTGTCTACCTCGTTTTCAGATGCTGGGGTGTTTCCAGCACTTCCCTGTCTCTCCACTGTGCTTACTGACATTTCAGTGGTCTGACAAGTGCAAGTGACATACGTCTCTGCAACTGTCTTTTTAACACTGGTTGCCTTTTCAACTATGTGTTCTGTACAGTCTTCACTCGACCGAGAAATAGTGTGTATACTATTCACAGATTCCTTTTTGCATACTATTACATGCGAAGATGCACTTGAGCTTGATGAGTGTATATGTCTTACAGTCTCTGGGTCAACAGCATTAGGATTTTTCCATATGTCATATTCTCGACATTGACTACAACACTGTGGACAGTGGGGCTCCTCCAGGTGCTGTTGGTGAAGTTTAATGTACGCCTCCTCAGCATCTCCAACAGACATGGATTCCTCAGAGCAAGTGTCAGCACTGTTGTGGTGAAGGTAGCAGGGCTCATGATAACCTAGGCATTGTGGATTATAGTTTCGACCAGGTGTCTTTTTTATCTCCGTGGACCAGTGCAGTGTCTCGTCATTGAGCAGCCGAAAACGCACTTTCATTTCCATCGAAAGGCTGCCATCTTTGTTGATAAGCACTCGCTTCTCAATGTCATCATCCATCATGTTTTCCCTACTGTGAGGGCAGGAACCTGTGTGCCCTGCGGAGTAGAGTCTATTCGGGGAAGACTTTTCAGATGACAGCGAGATCCTTGATGCCCTGTTGCTGGATTCAGGTCTTGGGTGAATGATGCTTTTCTTTGTCTCAAGTCCCAAGTTCACTATTTGGATAATGGAAAAAAGAAAGCAAAAAAGAGAAAAAACTAGTGAAATACACAGAAGTAGACACATTGCATTAAATAAGCACAAAGGGAATATTTCACCAAATATGGTTTAACCAAATACGTATTTACATGTGAACAGAATGTTGTCATTTACATACATATTACACTACAATGATCAGTGCATTTATATACCCTTTGACCTACATAGACATTACTGCCAACATCAAATACAAAAGGCAATCTGTGACCTATGTAATTACCTTAGATAACTGTACCTATTATTAAGTAGTTGCCTTTTTCTTTCCTACAAAAATACAAGATGTTTTGCTACAGATAAATTTGTATGATCAGATAAGATGTAAAAAAAAAACTTTGGCAAGATTGCACACACTCTTCCTTTTGGCAGTCAAGTTGTTTTGCTAAACTTGTTGGCACAACTCCACTAATGGCATCCTGACGAATAAAGGGATGTCATCTAATCTGACAGATCACGTCACTGACATCACCGGTGTCGACTTACTATTTGTCCTGTCTTCCAGCCCTTGGGTGCACAGATTTACACGTGATTTGGTGTTGATTGGGGGGAGCTTCTCGTCTGAACTTTTTTGCATGCTGTCCAGAAGCACTGGGTGGAATGGCTCCCGGCCCACACAGACCAGCACACTGGGGCACTGCAAAAGACCATGAATGCTGTCGATCTGGAAAAAAGGAAAGATGGAAAGACAAAAAGGGACAAAACCAACTGTCAATCATTGTCAGTTAATGTGGACATTTTCTATGGATGCTCAAGATCTTTTTGGATGCCTGTCCTTAAAATGTCCATGAATTGCGATGACACAGCTATGAAAAAGATTAACTGATGTTAAATGGCGTCTTGTCTGGAACGGAAATATGGAACAGTGGATTACGTCCACATTAAACATAAAAAGGTTAATGGCAATAGGAAGTGCCGCCATCTGCACGACTAATTTTCCCACGCAAGTCTTAATTGTGAAAACAGCTTTTCTAAATACATGCTTAGTCTGTTGTCTTTGAGCACTAAGTCTTGCACATGATAAAAGTCCATGTTAGATCCATAATATTATATTTATATAGCTTATATATAGGACTACATTACATGTTTGTGTTGAGTTTACAAGATTCACCAAGTTAGGCATACAGATTACAACTTAATAAGCCATTTTTATATGTAATGTAAATACCACCTCCATGAACTGTCTTGAATATTAAACTGTATGCCATGCTTCACAAAAAAATGTGCTTGCATGCACACTTGTATGTAAGCACACCAAAAAAACAGTACTTAAGACTGAGAGGAAAGACAGGAACAGTTGTCATGATATTATTATTTTTATTTTTATTATTATTATTATTATTATTATTATTATTATTATTATTATTATTATTATTATTATTATTATTAAAAGCCTTTATGGAAGGATCTGAGTGGGGGGTGGAATACATCCCACCCCTTGTTGATCACTGACACAGGAATTACACTGGCCTTATCAAGGGTGACAATGCACTCTGCAGATTGCCTGTCCATGCAGCTGTGTCATGTGTGGCTCTGCAGCTCAATGCTCAGCAAGCTTGATGACCATGGGGAAGGCAGACAAGTAGCACACTGTCAAGAAGGGTATTTAGCATCCCAGAGGTCATAGCAGTTGATGGCCAAAGGCAGGATGACTGTATGGTCCGGACTCAATCATCCTCCAGGGTTTTTTTTTTTCTTTTGTAAATTATTCCAGTACCTCCAAGAACTAGAATTTTAAGGGACTATTGATGGCTGCTGCTTCAATTCGTTGTTATTTCATTTAAATAGAACCTAGAATGTTTTATCACAGGGTTAAGGACAGCACGACATACACTGTAATCATTTTTGAAGGACAACACTACCAACATTTTGCAGGAGGATTTTTTTTCCCTGCCCTCCTGGTCTGTTGAAAAAGACTGAATAATATAGAAAAGTCTGACCTAAGCATATTTCTTTGTCATCATACCCTCTTGACATTATAATATCTTAAATGACATAGAAAATGTACAACGCTGTACACAAAGGTTGTAACATCCCTGCTCTGCAAGCTTAAAATATTATGAATCCTAATTATGATCAGAAAAAAAAAGACCGTACACCTACAATGTATTTTTGCCCTGCAAGTGGATAATTTATCGGCATATTAAGGAAAACACAGCAAAAGCCACAAAATAAAAACATCTTTTATGTGCATAAATTTACCTCGAGTTTAAAACACATACAAACACATACAAAATGACAAAAGAAAATGCTCTAATAAAAAATAGATATCTTTGAGAAAGTGTGGGCAAAACATCCATGTGAGCCTACCCAAGCTCTGAGCACCCTTAACTATCTCACTGCGCAGAGTCCAACAGAGTACACTAGCTGGTAACCTGAAGAGGGATATACAGCAGGCATGCTTTTTCCACACCTTGTTAAATCTGCTGCCTCTGCAGTTTTCAATCCTAAAAACTTCTCGATATTCAGGCAGTCCAAGACAGATATCTGGCTATTTCTAGGTTGATGTGTAAAGCGTTGAAGATAATTAATTGCGGCCATGGGAGATGCAATTCTGAGCAGCTCAACCAAACGTGTGTTTTCACACAGTTGACCTGTTTCTGTTGGTTCAAAATAGCTCTGATTTGAGCAAGATTAATAGTTATTCCAGGCCGCTGGTGCATCACTGCGATGTAAAATAGCGGAGGAGAAGGAATATCCCGATTGCTTCCTCCCAGAACAATACAACAGGGAAGACCAGTCCCATATGGCAAAGGAGTCTGTGATTTTTATCAGAGCCAGAACTGGGCCGGATGTGTCTGTACATCATTCTCCATCTGGACTCCCAATACTCATTAAACCGAGGGTGGTTTGGCAATAAACAGAGTAACTATTACTGATCACAGTTAATGATCAATTTAAATTAATTAAAAGAAAATGCTATATTTTGTAATAAATGCATATTCAATGTAGCTGTCTCTATCTCAAAGGAAAGTAACAATACCCTTGCATGCAAATTACAAACTATGCATTACAGTTAAAAAAAAAACAGTCTGTCCTAGTTACAGATTATTAAAAACCTTAAGAGTTTTTTTTTTATAAGAGTCTAATTAAAATCTCTTGCAATACTTTCTATGTCAACATATATTCCCTTACTTATATAAGACACAAGGAAAAGTTGTGCAGAGCAGAACAGCTTCTCATTAGTTATGTAAGCTTTGGAGCTTATTTAGATTTACACTTTTTTCCCTGCCAGCGTCCTCACGACAGATGTCTGCCTGCTTCAGGTGCCCTGGAAGGGGCAGGTAGTATTCCCTGGTGCTGCAAACTGAACAGCTTTGCAGTTAGTCAGAAGTCTCACCTATGTACGTGCACAAACACACATACACATACACAAACACAAACACACACACACACACACACACACACACACACACACACACACACACACACAACAAAACATAACACAACACACACAAAACTTCGGCTTGTTCTGTAGACATAAACTTTAGCGTCGCACTAGCTAAAAGTAGAAGAGCTTTCCAATGTCCCTGTCCCTATCAGTCCCCGAAGACAGCCGCGGCGAAGGGTGTGTACTGACTTAGAGCATGTTTTCTCAAGGAAGCACATGCCTCAGGCAACACTAATAGGATGTGCCTGCTACGAACGGCAGCTCACAGCATGGCCAGAGGGGCCAGGACTGGGCTCTGACGTAGAGGAAACGTCTGGAGGGACTCCAGGCTCAAGATGCAAAAGCCTGGCTGGCCAGCAAAACATTCCACTGTTTTTTAGGGTACAGCGGACGGTCAGGCCACCGACACCCTGCCAGCGCGGACCAAGGTGGCTTGCTAATACTGTGTGAGCCTCTCTCTCTCTCTCTCAGTCTCTTACTCAGCTTATCAGTGACTTGTGTGACCGCACATGTTGGCAAAGGCTTAACCTGATCCATCCTGAAGCTGACAACACGTAATCCCCGTGCCTCTTTTGACCTTTCACCTCAAACTCAGATGGCTTCCTGCCACATCAATAGCCCACCCCCCCCTCACTGCAGCCCAACTATATCTGCAGGTGTGGGCCTTTTGGGGATACACAAGCGCTAAGGTCTCTCTACCCAGAGGACCTCTCTCAGAGCTGCATGCTAGCCTAGCGATGTGCCTGACTAAAGCCTTGGTCCAGTGCCATATTGGTGGACATGAGCTCCGCGGAGAGGCACGCAGCAGACCAGCTGGAGCCACTCGAGGCTCCTTGCTTTCTATTTAACGCCAGGTGGGGCTCCACAGCTCCGCCATGACGCATGGCCATGTCTGGTCACTAGAGGCTGACCACCTCCCTCACTTCCGGAAGGGTAATGGAACTGGTGTTTTTTAACTTGAACACAAACTGACTCACATTTTTTTTCTCGCAATCTTACTTATGTTTAGCACTTTTGAACTGTTAAATGAAATAGGCTTGTTCTACCTTCATGAAAACATACATAAGTGGTTTTAAAAATAACAAAAAATGTTAACATTCATAAAAGACTGTTTTTTTTTTGTTAGTCCTGACTAGATGTTCCCTAAGAGGAGCCATCATTCAGGGCTATAATGTTTTCAGTCACTAGAGGCCTCTATATAACTGAAAACGGTTGAGAGCTTTTGTTCCCTAGAATGTGGGAAAGCTCAAGCTTAACGTTGGTGTTCAAAAACCTGCCAATATTTCAGGTTATACTTAAATTCCTTTTTGTCTGCAGAGAATATATTATATACTGCACATATACAAAACACATTGAAAGTGTCCCGTCAAATACTCCTTACTCTGTCTTTTCCAACTCTTTGTCTTTCTGTATCTTTCTGTATGTTTCTTTTAACGTGCCTGCTGCCACTTATTTACACCACATACATTTTTACAAACGTATTATATGCTCCACAAATACGGTGTGCCGTGTAATCACAATGACATTGGATGCTGTTTGTCTGTTTGTTTGTATACAAAAAATATTGAAAGTGTCTTTCCCACCTTCCTGTCTTTCTTCCTCTATCTTTCTTTTAACATGTCTGCTGCCACCAATTTACACCATATGCATTTTTACAAATATTGATTTATCAAATCAGAAAAAAAAACAGCCAACCACCTTTCGGCCCTCCATAGTGCACAGCTTGCGGACGTGGCACTGCAGGAGCTCTGAGACCTCGTCCATGAAGAGCCCGAGACTGCGGACAGCCCTGCGGTGCAGCACGATGGTCCTCCGGACGGACGGGTCGCTGTTCTTCACCAGCAAAATCCTCTTGGAGTGCCTGTGGAGGTGATGCTCCCTGGAGCCCTTGGCAGCACCCCCCTCCTCAGGCCTGGCAGGCCTCCGGCAGGGAGGCAGGTGATGATGCCCATCCTCGGGCACCTGTTGCCAGCCAGAGGCCTGGGCACCACCTGCTTCTACGGGTCCCCCGGACTGGCAGACGTTGTACCCGCTGCCACCACCGCCCTCCAGCGGGTCCTGGCGGGGGCTTTGGGGCGGAGCAGGTTGTCTGTGGTGGCCGGAGTGAGAGGCCTTGCGGGACGAGTCGTCCGCGACTGCATCAAAACAATGGTAACTGCGCCTGTGGGAGGCCATTTTGTGCCTCCACACGTCCCCACGTCAGCGGGCAGCTGCAGCAGGGCTGATGCCAGAAGATGTCGGTTCGAGTTTTATCCGATCGATAACAAGGTCACATGAGAAACAAGGGCGCTGTGGTTAGGGGACGGCTGCAGAGGGAATCACCCTGTGCATTTCTGAACCACGGATCCACACGGCCTCTGCTTGGTCATGCCATGCTGCAAAGACAGAGAGAGAGACACACATAGAGTACACGTTACATGCAACAACTTGTGGACTTAAATAATCATAACTTAAACTAAACACTACACACATACTGTAGATTTCTTTTTTTCTCAATTGGAATTAAAAACAATATCAGCAAAAACACTGTGGAGTGGAAAAAGAAAAAAAAATTACACACACAGTCTCATTACACAAACAGCCTTTTAAAATTATTTTATGGAAATATGATGATTTGTGCAGGTTTAAGTATTAAGGCTGTTAACTCAGGAACAACATATCATAGGGTATAATCATAAATTGAGGGAGTCATTAGACACACACACACACACACACACACACAAAGTAATTTAGTAAGGAAGTATATTTATGTTATATATGAATGTTCGAGTATGCTGTGCTTCCTAGTGCTGTGTACTAACTAGCCACTCTGTGGAATGGGGAATATTGACTGATCATAGTACAGACTACAGTGACATAAATGATGAAATGATGAATATTATCCTACTGTGAGTCAGAGAGGTCAGCCACATCTGACTTAAGGTCATGACTTGTTGAGTGGAATCAACAGAGCATACTTTCCTTGGGGTAAAAGCTAAATTTAAAGGGATTAAATGATTAGGTGGTAATCTCTACAAATGCAATTACACTCATCTCGATCCTTTAATTAAACAGTGTTTCGATCCCCGTGCTTTAAAACTTTAATGGTGGAACAGCATTTCAGGACTCAACACTGTTAGCACCCGTTGGCAGCACCCTTTTGACCCACATCCATAACCATTGAGCCAGAACAGTCCTGTCATAATCCATACAATCCATTCGGCTGCACAGATACCTAAATTTAGGTGGAGAAGTCATGTGCAGTGTTATGTGTTACACAAGGATTCCACCTGACAACCACTAGCATGATGTAATTACAACAGTTACCATAACGCTCACATAAGCACGAATATATAGCTCTTCCAAAGCACCAGGAAAACCCATAATTTACAAAGTAGCTCTTTAGGCTCATTCTAATCCACATCTAATATATATATATATATATATAGATAGATAGATAGATAGATAGATAGATAGATAGATAGATAGATAGATAGATAGATAGATAGATAGATAGATAGATAGATAGATAGATAGATAGATAGATAGATAGATAGATAGATAGATAGATAGATAGATAGATAGATAGATAGATAGATAGATAGATAGATATATCCTGCTTGGGTTTTGTTTAGCCAAGAACAAAGGCTGCAAATGAACTGTGGCAAGAAGCAGACAATGCATCCAACCAATCACTCAATCAATCAGGTAATCAATCAATCAATCAACCAATCAGTCAAATGTTAAAATGAATAAAAAGAATAAAATCAATAAAATAACAGCACATTGTTTATTTGTATGTTTATTTCCTTTCCTTTCCAATCCTGAAATATAAGCGATAAATTGGACTTTGGTTTGAGCTGTACATGCATACCTCAGCATGTCCTCACTCTCTCTCTCTCTCTCTCTCTCTCTCTCTCTCTCTCTCTCTCTCTCTCTCTCTCTCTCTCTCTCACACACACACACACACCCTCTCTCTTTCTCTTCTTTTCTGCCTGTGTCTGTCTCTGTCTGTCTGTCTGTCTGTCTGTCTGTCTGTCTGTCTGTCTGTCTGTCTGTCTGTCTCTCTCTCTCTGTCTCTCTCTCTGTGTCTGTCTTTCAATGTTTGTCTGTCTGTCTGTCTCTCTCTGTTTCTCTATGTCTGCCTGTCTCTCTCTCTCTCTCTTTGTCTATGTCTTTCAGTGTCTGTCTGTCTCTCTCTGTCTCTTTATGTCTATCTGTCTCTCTCTCACGATTCCACACACATAATTCCGTCCACATAAAAGAGAGTCTTCTGTGGTGACGTTCTGATAACAACCGGCTTTGGACCTCATCCATCCATCTGGTGCGGACCGGCAATGCTCCAGCTCTGAACCAGGACCATTCCAGACCCAGACCCAGTACGGCCCATCTTTAACCTTTACGGGGCATAACATCAAACAGTCCTGCATGTCAACTAAACCAGCCTTACAGACTTCCCACATGGACTGGGCACATAACATGAATCAGTCATTCATGTCAAATCAAGTGACCTTACAAACATAATGGACACCTGACATTAAACAGCTATGCATGTCAACTAAACTAACCTTACAGACCAGACAGACCACATATAGATGTGGCAATCACATCAACATCAAACAGCCCTGCATGTCATCTGAACTAACTTTACTGATTTCACAAAGGCAGCACTTTAACATCAAACAACAATGCATGTCCTCCAAACTAACTATAAAAAGACTTCACTAAATGGACACAAGTGCTCCACACCACACTGTGGGCTCTTTTAGTTCAGTTTCAGCAGGGGTGACTTTATCTCTGCCAAGTGCATTGTGACTGAACAGCAGGAGGAGAGCAGATGAAAAGGGTTTCAGACAAGGAGGAAATAGACACCAGGGGTTAGAACAGTAGAGAGCGAAGGTGATCTTCAACAGACTTAAAAATAGGCCGCTTAGCGTGCATTGTGGAGAGAAAGTGGGAGTCAGAATCCTGTGTTTAGGCCTTTGGGGTAAAATAATTCATGCCCATTTCATGACGTTTTATTAAAACTGATGCATGTCATGGCAAAACACAAATTGGAGCTGTCATACTAAACTACGTGTGATGCTAACCAGATTAATAGCCCGACATGTACAGAATGCTAAAACTTCTACATGTTTGTCTAAAATTGGAATCCTGAAAAATCTTAAAAAAAAAAAAAAAAAATGGCTCCATTTTATGACATGGCAATGCATCTCAACGTTCAATATGCAAAAGATAGGGTTGGCGTAGTTGCAGTATACACGGGTAAAAAGTAGGCCTGGGCATCTTACTGTAATAGTACATCTTAAGTAACAGTACATATTAAAAAACTCCACTGAAGGGGCTTGCTTAATTGCACTGCACAGATTGCACAGCATATAGTTGGTGCTGAGAGACACACAGTCTGCAGTGATGTCCGAGTCTTTAAAAAGCACAGTCAGACTTAACTTTGACAAAAATCCGACCAGCTTAGCTAATTTAGCCTCAAGGTGTCATGGCTGCTATTAGGGGTGAGCTGAGGAAACCTAAAACGCAGAACGCCACGCTGGCAAGTCCCAAAAGCCTGACAACGAGTACAAGTAGCCAGCGGCCTCTTCCGATTTCTGCTCCACATAAAAGCTCGCTGGAAAAAAATGGTATCAACAAACAAGCGTACGAAAGCCATTATTGCTCCCCAAACAAGTCACCACAATTGATAATAATGAACAGTGAGCTTCGAACACCGTGACTGAATTTTGCAAAACATGCTAAGAATTTGGAGCAAAATAAGGCTCAGGATGATAAATAGCTGCAGGTTATCATGCCGGGTGGTTGAGCCAGGCCAAGTTGTGCAGAATAGCCAGAATCAACTCTCGACAGGAGATTTTAAAATCAACAACACACCTCAATAGATGTGTACTGCTTTGCAATTAATGTTATTTAAAATGTGTAATTTTTTTTTTCAGTGATGCTGTTCATCTTGCATAACAACAGCACAGAAAAAAAGAAGATTTTTTAGCCATATTCCAGAGAATCATGTTCCAGAATATTCCAGAGATACTCTACAGTCAACTCTACAGTCAGCCTACAGCACCACCTACACACACACTCTCAGGAAGATACACACACCTATGCAACAATCACTGACCCAAGCAAAAGCAATACTTACTCTGTCATGAACGATTATTTGCACACAAGCCAAACATTAGTGGGGGTAACCATCCACAGAGCCTGAGCCATAGACTCCAAAGGGGGGGACAGGTGCAGTGAAGTGAGAGCTCAGGCAATACCGGAGCTGGCACCAGAGCAAGCGGCCACTTCAAAAGCCTTCCCATCCCATCCTTCCTCCCTCCCCTCCTCCCTCCCTCCCTCCCCTTCTCCGCACAAGGCCTCTACCTGCTAATCAGGTCCTGGGGAAGCTAAGGATAGAACGAAAAGCCTCCCTAATCACCCTGCGATCGCATCGAGCTGTACAGAGGCTTGGGACACATGACTGACACATGACACATGATACATGACTGGGACTCCATCATTTGCCTGCTGAAAGGGATGGAGAGGTGAAGCGGTGAAAGGGGGATGGGGGGCAGGGCGGAGAGTCAGAGGCCAAACATTGCACATGACACAGCAGTGCTCACAAAGGATGAAAACGTCAACCAGTGATGATGGCTGACCTAAAAGGAACTAAAAGCTACATGGCCTACACATAGTGAACATGGCTTTCTGAAACTTGGGTACAGAGAGAAAGATGGTAATGAAATCACTGAGGGAAATTTCAATGCTGGGATAAAACTACACAATTTCTTGTAATTGTATAGCTAAAAGCTAATTGAACAGATACACATGCTGTAGTTGCTGAATGTACAATGAGCCTTGCTTGTGTGTGTATGTTGTTTCTACACCCAAGGCCTTGCCTTTGTTCCTTGTGAATTAGGCACGTGTCACCTCACTGTTTTAAGGCCTCCCTATCCTTATTTTCCTCTGGAAAATGTGTCTGTAACAGACACTGAAGTTCCACTTCCTGTCCTTTGGAAATGAGAAACCACTGGCAGCGTTATTACAACCTATCACTGTGGTGATAGACAGCACAGGAATGGACACTTCCTGGTTTTGATTAATGGGGATTGATAGTGAGTGACTGGGGCAGTGAATACAGCTTAGAGTCCCTGTGGAAGGGGATCACTCCCAGGGGGGCTTATGAACGGACTGTA
>CM050219.1:14897500-14970000 GCA_027475355.1 Coilia nasus
CTCAGCTCTTGAGCAAACCCTTTGCTTGGTACGCACTACATAAGAAATACAAGGCTACATAACTACTCCACAAATGTAAGAGATCCTTACCAGCCTAATTTTCACTCACCACTGCCTAAACATCATTCCCATTGAGCAATGAGCATCATATTTTCCTTCCTTTAAGCACAGCAACAGTGGGCGGACACCACGCTAGACACAGGCCTCGCGCCGACCAGCTTTAGCCCCTCCCTCTCTTAAGTGATTAACACTCCTCCCTCTTTTACTCAGACACTATGGTAGGTAATTAGTCTAGTACTAAACATATTTACTACTATACTATATAAGACCATTGTATACACACGCACACACAGCCAGCTATCTAATTTGAGAGACTGTATGCAGGTTAGAATCACATTAGTTTGCCCAGTTAATTATTATTCTTTTCTCTATACTGGAACACTGTGAGGCCCAATAGGTTACCAGATTAGAATATGACCACATCAATCTTTGATGATAAAACAATGATAGCCTAAACAAGGATACAAGGATATTTATTTGTCATATGCATAGACATATTGGGTAGTAGGACATACAGTGAAACTGTTGATTGTGAGTCTAAACTGGGGGGAGTAAAGTGCACAGTTGGGGGGGTGACTACCAGATGAGATGAAGGGCAGAGAATAGGTGATAAAGTGGGATAAAGTGCATAAAGTGCAGTTGGGGTTGGGAGGCGGTGGCAGACTGGCTGTGGTTGCTCTGTCTAAACAAGTAAGGACTATACCGGCTATATTTAACAAGATGAGTGAGATGAAATGACAACCAGCCATACGGCCTAAACTACAAGACACTAAATGGAGGATCAGTTACATTAATTCACAGTGCTTAACAAACATGCCTAAAGTTGTCATGATGGGGAACCACTGTCTCATAGTTTTGTCTGCACATAGCACAAAGTACTGCAGTTTCTTGAATACTACAGTGCTTTTAACTGGACCACCAACTTTTGTGGCCAGTAAATAGCAACCCAGGTTTTATAGAATTCAAACAAAGAAGGACACATCAATGTATAGCGTCAAGAACGTAAAGATAGGGCTTATAGAGATCCCTGCATTCCTAATAATAGGCTTTGTCTTGCAAGTGCATGGCCTATTTAAGTAGCTCACTATATTGGGTGTTGGTGCTGAGTAAAGTGTGAGCAAAGTTTTGACCAAGACCTAAAGAAGACAAAGAACTTGGACAACTACATTTTACATCACCTGCCTGTCTAGAATTGAGTTTTTACCAGCTTTACCTCTATGACTGAGCCATACAAAGACGTTTCAAGATAAAATTGGGTTTCCATACATTTTTTTTAAGTAAGCCTAACTGAAGTTGTAAAGAAACAGTCACTATACGACCAATATTACAAGGAGCCAGTAATATTGGTCGCATAGTGATGATGGACATAAAAGATGCAAGTTCTGCGGTGGCAAGAGACACGAAGTGCACCAAATGCAAGATGTTATAACCAAAAAGAAAGCATGCTTCCAGGATTATCCCTGCTAATATACACAGAAAAAGAAACAAAGCAGAACTACTCGTGTTCTCATCGTCTTGCATGGTTAAGCGAACTGTTTTTGCACTTATCTGCTGCACTATTGGTGAATCTGCTGTAAAACTGCGAATGTTGGGAAACCTCTGGTCAGAGCGATCTCCACGGCTCTTTCTCTGGTCTCACTTTTCAAGCAAGAAGCGATCAAGACTATTGGACGAGAGGACCAATCGCGTTTCGCCATTTCCAACATTTCATAATGGTCCTCAGCCAATCATCACCCCTGTTCTTCAACATTCTTCAACATTCAGTGACGTCAAAAAGCAGTTACGCTCGTTGCCTGAGGTAGGCGCGCACAAATTTCTGGCGCTAGCTAGTAGTCGACGGTCAATTATAGTTTTAGCCCTTCAAAGAGTTTTGCCTTTTCTGCGATATGGTGAGCATTTACACATTTATGACAGTACTGTCTGACGTGGGTTAATGTATAAAATAACTTTACTTCGTGGGTCAAGTTATTATTGTGTTATTATTCAGCTAGTGTTAACGTACCATTACCTGACAGTAAAATCGACGTCAACTTTTTCGATGATAACGTTTCTCAACAGTGCCATATGACAGAAGAACTGATACAATTCAATATGTCATATGTATGTATTGTTCCGTTAGGCTGTTGTTACGATTTAATTGGCTAATTTGGGGTGCATAACACTGAGGGAACTTTCAGTCGTTCTCGTCAGCCAGCCTAAGCTGGCAATGTCCTCTGTTGTTTACTGTATGCTGGCTACTCAGCCAACGGTATTTACACGGTCATTACAATGATATTACTGCATGACGGCGTTGATTTCAGTCATGTTAACGTTTTTTGTTCTATTGATTTATTTAGGGATTGGAAAGGCTTTTACTACTGCTGTTAGTCAGCCAGTAGTGCTAGCTTAACGTTAAGTCAGCTGTTGAATCTTGGTCTGTTTACGGTGCTGTGTCACAAACCACATATAAGCCTGTCTAGACTTAAAATTACATAACACTGGTAGCCTCTTGCATATCGACAGTTAGTCAATATTCTACATAACTTTTTTAGGCTCCATCACAACCTCAGACAGAGGCTCCGGTAGCAGTGCCGGTGGTAGCTGCTGCTGTGTCAGTAAGTGATATAACATTTTGTGTCATACACAGCTTCAGCAGTGTATTTTACTAATACAAAATATTATTTCATGTTCTTTTGTTTGTGTTTGTGTATCCAAAGGGCGAATCCGGGGTATCACATCTCCTGTCCCTGCCTTCAGCCCCACAGCTGCCACGTTTGTGGGCAGAGGGATTGCCGGCAGAGGATCATGCTTGGATGGTCAAAGCCCTCTTTAAGATGGGGGCCACGGGCAAACTGGAACTTCAAGACCACCTGAAGCTATGGTACCACCAGGCGCCGTCACTAAACCACTTTTTTGCCCACTCACTACTCGTCTGGATGCAATACAAGTTGTGGAAGGTGAAGGTGGTCTGCCCCAATGCTTCTTGTGGTGGGCATCAGCTGACTGGGGCAGGGCTGCACAGGGGGGCACGGTGGGTCATGGATGTGGACCGCATTTACAACATGGTCACGGAGACACTGATGTGTGCAAAGTGCAAGGCCTCCCACGTGTCCTGGAGCCAGGCTATCCTCCAACAGCTGGACTTGGGTCACAGGGCAGAATTTCACAGAAATGTTCTCAGTCATATTTAGTGGTTTGTGTTTCTGTTCTGTGTGCTTCAGATCACGAACAAGCTGGCTGGGACAGCCAAGGGGACAGCTCTCTGACTCACATCCGTGTGCAATGAATATGGCCAGATTTTAATCAGGAGAGGACACCACCATCAGGCTCCTGGAGGAGCTCTTTACCACTCTTAGGGGACCCCATGGCAACGACTCCCTTGGAGTGCCCTTGTTTGATGTAAAGAGGCTAGACGAAATCTGGCGGGTTCAGAGGAAGCACGTGAGGTGCATCCAAGACCCACCGTGTGTTGCTCTCTACTGTAAAACTGGGGAGCTGACCAAGGGCGGTGTGCGGCTCCCGGTGCTGAGGTGCGCCAGAGGCTCCACCTCACTGGAGTCTTTTCATCTCCACTTGAACCGCTTCATCCCAGGTTTGTGTTTGTCAGGCATGTTGGTTCATGTGTTGTGTATGCCAACAATGAGTCAGTTTGATATTTCATGTTACATTTTAATGTATTTCCAGGGACCAGTGCCAACAGCCTCAACTTCCAGCTTTACCTTCTGGAGGGGTTGCATAGGTGGAACCAGGATAGGCGTGGTGCTGCCCTGGCTACTGGGCCACCTGGCTTGTGCTGCTATTCTGGCAATCTGCTGCACTCGGTCAACCGGAACTACCAGCAGCTGTTTGGCAGAAAATCGGTGCCAGAGTTTTGTCCACCCTCACAATACACGGGTAAGAATGGCATCAGACATCAGAATGACGTGCCAAAGGACACAAGTATGTGTCACTCATCAGTGATTTGCCTTGTGCTATACTGTCACTCTGTCACTGAGTGAAAGAGTGAATTTTATTAATAATTATTACATTTTAAGTTACTGTGTATGTATGATCATGATCCTTGATCTTTACATCGAGGCAAGGTGATTGATAGTCATTTTAGAACAGCTGATGAGGTTTTAGGCATTAGACTTTGCTTTGTGCCTCATTTATTTTTTCTTGTCTCAGGTGAGCTCATAGGGTTGCAGTACTTGTTCCGGCAGACTGGTCAGGCGCTGCAGGACATGAATCCTGACTCTGAGGAGACTGCCCAGTTGATTGAGGAGCATGACGCGGTGGCTGATCAGGAGGAAGATGAGGGTTTTTCTGACCTCACAGAAGTACAACAGTAATAATTCATGAGGCCTCAACCTCTCCCGCTCCTGATACTTACCAGGTGGCTCCTTGCACCTCCTCCTTCACAGTGGCTCCTGGCACCTCCCCTTCCATGGAGGCCCGAAACACCACCTCCTCCACGCAGGCCCGTGCCACCACCTCCTCCACGCTGGTTCCTGGCACCTTCTCCACACAGGCCCATGACACCATCTCCTCCATGCAGGCCCATGGCAGCACCTCCTCCATGCTGGCTCCTGGCACCTCCTCCACGCAGGCCTGTGGCATCACCTCCTCCACACTGGCCCCTGGCATGTCATCCTCCAGGCTCTCTCCTGCCACCTCCTCCAGGCTCTCTCCTGCCACCTCCTCCACGCTGGCCCCTGGCACCCCCTTCTCCATGCTGGCTCCTGAGGTTGATCCAGGAGATGCTTCTGATGAAGAGGAAACCATGGTAAGTACCAGAAATGTAACAGCAGTTATAGTTATTGCACTTTTTTTATTGAAACTAAGTCATCGTGATTGGTGTCATTAAAGGTCTTACATTGTACTAATTTTCTATTTTCTGCAAATTCATTTTATAGGCTGTTGATGACCAGAATATGCCTGGATATCAGCATGTGGGCAGACTAGCGGAATACTTGGTTGGGCTACGGGACCAGACTAATGTTCTGTCTTACCAACCTGCAGGCAAGCCAAATAATGGAGCTCTGGGAGAACCTGGATGAAAGGGACAAGCAAGGCGTTGTTTATGCAGCACGACACCAGGACAGACTTTTGAGTGGACGCTTTAAGACACCAAAGAGGCCCTCAAAAACGCCTGGTGTGGAGAGCACAACCCGTTGCATGCTCGGTGCAAGCAGTGCACCAGCTCAGTGGCCGGACTGTTGCAGGTTGGTGGAGAACATTTTTGTAAGACTTTGTGCTCTGCACCCATGCCCTAAGAGAAAAGGCAAGGGGGCAGTTTTGAGGTGGTCTTTGATTTTGAGGGACTACCACAAAATCAGGATGCTTGTTCTCAGCAATGCACGAGTGATGGAGGAAACTATCAGATCAGATCACCCTCATCCAGTGGCACAACAACAGGCAGAAGAGGCAGGAGCTGTCTGAGTTGCTGCAAGGCACTGCCTTACCTCCTGTAGTCCCTGTCAGAGGAGCCTCTTCAGGAGGTAAGAGTACTCCTTGCTGAACCTGTCCCAGCACATCAGGAACATCAGTACCATCTTCCAGAGAACACAGAAGGTCAGGCGAAGCAAAGGCAGACACCACACCCAATCCTGCCTAAAGGTACGACCAAAAGGCAGCTGTTTGTTGTGCTCCCAACAGCTGCAGCAACCAAAGCAGTCACAGCAGTCCCTGCCGCAACAGAAGCCCCAGCAGCCCCGGCAACCACAGCATCTTTTGTCCCGCAGGTCATCACACAGGCAGGACAACCTGTTGTTTTTTTTCAACATGTCCTGCCTGAGACATCTGGTGCCACCCAGAAGAGGCCATACAAAAGGACTGTGCAGGCCAACACCTGCAAGAAATGTGTCCAGTTCCGCACGGCTGAGACTGGTCATAGTCAGTTCCGTTTGAAAGTTTACTGCCCTAATTTTGAGGCACTGACAAAACAACAGTGGTTGGAGGAGAGGAGGAAGTCCAAATGAGGACATTGTAAATAGTTGTACATAGTTGTAACATATTTTTAAATATTATTTAAGTTGTGTGTTCTGTTGCGTGTTCATTTTAGTTTGCATAATAATCTGTTTGAATAAATGTTTTAAAACTTATCTTGCTCACCTTTTACTTTTTCATAACAACACAAAACAAATGTGTACTATGGGGTGCTTTTATCGAGTTATTACATTAAAACAGCAATTGTGATTGTATTGTAGTGGTGATGGTTTCATCAGGTGACACTAAGAATGTTTATTTACAAAATGTATTTCAACCAACATAACTGACATCTGAAAAGGCAACACATTAGAACCCTACGCAGAAAAATTACTTTCAATTTGGAAGCAGAAATAATGTAGTTTAACATGGAGATGCAGAGTGGAGGCTGGCAATGAAAAGATCCAAGTGATGATATCCAGCTAATGCACTGGGCAGTCCCTCAGGTAGGTGGAAGAAGAAACATGAAAAATAACACAATCACATTAATAGTGTTGCATTATCATTCTTATCACATTATTTTTAACAAATATAACAATGTTCAGTCATTTTAGTTTTAAATGTCAGTATATGTGCTCATATAAACAATTATGAATAACAAAATGAAATATTATATAAACAATTATAAATAATTAAACTGCTAATATGATACAATTATATAATTGTAAAAAAAAAATAGCAGCATAAAAGCTCAAAATCTTCTCGAGATGCATGTTACCGTGACGTCACAGCCCAGCCAGTTCCCAAGACTCGCAGGTTCGAATCCCGGCAAAGTCTTTAAAAAGTACCGACATTTTTAGACTGCAGTTTCGGGGGCTAATAATGCATGAAACTGCGTGATATTGTCACAAATGCTCGCATTTTTTTCTCTTTTCTCCTTCCCCTTCCCTTCCCCCTTCCTTTTTCTTCACACCCTGTCTCCCCCGTTTCTTCCCCATCTTAACTGGCCGAATGTTCCTCAGCCAATCACCACCCCTGCTCTTCAACATTGTCGCTGCCGTGACTGCCTGTGAAGTTGATATTCCAGCACTAGTCTTGGCCAAGGTCAGTGTCAGTTGAGGGAGTCAAAAGCAGATAAATTGTGCTACTCTCTTTGTCCATTCTTTGTCCATTCAGTCAATTATAGTTGTAGCCCTTCGCAAGAGTTTTGTCTTTTTTGCAATATGGTGAGTATTTTACACATTTATGACAGTACCGTCTGACGTACGTTAACCCTATGGGCTAGAGGCTAGGCTAATTTCAGGGTATTTTTAATTCTTTAATTTTAAACTCATATCTTGGTCTTTGTAAGAACCATACATACATGCTATATCTTTTTTTTTCCAGGACAGTCTAGGCTATCTAGATGTGGTTTAATTTGGTGACCTACTATTTGCATTTGATTTTATAAAAAATAGTAAACCAATAATAACTCATTATGCGTTTAAAAAAATCGTGTATTCTTGCAAGCACCTGTCCATAGGATGCTGTCAGTAGGAATATGTTTTCATATTTGAGTAGAGGAGATTGTCTGGAATCTGGCAATATAAGAACCATGCTGGTGGGATATTCAGTGGTTTATCAATGTTGGCCCTTGTATGTCCTGGTTCTGTTGTTTCGTTTGTTATGAGTGCCATATCGCTACGATGTGCCGTTTCAAAGTAATTCAACAGAGAAGAATAGGTGTAATTTTCGGGCCCATAGGCTTAATGTATAAAAAATAACATTACTTTGTGGGTCATATTATTATTGTGTTATTATTACCATTCTGATAACAACAAACTTATAATAGAGGGTGTCTCTTCAAGGGCTTTATACTATTTGGGACAAGCCTATACATTTAAATGAAAAAAAAAACAGCTGTATAATGTATTGGATGAGCCTGTGTATTAATAATGGAAATCAGTTGCATTTATTGTGCAGAATGCCAAACACACATATAATATAAGCCTGATGAATGTTTGCGATGTTACCACTCCTTTTTTTATATCCGCTACCAAAGGCCACATCATCGAAGACACACAAGGCGATGCCAGAGGCTGTCTGGATTGCACGCCTTAAGAGGTTTGCCGACACAGGGGCATGGCCTAAGGGCAACAGGCCAGCACCCAGGCAGAAAAAGTGGCATGTGCTCTACCAAAAGGTATGGGTCTATTTATTATGACCGCCGCTAGCGAAAGCGGTCATTATAGAGTTGCCGCGACTTTTTTCCCTTTTTTTTTTTTTTTTCTTTTTTTTCAGTGAATGTCCGTCAACGATTCCCGGGACACTGAAACTCAGGGGGACATGAATCTTTGTAGGCATGTAGCCCTAGAACATTTCGAGCGAATAGAAGCTTTTGGTCCCCCGGGGCCACCCCCTCGCTGTGCCAGCGTACGTCAAAGAGGGGGAGAAGTTTTTGCTGAATAGCTCAGTGAACGTTTCACCCAACAACATAAAATTTTTGTGATATGTCGGTGTTACAGAGACGTATCAACCCAGGCAATAAACGCTCACTTGAAGCATAGCGCCACCTAGTGATATGGGTAAATGCAAAAATTGGGATATTGAGTTGCCAATATCTTGGACCGAGAAGGTGGGAACTGCGCAAAATACCTCATGCACGATCAGCACGAAGACCTCTATAACCACAGCATGTGCCATACAATTTGGTCAATAGGGGGCGCTGTAATTGTACAAAATGTCATTTTGCTTATTATCTAGAGAATGCTTAGGTTTACAACAATTTTTTTTTTATCGTGAAATCTATTGACCCTCACGCATTGAAAACACTGGTCGACGCCCACTTCCAACAAGAACAATTTCCGTGAAATTTTAATATTGCAAAAACGAATCTGAACAAACTCGTCATAGGCCGTTCAGGTGAATCTCACCAAATTTGGTATATGTCATCTACAGACAATGCTGACAAAAAGTTATCAAAGGATTTGTCTTGAGATAAACCGTTCCGAAGTTACACGTCAATGAACATTTAACACGTAGCTTAAAATTCTTCAAATGGCCGTATCTTGGCTTTTAATTGCTCAAATTTGGTCAAAGTTGACATGCCATATCTAAACATCTTTCTTTTCATGTGTACTAAATTTTGTGACATTTCGTCATACGGGGCGATGTTTATCGCCGAAGCTAGGTGTTGAAAAACAGTTTTTGTTAAATAACTCGTCAACAATTTTGCCCAAGACAACGATTTTGTGTTAGTATGTAGGTGTTACAGAGGCATATTGACCCAGCCCATAAACTCTCACTTGAAGCATAGCGCCACCTAGTGATAAGGGTAAATGCAAAAATTGTGATTTTGAGTTGCCAGTATCTTGGACCGAGAAGGTGGGAACTGCACAAAATACATCATGCACGATCACCACAAAGACCTCTAACACCACAGAACATGCCATAAAATTTGGTCCATAGGGGGCGCTGTAATTGTACAAAATCTCATTTTGCCGATTCCTTGCCTTCACAAATCAGTCCTACACACTACACATTCAAAACCCACATCCATGCCCACTTCCAGGAAATCATTTCCACAGGAATTCTCACCTCACAACACTGCTCTACCACACACTCACCACACCAACAGTTCCCACATTTCAATATACTGCGGCGGTCATACCATGTACCGCTATGCGGTACATCTAGTTAGTCATTAACAGTGCACCAGCATAAACTGAGTCAGCCGTATTAATCCAGTCTTGACATTTAAATAAGATCTTTGTAACCACACACACATCACACCTCAATGAAATGCAATTAAAGCCAAAACTGTTGTTTTTAGATTGAGAAATGCCCACTGCAGTCCTGGTCCCAAAGCTTGTTTGGTACTGTGAAGAGTTGTACCTGTGGATTCCACTCACAGAAGGTAGGACTAGCCCCAATCGTCAGGCCAAATCTTACTGTGGCCAGGAGACAGACTGAGGTAAATTGGGATCAGATAGTAAATGTGGGAAAGATGGTTGTTGATAGAAATGACTGACATTCTGTTTTGCAGACACAAGGCACGGAAGGCCAGTCTTCGGTCTCTTCTGCTCCGGTGAGCACTGCCTCCTCAGTAAGTTTATTTTTCTTAAGCTAGAACATTAGTAGTAGTTTTACACTTCATTCTATGTACATCATCAACAGTAAATATTCTACATATCTTTTTTAGGCTCCACCACAACCTCAGACAGAGGCTCCGGTAGCAGTGCCGGTGGTAGCTGCTGCTGTGTCAGTAAGTGATTTAACATATTTTGTGTCACACACAGCCAGTGTATTTTACTAATAAAAAATATTATGTCATGTTCTTTTGTTTGTGGTTGTGTATCCAAAGGGCGAATCCGGGGCATCACAGCTCCTGTCCCCTCCTTCAGCCCCACATCTGCCACGTTCGTGGGCAGAGGGATTGCCGGCAGAGGACCATGCGTGGATCGTAAAAGCCCTCTTTAAGATGGGGGCCACGGGCAAACTGGAGCTTCAAGACCACCTGAAGCTATGGTACGACCCACCTCAGCCGAGCAACCTGTACCACCAGGCGCCGTCACCAAGCTGCTTTTTTGCCCACGCACTACTCGTTTGGATGCCATACAAGTTGTGGAAGGTGAAGGTGGTCTGCCCCAATGCTTCTTGTGGTGGGCATCATCTGACTGGGGCAGGGCTGCACAAGAGGGCACGGCGGGTCATGGATGTGGACCGCATTTACAACATGGTCACGGAGACACTGATGTGTACAAAGTGCAAGGGCTCCCACGTGTCCTGGAGCCAGGCTATCCTCCAACAGCTGGACTTGGGTCACAGGGCAGAATTTCGGGTCATCGTGACTCAAAAGTAGGTCAATTCTGCCTGTATATTCTGTTTTGCTGTGACAGAATGAATTTTGTAGAACATTCTTACTAACATATTTATCTTTGTTTAAGGTATGCCTGCGATGTCCGGGTTATTCGGCTGCTGCGAGAGAGGGGCCTGGGTAACAGTCCCACAAGGGTCTTGAAACAGCTGTGGGAGAACCACACTGAGCATTGGCTGCAACGTGTAGCACGCTACACCGGTAACTGTGTGGCATTCCTCCAGCGCCCTGGGCTGTTGCCTGTGACCTTCCCTGAGCCTCCAGAGCGTGCCGCTGTGCCAAGCTGTACGTGGCTCCTGTCTGTTTACAGCCAGGACATTTTAACCAGGCTGGAGGACATCAAGGCCAACATTACGTCCACGTACGGCAGCATCCTTAAAATGGACTCCACGAAAAAGGTTGAGTGATCTTATTTTCTTCAAAATAGGCCACTGATATGAACCATTGCCTGTGTTTCACTGAAATTTTCTCAGTCATATTTAGTGGTTGGTTTTTCTGTTCTGTGTGCTTCAGATCACAAACAAGCTGGCTGGGACAGCCAAGGGGACAGCTCTCTGGCTCACATCCGTGGGCAATGAATATGGCCAGATTTTAATGAGTGTCCTGACCGCTCAGGAGGGAGGCGGTTTGGACCAGATGGCACACGACCTGGTGAGGAGGTATGCCCAGGCTGGTGTGGATCCCCCTGTTGCCCTGTATGTTGACTGTGGCTGCTGTGCGGAAGCAGAAACAACCAAGCTACAGGCGAGATTCAGCGGCTGGCCAGAGCTTGTGGTAAGGCTGGATATCTGGCACTTCATGCGACGGATCGCCCTGGCCTGCACAACAAATTCCCATCAGCTGTATCCCGCATTCATGGCGCAGCTCTCGGCGTGCATTTTTGAGTGGGATGCAGGTGATTTGGCCCTGTTGCGTCAAGCGAAGGCTCAGCAGTTTCAGATCCGGGGTCTGTCTTCGGTGGACGTCGACAGACACCTGACCAGGGAGGAGAAGGCTCTCCACTGCCGGCGGAGGACACGGGGAGAGGACACCACCATCAGGCTCTTGGAGAAGCTCTTTACCACTCTTAGGGGACCCCGTGGCAATAACTCCCTTGGACTGCCCTTGTTTGATGTAGAGAGGCTAGACGAAATCTGGCGGGTTCAGAGGGAGCATGTGAAGTGCATCCAAGACCCACCGGGTGTTGCTCTCTACTGTAAAACTGGGGAGCTGACCAAGGGCGGTGTGCGGCTCCCGGTGCTGAGGTGCGCCAGAGGCTCCACCTCACTGGAGTCTTTTCATCTCCACTTGAACCGATTCATCCCAGGTGTGTGTCTGTCAGGCATGTTGGTTCATGTGTTCATGTGCCAACAATGAGTCAGTTTGATATTTCATGTTACATTTCAATGTATTTCCAGGGACCAGTGCCAACAGCCTCAACTTCCAGCTTTACCTTCTGGAGGGGTTGCATAGGTGGAACCAGGATAGGCGTGGTGCTGCCCTGGCTAGTGGGCCACCTGGCTTGTGCTGCTATTCTGGCAATCTGCTGCACTCGGTCAACCGGAACTACCAGCAGCTGTTTGGCAGAAAATTGTTGTCAGAGTTTTGTCCACCCTCACAATACACGGGTAAGAATGACATCAGACATCAGAATGACATGTGCCAAAGGACACAATTATCTGTCATTCATCAGTGATTTGCCTTGTGCTATACTGTCACTCTGTGTCGCTGAGTGAAAGAGTGAATTTTATTAATAATTATTACATTTTAAGTTACTGTGTATATATGATCATGATCCTTGATCTTTACATCCAGGCAAGGTGATTGATAGTCCTTTAAGAACAGCTGATGAGGTTTTAGGCATTAGACTTTGCTTTGTGCCTCATTTATTTTTTCTTGTCTCAGGTGAGCTCATAGGGGTGCAGTACTTGTTCCGGCAGACTGGTCAGGCACTGCAGGACATGAATCCTGACTGCGAGGAGACTGCCCAGTTGATTGAGGAGCATGACGCGGTGGCTGATGAGGGTTTTTCTGACCTCACAGAAGACCCCACAGTAATAATTCATGAGGCCTCAACCTCTCCCGCTCCTGATACTTACCAGGTGGCTCCTTGCACCTCCTCCTTCACAGTGGCTCCTGGCACCTCCCCTTCCATGGAGGCCCATGACACCACCTCCTCCACGCAGGCCCATGCCACCACCTCCTCCACGCAGGCCTGTGGCACCACCTCCTCCATGCTGGCGCCTGGCACCTCCTCCACGCAGGCCTGTGGCATCACCTCCTCCACGCTGGCCCCTTGCATGTCATCCTCCAGGCTCTCTCCTGCCACCTCCTCCAGGCTCTCTGCTGCCACCTCCTCCACACTGGCCCTTGGCACCCCCTTCTCCATGCTGGCTCCTGAGGTTGATCCAGGAGATGCTTCTGATGAAGATGAAACCATGGTAAGTACCAGAAATGTAACAGCAGTAGTAGTTACTGCACTTTTTTATTGAAACTAAGTCATCGTGATTGGTGTCATTAAAGGTCTTACATTGTACTAATTTTCTATTTTCTGCAAATTCATTTTATAGGCTGTTGATGACCAGAATATGCCTGGATATCAGCATGTGGACAGACTAGCGGAATACTTGGTTGGGCTACGGGACCAGACTTCGTTCTGTCTTACCAACCTGCAGGCAAGCCAAATAATGGAGCTCTGGGAGAACCTGGATGAAAGGGACAAGCAACGCGTTGTTTATGCAGCACGACACCAGGACAGACTTTTGAGTGGACGCTTTAAGACACCAAAGAGGCCCTCAAAAACGCCTGGTGTGGAGAGCACAACCTGTTGCGTGCTCGGTGCAAGCAGTGCACCAGCTCAGTGGCCGGACTGTTGCAGGTTGGTGGAGAACATTTTTGTAAGACTTTGTGCTCTGCACCCATGCCCTAAGAGAAAAGGCAAGGGGGCAGTTTCGAGGTGGTCTTTGATTTTGAGGGACTACCACAAAATCAGGACGCTTGTCCTCAGCAATGCTCGGGTGATGGAGGGAACTGACATACAGATTGTGGAGGTCAATCAGACCACACTCATCCAGTGGCACAACAACAGGCAGAAGAGGCAGGAGCTGTCTGTGTTGCTGCAAGGCACTGCCTTACCTCCTGTAGTCTGGGTGTCAGAGGAGCCTCTTCAGGAGGCAAGAGTACTCCCGGCTGAACCTGTCCCAGCACAGCAGGAACATCAGTACCATCTTCCAGAGAACACAGAAGGTCAGGCGAAGCAAAGGCCAACACCACACCCCATCCTGCCTAAAGGTACGACCAAAAGGCAGCTGTTTGTTGTGCCCCCAACAGCTGCAGCAGCCGCAGCAGTCTCTGCAGCAGAAGCCACAGCAGCCCCAGCAGCCCCAGCATCTATTGTCCCCCAGGTCATCACACAGGCAGGACAGCCTGTTGTTTTTTTTCAATATGTCCTGCCTGACACATCTGGTGCCACCCAGAAGAGGCCATACAAAAGGACTGTGCAGGCCAACACCTGCAAGAAATGTGGCCAGTTCCTCACGGCTGAGACTGGTCATAGTCAGTTCCGTGGGAGGGTTTACTGCCCCAGTTTCGAGGCACTGACTAAACAACAGTGGCTGGAGGAAATGAGGAAGTCCAAATGAGGACCTTGTAAATAGTTGTACATGGTTGTAACATATTTTTAATATTATGTAAGTTGTGTGTTCTGTTGTGTGATCAGTTTACTTTGTATAATAATCTATTTTAATAAATATTTAAAAACTTATCTTGCTCCCCTTTTAATTTTTCACAATAACACAAAACAAATATTGTGCAATATGTGGTGCTTTTATTGAGTTATTACATTAAAACAGCAATTGTGATTGTCTTGTAGTGGTTATGGTTTCGTGAGGTTTCATCAGATTTACAAAATTTATTTCAATCAACATAAGTGACATCTGAAAAGGCAACACATTAGATACCTTCCAAAAAGATTACTTTTAATTTTGAAGTAAAAATAATGTAGTTAAATATGGAGACGCAGAGTGGAGGCTGGCAATGGAAAGATCCAAGTGATGATATCCAGCTAATGCACTGTGCAGTCCCTCAGATTAGATTAGATTAGATTAGATTGAACTTAATTGTCATTAAAGTAAAAGAATACAGCATCACGTGAGGAAAATCAAAAAAATAACCCCCAAAGGTGCAAACAGGAAAAACATCTCAGCGACAGGGCACATAATCAGACTATACGACATGTAAGACAAGGTAAATCTCTGGGGTCAATCCAACGTAGGCAAGCAGCCATCAGGTCATGGAGCTGCTAAGTGGTGGTCACAGATTTGCTTGCCAGGCTGGGGGTAAGGTGGGGAGGGGGAGGGGGAGGGCAAGTTCGTCTCACTGTCTTGATCTGCCAGGGGGGGTTATTCCAGCAGTGGCCTTGGCCAAGGCCAGTGCTAGTTGAGGGAGCCAAAAGCATATAAGATTAGGGGTTGTTCAAGCTTTAGGGCGAGCAGCCGCATTCCAACTTGCACGGCTACACTTCTTCCAAATTCAGGCCTGTGACCCGATCCAGCTTCTTCATGATGAGGTCCGTACGTTTGCGCATCTTCCGATAAGTCAGGACAATGCCCAATCCAATCAGCAAAACACCTGCAACAGAGGTGGACAAAGTACACAATTCCTTTACTTAAGTGAAAGTATAGAAGTATAGAAGGCATCCTAGTTAAATATTACTCCATTACAAGTGAAAGTTGCTATGCCAATTTTCTACTCAAGTACAAGTACAAAAGTAATTGTTTTTAAAAGTGCTTAAGTATTAAAAGTACAAGTATCTTTTTTCTTTCTTTTTTGATGATGTGGGGCCACCGACAGGTCACTAAAACTTGACCTGACCTTAAGTTCTTTATACACAACATCACTATTTTCATATTATGTTATGATATTTGCACTATATTCGTATTTTGGGCCTACCTGACATTGTAATTTGTTTACTATACAAGGTTTTTACATTTTAGCCTAAAATAAAATAATTTAGATGCAAGTAAAATTCAATAAGGATAATTGTACAACATTGTGACAATTGTGTCAACATAGCTTAGCTCTTTGAAAATGATCATTGCTGGTTTCTATCCTTTGCCTTGAAAGTAGGTTCATGTATAGTTGCAGGGATTTAAGATAATGGTGTAAATTACAAAACAATGCCAAATGTTTCATACTCAAGTAAAGTACAGATACTTGAAAATTGTACGTAAGTACAGTACTTGAGTAAATTTACTTAGTTACTGTCCACCTCTTACCTGCAATCATGATTCCGACTAGGTAGAGGTCTTCAACGTCCTCCACAGAAAGAGGCACCATGCACACGACCTGCCATCTATCCCATGCGTCCCTTACAAATCCAGTTTCGTACGTTCCTTCAGGACATTGAGGGTGTCCCGGAGTTCTGGTCTTCGTCAAGAAGATGGTGTCAATCGCATCGAGGCCCCAGCTGAAAAAATTCATGATTTTTCAGTTCGGCGAGCAGGGCAGAGAGAGTCTCTTGAAGTGGAGTCAGTAGAGAGTAGACAAGACTGTAGACAAGTAGACAGTAGACAAAAGCAAAGCAGGGAAGGTCATGGGGAGGAGTAGGAGGAGGAGAGAAAAACACATCCCTCCCAGAAGGAAGGTGGAAGAGGAAAGCTGAAGATCAGCATTAGCATTAGCTAATCATTCTCAACAAATATTAAAATATCAGTAATTTTACTATATGTCAGTATATGTACTCATACAAGTATCTATGAATAATTAAAAAATGTTTTTAAATTAATAAATGTGTGTTAAGTTGGGTTGCATGTCTGTTTTACTAAATATTTCAAAATTTACACCGATCACTTTTTAAAAATTCACAAAAAAAAATTCACTGTTCAATCCCTCAGGTAGGTGGAAGAGGAAACATGAAGAATAACATGTTAATCACATTAATAGTGTTGCAGTATTCTTCTCTGAGGCAATAGACGCGTTACCATGACGTATTGCACAGCCAGTTCCCGAGATGCGCAGGTTCGAATCCCGGCAAAGTTTTTAAAAAGTACAGAAAGGCGGCTAATAATGCATGAAACTGCGTGATATTGTCTGCTATTGTCACAAAAGCTCGCATTTTCCCTTTCTTTTTCTCTTTTCTCTTTTCCCTTCCCGCCTCCTTTTTCTTCTTCCCCCTTCTCCCCCTTTCTTCCCCCCCTTTCCCCCCTCCCTTTCTTCCCCATCTTAGATGGCCGAATGTTCCCCAGCTTTTATAATGGTCCACAGCCAATTATCAACCCTGTTCTTCAATATTCTTCAACATTCAGTGACGTCAAAAAGCAGTTACGCTCGTTGCCTGATGTAGGCGCTCACAGATTTCTGGCGCTAGCGAGTAGTCGACGGTCAATTATAGTTTTAGCCCTTCGAAAGAGTTTTGCCTTTTCTGCGATATGGTGAGTATTTACACATTTATGACAGTACTGTCTGACGTGTGTTAATGTATAAAAATAACTTTACTTTGTGGGTCAAGTTATTATTGTGTTATTATTCAGCTAGTGTTAACGGTACCATTACCTGACAGTAAAATCGATGTCAACTTTTTCGATGATAACGTTTCTCAACAGTGCCATATGACAGAAGAACTGATATAATTTAATACGTTATAAGTATGTATTGTTGAGTTAGGCTGTTGTTACGATTTAATTGGCTAATTTGGGGTGCATAACACTGACGGAACTTTCAGTCGTTCTCGTCAGCCAGCCTAAGCTGGCAATGTCCTCTGTTGTTGTTTATGCTGGCTACTCAGCCAACGGTATTTACACGGTCATTACAATGATATTACTGCATGACGGCGTTGATTTCACGTTTTTTTTGTTTGTGTTTTTGTATCCAAAGGGCGAATCCGGGGCATCACATCTCCTGTCTCTGCCTTCAGCCCCACAGCTGCCACGTTTGTGGGCAGAGGGATTACCAGCAGAGGACCATTCGTGGATGGTCAAAGCCCTCTTTAAGATGGGGGCCAAAGGCAAACTGGAACGTCAAGACCACCTGAAGCTATGGTACTACCCACCTCAAAATCAGGACGCTTTTTCTCAGCAATGCACGAGTGATGGAGGAAACTCAAATACAGATTGTGGAGGTCAATCAGACCACCGTCATCCAGTGGCACAACAACAGGCAGAAGAGGCAGGAGCTGTCTGTGTTGCTGCAAGGCACTGCCTTACCTCCTGTAGTCTGGGTGTCAGAGGAGCCTCTTCAGGAGGTAAGAGTACTCCCTGCGGAACCTGTCCCAACACATCAGGAACATCAGTACCATCTTCCAGAGAACACAAAAGGTCAGGCGAAGCAAAGGCCGACACCACACCCCATCCTGCCTAAAGGTACCACCAGAAGGCAGCTGTTTGTTGTGCCCCCAACAGCTGCAGCAGCCAAAGCAGTCACAGCAGTCCCTGCCGCAACAGAAGCCCCAGCAGCCCTGGCAACCACAGCATCTTTTGTCCCGCAGGTCATCACACAGGCAGGACAACCTGTTTTTTTAATACTGTATGTCCTGCCTGAGACATCTGGTGCCACCCAGAAGAGGCCATACAAAAGGACTGTGCAGGCCAACACCTGCAAGAAATGTGGCCAGTTCCGCACGGCTGAGACTGGTCATAGTCAGTTCCGTTTGAGAGTTTACTGCCCCAATTTTGAGGCACTGACAAAACAACAGTGGTTGGAGGAGATGAGGAAGTCCAAATGAGGACATTGTAAATAGTTGTACATAGTTGTAACATATTTTTTAATATTATTTAAGTGGTGTGTTCTGTTGCGTGTTCATTTTAGTTTCCATAATAATCTGTTTGAATAAATATTTTAAAACTTATCTTCATCACCTTTTACTGTTTCATAACAACACAAAACAAATGTGTACTATGGGGTGCTTTTATCGAGTTATTACATTAAAACAGCAATTGTGATTGTATTGTAGTGGTGATGGTTTCATCAGATGACACTAAGAATGTTTATTTACAAAATGTATTTCAACCAACATAACTGACATCTGAAAAGGCAACACATTAGATCCCTACGCAGAAAAATTACTTTCAATTTGGAAGCAGAAATAATGTAGTTTAACATGGAGATGCAGAGTGGAGGCTGGCAATGGAAAGATCCAAGTGATGATATCCAGCTAATGCACTGGGCAGTCCCTCGGGTAGG
Organism: Coilia nasus; assembly: GCA_027475355.1. Lineage (NCBI taxonomy): Eukaryota > Metazoa > Chordata > Actinopteri > Clupeiformes > Engraulidae > Coilia > Coilia nasus. The sequence continues at coordinate 14,916,459 of CM050219.1, forward strand.
TGGAGGAGGAAACATGAAGAATAACACATTAATAGTGTGGCATTAGCACATTCTCAAATATAAACTTATAACAAACATAGCAAATCAGTCATTTTAGTATATGCCAGTGTATGAAATATTATTTTCAAGTTAATAAATGTGTGTTCAGTTGGGTTGCATAATGAATCTGTTTTACTAAATCTTTTGAAATTTACCCTGCTCACTTTTTCTAAATCCACAAAAGATCCAAGTGATGATATCCAGCTTTTTCACTGGGCAGTCCCTCAGGTAGGTGGAAGAAGAAACATGAAGAATAGCACATTAATCACATTAATAGTGTTGCATTATCATTCTCATCACATCATTTTTAACAAATATAACAATGTTCAGTCATTTTAGTTTTAAATGTCAGTATATGTTCTCATAAAAACAATTATGAATAGCAAAATGAAATATTATATAAACAACTATAAATAATTAAACTGCTAATATGATACAATTATATCATTGTAAAAAAAAATAACAGCATAAAAGCGCAAAATCTTCTCAAAGACGCATGTTACCGTGACGTCACAGCCCAGCCAGTTCCCAAGACTTGCGGGTTCGAATCCCAGCAAAGTCTTAATATACCGACATTTTTAGACTGCAGTTTCGGCGGCTAATAATGCATGAAACTGCGTGATATTGTCACAAAAGCGCGCATTTCCCCTTCTTTTTCTCTTTTCTCCTTCCCCTTCCCTTCCCCCTTCCTTTTTCTTCACACCCTGTCTCCCCCGTTTCTTCCCCATCTTAACTGGCCGAATGTTCACCTACCTCCACCATGTTCCTCAGCCAATCACCACCCCTGCTCTTCAACATTGTCGCTGCCGTGACTGCCTGTGAAGTTGATATTCCAGCACTAGTCTTGGCCAAGGTCAGTGTCAGTTGAGGGAGTCAAAAGCAGATAAGTTGTGCTACTCTCTTTGTCCATTCTTTGTCCATTCAGTCAATTATAGTTTTAGCCCTTCGAAAGAGTTTTGTCTTTTTTGCAATATGGTGAGTATTTACACATTTATGACAGTACCGTCTGACGTACGTTAACCCTATGGGCTAGAGGCTAGGCTAATTTCAGGGTATTTTTAATACCTTTAATTTTAAACTCATATCTTGGTCTTTGTAAGGACCATACATATATGCTATATCTTGTTTTTTTTTTCCAGGACAGTCTAGGCTATCTAGATGTGGTTTCATTTGGTGACCTACTATTTGCATTTGATTTTTAATAAAAATAGTAAACCAATAATAACTCATTATGCGTTAAAAAAAATCGTGTATTCTTGCAAGCACCTGTTCATAGGATGCTGTCAGTAGGAATATGTTTTCATATTTGAGTAAAGGAGATTGTCTGGAATCTGGCAATATAAGAACCATGCTGGTGGGATATTCAGTGGTTTATCAATGTTGGCCCTTGTATGTCCTGGTTCTGTTGCTACGTTTGTTTTGAGTGCCATATCGCTACGATGTGCCGTTTCAAAGTAATTCAACAGAGAAGAATAGGTGCAATTTTCGTGTGTCGTGGAAATTCTAAGCCTAAGTCCCCCTTTTGGTTCGGCACAGACAAAGTCCAAATCACCCAGGTAGAAAACACGACTCGAAGAGGCAGGAATCAAGTTCTGTAGATTTATTGTGTCCTTCCACTGCGCAGTGAAGTAGGTCCGAGAGCAGCTCTGAGCCCGGGGCTCTCGTGCATCCTCTTTTATAGAAGATGCACTGGATGACGTGTTTCCTCCCTCACAGACGCCATCCCCCTTTCCCTTAGCCAATCCGAATCATCCAGTTTCCCCATCACGCCCCTCATCATCCTGGATTAATGGTGGCGCTCCGCCCGTCCAGAGGCCACCCCTCTTTCCCCTCGGGAGGGGCATGCGGACGCTGGCCAATCAGGGCCCATTTTCTTTTTGTCTTTTTGATCTAGATTCGTGATTAATGGTGGCGGCCCGACCCACCAACATGGCCGTCGGTGACGTACTTTGGTCAGCCATTTTTGAGACTGGCATGACGATTACCCGCAGCCATTTTCTAATTGGGAGGGGCCCTGAATTAATGGTGGCGGGCCCCTCTGTTCCATGTTTTTTAGTCTTTGGCCAGCAGGTGGCCACCATATCTTTTTAGCCTTCCCATGTTTTCAGATCTACGTCCTCTTTCAGAGCTGTTCTCCCCCACCTTACAGGTGTATGTAAATTACCTTAAAATATATACTACACGTGCCCATAGGCTTAATGTATAAAAAATAACATTACTTCGTGGGTCATATTAATATTGTGTTATTATTACCATTCTGATAGCAACAAACTTATAATAGAGGGTGTCTCTTCAGGGGCCTTATACTATTTGGGACAAGCCTATACATTTACAATGAAAAAAAAAAACAGCTGTATAATGTATTGGATGAGCCTGTGTATTAATAATGGAAATCAGTTGCATTTATTGTGCAGAATGCCAAACACACATATAATATAAGCCTGATAAATGTTTGCGATGTTACCACTCCTTTTTTTATATCCGCCACCAAAGGCCACATCATCGAAGACACACAAGGCGATGCCAGAGGCTGTCTGGATTGCACACCTTAAGAGGTTTGCCGACACAGGGGCATGGCCTAAGGGCAACAGGCCGGCACCCAGGCTGAAAAAGTGGCATGTGCTCTACCAAAAGGTATGGGTCTATTTATTAGTCATTAACAGTGCACCAGCATAAACTGAGTCAGCCGTATTAATCCAGTCTTGACATTTAAATAAGATCTTTGTAACCACACACATCGCACCTCAATGAAATGCAATTAAAGCCAAAACTGTTGTTTTTAGATTCAGAAATGCCCATTGCAGTCCTGGTCCCAACGCTTGTTTGGTACTGTGAAGAGTTGTACCTGTGGATTCCACTCACAGAAGGTAAGACTAGCCCCACTCGTCAGGCCAAATCTTACTGTGGCCAGGAGACAGACTGAGGTAAATTGGGATCAGATAGTAAATGTGGGAAAGATGGTTGTTGATAGAAATGACTGACATTCTGTTTTGCAGACACAAGGCACGGAAGGCCAGTCTTCGGTCTCTTCTGCTCCGGTGAGCACTGCCTCCTCAGTAAGTTTATTTTTCTTAAGCTAGAACATTAGTAGTAGTTTTACACTTCATTCTATGCACATCATCAACAGTAAATATTCTACATAACTTTTTTAGGCTCCACCACAACCTCAGACAGAGGCTCCGGTAGCAGTGCCGGAGGTAGCTGCTGCTGTGTCAGTAAGTGATTTAACATTTTGTGTCACACACAGCCAGTGTATTTTACTAATACAAAATATTATGTCACATTCTTTTGTTTGCCCCAAGCCCCAAGAAAAAAGGCAAGGGGGCAGTTTCGAGGTGGTCTTTGATTTTGAGGGACTACCACAAATAGTTTTGGCCAAGGTCAGTGTCAGTTGAGGGAGTCAAAAGCAGATACGTTGTGCTACTCTCTTTGTCCATTCTTTGTCCATTCAGTCAATTATAGTTGTAGCCCTTCGCAAGAGTTTTGTCTTTTTTGCAATATGGTGAGTATTTACACATTTATGACAGTACCGTCTGACGTACGTTAACCCTATGGGCTAGAGGCTAGGCTAATTTCAGGGTATTTTTAATGCCTTTAATTTTAAACTCATATCGTGGTCTTTGTAAGGACCATACATACATGCTATATCTTGTTTTTTTTTCAGGACAGTCTAGGCTATCTAGATGTGGTTTCATTTGGTGACCTACTATTTGCACCGATTTTATAAAAAATAGTAAACCAATAATAACTCATTATGGGTTTAAAAAAATCGTGTATTCTTGCAAGCACCTGTCCATAGGATGCTGTCAGTAGGAATATGTTTTCATATTTGAGGAGAGGAGATTGTCTGGAATCTGGCAATATAAGAACCATGCTGATGGGATATTCAGTGGTTTATCAATGTTGGCCCTTGTATGTCCTGGTTCTGTTGTTTCGTTTGGTTTGAGTGCCATATCGCTACGATGCGCCGTTTCAAAGTAATTCAACAGAGAAGAATAGGTGCAATTTTCGTGCCCATAGGCTTAATGTATAAAAAATAACATTACTTCGTGGGTCATATTATTATTGTGTTATTATTACCATTCTGATAACAACAAACTTATAATAGAGGGTGTCTCTTCAGGGGCTTTATACTATTTGGGACAAGCCTATACATTGACAATGAAAAAAAAAACACATGTATAATGTATTGGATGAGCCTGTGTATTAATAATGGAAATCAGTTGCATTTATTGTGCAGAATGCCAAACACACATATAATATAAGCCTGATAAATGTTTGCGATGTTACCACTCCTTTTTTTATATCCGCCACCAAAGGCCACATCATCGAAGACACACAAGGCGATGCCAGAGGCTGTCTGGATTGCACGCCTTAAGAGGTTTGCCGACACAGGGGCATGGCCTAAGGGCAACAGGCCGGCACCAAGGCAGAAAAAGTGGCATGTGCTCTACCAAAAGGTATGGGTCTATTTATTAGTCATTACTACAGTGCACCAGCATAAACTGAGTCAGCCGTATTAATCCAGTCTTGACATTTAAATAAGATCTTTGTAACCACACACACATCGCACCTCAATGAAATGCAATTAAAGCCAAAACTGTTGTTTTTAGATTGAGAAATGCCCATTGCAGTCCTGGTCCCAAAGCTTGTTTGGTACTGTGAAGAGTTGTACCTGTGGATTCCACTCACAGAAGGAAGGACTAGCCCCACTCGTCAGGCCAAATCTTACTGTGGCCAGGAGACAGACTGAGGTAACTTGGGATCAGATAGCAAATGTGGGAAAGATGGTTGTTGATAGAAATGACTGACATTCTGTTTTGCAGACACAAGGCACGGAAGGCCAGTCTTCGGTCTCTTCTGCTCCGGTGAGCACTGCCTCCTCAGTAAGTTTATTTTTCTTAAGCTAGAACATTAGTAGTAGTTTTACACTTCATTCTATGCACATCATCAACAGTAAATATTCTACATAACTTTTTTAGGCTCCACCACAACCTCAGACAGAGGCTCCGGTAGCAGTGCAGGAGGTAGCTGCTGCTGTGTCAGTAAGTGATTTAACATTTTGTGTCACACACAGCCAGTGTATTTTACTAATACAAAATATTATGTCACGTTCTTTCTTTGCCCCAAGCCCCAAGAAAAAAGGCAAGGGGGCAGTTTCGAGGTGGTCTTTGATTTTGAGGGACTACCACAAATAGTTTTGGCCAAGGTCAGTGTCAGTTGAGGGAGTCAAAAGCAGATACGTTGTGCTACTCTCTTTGTCCATTCTTTGTCCATTCAGTCAATTATAGTTGTAGCCCTTCGCAAGAGTTTTGTCTTTTTTGCAATATGGTGAGTATTTACACATTTATGACAGTACCGTCTGACGTACATTAACCCTATGGGCTAGAGGCTAGGCTAATTTCAGGGTATTTTTAATGCCTTTAATTTTAAACTCATATCGTGGTCTTTGTAAGGACCATACATACATGCTATATCTTGTTTTTTTTTCAGGACAGTCTAGGCTATCTAGATGTGGTTTCATTTGGTGACCTACTATTTGCACCGATTTTATAAAAAATAGTAAACCAATAATAACTCATTATGGGTTTAAAAAAATCGTGTATTCTTGCAAGCACCTGTCCATAGGATGCTGTCAGTAGGAATATGTTTTCATATTTGAGGAGAGGAGATTGTCTGGAATCTGGCAATATAAGAACCATGCTGATGGGATATTCAGTGGTTTATCAATGTTGGCCCTTGTATGTCCTGGTTCTGTTGTTTCGTTTGGTTTGGGTGCCATATCGCTACGATGCGCCGTTTCAAAGTAATTCAACAGAGAAGAATAGGTGCAATTTTCGTGCCCATAGGCTTAATGTATAAAAAATAACATTACTTCGTGGGTCATATTATTATTGTGTTATTATTACCATTCTGATAACAACAAACTTATAATAGAGGGTGTCTCTTCAGGGGCTTTATACTATTTGGGACAAGCCTATACATTGACAATGAAAAAAAAAAACAGCTGTATAATGTATTGGATGAGCCTGTGTATTAATAATGGAAATCAGTTGCATTTATTGTGCAGAATGCCAAACACACATATAATATAAGCCTGATAAATGTTTGCGATGTTACCACTCCTTTTTTTATATCCGCCACCAAAGGCCACATCATCGAAGACACACAAGGCGATGCCAGAGGCTGTCTGGATTACACGCCTTAAGAGGTTTGCCGACACAGGGGCATGGCCTAAGGGCAACAGGCCGGCACCCAGGCAGAAAAAGTGGCATGTGCTCTACCAAAAGGTATGGGTCTATTTATTAGTCATTAACAGTGCACCAGCATAAACTGAGTCAGCTGTATTAATCCAGTCTTGACATTTAAATAAGATCTTTGTAACCACACACACATCGCACCTCAATGAAATGCAATTAAAGCCAAAACTGTTGTTTTTAGATTGAGAAATGCCCATTGCAGTCCTGGTCCCAAAGCTTGTTTGGTACTGTGAAGAGTTGTACCTGTGGATTCCACTCACAGAAGGTAGGACTAGCCCCACTCGTCAGGCCAAATCTTACTGTGGCCAGGAGACAGACTGAGGTAAATTGGGATCAGATAGTAAATGTGGGAAAGATGGTTGTTGATAGAAATGACTGACATTCTGTTTTGCAGACACAAGGCACGGAAGGCCAGTCTTCGGTCTCTTCTGCTCCGGTGAGCACTGCCTCCTCAGTAAGTTTATTTTTCTTAAGCTAGAACATTAGTAGTAGTTTTACACTTCATTCTATGTACATCATCAACAGTAAATATTCTACATATCTTTTTTAGGCTCCACCACAACCTCAGACAGAGGCTCCGGTAGCAGTGCCGGAGGTAGCTGCTGCTGTGTCAGTAAGTGATTTAACATTTTGTGTCACACACAGCCAGTGTATTTTACTAATACAAAATATTATGTCACGTTCTTTTGTTTGCCCCAAGCCCCAAGAAAAAAGGCAAGGGGGCAGTTTCGAGGTGGTCTTTGATTTTGAGGGACTACCACAAATAGTTTTGGCCAAGGTCAGTGTCAGTTGAGGGAGTCAAAAGCAGATACGTTGTGCTACTCTCTTTGTCCATTCTTTGTCCATTCAGTCAATTATAGTTGTAGCCCTTCGCAAGAGTTTTGTCTTTTTTGCAATATGGTGAGTATTTACACATTTATGACTGTACCGTCTGACGTACGTTAACCCTATGGGCTAGAGGCTAGGCTAATTTCAGGGTATTTTTAACACCTTTAATTTTAAACTCATATCTTGGTCTTTGTAAGGACAATACATACATGCTATATCTTGGTTTTTTTTTCAAAACAGTCTAGGCTATCTAGATGTGGTTTCATTTGGTGACCTACTATTTGCACCGATTTTATAAAAAATAGTAAACCAATAATAACTCATTATGCGTTTTAAAAAATCGTGTATTCTTGCAAGCACCTTTCCATAGGATGGTGTCAGTAGGAATATGTTTTCATATTTGAGTAGAGGAGATTGTCTGGAATCTGGCAATATAAGAACCATGCTGGTGGGATATTCAGTGGTTTATCAATGTTGGCCCTTGTATGTCCTGGTTCTGTTGCTACGTTTGTTTTGAGTGCCATATCGCTACGATGTGCCGTTTCAAAGTAATTCAACAGAGAAGAATAGGTGCAATTTTCGGGCCCATGGGCTTAATGTATAAAAAATAACATTACTTCGTGGGTCATGTTATTATTGTGTTATTATTACCATTCTGATAACAAGAAACTTATAATAGAGGGTGTCTCTTCAGGGGCTTTATACTATTTGGGACAAGCCTATACATTTACAATAAAAAAAAAAAAACAGCTGTATAATTTATTAGATGAGCCTGTGTATTAATAATGGAAATCAGTTGCATTTATTGTGCAGAATGCCAAACACACATATAAGCCTGATAAATGTTTGCGATGTTACCACTCCTTTTTTAAAATCTGCTACCAAAGGCCACATCATCGAAGACACACAAGGCGATGCCAGAGGCTGTCTGGATTGCACGCCTTAAGAGGTTTGCCGACACAGGGGCATGGCCTAAGGGCAACAGGCCGGCACCCAGGCAGAAAAAGTGGCGTGTGCTCTACCAAAAGGTATGGGTCTATTTATTAGTCATTACTACAGTGCACCAGTATAAACTGAGTCAGCCGTATTAATCCAGTCTTGACATTTAAATAACATCTTTGTAACCACACACACATCGCACCTCAATGAAATGCAATTAAAGCCAAAACTGTTGTTTTTAGATTGAGAAATGCCCATTGCAGTCCTGGTCCCAACGCTTGTTTGGTACTGTGAAGAGTTGTACCTGTGGATTCCACTCACAGAAGGTAGGACTAGCCCCACTCGTCAGGCCAAATCTTACTGTGGCCAGGAGACAGACTGAGGTAAATTGGGATCAGATAGTAAATGTGGGAAAGATGGTTGTTGATAGAAATGACTGACATTCTGTTTTGCAGACACAAGGCACGGAAGGCCAGTCTTCGGTCTCTTCTGCTCCGGTGAGAACTGCCTCCTCAGTAAGTTTATTTTTTTTAAGCTTGAACATTAGTAGTAGTTTTACACTTCATTCTATGCACATCATCAACAGTAAATATTCTACATAACTTTTTTAGGCTCCACCACAACCTCAGACAGAGGCTCCGGTAGCAGTGCCGGTGGTAGCTGCTGCTGTGTCAGTAAGTGATTTAACATTTTGTGTCACACACAGCCAGTGTATTTTACTAATACAAAATATTATGTCACGTTCTTTTGTTTGCGTTTGTGTATCCAAAGGACGAATGCACGGCATCACAGCTCCTGTTTCCGCCTTCAGCCCTACATCTGCCACGTTTGTGGGCAGAGGGATTGCCGGCAGAGGACCATGCGTGGATCATTAAAGCCCTCTTTAAGATGGGGGCCACGGGCAAACTGGAGCTTCAAGACCACCTAAAGCTATGGTACGACCCACCTCAGCCGAGCAACCTGTACCACCAGGCACCATCACCAAGCTGCTTTTTTGCCCATGCACTACTCGTTTGGATGCCATACAAGTTGTGGAAGGTGAAGGTGGTCTGCCCCAATGCTTCTTGTGGTGGGCATCATCTGACTGGGGCAGGGCTGCACAAGAGGGCACGGCGGGTCATGGATGTGGACCGCATTTACAACATGGTCACGGAGACACTGATGTGTGCAAAGTGCAAGGGCTCCCACGTGTCCTGGAGCCAGGCTATCCTCCAACAGCTGGATTTGGGTCACAGGGCAGAATTTCGGGTCATCATCACTCAAAAGTAGGTCAATTCTGCCTGTATATTCTGTTTTGCTGTGACAGAATGAATTTTGTAGAACATTCTTACTAACATATTTATCTTTGTTTAAGGTATGCCTGTGATGTCCGGGTTATTCGGCTGCTGCGGGAGAGGGGCCTGGGTAACAGTCCCACAAGGGTCTTGAAACAGCTGTGGGAGAACCACACTGAGGAGTGGCTGCAACGTGTAGCACGCTACACCGGTAACTGTGTGGCATTCCTCCAGCGCCCTGGGCTGTTGCCTGTGACCTTCCCTGAGCCACCAGAGCGTGCCGCTGTGCCGAGCTGTACGTGGCTCCTGTCTGTTTACAGCCAGGACATTTTAACCAGGCTGGAGGACATCAAGGCCAACATTACGTCCACGTACGGCAGCATCCTTAAAATGGACTCCACGAAAAAGGTTGAGTGATCTTATTTTCTTCAAAATAGGCCACTGATATGAACCATTGCCTGTGTTTCACTGAAATTTCAGTCATATTTAGTGGTTTGTGTTTCTGTTCTGTGTGCTTCAGATCATAAAGAAGCTGGCTGGGACAGCCAAGGGGACAGCTCTCTGGCTCACATCCGTGGGCAATGAATATGGACAGATTTTAATGAGTGTCCTGACCGCTCAGGAGGGAGCCGGTTTGGACCAGATGGCACATGACCTGGTGAGGAGGTATGCCCAGGCTGGTGTGGATCCCCCTGTTGCCCTGTATGTCGACTGTGGCTGCTGTGCGGAAGCAGAAACAACCAAGCTACAGGCGAGATTCAGCGGATGGCCAGACCTTGTGGTAAGGCTGGATATCTGGCACTTCATGCGACGGATCGCCCTGGCCTGCACAACAAATGCCCATCAGCTGTATCCCGCATTCATGGCGCAGCTCTCGGCGTGCATTTTTGAGTGGGATGCAGGTGATTTGGCACTGTTGCGTCAAGCGAAGGCTCAGCAGCTTCAGATCCAGGGTCTGTCTTCGGTGGACATCGACAGACACCTGACCAGGGAGGAGAGGGCTCTCCACTGCCGGCGGAGGACACGTGGAGAGGACACCACCATCAGGCTCCTGGAGGAGCTCTTTACCACTCTTAGGGGACCCTGTGGCAAGAACTCCCTTGGAGTGCCCTTGTTTGATGTAGAGAGGCTAGACGAAATCTGGCGGGTTCAGAGGGAGCACGTGAAGTGCATCCAAGACCCACCAGGTGTTGCTCTCTACTGTAAAACTGGGGAGCTGACCAAGGGAGGTGTGCGGCTCCCGGTGCTGAGGTGCGCCAGAGGCTCCTCCTCACTGGAGTCTTTTCATCTCCACTTGAACCGCTTCATCCCAGGTTTGTGTTTGTCAGGCATGTTGGTTCATGTGTTGTGTATGCCAACAATGAGTCAGTTTGATATTTCATGTTACATTTCAATGTATTTCCAGGGACCAGTGCCAACAGCCTCAACTTCCAGCTTTACCTTCTGGAGGGGTTGCATAGGTGGAACCAGGATAGGCGTGGTGCTGCCCTGGCTACTAAGCCATCTGGCTTGTGCTGCTATTCTGGCAATCTGCTGCACTCGGTCAACCGGAACTACCAGCAGCTGTTTGGCAGAAAATTGGTGCCAGAGTTTTGTCCACCCTCACAATACACGGGTAAAAATGACATCAGACATCAGAATGACATGTGCCAGAGGACACAAGTATGTGTCACTAATCACTGATCAGTGTCACTGTGTGTTGCTTAGTGAAAGAGTGAATTTTTTAAAATAGTTATTACATTTTCAGTTACTGTGTATACATGATCATGATCCTTGATCCTTACATCCAGGCAAGGTGATTGATAGTCCTTTAAGAACAGCTCATGAGGTTTTAGGCATTAGACTTTGCTTTGTGCCTCATTTATTTTTTCTTGTCTCAGGTGAGCTCATAGGGGTGCAGTACTTGTTCCGGCAGACTGGTCAGGCGCTGCAGAACATGAATCCTGACTCCGAGGAGACTGCCCAGTTGATTGAGGAGCATGACGCCGTGGCTGATGAGGGTTTTTATGACCTCACAGAAGACCCCACAGTAATAATTCATGAGGCCTCAACCTCTCCCGCTCCTGATACTTACCAGGTGGCTTCTTGCACCTCCTCCTTCACTGTGTTGCTGCAAGGCACTGCCTTACCTCCTGTAGTCTCTGTCTCGGAGGAGCTTCTTCAGGAGGTAAGAGTACTCCCTGCTGGACCTGGCCCAACACAGCAGGAACATCAGTACCATCTTCCAGAGAACCCAGAAGGTCAGGCAAAGCAAAGGCAAACACCACACCCCATCCTGCCTAAAGGTACGACCAAAAGGCAGCTGTTTGTTGTGCCCCCAACAGCTGCAGCAGCCACAGCAGTCCCTGCAGCAACAAAAGCCCCAGCAGCCCCGGCAACCACAGCATCTTTTGTCCCGCAGGTCATCACACAGGCAGGACAACCTGTTGTCTTTTTCCAATATGTCCTGCCTGAGACATCTGGTGCCACCCAAAAGAGGCCATACAAAAGGACTGTGCAGGCCAACACCTGCAAGAAATGTGGCCAGTTCCGCACGGCTGAGACTGGTCATAGTCAGTTCCGTGGAAAGGTTTACTGCCCTAATTTCGAGGCACTAACAAAACAACAGTGGTTGGAGGAGATGAGGAAGTCCAAATGAGGACATTGTAAATAGTTGTACATAGTTGTAACATATTTTTAAAGGTGTACTTCCATTGTGATTTCATTCATTTTGCGGTGCTCTCTAGTGTTAATAATTGCCCTGTGCGCTGGTTTTGATGAAAAAAATGTTCTAGTGCTTCTGTTTCAGGCTGTTTTAGTTTGTTGGAGGGGGTGGGGCCGGGAGAACGACACGATTTCACCAGAGGCGTGACTTATATTTAAGTTGTGTGTTCTGTTGTGTGTTCATTTTAGTTTGCATAATAATCCGTTTAAATAAATATTTAAAGACTTATCTTACTCACCTTTTACTTTTTCATAACAACACAAAACAAATGTGTACTATGGGGTGCTTTTATCGAGTTATTACATTAAAACAGCAATTGTGATTGTATTGTAGTGGTGATGGTTTCATCAGGTGACACTAAGAATGTTTATTTACAAAATGTATTTCAACCAACATAAGTGACATCTGAAAAGGCAACACATTAGATCCCACACAGAAAAATAACTTGTAATTCGGAGGTAAAAATAATGTCGTTTAATATGGAGATGCAGAGTGGAGGCTGGCAATGGAAAGATCCAAGTGATGATATCCAGCTAATGCACTGGGCAGTCCCTCAGGTAGGTGGAGGAGGAAACATGAAGAATAACACATTAATAGTGCTGCATTAGCACATTCTCAAATATAAACTTATAACAAACATAAATCACTCATTTTAGTATATGCCAGTGTATGTACTCATATAAGCAATTATGAATAATGAAATATTATTTTCAAGTTAATAAATGTGTTTTCAGTTTGGTTGCATAATGAATCTGTTTTATTAAATATTTTGAAATGTACCCTGCTCACTTTTTCTAAACCCACAAAAGATCCAAGTGATGATATCCAGCTATTTCACTGGGCAGTCCCTCAGGTAGGTGGAAGAAGAAACATGAAGAATAGCACATTAATCACATTAATAGTGTTGCATTATCATTCTCATTATCGCATCATTTTCTAACAAATATAAGAATGTTCAGTCATTTTAGTTTTAAATGTTAGTATATGTGGTCATATAAACAATTATGAATAACAAAATGAAATATTATATAAACAATTATACATAATTAAACTGCTAATATGATACAATTATATCATTGTAAAAAAATAGCATAAAAGCTCAAAATCTTCCCAACTGGCTGAATGTTCCCGGCCTACCAGAGGAGGTAGGTGAACATTCGGCCAGTTAAAACGGGGAGGAAAAGGGGAGGCGGGGTGTGGAGAAAAAGGAGGGGAGAATGGAAGGGAAAAGAGGAAAGAGAAAAAGAAAGGGAAAATGTGAGCATTTGTGACAATATGTAGCAGTTTCATGCATTATTAGCCGCCGAAACTGCAGTCTAAAAATGTCGGTACTTTTTAAAGACTTTGCTGGGATTCGAAACCACGAGTATCGGAAACTGGCTGTGTGAAGATTTTGAGCTTTTGATGCTATTTTTTTTACAATAATTATATAATTGTACTATACTAGCAGTCTAATTATAACTGTTTATATAATATTTCATTATTCATAATTGTTTACATGAGCACATATACTGACATTTAAAACTAAAATGACTGAACATTGTTATATTTGTTAAAAAATGATGTGATAATGATGAGAATGATAATGCAGCACTATTATTGTGTTATTTTTCATGTTTCTTCTTCCACCTACCTGAGGGACTGCCCAGTGAAATAGCTGGATATCATCACTTGGATCTTTTGTGGATTTAGAAAAGGTGAGCAGGGTAAATTTCAAAATATTTAGTAAAACAGATTCATTATGCAACCCAATTGAACACACATTTATTAACTTGAAAATAATATTTCATACACTGGAATACTAAAATTTGTTTTAGTACTGATTTGTTATGTTTGTTATAAGTTTATATTTGAGAATGTGCTAATGCAACACTATAAATGTGTTATTCTTCATGTTTCCTCCTCCACCTACCTGAGGGACTGCCCAGTGCATTAGCTGGATATCATCACTTGGATCTTTCCATTGCCAGCCTCCACTCTGCATCTCCATATTAAACGACATTATTTTTACCTCCGAATTACAAGTTATTTTTCTGTGTGGGATCTAATGTGTTGCCTTTTCAGATGTCACTTATGTTGGTTGAAATACATTTTGTAAATAAACATTCTTAGTGTCACCTGATGAAACCATCACCACTACAATACAATCACAATTGCTGTTTTAATGTAATAACTCGATAAAAGCACCCCATAGTACACATTTGTTTTGTGTTGTTATGAAAAAGTAAAGGGTGAGCAAGATAAGTTTTTAAATATTTATTCAAACGGATTATTATGCAAACTAAAATGAACACGCAACAGAACACGCCACTTAAATAATATTAAAAAATATGTTACAACTATGTACAACTATTTACAATGTCCTCATTTGGACTTCCTCATCTCCTCCAACCACTGTTGTTTTGTCAGTGCCTCAAAATTGGGGCAGTAAACCCTCCCACGGAACTGACTATGACCAGTCTCAGCCGTGCGGAACTGGCCACATTTCTTGCAGGTGTTGGCCTGCACAGTCCTTTTGTATGGCCTCTTCTGGGTGGCACCAGATGTCTCAGGCAGGACGTATTGAAAAAAAACAACAGGTTGTCCTGCCTGTGTGATGACCTGCGGGACAAAAGATGCTGTGGTTGCCAGGGCTGCTGGGACTTCTGTTGCGGCAGGGACTGCTGTGACTGCTTTGGCTGCTGCAGCTGTTGGGGGCACAACAAACAGCTGCCTTTTGGTCGTACCTTTAGGCAGGATGGGGTGTGGTGTCGGCCTTTGCTTCGCCTGACCTTCTGTGTTCTCTGGAAGATGGTACTGATGTTCCTGATGTGCTGGGACAGGTCCAGCAGGGAGTACTCTTACCTCCTGAAGAGGCTCCTCCAACACCGAGACTACAGGAGGTAAGGCAGTGCCTTGCAGCAACACAGACAGCTCTTGCCTCTTCTGCCTGTTGTTGTGCCACTGGATGAGTGTGGTCTGATTGACCTCCACAATCTGTATTTGAGTTTCCTCCACCACTCGTGCATTTTTGAGAACAAGCGTCCTGATTTTGTGGTAGTCCCTCAAAATCAAAGACCACCTCGAAACTGTCCCCTTGCCTTTTTTCTTGGGGCTTGGGTGCAGAGCACAAAGTCTTATAAAAATGTTCTCCACCAACCTGCAACAGT
This sequence comes from Coilia nasus, assembly GCA_027475355.1. Taxonomy (NCBI): domain Eukaryota; kingdom Metazoa; phylum Chordata; class Actinopteri; order Clupeiformes; family Engraulidae; genus Coilia; species Coilia nasus. The sequence goes on from CM050219.1 coordinate 14,931,652, forward strand.
CCGGCCACTGAGCTGGTGCACTGCTTGCACCGAGCACGCAACGGGTAGTGCTCTCCACACCAGGCGTTTTTGAGGGCCTCTTTGGTGTCCTAAAGCATCCACTCAAAAGTCTGTCCTGATGTCGTGCTGCACAAACAACGTGTTGCTTGTCCCTTTCATCCAAGTTCTCCCAGAGCTCCATTATTTGGCTTGCCTGCAGGTTGGTAAGACAGAACGAAGTCTGGTCCCGTAGCCCAACCAAGTATTCCGCTAGTCTGTCCACATGCTGATATCCAGGCATATTCTGGTCATCAAAAGCCTATAAAATGAATTTGCAGAAAATAGAAAATTAGTACAATGTAAAACCTTTAATGACACCAATCACAATGACTTAGTTTCAATAAAAAAGTGCAATAACTACCACTGCTGTTACATTTCTGGTACTTACCACAGTTTTATCTTCATCAGAAGCATCTCCTGGATCAACCTCAGGAGCCAGCGTGGAGGAGGTGCCAGGAGCCAGTGTGGAGGAGGTGGCAGGAGAGAGCCTGGAGGACATGGCAGGAGAGAGTGTGGAGGATGACATGCCAGGGGCCAGCATAGAGGACGTGGTGCCACGGGACTGCGTGGAAGAGGTGCCAGGAGCCAGCGTGGAGGAGGTGGTAGCATGGGCCTCCGTGGAGGAGGTGGTGACACGAGCCTGCGTGGAGGAGGTGGTGTCTCGGGCCTCAATGGAAGGGGAGGTGCTAGGAGCCACTGTGAAGAAGGAGGTGCCACCTGGAGCCACCTGGTAAGTATCAGGAGCGGGAGAGGTTGAGGCCTCATGAATTATTACTGTGGGGTCTTCTGTGAGGTCAGAAAAACCCTCATCAGCCACCGCGTCATGCTCCTCAATCAAGTGGGCAGTCTCCTCGCAGTCAGGATTCATGTCCAGCAGCGCCTGACCAGTCTGTCGGAACAAGTACTGCACCCCTATGAGCTCACCTGAGACAAGAAAAAATAAATGAGGCACAAAGCAAAGTCTAATGCCTAAAACCTCGTCAGCTGTTCTTAAAGGACTATCAATCACCTTGCCTGGCTGTAAGGATCAAGGATCATAATCATATATCATATATACACAGTAACTTAAAATGTAATAATTATTAATAAAATTCACTCTTTCACTAAGCGACACAGAGTGACAGTATAGCACAAGGCAAATCACTGATGAATGACAGATAATTGTGTCCTTTGGCACATGTCGTTCTGATGTCTGATGTCATTTTTACCCGTGTATTGTGAGGGTGGACAAAACTCTGGCACCAATTTTCTGCCAAACAGCTGCTGGTAGTTCCGGTTGACCGAGTGCAGCAGATTGCCAGAATAGCAGCACAAGCCAGATGGCTTAGTAGCCAGGGCAGCAACACGCCTATCCTGGTTCCACCTATGCAACCCTTCCAGAAGGTAAAGCTGGAAGTTGAGGCTGTTGGCACTGGTCCCTGGAAATACATTGAAATGTAACATGAAATATCAAACTGACTCATTGTTGGCATACACAACACATGAACCAACATGCCTGACAGACACAAACCTGGGATGAAGCGGTTCAAGTGGAGATGAAAAGACTCCAGTGAGGTGGAGCCTCTGGCGCACCTCAGCACCGGGAGCCGCACACCGCCCTTGGTCAGCTCCCCAGTTTTACAGTAGAGAGCAACACCCAGTGGGTCTTGGATGCACTTCACGTGTTTCCTCTGAACCCGCCAGATTTCGTCTAGCCTCTCTACATCAAACAAGGGAACTCCAAGGGAGTCGTTGCCATGGTGTCCCCTAAGAGTGGTAAAGAGCTCCTCCAGGAGCCTGATGGTGGTGTCCTCTCCCCGTGTCCTCCGCCGGCAGTGGAGAGCCCTCTCCTCCCTGGTCAGGTGGCTGTCGACGTCCACGGAAGAGAGACCCTGGATCTGAAGCTGCTGAGCCTTCGCTTGACGCAACAGTGCCAAATCACCTGCATCCCACTCAAAAATGCACGCTGAGAGCTGCGCCATGAATGCTGGATACAGCTGATGGGCCTTTGTTGTGCAGGCCAGGGCGACCCGCTGCATGAAGTGCCAGATATCCAGCCTTACCACAAGCTCTGGCCAGCCGCTGAATCTCGCCTGTAGCTTGGTTGTTTCTGCTTCCGCACAGCAGCCAAAGTCAACATACAGGGCAACAGGGGGATCCACCCCAGCCCGGGCATACCTCCTCACCAGGTCGTGTTCCATCTGGTCCAAACCGCCTCCCTCCTGAGCGGTCAGGACACTCATTAAAATCTGTCCATATTCATTGCCAACGGATGTGAGCCAGAGAGCTGTCCCCTTGGCTGTCCCAGCCAGCTTGTTTGTGATCTGAAGCACATAGAATGGAAAGACAAACCACTAAATATGACAAAAAAAATTCAGCAAAATACAGGCAATGGTTCATATCAGTGGCCTATTATGAAGAAAATAAGATCACTCAACCTTTTTCGTGGAGTCCATTTTAAGGATGCTGCCGTACGTGGACATAATGTTGGCCTTGATGTCCTCCAGCCTGGTTAAAATGTCCTGGCTGTAAACAGACAGGAGCCACTTATGGCTCGGCAAAGCGGCACGCTCTGGGGGCTCAGGGAAGGTCACCGGCAACAGCCCAGGGTGCTGGAGGAATGCCACACAGTTACCGGTGTAGCGTGCTACACGTTGCAGCCACTCCCCAGTGTGGTTCTCCCACAGCTGTTTCAAGACCCTGGTGGGACTGTTACCCAGGCCCCTCTCCCGCAGCAGCCGAATAACCCGGACATCACAGGCATACCTTAAACAAAGATAAATGTGTCAGAAAGAATGTTCTACAAAATTCATTTTGTCACAGCAAAACAGAATATACAGGTAGAACTGACTTACTTTTGAGTCAGGATGACCCGAAATTCTGCCCTGTGACCCAAGTCCAGCTGTTGGAGGATAGCCTGGCTCCAGGACACGTGGGAGGCCTTGCACTTTGTACACATCAGTGTCTCTGTGATCATGTTGTAAATGCGGTCCACGTCCATGACCCGCCGTGCCCTCTTGTGCAGCCCTGCCCCAGTCAGCTGATGCCCACCACAAGAAGCATTAGGGCAGACCACCTTCACCTTCCACAACTTGTATGGCATCCAAACGAGTAGTGCGTGGGTAAAAAAGCAGTTTGGTGACGGCACCTGGTGGTACAGGTTGCTCGGCTGAGGTGGGTGGTACCATAGCTTTAGGTGGTCTTGAAGTTCCAGTTTGCCCTTGGCCCCCATCTTAAAGAGGGCTTTCACCACCCACGCATGGTCCTCTGCCGGCAATCCCTCTGCCAACAAACGTGGCAGCTGTGGGGCTGAAGAAGGGGACAGGAGATGTGATGCCCCGGATTCGCCCTTTGGATACACAAACACAAACAAAAGAACGTGAAATAATATTTTGCATTAGTAAAATACACTGCTGAGGCTGTGTATGACACAAAATGTTAAATCACTTACTGACACAGCAGCAGCTACCACCGGCACTGCTACCGGAGCCTCTGTCTGAGGTTGTGGTGGAGCCTAAAAAAGTTTTGTAGAATATTGACTAACTGTTAATACGCAAGAAGCTACCAGTGTTATGCAATTTTAAGTCTAGACAGGCTTATATGTGGTCTGTGACGCAGCACTGTAAACAAACCAAGATCCAACAGCTGACTTAAAGGAGAACTTCGGTGTAAAATGAAAATTGGCATGTTAAAACATCATACCGAGTTGGTATGTGTACGGAGGAGCAAAATTGATTTAGCCTGTTGCATTCAGAGTTTAACTATTTTTTATCGTTTGTCCCAGAAGGCTAACAATGGAAGTGGTAGGTGCCCTTAGACGAAGCATGACGGCTACGCTATTTTTAAACCACCAACCACTACCAACCGGTAGTACAACAAAGGCCCTGACATTAAAAACGAGGCACTGGGAACTTTGTAAGTGTACACAAAATTTATTAATAAAACAGTTTTGACAAGCAGTACCTTGCTGTAGTTTCTCGTCACCGCCATGATGAAAGTCTGCACAGGTCGATTGACGAACACGAACCAGCAGGAAGAATAGGAGGAGAGGTGGTACAATCAACTTGTTTGGACTTTAATCATGGCGGCAACGAGAAACAACTGCCAACGACTGCATATGCTAAGCTGCTGCATGCACCTACCACTTCCATTGTTAGCCTTCTGGGACAAACGATAAAAAATAGTTAAACTCTGAATGCAACAGGCTAAATCAATTTTGCTCCTCAGTACACATACCAACTCAGTATGATGTTTTAACATGCCAATTTTCATTTTACACCGAAGTTCTCCTTTAACGTTAAACTAGCACTACTGGCTGACTAACAGCAGTAGTAAATCCCAGTGAAATCAAGCCTTTCCAATCACTAACAGGGTTCTTGCAGGTTGCAGTAAGTTAAATTTAAAACCTTTTTAAGACTTTTTAAGACCTTTATAGAAAAAAATTAAGACCTACACGACGCATTCCTAGAAACCGACCGTGGCAAAACCAGTCACAGGTATTTTGAGTTATTCACAGAAAAGTGTAGTTTCTGGTAGGGCTGGGCGATAAAACGATAACGATATGTATCTCGATAGACACCTACTCGATAACAATAGAAAATGCGTTCGATAGAATGTTTTTTTTGTTTGTTTTTTTTTTAAAGAAAACGGCGTAAGTTTAGTCAGCCACGCACTGAATACGCAGAGTGTTTGGTGTGAATGAGCCCTAAGAACAGAAAGGTCTGCTCACCAGTATGGGAGCTTTTTTGGAGTTTACAAATCTCATCGTAGTCAGACAAATGTTGTCTGCAAAATATGCAGTAAAACTATATACATATATGATAGTTCTTCTCAGGTATCAGGTTTCGCTATGTTTACATTTAACACTTTGCACATGCCTTTAAACACTTCAGCTTTGTTAAGCACTTTATTAGCTTATTGATAATTGTTCAGTTTTCATTGTGATCGTAACATTGAACGTTTGTTGACAGTCATTTTGCCTGAATGCTTATTGCCTGTCAGAGGAAGGTTAAGTTAAAAATAAAAATGTTTAAATTTAGATTTTTTCCCTCCTGTTACTTATTTTAAATAGGTCACACAATGTTTCAATAATTATCAATATCGACCGATATGAAACACTTATATCGTGATACAGATTTCAGCCATATCGCCCAGCCCTAGTTTCTGGGCTTTCCAATTGTGGCTTATTCATGGAAATCTGATATTTGTGGCCATTTGAAAGCATGCAGATCTTAACACACAAAACTGAGAAAAGTGTTCTTGAAGACTGCCTCACTCTAGGGCTGTGGGGCAGAATGCCCCCCCCCCCCCCCCCCAGTATGTCACCAAGGTGTGGTATTACGACTGTGATGCTAAAGATTTAAGCAACTAGTACTGCAGTATCTACCAGTTGTAGGCTACTACAGTATTACTGCTATATACTGCAGTAAATGCAATCATGGTTTAATCATTAGCACCAGTCAATTCAAGCAATTCAAGCATTATTCAAATTAATCACCCATCGCAAATCGAGGTTTTGGCTAGTAATATGATGCTAATGTTTACTATTAAACAAGCCTTGTTGCCCCTTGCCATCACCTAAATATCTCTCTTTTTTAATGCAAAAGTAATATGACCACACGAAAGCTAAATCACTACCAAAGGTCTTAGATTCTACAAAGATAAATATAATTCTGTGTAGTGTATTATTGTCTAGAATCATGTACGTATGATGCCAACAAATTCCTATTTTAGTTTTAGTGTGTCTGTAAAGCGAGCTAGCAAGCTAACAAACTAGCTCATCTAAGTGAATGGTAGTAACTATGACACCACCACCAATGTGCTAAACGCTAACAGTGTTTAACTCATCTTGAATTTAACACATTGCTGTAACCTTACAACTTTATATTACTTTGTTCACTTAAGATAATATCTGTAATAGTATCTAGGTGGGTGTGTGAGTAAAGTGACACCTTTCAATTTAAAACATTACGTCAGCGTAGTTCGCTAGCGTTAGCGTGCTAACAACCACATAGTAAGTGGTTGCTGCCTGACCTGAAAAAAAGCTCGTTTTCTCAAAATCTGAATTGCTACGGATTGTGACACATGGTTCCAAAAAACCATCAACAACTCTGTAACAACCAATTTATTAGTTACACTCCACGCCTGTCCCATTCCTTTTAATGAAACGAGTCTTGACTCTGCTCTGCATATAGGCAAGCTGGTGTTTTCCGATTTTGCATGATATGAGACTACAGCGTCTTCAAACCCGAAGTCTCTAACTGTATTACCTTTTTGCATATCTTGCAGCGAGCTTCGTGCCTACAGCCGGGGCAACTTGTAAACAGCTGCAAGAATTGCTATTATCGAACCAACTCTCATTGAACTGACACTTCCCCATTTTTAAAAACTACGCACTTGCCAACTCCGACTTTACACTGCAAAAATTCGGTGGGAAGGTAGTGGACAAACTGGACTAGCTGCAGCGAACACTGTGGTGGTTAGACCACGCAATGGGAGTTGTAGTTTTTTTCACGTAATAGTAAAACACCACAGCATTTTACTATTTTATTTTCTGCGGACAACACTTATCGGGAGTAAACGGAGGTAAGAAATTTAAAACTTGGGTAAATGAAATTTAAGACCTAGGATGAAAATCTGGGTGTTTTTAAGACATTTTAAGGCCTTAAATTTAACTTTCTGAATTTAAGGCTTTTTAAGACTTTTTAAGACCCCGCGGGAACCCTGACTAAATAAATCAATAGAACAAAAAACGTTGACATGACTGAAATCAACGCCGTCATGCAGTAATATCATTGTAATGACCGCGTAAATAGCCTACTGTTTGCTGAGTAGCCAGCATACTGTAAACAACAACAGAGGACATTGCCAGCTTAGGCTGGCTGACGAGAACGACTGAGTTCTGTCAGTGTTATGCACCCCAAATTAGCCAATTAAATCGTAACAACAGCCTAACTCAACAATACATACATACAACATATTCAATTATGTCAGTTCTGCTGTCATATGGCACTCTTGAGAAACGTTAACTTCGAAAAAGGTCAGGTAATGGTACCTAGCTGAATAATAACACAATAATAACTTGACCCACGAAGTAAAGATACATTTTTACATTAACGTACGTCAGACAGTACTGTCATAAATGTGTAAATACTCACCATATCGCAGAAAAGGCAAAACTCTTTCGAAGGGCTAAAACTATAATTTACCGCCGACTACTAGCTAGCGGCAGAGATTTGTGAGCGCTTACCTCAGGCAACTACTTTTTTGACGTCACTGAATGTTGAAGAACAGGGTTGGTGATTGGCTGAGGACCATTATGAAATGTTGGAAATGGCGAAACGCGATTGGCCCTCTTGCAAAGTACTCTTGCTCGCTTCTTGCTTGAAAAGTGAGACCAGAGACAGAGACAGAACCGTATAGACCGCCTAGGGGGCGCTGTAGACCCGACATTGCAATGTAGGAAGCACCGACGTAAAAAAAAATATAAAATGCTTGTAGACATTTGTTTGTGCAATAATGTCTTACGTCGCATTAAATACGACGAAAAAGTGTTGTCAGAAGTGGGATTCGAACCCACGCCTCCAGGGGAGACTGCGACCTGAACGCAGCGCCTTAGACCGCTCGGCCATCCTGACATGTGCAACAGAGAAGATCACGTGACCTTATAAGAGCGCTGTAAGGGTGCATTCTTCTCTGTAGTGGATATTTTTTGTCTCAAAATGGGATAATATTTTATTTTTATACCGTTTTCGTCTCATAACAGATTCAAGTTGTTGTAGTGCAGGCGTACACTAATATATGTAAAAAGTGGCGCTGTTTAATCGTAGCAAACATATCCAATATTTCGTGGGCTTTAAACATAATGAGTTAGAAAGTGAGACGTTTGGACATTTAGACGGGTTTTTAAAATGCATTCGAATACTAATACAAATAGACTGTGTTATGACAGCCAACGCGCTTGCGTTGTAGACTATTTAAAGTGACAAAAATAGGCTGTAGTTTATTTTTTTAGCCGAATGATCAGAGGCAGTATTTATACATTGTAGGCAAGCTAATGAACCATGGTCTCTCTCATATTAAATGCAGTGATATGCGTTCTTAGCATTTTTACTTTGTTTTACGATATTATGCATTTCACATTTAAAGTAGGCGACGCACGTCGACACAAGAGTATATTTTGAAAAAAATCGCGGGGAGTATGCTGCACTAGAATGCAAAGATATAATATCAATAGAGGTATTGATTTTTTTTCACCCTGCAACAAAAATAAAGCACTCTTAACAAAAATAATAGGTTCAGGGGTGGCATAATAATAATAATAATAATAATAATAATAACAACAACAATACAAATATGTGTTTTTGTTTGTTTGTGAACCAAGGAGATCTATAGGCTTCTGTTAAGAGGGGTTAATGTACATGTATGTATAGGACCTGAACAGTATGACATCATTTAATTTATTTCAAATGTCCCTTTCACACAGCATTACCTCAAGGTTTTTTTTGTATAGGACCTGAACAATATGACATCATGTTTAATGCTGTTTTTAATGCTGTTGCCAAATGTTTATTATAAATGAAAATGATTGCTTGAACCCAGGAAGAAGTGATGCAATTTGACAGATCACTGATTGATTCAAGTGAACAGAAAAAGATTTCTAAAAAGTCTGAAAGAGTCTTGATTTCACCCCCAAAACTGCGTACATGAGGACTGAATGACACCATCGCATTCCTGCATCTGGCGTTTGGACATACATATGTGTTCGTCATCTTCCTTGAGTGAGCATCCTGTTTTTGCACCTGCTAAGATGCTCTCCTGTCATCATCTCGGACTGCAGAGGCCAGTGTGAGTCACTTCCACCTGCCCCCAGTTGATGTTGATGTGAATCTTGAAGTGGGGGGGGGGGGGGTCTCTTACACCAGGAAAGGATTCCTTACAGACACAGACATCAACAACATCCCTCCAAAATGTCGGCGGTGCTGGAGGAAGTCGTGACACTTTGTGCTGTGGCCAAGGTCAGCCCCGCTACCGTTCCCCAGGTTGTTGTCTCGCTGGTAAAAAAAAACGGGGTGGGGGGGTTTGGGGGGGAGGTGGGGGATCAAGGCTGAGGAAATCCTCTAGGTCTGAGTGACATAGCCCTAGATGAGCAAAGCCCCCCTCCTGCAACTGATTTTTGTTTGTTGTCATTTAGGGAGCCAAGGTTTTAGTCTGCTTAGCGTTTACATTATGTGTGGAGTCATGTGGCGCCGTAGAATGGATGACGGAAGTTATGAAATCGGCAGGAGTTCTCGAAAATCTTGTGAAAGGCGGTTTAAACCATCTGCAAAGAGCTGCAGCCCTTTTTTGTTCTGCGCTCTTTGATGACATGAGAAAAGCAAAACGAACTCACACACACACAAACAAACACAGACACACACACACACACACACACACACATGCATGCATGTACATGTGCATATGAATACACACACACAGGAGTGCATGCATCACATACACACAAGCGCACATACACACACACATACACACACACACACACACACACACACACGAGTACATGTGCATGCGCACAGACACACACAGACTCACACTTACACAGATACTTACACACAAACACAGACTGTGTTGTTGACCCTCCAGATTATGTCTGTGTAAGATGTGTACCTAAATCTGTCAGCATGGTTGCCATATGCTATGTCTAAGGGGTATTGTGTTGTTTGAAGATTGCATCTCAGGCTGAACAGGGTGTCACTCAGCGTGGCCATTACTCCTAAGGCTATTTGAAGGAGATATGGAGTCAGGTCGGGCTAATTAGTGCAACCGCGGAGATTAACTTTGTATGGATACATTTTCACGTCGCAGCAGTGTGTACTGCCTGTGTTTATATTACTCTGTGTTTGGTAAATTCACCTTGAAAGTTGTGCATAGAGTGTTTTGTTTTTGTGTAATTCTAGAATTAATGTTTGAATGAAGAACACTCATGGTTCATTTCCCTGGTAAATGCCAGTGTGCCTGTTCTATCAGCAGTGAATGTCTGCGTCATTTGTAATACTCCGGGGTAGTGTTCTTTGTATGCTAGGATCTTGTTAATCCTGTATCGTGTGCTCCATGTGAATTACTGAGATCTAGATTTTTCCTGCTCTCTGTGTAAGTTACTCTCAATTTAATAGAGAAGACCATTATTTAAAAGAGAAGACTTCACTATACTCATTACCTGACTTTTTATTAGACCTGTTATCTGACCTTGATAGCAGGGCTGTAGTGGTAAAACCAGAGGTGGGTAAACTATGAATTTGGTGATGATGGTGGAGTGGATGCACAGTGCAACACCAGATGTTTTAAAAAGACATGCAAAACATGTTTGAACAGTCCCAGTGCATTTTAATTGTTTCTAGTGCACATATGTGTTTGGTACATACATTCTATTATAGGGTGAATAAACTGTATTGATAGGTGGACAAACTTTGTGGAGCGGCCGATAAACTCTTTTTCTGAAATTTCAGAGGTGGGTAAACTCTGTTTACTTGTGTTTATTCTCCACTATGTACCTGCTTAAAAGTACTGTTCAGTCGTGCTGCTTACCCTCTGCGTAGTGTATTTATAATATAGGACAAGCAGAAATGTTTGTGGATCATTGACGTCAGCCTGAAAACAGTCAATAGCTTTTCACTCTGAACGTCAACCAACATTTTCAAGTGAATTTAAAAACTCTGTACTAAATCAGACCTCAGATGCTCATTGAAAGTGAAAGTCTCCCATTTCTGTCATTGTGATCACACGGCACAGCACAGCACAGCACACAGTGCACACAACGAAATTCAACCTCTGCATTTAACCCATCACACATGTGAGCAGGGGGCAGCCATGACAACGGCGCCCGGGGAGCAGTGAGTGGGGACGGTACCATGCTCAGGGTACCTCAGTGGCACTACTGGCGACTTGGGATTCGAACCTGCGATCCTTGCGGTCACAGGTCCGATGCCTTAGCCGCTAGGCCACCACTGGTTATGACATTCATTGTAGGGTGGTAGAACATCATGTTTTGATAGTTCCCGGCATGTAGTCTATTTCACATTCAGCTTTAGACTGAAATGCACTTTCATTGGTCAGTTCAACCACTTTGCTCTGATTGGTTATGAAAGCACTAGTGTCTTCCTGCTACCATAAAAAAATGAAAGTGGAGATTGACTAAACTGAAAACAGGCATGTTTAACCTTTTCTATGCTCTAAAAGGACTGTAGTGCAAGGTGATGTCACCCTGTACAAGAGGAAAAATAAGTAAATTGGCTGAAATTACCATTAGGCATGTGAGAACCCCCCCCCCCCGTTGTATTTGTTGTGGGGTTTTTGTGACATTGCATACACTTTACCCACCAAAAGCTAACATACTAAGGACATGAGATGACATGGAAAAAGTACAAAATCCCCTTTTTCAAAAACGCGGATGGTCAGTGCAGGCTTCTCACGAGTCTGCAGGTTTTGTTTACAGTTTGTGGCAAAAATGATTTAACAGTATGTCTAGGTCAAAGATGACTTCATACGTAATGAGTTAGTGCGCAGAAGTGTACCCGGCATGGAGACAGGAAATGACCAGGCTTTAGCACGGGGCTAAATGAAAGAAGCACATTGCAATTAGGAAGCACAATAGGAACATCCTCCTCCGCATTGGGGTGAGGAGTTATAGCACCCCAGAGAGCCTCTGCTGTGCTCAAAAACAGCTCGCAAAGTTGCCCACCGCTCACATTTGCAACACACTATAGGGTAGGTACATCGATACTACTTACATTACATCACTATACAGTCTGCAACCAAGGGAGCTGGTCTTCCAAAGAGTAGGTATTATGTCATTACAGCTCAAAAAATCCTGTTGTTACTACAGCATTGCTGACATTGTCAAAGGTCCAATCAGGTTTTTTTAGATTAAACTTTGTCATTACACATGTATAAAAACAGGTTTAAAGATAAAAACAGGTAGATAAAAACAGGTAACGAATTGGGGTACTAGGTAACGAAAGGTGATTTTTTAAATCTGCACAGTTATGTGCAGACTTACCATGTACCAGATACAATGCAAGCATTCATTCCATTCTGAGTTGTGCTTGTGTGTGTATGTGTGTGTGTGTGTGTGTGTGTGTGTGTGTGTGTGTGTGTGTGTGTGTGTAGGTGTGTGTGTGTGTGTGTGTGTGTGTGTGTGTGTGTGTGTGTGGTAAAGAGAGAAAAGAGATGAAGCATAGGAATAATTTCTGAATAGCTGTCCATGGCCATGGCAGCACTGTTTACAAGGCATACAAATGGTGGAAGGCAGCCACACTCCATGGATGCTGGACCATCTCTCCTCCGAGAGGTAAATGAAGAGCTACACCCTCTCTCATGGCAGCATGGCAAAAAAAAAAGAAAAGAATTCGAACACCATTTTCCCTTCTCTCTCTCTCTCTCTCTCTCTCTCTCTCTCTCTCTCTCTCTCTCTCTCTCTCTATCTCTCTCCTTCTGTCTTTCTCTTTCTCGCCCTGTCTCCCTGTCACTTTCCCTCTTTCTCTCTCTCTCTGTCTCCCTCTGTCTCTCTCTCTCTCTCTCTCACTCTCTCTCTCTCTCTCTCTCGGCCCCTCTCTCGCTTAGTTAGTGGTGCCTGCCTGTATCTGCTAAAAACAGGTGCAAGGCCAGTGTTTAGGTTGGCGCTCCTGCATGCAGGTAGAAGAGGGTGGGCATTGGCTGTGTTCTTGCCACCCAAAACCTCCATGCCTACCTCCCCCACTGTCCCCATGTACCTCCGCAGCTCAGTCCCTCCCCATCTGAAGTTTTCCAGGGGTCCCCATCTGCATCGGCGCGCTACCTCTGCCACATGGCACGCTGCCCCCAGCCAAGTCTGGTCCATTCTTCGGCCGGCGTGAGGCAATCTCCAGCCTCCCCACCTCCTCGCTCCCTCCTCTCCTCTCCGGTCTCCTCCCATCCCTGCCACAACCCATCATCACCCCCCCCCCCCGCCCCGCCCCTCACCACCCCCACCCCACCGCCGAGTGCCACGTCTGTTGTCCCACCACAATGAGGTGGAGAATAGCTAGACGTATAATCCCCAGCCATCAGAGAGAAGGTGCCAGGTAGAGAATTGTAAACAGGTTATTATTGTGCTGGACAGGAAGTGGAGCCCGATCATCCCACACTGGCTGTGTGCTGGAGCCGTACCATCACAGATGCGGCTGCTCCTCTCTGCTGCCCTGGCTGGGCTAACCCATATGAGATGAGCATCCATGGAGGGTGCCATTGTAATTTATTGTTTTTGTGCAAAATATGCTCAGTCCATGTTTTCTCCACATCACCAGTGTTTATGCAGTTTTATAGTTAAAATCATTAAATAGTTAAATAATCACAACACTAGAGATAGACGCTTATATAGCAGGGCTAGGACAGTTTATGTAGCACTCTCAATCCACAGCAACAAATGAATATGCTTTACATAAATAAATACAACAGCAACATCCAAGGACAAACATAAAATGAAGGTTACAAAAAAAATGTAAAAAGTTATTTATATTTTGTTAAGTAAAGTGCTGTAAAACAATATTGTGCATATTCATTTATAGGCTCACTGGATTGGAATAAAGGTATATTTTGAACACACCAAAATGATCTGGTAGTTTATACCAGTTGCATTATTGTGACATCGCTGTGACATTGCATTATTGTGTCACGCAAGAGCCCGCATCAACGGGGCATTGCATCACTGCGTTATTACATCATTGAATTATTGTGTTCTTCTGCTCCAGCGCCACTGGACTGCAAGAAATGTTGTCTTGTATTTTTCTTGCCAAACTGTGAAGCACTTTGAGCTGCATCTTGTATGAATTGTGCTATACAAGTAAAGCTTATTATTATTATTATTATTATTATTATTATTATTATTATTATTATTATTATTATAGCATGAAATGTGAATGGTCGTTCATCCTGTCTATTGGGTAGTTTAATCTGCAGACTTCACTAGCTGCTCAGTGCCCATAGATCCAAGAGCCACTCTCATTTTGTGTGCTTCAGAAATGTCTGAGATGTACTGTATCCAGAGCCTATATTTAATTATTTAGAAACTGATAGCAGTATATCAGATCTTTTCTCTGTTTTCTAAATTCTAAATGGTACACTAGCAGCAGAATGTTGAATAAGCTGCAGATGTTTAATAGTCTTTATTAGTATGTCCTGTAAAAGCACGGATGGGCTTAGTTTGTGCTTTATTAATTGCATGTTGTTATACTAAATTAAAGGAAAAGCGCACCTACTTAAAAATATTGCGGGAAAACCCATGACTTGTTTATAACACGTTCTGGCAATAAACAATTTCCCCTGCAGTGTGTTTGTCAGGCAACACAGTTCCTTAATTACACACTCTATCCGATCAGTGACGCGCTATGGAGTGGGCCACCGTCGTCCACCACACCCACACACACAGACAGGCGACAACACACACACACACACGCACACACAAGCGCCTGCAGACCAGACACCGAGACACCGCACCCCCTGAGGGAGCTTCATTAGTCGCCACACCCCCCTCGCCCTCCCATCCTCCCATCCTCTCTCTCCATCTCCACCTCCATTGCTGGACGCTGATCCTTAAAACATATGTGCTCGTCCAGCCCAGTACCGTCAGTGGCCACCTTTTATTGATGGCGGGTTTCCCACGAAACTAACGTAAATGAGTGGAAAGTCACTTGGAGGGAAGAAAAAACAAATGTCTGGCCAACAGCCTGCTTTAAACTTGAACGTATTGATGATGAGTGGGTGTAGTGTACGTTTCAGGCAACCAAGGTCCGCTTGTTTATTTGGACCGAGGCCGTGACGTCACTTCAGGGGGAAACAGGAAATGGAGCAGACCACCTAACAGCCTAGTTCCACAGGATCGAGCTGCGCAAGGATAGGGTCCAGGGAGCAATCAGAGAGAAACAACAAGGTGGGAGCCTGTTTGAAAAGGGAAATTTGTTTGCTCAGCCTGCATCCTTCAAGGGCGAAAATATATAATTCTTAGGGGATTTGACTAACTCCTAAGGTCCTTAGTCTGTTTTCCCCCCATGGTAATGCAGACAACACCAAACGGAATAAGCAAAGTCATGGGAGACACAGAAGACAATGCTGAATTATGATGAATACTAAGTTATCTTCAGAAAAAACAGCATGAAACTATTCCGCTCTACAAAGTGAAGTAACTACACAAACACTGAAACTGAGAAAATTGCCTTCAAAGATGTCATACTGGCCAGTCCAACATGGTGTAGGTATAATAGTGGTGATGCTTTTATGTACTTTATTAATAAACAGAAGTAAAGTATTTAGTCACAAAAAAAACTTACAATCTAAAGTCAGTTGTGTAAATCAGATGTGGGCAAAAAGGCTTCTTTTTCAAAGCATTCAGATGTACCTGTTTCATTTGAAGTTATATTATAAGTTTAATTAATACGTTCTGACTTTTTAGCCCACATTGGAAAGGACAGTGACGGGACATGAGAAAGTAAGTGGTAGAAAACAGAAGGGGCATAGGTTCAGGAAAGGACTCAAGGTCAGCCTTGAACCTGGCCACTCCCAGTGGGCACTTTTGCCCGTTAGCGATACCACTGCTTCTGCTTGCACCAAAGCTGCCCTCAAATGTTCCTATTTTGATTGGTCAAATCAGTACTTGTGCAAGGTTAGGACAAGGTAGTTGAAAAACACAATGACAGATTTACAGCCTTCTCTGACAAGGTCCTTTTGGTGTAGGTCAAAATTTAAATAGGCTTTCACTGGATAAATATTTACACAGTTCTTCACCCAGCTTCCTGATAAAGCTACAAATATGCTGTCTGGATGCTATCGTTAGCCGCTCTTGATCATAATTATCAGATATTGAATTCTTATTGGCTTTTTGGCAGCTGTGCTTGCTGATTGGTCTAAGTTTTATTTTGGCTGATGGTAGGTCACGTGCTGCAGGAAGAGGGTAAAAAGTTCAGACATCAGCAAAAGGGGCACCGCTACAGTGTTTGGCCCCTTTGAAAGAACATAAATGAAATAATTGGGTGAATGGGAGTTCTAAACTAAAGAATGTTTGGCTCAAGAGAATATGATGTATGTGGGTTTTAAAATCTTCCATTATTGGAGAAAGCATTATTTTTATAAAATGTCTAAAAACTCACTGTTCTGTGAGGGCCCATTTGTCAGTGCAAAGCATTTGGAATCAGACTAACATTCCCTGCCTTAAAGTTCTCCTTCTCATAATACAGACTTGTTGGAGAAATATCTTTGGAGTCAGAATGTGACACTAATACTCTGATGTCATTCACTGATTTCCAAACCACACGAAACAGTCAGATCTTCTCACAAAATTTCGAGCTGAACCTCAGCCATGAATGGGGCCCTGAAATACTCAGAGGAGCCTCTGACATTCAGGGGTGCCCAAAATGGAAAAACGGATTTTGAGCAGTGATGAGTCGTAGAATATTTTCAGCACACGGAGGTCGATTCGAGTTTCACAGAGGAAAGAATCAAGGCAGATGAGTTGAATGGTTTGCCCTCACTTCCTCAGACCATGTGGTCTCCTGAGTGACCAGCACTGCACCAGCTGGGCTCTTCCCCTGTCAAAACACAGCTTATAGATCAGACCCAAAAAAACACCTTCAAAAACAATGCCTTAGTTGCAGGCAGTAATTGCTAAGGATTTATAGATTTCATATATTTGAGGAAACTGCATCTGTATATATTTATTTATGCATGTGTGTCTGTGTGTATATGAGTGGTGTGTGCATGTGTGTATTGTATAAAAACCCGAAAAACCTCAAATGAATGTTATAAATTACTGCTTGTTGGCATGAATATTGTTACCTGTCTTTTCATTGATCCTCTAAAATGTTATCATTGCTTTTATTCGTGTATTATAGGCCTAGGTCTAGTTTTTTGTGGCTGTGTGTTATGTGGTGTGGTGTGGTGTTTTCATGGGAGTGAACTCTATTTACCATGCCCCCCTGTGCCCTGCCCTCAAGGCTGCCGCACCAAAGCAGAGGAGAGACCCGCGGAGGAGCCTGCCAGCCACGCCGGCGCCCGGTGCAAAGCACCCTTTGAGATCGCTGAGGTCCCTGCCCTCACCCTTCTGCCTGGAGCTGCAGGACCTTCCCAAACCTCCATCAGCAACCCCTCCACCCTCACGCCCCCACCCTGACCACGGCCAGCCAGAGGCAAGGAAAGAGGTAATGGTCCCGCTGTGAGTGGGTCAGTGCGGTATGACTACGAGCACACAGGGCACGTGATGGATGTTGTCACTTTAGCAGGGTGTTAATCAGGAGCGGCCGAAGGGCGATGGGAGAAGCCCGAATCGAAAGCAGCAGGAGTTCGCACCGGCCGACCACATCATGCACAACAAAAAAATGCACTCAGACAAATTTGTTTCCCTCAGGAAAGATTACCCACCGTTCATGAGAAAATGGATGGATGAAGTGATGAAGAAATCTGTGTTAGGCAGTGTCAGTGTGTGTATGTGTGTGTGTGTGTGTGGTCAAAGCCTGTGCGGGGTCAAGCTCGGAGCCCTAGAAAACGGCGGGTGTGCGATTTTAATCAGCGAGAGCCATGTTTCCTCCCTGCTAAAACGAACAGCAGGTCCCCTCTCCCCCCCGCCACAGTTGCTTATAATGCGGGGAGCAGCCAGGCCCAAACATCCTGACGGAGAGAGGCTTTCCTCTTATCAGGCAGGAAACACCGCTCCTCCGCCACATCCTCTTTACAAGAAACGCGACTCAACCGTTCCCAAAAAACGCAGGAAGGCCGAGCCAAGCTCCAGGATTTGTCAAACGTTCACCCCCACTCCCCCACCACCACCACCTCTCTCCACCAATTCCCAACCACCACCACCACCTTCCCAACACATCACCCCATCACCTCCCTTTCCAACCGCCCCCATCCCCCCACCTCTCTAGTCCTTTTCTCAAAAAAGAAGAGGAATTTGGAGGAAAAATGGAAAGTGCCAGTGGTGGTGGTGGTGGTGTTGGGGGGTTGTTGGTTGACAAAAGAGGGAGAAAGAAAAAGAAAAAGAAAAACGATGAACGTGTAGAACAGTTGACGGGGGCCAAAGTGTATTTATTTATTTCGCAGAGATTACGAAAGTCTGCATCAGCAA
Source organism: Coilia nasus (assembly GCA_027475355.1). Lineage (NCBI taxonomy): Eukaryota > Metazoa > Chordata > Actinopteri > Clupeiformes > Engraulidae > Coilia > Coilia nasus. Next base: position 14,949,791 of record CM050219.1, read on the forward strand.
GATAGGGGCACGGGGAGCGAGGTGGGGTGGGCTGGAGTGGAGTGGAGCGGGGGTAGGTAGGGGTGGATTTGAGGGGGGTTGGGAGGAGGTGGTGGGTGGTGGTGGGAGAAGGAGGAGGCATGAGGGGAGTTCCAGAATTGTGCCGAAAAGAAAGACGCCCAGCGTAAGACGACGGAGAACAAAAGGGGCGGCTGGGGATGGAGGCGGGAAGGCAGCGGGAAGGCAGCGGGCGGCAGCGCCTGTTTTACACTAATCCGCTGAAGCGCGGCACACTGAAATTGAGCGTACGCAGGCAGGAGGATTGTGTTATAGATTGTGACGGCTGAGGCACTGGTGATGATGGTGGCAGTGATGATGGTGACAGTGACAGTCACTTCTGCTGATGGCTGGCATAGTGAAGCTCTGGAAGTTCTTGACACCACCGACAAGCTGTAACTTGTCAGTGCGGTGTGACGTAGCCATGGCAGCACAAAACACACTGACATATGAAGTTATCAAAGCAAGGGACATGACAGAAACAGACGCTTTCCAGCTTGTGGTTAGTTAGGAAAAGATGATGTGGTAATTATGTAGAACAGTTACCACAGGATAATGGAGAGTGAAAAAAACATTTACAATTGCTCCAAATATAGCCATGTTTTGGCCTTGGTACTTATCACTTAAGTAGTAATTCATCTAAATAAATAAATACATCTAAATTAAAATTATAATTTAAAATATAAAAATGAGTGCTGACTGTGTTCGAAACTACATATTTACAGAACATTGTATTGTTAGGGAAATTGTTGAGGAAAACAAAAGCAGCAAATCTTTACATTCCAAGGCAATGGAGTTTGTGAATGAAAGACAAAAGAAAACCGCTTTCACCTTTGTCATTTTAAACTGCAGCGACAATCCAACAGCTTGAACATACTGTAAATCGGGTTTTCCACAGCACGACCAGGAATGTGCGACTAAAATTAGGTACCTCTCAAAAACAAAACAAGAAATGTGAGAATGAGCATATAACCTTGGTTTAAAATGACTTCTTTATTACAATGCTTCAGGTCTAATCAGGCCGTCATAGGGAAATCTCCTCCGGTTTCACGAAACAATAAGGAGCGCACAAGACTGCTTTATTTCCCCATATGCTATTACAGATGGTGCCAGCCAGGTATTACCGTGACGACGCTAAAAACACGCACACACACGCACGCTAATCTGTGGGTCCAGTTTCCTTCATAATTATCACACTGTATGTTTTGTTTTCTACATAAGTACAGGCATTTTTTAAGGTTCATTCCAAAGTCATTTTAGAGGGATTTTTTTTTTGTTTGGGTGGAAGTTGTGGGAACAGTGAGAATATCAGTAGAAAAAAACTGGTGCTTCATTAAATTAATTCAATTTTACAAAGCTAGATCAGCATACCATAATATTTATCATTATTATTCTCGTCATAACAGTTATGAGTATAGATATTTAAGTAAGTATTCATATATATGTTAAGGAAACTATGTGTGGGGAAAAAAAGTTATTCAATGCACTTCCTTCATTCACCATTATTATGTCATTTGGCTTTTCAGCATACTTGTCCAGCCTCATTTCAATACAAATTGCTGAGGTAAAAAAAGAACAATTCATGAAGATCATACAGTTGTATGAGGACAGTTCTGACCAAAAGAACATATGACAGCAGTACATTAAAAAGTATGCAGAACATAAAATACTTAAATAAGCCTAAGAGCATATATGTACATGCTTCCGTCACAGACTCTGAACTACATACATGATATGGGACAAAATCAGCTTGATAAGATTGCTTTCTCTTTTTTTCTTTGCTCCTCATGTCTCCTCGTGTTCTTTTTTTTTTGTCTTGTAACAGCAACATTAAACTTGAGAAACGTCTGTTTATCCCTGAGATGACCTTTGACCTTCCTCTGTCCACGTCTCCACCGCACTTCCGTGTCATCGCCCCCTCGGTCAGCCTCACGCTCGTCATCATTCTCATGTCTTACCCGTCCGTCCCAAATCAGCACGGCCGTCTCTGCTCACCAATAAGGAGTCTATTTTGTGTCTTTGTTTACTGTTTGTTGTTTTGTTGTTTATTTAGGAGATGCCGTAGTTGTTGTAGTACGCGGCCGTGGCGTCGGCCAGCACGGAGATGAGACTGCTCTCCGTGGAGCTGCTGGCTGAGCACGCCGAGGCGGCTGTCACCTGGATGTGTCCCGTCACCGTCATAGCGCCCTGCTCCGTGCCACCGTGCTGGTGTTGGTGCTGGTGGTGTTGGTGGTGGGGTTGGTGGTGGTGGGGGTGGTAGCCACCCGCTCCGGCACCGGGTGCGGCAGAGCCAGCGTTGGAGTTCAGGTACTGGTCAAACTCGTCCCTGTCCACCTCGCCCAGCAGCTCGGCCTGACTCAGCTGGTCCAGGTTCTCCAGCTGCCCCTGCTCCGGCGGAGGGGAGAGCTGGCCCAGGTGGCCCTGCAGCCCGTGGTGGTGGATCTGGATCTGGGGGAAGGAGGCGCCGTAGTACGGCAGCGGAGGGGTGGAGAGCTGGTGGGACAGGGCCATGTGGTGGCCCATGTGAGGGGGGCCACAGTGGTGGGGAGGTGGAGGTGGTGGGGGTGGGGGTGGAGGAGGGCCCTGCTGGGTGTAGTCTGGGTGGTAGGGCGGCGGGTTGCTCAGGTGGGGCGGCCCCAGGCGACGGTCCTCGGAGCAGGTGACGGAGGGCGGCGTGCAGGAGCTGGAGCTGACGGGCACGGACGCCGGGTAGAAGGACGGGTGCTCGGGGTGCTCCACTGCGTCCAGGGGCGACATCTCCGGGGGCGTGGGCAGGCCGTAGGGGTACATGTCGAAGCTGCTGTTGGACCCTGCCGCATCCCGGAAGACCCTCATGCCAGGGAGAGACGGCGACGAGAAGCCCCCTCCTACCCCTCCGCCGCCACCGCCGCCCATGACCCCGCCGCTTCCGTCGTCATCGTCTTTGTCCAGCGGGTGACAGCAGCTGCGCGGGTCGGGCATGGCGTTCTGGTCGGGGGGCAGGCCTCCCAGCAGGAAGCCGGGGTCCACGCGCTTGCAGATGCGCTTGAGCTGCTTCTTCCTGCGCGGCCGGTACTTGTAGTTGGGGTAGTCCTGCATGTGCTTCACCCGCAGGCGCTCCGCTTCCTCCACGTACGGACGCTTCTGCGAGGGCGTCAGAGCCTTCCACGACTTCCCTGGGAAAAAAAAACCAAAAGAACTCAATTTTGCACTTTTAACTGATAACAAATTAGGTGTGAATGTGTGTGTGGGGTGTGTATAACCTATTGTTTTGTTTCATTTTCAAATACTCTATGGTTTAAATCATTATCTTTCTTCCTGAGTTGTTCCTGTATGATGGACATCATTGATCAACACACTCCTGTTGACAGGAAATACCAGCCTATCCATGTTAAATGGTATCATTTTTGTGAAAATACTTTGTGTTTATATCGAAGACTCCGTGAACAACTGAAGTATTGCGGCTTTGTCCTTTGCATTCATGTACATGAAATACCATGCCGCTTTTGACACTGCTCTTACAGTAGAAAGGTTTTGATGAACACAACTAACAATATAAACACTAAAAGTATAATTGCAATAATGTTTTTAAATATATGAGCTCAAACTTGCTCCCTTCTTAGATTTTTAGAGTACATTTTTAGGATCACTGTGAAGTTTCATGATTATTTTCTTATTAATGTAGGCTACTTCTTATTTACATTTAATTACATTTACGCCTGTAACCTCCAGAAACTTGTAAGACTGGAATATCTGTATATTTATAAGTGAAGAAAAAATCTTTTTGTACTTCTTAGAGTAGAGAAAGTAAATGCTTTTTCTAGGTCTGATTAAACATCACAATAACTAAAAAAGATTGGGAAAACACCGTGTTTTGTACAAGTAGCCTTTGTGTGGATGTCTGATTTTTTCTTCTTCTTCAGATACTGTTTTAAAATTTCTGATGGGAAAGTTATCAACTGTTACACTTTCACGGAGTAACTAGCCTACAATGGTAGTAACGCTGTGCTTTTATGTAATCTGTATAATTAGCAGGTGTGTAAATAACAAATTAGTCGAGCGTTGAAAATTATTGAAAAAGAGTTGCTGTAGCCGTCCCGTTTTTCCCACTATTTGACTGATAATTTACTCTAATAGCTGAAGGCTTTGCAAAGTTGCTAAAGACTTGCAAAACAGTCTCTTCAGTAATACATGTACCACGTTATTAACTGAAACGTCTTTAAAAATGATCAAAGTTGAATATGCCAGGAGTCCAATTAACCGCGCTCTCCATTGAAGCTGAGTAAAATGGATGTTGCGTCCAGCATCACAGTCGAAGCCTGAAATGTGTTAAGCCATGTGCAGCGCCGGTATTTCAAGAGATTAACCAGTATTGTGGACATTTTTAAAAGGGCAAAGAAAACTTTTCGTGTTTTTGTTTATGTTATATTACACAATTCAGATATAGGAAAGTAATTAAATTATTGTAACCTCAAGTCTCAATTAGTCCAACTTGTAATGTCCTTCAGATGACTTTGTTGCATCACACAAACAAATCTCTTGGTGCAAACAAACGTCCGCTTACAAGAGCAAAACTTTTAGATATAATAATAATAATAATAATAATAATAATAATAACAATAATAATAATAATAATAATAATAATAATAATAATAATAATAATAATAATAATAATAATAATAATAATAATGATAATAATAATAATAATAATAATTAGACAATTCCCTTACCAAGCATTTTGCTAAGCTCTGCATTGTGCAGGTCAGGATTCTGAACAGCGAGCCGCTTTCGCTCATCCTTGGCCCACACCATGAAAGCGTTCATGGGTCTCCTGATACGCGGCTCCGAAGTCTTGTCCACTGAACTTCTGTGAGAGGTGTGACCGTCAGGGACATCTCCATCTCCTGCGGAACATTCGAAACTTTCGGGCCAGGAGGAGTATGCGCTGATCAGTGCCGCCATCCTCGAACCCTTTACTGGAGCAGACCGCTGCTGCGACTCGTCTGAAAGTTTTCTTAACCACTGTTTCTACCCTTATCAATTAAATAGATAATAGTATAGGTCCTGTGAATTGATATGTTTTAAATGAAAAAGCAAAATCCAAAAGAAAAAAATCACGAGAATCTGTGACAGAACCTTGAAACCATGTGAGACCAAATTGTTTTTCAGACCAGTCTACTCTAAATGGCATGAGCTGCTGGGTGCCACTGTCCCATTTGGTGTGCACAGTGCGCTCCGCTCGACTCCTCCTCGAAAGCTGTGATTCAGTCTTTTCTTGTTATGAAGAGCGGCTCCTTATATTGTGGAGCAGGTTCCAACACGGGCCCCGAAGGAATCTCAGCTCCTCCTTGATTGCAACTTGAGACCTGCGACAGAAAAAAGAGGGGAAAATATTTCAACACTCTTTACTACAAAAGAACGTCACTAGGCTGCAGGCTTTAGTTCTTTTCACCAAAACATAGCCCGGCGTGTCTGATATTATCCTCACATCCACAGTATTCACATTACATACAAGGGCAGGCTGCATTAGTCTTTATGTATTTGCATAAATAATAAATAGCCTAACAACTCTAAGATGAACGTTAGCAATGTCAACACACTGTATTCTCTATTAGGAAAATATATTGCCCCGTTGTTATGCACCTGTAGTTTTCGGTTAGGCAAAAGGAAAAAATAATTAACTGGGTGATGCTGTTTAGTACACCGGGAAAATGCTATATTATTTACATATAACAAGTTTATTTCGCAGGGCATTTTGCAATAAATTTTGGGGAAATCCCGTCAAGTCATTGGACTTGTTCTTATACACTTCTATACGGTATGCCGCTCAGTGTCGCTTTGCGCAAGTTAGTTCGTGACATCACAGAACTTTGCCTGCCTTCAATGTCAATCACTCAAGAGTGCGTAGGAGCTACAGTTACTCATCATGAGCAGAGTGTGAATTAGCCCTCCATAATTGGGTGTACTACCTTTTTACGAGGGGTACTACCTTTTACATTTTACATTTATTACATTAATATGACTGTACCCCCAACTCTGCTATGTTTGTGTCTTTAGGGGGTACTGGGTCCTGATCAGGGGGTACCGCACTCCACAATACCCCCTGTAATTCTGACTGTAATTGTGAGTTTTTAAACTGTGCTGTAAAACTGTATGATCCTGCCGCCATATTGCTGATACAAGAGCTGCCATGTAGGTCAGTGTCTGTCCTTCTAAATGACCTCGGAAGTACAGAGAGGAAATAGTTTCAGCATCAGACAGTGATGTATGGCGAGACAACAACGGGAAGAAAATTTTCTAACTTTAATGTGGTCTCACCAATGGAGGTATGCTTAGTTTATGAATCTGCAACACCTTTTTGGCCCCCAAAAATAAACAATTAATACACTCTGTGCAATGAAACCTATGCCTGAATGAACCAGATGAAGTTTGGATGCTGTGGGTGCAGGGCAAGGTCCAGAGTGGCTGTCTTGGCCAATTTGGTCTAACTGCAGCGCAAAATTGCACTTTCCCCTCAGTCAGCACAGGAGTCTCTATCAGACAGAGGGGTTCCTGTTGACAGTACATTCCTCTGGCTAAAGCCTCCCACCCCATGCGACAGGAAGCCCCCCCCACCCCCCCACCCCAACCCACCACATACCCCCAAAACCACCTCCTCCACCACATGAAGGAGTCTGAGGAGACACTTCCCCCTTTTCCTCCCCGCTTGACCAATCAGTGCGGAGTGGCGGCCATTTAATGCTGGGATTAAGCCCCCCCCCCCTCGTCCGCAGGAAGAGGAAATGGCACTAGATGCCCCAGAATGAGCAGGCGCGCAACAAAATAGGGCCCTCTACTTCCTCCTGCTGCCTTGACATCAGTGCGTCGCTGTGACTAAGGCTTGGGAGGGAAATTCTGTCTGTGCGTGTGTTTGTGTGTGTTTTAACTGTTGCAACCTACACAAAAGCATGTAGGCTCACATTATTGTCTCTCTCTCCCTCCCCCTCTCTCTTTTTCTTTCTTTCCCACTCTTGTCTCCCTCTCTTCTGAGTTTGTTTGGAGGATTACTTCCTCTTCTGTTTGTGGGATTTGATCACAAACAGGCCCGATTGTTTCCCAGCGCAAGTGTGGGAGGCATGGATATCTGCCGGCTATTATTTATTTGGGTTCTTCATCCATTTGGCCCATAATGTGGCACACGTGGCTGTGTGTGTGTGTGTGTGTGTGTGTGTGTACGGGGAGAGAAAGAGAGCAGGAGGGAGGCAGCTGCAGCAGAATGGGATCAACACCCTCTGAAGACACAAGATTAAGGCACGGAAGGTGGCCTGCCTGCCTGCCTGCCTGCTTGCTCGCTCTGCCCCCTCCCCTCCACTGCATCTTCCAGTGAAAAAAAAAAAAAACAACCACCCCACACAAATTTTGATAAAGGATTTCAAGGGGGGTTGGCACGATTTGAAAAATCCGCAATTAAAATGATTAGGGTGTCTTTTAAAAAGACACAGATGAAAACGAGAGAATGAAAAGAAAGAAATGTAGTCTTTGATCAGTGCATGCCCTGTGTGCATGTTTGGGGCATTCCAGATAATCCCTAATAGGAACAAAGGCAGCGCTGTGTGTGTGTGTGTGTGTGTGTGTGTGTGTGTGTGTGTGTGTTTGTTTGTGTGCACGCATGCAAGGGGGTGGCTATGGAAATCTTAAGGGACGTGTGGGCTTTGCTGTCACCAGTAAAAGTTGTGGTGTCTATGTGCACCATCAAATAGGATGAGGTGACAGGAGGACACCAGAGTGGAGACCTGGCCCAAAGCCTGCAAGTCGACTACGTGTTAGCCTACGTCCACAGTTAGGGCATCATGTGTCAGCTTGGCGACACCTGTGTTTTGTTTTTGGCCATTTTCCAGCACACCGGTTTGAAATCAAAATAGTGAAGCGACAACAAACTGTCATGGGGTTTTTTAAGGCCATGATGAAAACCACATAGGAATATGTTGCGCCTCTTCTGTAAACACGAAATGTAAAATGTCATTTTATTAGTGTGCACCACCGTGAAAGTCATATCATACTTACTAGTTGTTGCATTCTTTTGTTACATTTTTTATTCCCGAAAATGCATCAGCTTCCTTTTACAACAGCATAGTTTGGTCAAGGTTCCAGAATGCCCTTTGGAAAACTATATGGCGCCAGCCATCTGTCTCTGCAAACGTCTGACACGCGCAATGAAATAAACCATTATTCTAAACTCCAGATTGTGTTACCTGTCTCTAACAGTGTTAACATGCTCTCCAAAAAGGAAGTGTGACACAGACATAATGTCTTGCTGTTATCTCGATGCGAGAGCTCCTCAAATGATCCTAAAATTAAAATTGCTTAGTCTAGGCAGTTTACGGTTTCCACATCTCCAAATGTCACTGCAAATATGTCCCAGTGATAGGAGACATTGTCACCCTTTTAACACATCTTACCACAATACCACACTTTACAACACTACACGTCTGCATGAGTGACAAATGTTACATTGCTAAATGGCAATCTGTGTACTTTCACTGGACAAACACCACACTGACAAAAGCTGCCAAAAATATCAATATCAATATCTGCATAAGCGTAGATTGGTGTAGGGTGATGGCCAGAATTACATAATGATTGTCATGAGTAACCCCAGCAGTCAGTATTTCCCCTTTTCTTCCATTTCAGATTTGACGCCCACTCAAGAACCAAACAAGATTATCTTGTTGTACGTTTCTGTTCTGTCAAAACAACAGCCCTTCGCTATGCTGCATTTTCATGCAGAAGACAAACAATCATAGAGACTCTCTCAACTCTCTCAAATCGGATAGCTGCAAAACAGCTTTGGTGTTTTTTTTTTAAATTATATCTATTTGTTGTGCACATGCGCGTCAAAGGCCCCAGCTACATCATGTACATAACTACCTCTTTAATTGTTACATTATGACTGAATCTGCTAATATTTGTTCCGTTTTAGCTTACAAACAATATCTTCACTTGGCCACAGGGGGGGATGACGAGACCACAATGTCCTAATCAATAGGAGACTCTGCCAAAGACCATTAGCCGCTCAAACAATGACTTCATATTTGGCATAGCTCAATGACCCTCCTTGTCCACAGTCATCCATCAGCAGTGACAAGCATTAAAGATCACGCAGCACAACACAAGATCTATCCAAAAGTAGCCACCACTGACCTTATATACTTCCAGACTTTTATTGCTTGTGTCATTTTTGTTCACTGAGATCTTGTGAATTCTGTGCTGGTGACAAAAGGGTTTTGTGTTTGCAATTAGGGCTTAAAGTTTACCAGCCTTTCGAAATCCAGTCATTTGGTTTCAAACCAACCTAAGGTAATTTGGCCATTCTGAATATCAGCAGAGAAAGTCCTGAAGTGCTTAAAAGTCCAATAAAGAAACAATGTCTGTACTAAATGACTCACAATGAAGCACCACAGTAGGACAACAGGATATAAAGGCCAAGACAGTAACTCATCCTCTATGCTATTTATAAGCATCAATCAGCTCCTCAGAGCAGGTGTCTTCACATTGAAACAGTGCAATGGCGGGTTTTTCAACATTGCACAAGTGAAAAACGAGGCGTTAGGGGATTGATGGAGTGGCACTGAGGCGTCAGCTCAGACGACACTGTCGCCGTAGGTTTCACAGTTGTGACGAAGTGGAAAAAAAAAGAGAGGCAGTGACTTCAACAGAGCGATGACTGCACATTTTAAAGTCCCTGAGAACAGGTTTTGCGATTAAGTTAGGTCACGCATAGTTCTTTTAAATGCCCTTCAGATTTTGGTTTCCGGCTTCCTTAATTTCCTTCGGGATCAATATATTTACTCTACTCTACTCTACATTTCACTCCAAAGTCAAGTTCTCCATAAGGATTGACCATCAGGTCTATAAAAATGTGTTAGACAGGGAAAACGCATGCAGGACGCAAAATAGCAGACCATTCAAATCTTTATTAAGTCAAGCTCAACAGCCAATCATACAGGCTACATGGTAGTCATAAGCTTGAAGTGAAGGAGTACTTTAACAGTAAAGATTTTTCATGAAATTTGGTCGCTACACTTGGGTAATTTACAAAGTGGTTGTAATAATTACAATTATGTCTGACAAAAAAAAAAAATGAAAAAGTTTATGAGGGCAGAAACCTGACCTGACCTGCCATTTTACATATGATGAATGAAAGTAAAATGCTGAGTCACAAGAAGGTTATAAATAAAACAGTACTATTATGGGAGGAGAAATACGGTAGCTTTAAGATAATAAGAATGGTACGATGTCAATTCATACAATTAAGAAGTCCATTCATGTCCATTAAAAATAATGCGCTGCAGGTAAATTCATGAATTCATGGTAAATCTCTCCCAAGGCCTCTCAAAGTATTTTTTTAATCAAGGTTTTTTGACATGAGGTAGAGAAACCACATTTAGAGTGTAAAGATGGACAGCAGTTCTTTACAGTATCCCTAGTTAAGATCTTTTTTCTTTCTTTTTTTCTTGTCCTTCTTGGATTTTTTCTCTTCAACTACAACTGCTTCCTCCTCCTCCTCCTCCTCCTCTCTTTTTCGTTTCTTTTTCTTAGTTGTACGGTCACTGTTCTCTGCTTTGGTCTCTGCACTTTCCTCACCGCTCACCTGGTCTGCCTCTACAACTTCTGAATGCACTTCCTGCTTGTCATGTTTCTTTTTCTTCTTTTTCTTCTTCTTCTCTGTTGAGATGTTCTCAGTCACTTCCGAGTTCTCCGGCACAGGTAGTAGTGGTGTGACGCACTCCAGCGACACAATCGCTGAAGACTCCGCTTCCTCTTCCTCCTTTTCAGTCTTGTTTTTCTTTTTCTTTTTCTTCTTCCTCTCGGAGCAGGAAGTGGAGTCTTCCTCTGCAGCATCTTCTACCACTTCTACCTGTGGGGCATTCTGAACATCCTCCACCACTGCCTGGCCTCCTTCTTGTTCATCCTCCGTCCTCTTCCTCCTCCTCTTCTTCTTCTTCTTCTTCTTCCCAGACTGCTGTTCACTGTCGCTGATGTTGGGGGTGTCCGACGGGGTCTCGGAGGCGGAGGGAGTGGGGGCGGGGCTCGGCCTGGGGGTGTCTCCGTCGTCGGCCCCGTTGGTCAGGGCGGAGGTCTGGCCCGCTCCTGCACGAGCCCGCTTGAGCTGGGCCATTCGCTGGGCGAAGTACTCCTGCATGGTCAGTGTGCTGGTCACCGTGTTGGACTCCGGCTCCTCCGCCATCTTGGTCTCGCCTGTGTCGCTCTCCTTCTCCACCTCCCCCGGGGAGTCTGGACCACCATCATCCTAAAAATGAAACAAAGGACTCGTAAGAAAAATGGAAAGTGTGTTATGTGTGCATATATACACTGTGGTGCAATTACTGTTTCAGGCATCTCTACTGCAGAGTGTTCTCATTAGGCTAATTGCTACAATAAGATATGTACTTATGACACTTAGATGGTAATATACTTTAAATGCAAGCTTTGGCAACACTACTAGTCCTGCAAGTTTTACTAATTACCACCCAGATTTATATCCTTAACTTGATGTAAATAAGTCTCTTTTTAGATGTTCATGTTTTTCCAAAAAAAGAAAAAAAGAAAAGAAAAAAAATACACACCACACAGGAATTCAGCTTTATGTAACTATAGTAGCAGACACAACAAAACTACGCAATACACGCTGCAAGACCCCAAAACCAACAAAGACGCCACGGTCGCCCCTGGAAGCAGTGAAACGTTTCAAATTAGCGCTGCCTAAACTGACAGGTGGTGACAAGACGAGCTGTGGAACGGAGGGGCACGTCTGAGTGCAAAGGGAACATCAGCTACTTGCCACACCTTACCGTAACGACGCACAGACTGCATAGCATCTCCTCCTACACACTAACACAACCGCCCAAACACACACACACACACACAGAATCCACGTGCAACGTGTGCTACAGAAAACACAGAGTGAGAAATAAAAGCCGCTGTCAGTCATCGGCGGCCTGTCGAGACTTGCTCGAGGCGTCGAGTGACAGCACAGCTTGGCTCATGTACACCGAGGTGTACACGCCATGGCTGAACGGCAGGTAACTCTTGCACTTGAAGTCGACTTCTCCCTCTTCAAAGGCCATTTAGACCTGATTGACAGCTGATAACAGGTCTGCAAGGTGTGAGGGAAAACTTAATGTCCGACAAGTTAAAGCAAAAAACGTAAACAGCCACTGAAACTGTGGAAAAAGACTGTGGTTCATGTGCAATGTATTTTTCCATACCTACAGTTAAAATAAATGTTTATTTTCTTTTCTATGAAGATGGGAGCTGCCATGAGGTGATCCTGAAATGAAGACCTTTAGGGGGAAATTACCTTAACATGTCACCAAGGTGTTTAAAACCATTTTACGGATCAAATTCAGATGGTTCATATAATCCAGGGGCGTAACTGACAAATCGGCATTCTTCAGCTACATAATTGCTACCTAAAAAAAAACTTTCTACTTGCTCAAAGAGACTTAACATATTAAGTGGCATACATTTCAGTTTAGTGCAGGCATCGAGATGGATAATCCAGCTTTGCCAGATCCTCCCCAACCCTTATGTCTCGATCTTTTGTTTTAATAATGGCATTTAGCTGTTCAGCCTTTAGGGATGATTTGTCAACCTGTGTTTCCCACCAAGCTGCTTTACCCCCCCACCCCACACACACACACACACACACACACACACACACACACACACACTAGGAGAGGCGACAGTGACCCAAAGCTCAACGTGACGATGCCCGTAAGACCGCAGAGACTTGCTTTAGATTAAACTGCAGAGCCTCCAACGCTTTGTCACGCACACCATCTCTCCCATTCGTCTTCCTTTTGCTAATAGCCTGCTCAATGCATAATGATTTACCGTGAAGAATACCCACAACGCCAGCCCCTACTGAAAACAAGCAGGGAGCTCTACATTACAACCATGACAGGACTGAGAAGAGCATTTTTCAAATGCGATGAGGAAGGGGGGGAGGGGGGGGGATCCGGGGGGGGATGAAGAGCCCCTGAATAATAACGATCACGGAAAAAACACGGTGAGGTCCTATGCAAAACAAAAAGACACAGAGGTAAGATAATCATCGGCTTGGGAGCCTGCCTCCGACCCCGAATAAGATCATTTCGGCTATAAAGACAAGCAGTCACGTGGGACTTGGGCTGCTTCAGTGATCTACATTGTTTCATTTGCCAGTGCCTTCCATTGCGATGTTTCATTCATAAGCAGTTTGCCTTCCAGTCACTCTACAAGTCTGGTCCCATTTGTTTGGGGGGAGTGGGTGATTATTATATTTATTAAATATTATATTATTATTATATTTTTTTTAAGGTGCTTGTTGATGTCAGACATCCTTCAATGATGAAGCAGTCTACACCACCAAAGCATATCCTTGCACAAACTTCTCAGAATCAGGCTCTCTTCCTCTGGTAGAATGATGTGGCAAGGCAAAAGAGAACTCCAAAAAGCGCAGATGTAGGCTCATTAGAAGAAAATAAAAACTTTCCACAACTTTTTTCTTCCCTCTTCCCTCAAGAAAAAAAAAATCCATACCCCTGGTTGTTGTACAATAGCATTCCCCCTGGTTCAGCTAAGGGGATAGGGGCTTTGCGGCTGATGGCATGGACAGTGCATCTCTGGGATTTGGACTAATGGCTGGAGGGCATTTTTAGGAACTGCCTGTGAAATTACTCTCTAGAGAGGGCTTGGGGGGGCAGAAGAGAGAGGGACAAGTAAGAGACGACAGAGAGAGAGAGAGAGAGAGAGAGAGAGAGTAGGAGGAAGGAGAGAAGAAGGGAGAAGGGGCAAACAACAGGATGTTGGAGGAGAGTGAGAGAAAAAATGAGGGATAGTGCGAAGGGGGGAACCGAACAAGCAATAGTCGTGTAGTAGAGGAAGGAAGAGTGTGTGTGTGTGTGTGTGTGTGTGTGTGTGTGTGTGTGTGTGTGTGTGTGTGTGTGTGTGTGTGTGTGTGTGAGTGAGTGAGTGAGTGAGTGAGTGAGTGAGTGAGTGAGTGAGTGAGTGAGTGAGTGAGTGAGTGAGTGAGTGAGTGAGAGAGAGAGAGAGAGAGAGAGAGGAAAAGAGGAGAGCGATGCAGAAAGAGAGGGGAAATCCACCTCATCAGAGCTGAGGTGGTGATTTGTGTGTGGCTCCTGGTGTGTGTGCCTGAGGGAGCCTCCATTAAGGCTTATCGCGCTAATACGCAGGTAGAAGTGCTGCTTTTAGCAAACACGCACACACACACACACAAACACACACACACACACAACTCTGCTGATCCACTGGTTGGCTTCCACCACAAAGGTGAAAGAGTGAGCTGCATCTCAAACAACTCTCACATCACGGCAAATCATATGTAATGTGGGTGTGGCGCAGAAGACACCAACACCACACGACCATCTTCAGAGAGCCAAAACATCCATCCCAAAATGTATCCAACCCTCAATAAGGCTGCCTATTGAAGTTTCAACACTTTTTAATGCCTTATGTCTAACTTTTTCCACGATCCACCATCATGCAATCACATCAGCTGTTGATCTTGCAGTCTCTAAGTTTAGTCGAGCGTTAGGCAAACGCATCACTGGTTCTCTGCTGAGTCAGTGTAGACCAGTTTTGTGAGCGACGTCACAGCAGGCCAAGTCCCTGGTGACCTGCCAATGTGGCGCCAAGCCCCAGAGTGACGGTGACAGCAATGACTTCTCCATTTACCTCCAACCAATTACATGTTAAACAACATAAAGCCATTTCCAGAGAACGTCAAAGGAATGTTTTTCATTGAGCAGTAATATAAATTTCCGCTGAAAAGGGATCCGAAAGTGTTGATAATATTTTAAGCCAGCCATAGGCAACCTGGCTTCAGAAGCTACAATCCAGTGCCACAGGTTTCTAGCAATTGACTTCATTTACTGATTCTCATTTAGCATAACTCTTCTGCCAGGTAGACGAGTTCATAATTGAAATCCCCACTATTAACAACCAAGTGATTTGAAATATGTGGTAATAAATTGTAACTTCTGAATGCAGGTTAACCTTCACTGTTTTTTAATCTGTTTGTAGGGGAGGCAAAGAGTGAGAGTGGAGTTACAGGTCTTCTGATTTAGCACCGATGTATGCATATGCTAAAAAAGTTCTGTTACAAATCTTTCCTTTTCAAATTCTCATTAACAAACCAAACTGGGGCCCAAACCAATTTTACACTTGAAGAAAAAGGAAGAGGAATGTTTCCATAGGTCAAACTATTAGTGCAAAAAGAAAATGTTTGTTAAATACTAAAAATAATGCTTTTTTTATTCATTTGTAACAGGAGTTTGGCCTTAAAGGCTTGTTGCTCTGTTTTTGCACCATCTTCAGTTACCTACGTCTTGCCCGGCGCCTCCAACGCCATTACAACAGGCCACCATCCACCAGCACGACACACCCTGACCACTCCCATCTCGCACGACACACCCGGACCACTCCCATCCAGCACAGGAGCTGGCCTGCCGTCATCACCTGCCTACAACCCTCCTCCTCCTCCTCCCCCACCTCCACCTCTACCCCCCCCTCAAACCTCCACCCCCCACCCCCCGCCTCCCCTACCTCCTTCTCCTCTCCCACCCAAACCTCCACCTCCCCCCCTCCCCTACCTCCTTCTCCTCTCCCACCCAAACCTCCACCTCCCCCCCTCCCCTACCTCCTTCTCCTCTCCCACCCAAACCTCCACCTCCCCCCCTCCCCTACCTCCTTCTCCTCCTCCCCCCACCTCCACCTCCTCCTCCTCCTGGTTCTCCTGAGCTCGTTGGCAGGAGTCGGGCCCCAGGAAGAGGATGCGTTCCCCGCACCGCATGCGGCACGCAGATAAGCCTCCTGAAGCAGCAGCCTGCACTCGCTCCTTCCTGCCCGCCGCTCCCCTGGAGGAGAGAGGGGCCGCACGAGGGGGCCCTGGGGAGCAGCAGTGGGAGTGGGGCCTTTACGGGCCTGGGAGAGAGAGGGAGAGAGAGAGAGAGAGAAGGAGGGAGATGGAGAGAGAGAAGGAGAAAGAGGGAGGGAGAGAGAAAAAGAGAGAGAGAGAGAGAGAGAGAGAGAGAGAGAGAGAAGGAGGGAGATGGAGAGAGAGAAGGAGAAAGAGGGAGGGAGAGAGAAAAAGAGAGAGAGAGAGAGAGAGAGAGAGAGAGAGAGAGAGAGAGAGAGAGAGAGGGAGAGAGAGAGGGAGAAAAGGAGGGAGGGAAGGAGGGAGAGAGAGAGAGAGGGAGGGAGATGGAAAGAGAGAAGGAGAGAGAGAGAGAGGGAGGGAGATGAAGAGTGGGAGTGGAGAGAGAGATAGAGGGAGACAGAGAAATAGAGGGAGAGAGGGAGGGAGGAACAGAGGAAAAAAGGAGAGAGCAACAGAGATAGATGGGAAAGAGGGCGGGAAAGGTAGAGGAAAAACAGAGAGAAGAATGAGAGATAGGGAGGGAAAGGAAAGCAACGACAGAGAGGTAGAGAGAGAAAGAAAGAGAGAGAGAGAATAACAGACGCGGAGAGGGAGAGAGAGTGGCGCAAGGGGGCGGAATTCAAAGGGCCCTTTTCCAGGCGGCTCGCAAAACAGGACAATGTCGCCAGCGCCTGCCCAAAGCAATAAACACTCGAGGGGGGAGGGGGGAGGGGGCGGTGGCGGTGGTGGTGGTGGTGATGGCAGGGAGGGTGAACGGGAAAGGGGGGGGGGGACGGTGTTTGCGTAAATGTGTCTGGTGGCGTTTCACAAGCTGTAAGCAATCGGAGTGGTGGTGGTGGTGGTGGGTTGTTGGAGGGCTGGGACGTGCTGTGATCTGCGGCACAACAAAAACAGCCAATTTCTCCAACGCCGTGCTAAAAGTGTTTCCTCCAGCCAAATTTATGGCGTGGCAGAGTTATGCAGAGTCTTGTCTTCAACGCATAGCGCCGCACAGGCCCCCTATGCCAAGGACGTACTGTACTAGGCAGTTTGATGCCGTTGCTTTGGAGAAGGCATTTGATGTTCTGTTCACTGTTCAGGAAATTTACATTGTGGGTGCCTCAAACATCAAGTATGCAATGGACAGGGGAGCAGAAAAATCTTCAGACCTTTGCTTTCACCACGATATATACACACTCAAAGTGGCAAGAAGGTGGCTCGTCACTATTTCTTTTATGAGCACACACACTTGTAAGACACACTGACATTATATTAAAATGAGTTGGCAAACGGATCAATTAGGAAATGGTGAGCGACGACTTCAGCCAATACGGGTGGCAGGTTAACTTGAGACCACCAAAAGGGGATTCATAGTTACGCAATCCAATGAAACGAAGTCTACTTTCTATGTGCCGGTAATTATGAGCCTGTATCACCTCAGCACTGAGCAAATCCATTGCGCTTTACGTTCCCTGCAGTCTCACAGCAAAACATCAGCACAAGAAAAAATCCAAAACCCGATGATGCATCTTTCACCACCTACCTGCCACAAACTATTTCCGATCACAACGATCTTCAAACCTTTCAAAAAAAAAAAAGAAGCAGCAGCTTCTCATCAGGTTTTATTTTCATATTGGCTTACGAGGAGGACCTTGTGGCTAATTTGGCCCAGAGCGAGTTGCGAGTTGAACCGTAGATTAAAAGCGTGGCTACACCGCGGGCCATTAGAGGCTCCCTCCGATAGATATTATCGAAGCGATATCGGGAGGTCTGTTAATTACAGGGGCCATGTTCTCATTGTCCTGCCACTATTATAAATTTGGTGGCGGCCGGGGTCTATGGATCGGGGCTCCCGATTACCCAGCTGTCCCATCCCTGATGAGGGGGAAACTGGCGGCGCTGCCATCCTTCACGCGCTCGCCGTGGGCGGACAGCGAAACAGGTGGCTCCCGTACAAGACGCCGCACGGTTCAGGGTGGCTTGTTAAAAAAAAGGAGGGGGTGTGTGTGGAGAAAAACGTGCCTGCAGCAAAGTACAAAGGGTTGGTCATGCAGAAAGACAGACAGCTTCTTCAGAAGTCCTGGGTCTTGTTTATTCACCCCTTTTTTTGTGTTCTGTAACACACATGTGCCACTTACGGCAGGTACGCAAGTCACTGTCGGAAAGACAGGCCAGGCCCATTCCCATTGCAGAACGAGGCCTTATTAAAACAAGCCCTTTACAACAAAAGGCAGAGGAAAGTCTGAGATTACAAAAGAGTTGTATTGTTCCATCCTTTAACTACACAATTCCTTAAAATGCTGATTAAGGTCAAAAGCGAAAGCCTTAAAGAAAGAAATGCGAGACAAACAGATACACAGTCAGCGCCCCCCTTATCTTTCAAAATGTGCGGGATTAATTTTTTTTTTCTGAAGGTAACAAATGACTACAAGATTATGCAAAGGGCAGGACTAAACTATGCTTGCTGAACACTGAAACCTGCCCCCCCCACTCCTGCCACTAACCCCCCCCAGCCCCCCCCCCCTCCCCTCAGAAGCGCTCTTGTCACCCAGAAGATGGAGGACGCACCGTTTATTTTGCGCCGTCGTGATTTATTACGCTAAAAAGGCAGTGATTAAATGCAAAGCCCAGGCCTGCAAAAACACCACTGTGGCGCTGGAGATCTTCCGCGGTGCAGTTTAGCTCAGCTTTCCCAGGCAGTAATTACCTTGCCAGGGCATTCCTGCCTGCGTTCGTAACTAAGAGACAGCCATTTCTGTACCCTCACCTTCAACCCCCCCACCTCCACCAACCATTCTCTCTCTCTCACCCGCTCAGTTTTTTTTTCTCTCTCTCTCTCTCTCCAAAGGTGCTAATCTCTACGTGTCAGCGCACTGGCACAGTTGGAGGGCTACAGAATGACTTGCCAAAGACGTGTGTGTGTGTGGGTGGGTGAATGGGTGTGTTGGGGTGGTTGTTGGGGAGGGTGGGTGGGTGGTTGTGTGTCATTTGGCTTGTTTCTTTATTTTTACTGTGGCGGCAGCAACGTGCCCTTGTCAGCGGGGGATGTGGGGGTGGGAACTTAAGAGGAGGCTACAGGGAAAGACAGGAGGCCACACTTTTTGTTTAGGGCAATTAGGAGTAACCTGAGAGCGAATTAGAGTTCCCCTGGCTTCACAACAAACACATTTGTGTTTTTTTTTTATCCTGAGAGCCCACAGCCTCAGGTTACCGCTCACCACTAACCGCCATTAACTGCATGTCAAAACACAAGTCAGTAGAGGGCCGCTTACTAGCCTTCTATTACCCCAATATGTCTCGGGCATACTGTCTCCACGTTAACCAATGTACCCCACAAAAAATGATAAAAACAGAAAACCGAAAAGGACACCTGAATTTCATTGACATGCATCTCAATTGGGATGTTATTTTGTGAGCTAAGGCCAACTGTGTGTCATAAGAGCTGTGAGTTCACAGAGAGGAGAAACATATCCCCAGTGTGACTATAGCAGGTTCCTCTGCAAGTGGCTGCTACTCTTGGTGGTGGTGTTGGGTGGGTGGGGTGGTGGGGCTGGGTTCTGCACCGTCAGCAAAGTGTTTGAGTATTCAGCCCAACCCGGCCTGACTCCCCAGTGTGCAACTTCACACCCACGAGCATCCGCCCGAACCGGCAGGCTGCACCTCTGCCACATGTCGCCTGGTTGGAGGACAGGGACCCTTCACCCCCGCTGCCTTAACTAAGACACACACACACACACACACACACACACACACACACACACACACACACACACACACACACACACACACACACACACACACACACACACACACACACACACACACAGAACCCCTGCTCCACGTAGCCTCAATGCTGGTTGTTGGCGGCCACTGGAAGGAGGGTTGAGGACCCTTCGCCTAACCCCGCTACCCCCCTCCCACTCCCCACTCCGCCTCCTCACGCTGGCCCTGGTAGCGCACTCTGCCGCAGCCCAGCACCGAGGGCCGCCGACGTGCCATCCTTCATGTGGCCTGGCGTGGGTGGACACGGGGCCACGGGCGCCCTGGCCCTCGGTTGGCTGTGGCGGGCGTGGGAGTGGGAGAGGCCGCTGGGGTCGTGCCAGACCCTGGCCAATTGGGCGCCACACGCCACAGAGGTGCCGTCTCGTTAGCGAGCAAGCGAGCGAGGCTTCAGAGGAAGAGGAGGAGGAAAAAGGGGCACAGGGATACGGTCAGAGGTTTTGGGGATTGCGGATGGAGCCCCTTAATAAAGCTGGTGCTTTTTAGTCGCATTCGCTGACCTTTGGTCCCCTTC
>CM050219.1:14975000-15025000 GCA_027475355.1 Coilia nasus
TGTGTGTGTGTGTGTGTGTGTGTGTGTGTATGACGGAGTGCTGGAGTGTGTGTGTGTGCACTTCTGTGAGAAATTACGTGTATTTACACGTGTGAACGGAAAAGTATTCCTGTGTGTGTCATACACATGTTTTAGTGTTTGAAAAAGAATGCATGTGTGTGTGTGGGTGTGTGTGTGCACGCACACACTAGTGTACCTGGATACATGTATGACAAAACGTAGACACTTAGGGAAAGTATGTTCATGCACATATGTGCATGATGATGTATGTGTGTGTGTGTATATGTGTGGGTGTACGTTTGTGTCTGTGTGTACTCGTGTGTGTACTCGTGTGTGTGTGTGTGTGTGTGTGTGTGTGTGTGTGTGTGTGTGTGTGTGTGTGTGTGTGTGTGTGTGTGTCAGGGAGCACTGTGACGAGAGATAAGAGGCTGGCAGGAAGCTCACGGGAGGGAGGAAAACCCCTGGTGAAGGAGGTGGGAAAGAGGCTGAGCCAAGACCTCCCCAGCTCCCACACACACACACACACACACACGTGCCTGTCCCACACAGCACTCTAGAGAGAGCACAACTCCATCTACCTGTCTCTACAATGGGAAACTAGGTGTGTGTGTGTGTGTGTGTGTGTGTGTGTGTGTGTGAGAAAGAGAGAGAGAGAGAGAGAGAGAGAAAGACAAAGAGTGTGTGTGTGTGTGTGTGTGTGTGTGTGTGTGTGTGTGTGTGTAAATCTGTGTGTGTGTGTGTGTGTGTGTAAATCTGTGTGTGTCTGGGCGTCTGGGGGGTTTGGGGCCTCGTCCTCTAGGCACCTGGAAAAGTTATTTTGGCCACTGTGCTGCGCCGGGCAATTTTCAGTTGACACTTTCCGGGGTCTTCCTGACTTGGTAGCTACCAACGCCACAGCCACATGTAAAAGCCATAAGGCTAACTAACTAACTGACGGCGGTTTAAGCCGTCAGCTTAAGACGGATCAGCGCGCGACGCAAAGGACTTAAGTAAGACGGAGAAACGCAGCGAGGCTCACAGTGGTCGCATGGGATCAAGCAGGCCGTCAACAGAGCTCAAGAGGTCATGCTGCAGTAAGCCGGGGGTGACTGTAGAGGTGTGTCCACACACACACACACACACACATACATAACAGTTGCAGGCACAGAGTTTGCATATTACAGCCCCCCCCCCCCCCCCACACACACACACACAAATGCAAATGGACCACTCCAACACACACACACACACACAGTCATACACACTTACACAATGTGCACGTACAACAGACCCCTCTGTGCATACACACACGCAGTTTGCACATTACAGCCCACCCCCCACACACACCCACACACACAAAAATGCACGTGGACCACTCCAACACACACACAGTCATACACACTTAGACAATGTGCCCGTACAACAGACCACCCCCTCTGTGCATACACACAGACACACACACACTCTCACACACACACACATACACTTCCTCCCCTGGTCTGAGTGCCCTTTCTCTGGCTGGTCCTGCCAGCGGTGTGGTGCGGTGCGGAGTGGGCCACTGGTCCTCTGGGGAGCCCATTGTGATTGCGCTTGCATCGCTTTTCGATCCGGTCAATGGAGTCCCTCCTGAGCCACGCAATAATAAAGCCAGGCAAAAACGATTAGCACACGAGAGAGGAAGACAAAAAAAGGAGGGGGGTGATCGGAGAAAGACAAGGGAGGGAGGGGGGGATCATAACGGTCCACCTGCATTTCCAATTTTTTCTTCTTCCTCTATGCCAGGGACAAGAAAGCGGCGGAGGGGCTATTGTGATGGAGGTCCGACGGGCCCGGGGACCAGGTGGGTGGGTGAGTGAGTGAGTGTGGGCAAGCGATATGCCGGACCGATGGAGGTGGGAGGATAGGGGTTGTGTTTCTGACAACACCAGCCCCAACCAGCCATAGTGTCCAAGAAGGGTTCCGAGGAGAACCACAGACCCGGTGTCTGCTGCTCCCCTAGGGTGCCGAGGGTGTATGGATTCAACACGAGCAAAGATGGAGGCACAGCAACCCCAACCCGGACATACGAGAGGTGGATGTGGAGAGGAAGCCCAGGTGAACGGGCCACAGCTCTGAGGCCTTAGGGGAGAGACTGGACAGGAGTTTGTCCAAGGGCTACGCTACACTGGCTGGCTGGCTGGCTATTGCCCGAAATTGACCACAATAACAAAAGGTTGTCAACGGTTGAAATATCCAATGAAATACGCTGTAGATGCATTAAATATATTGAACATATTAAATCAGACCAACATGGTATACCGTGGGATATCCTCACTCCTAGTCACGCTTAGAATGCGTCCCATCCAATTAAAAATGGCTAAATAGTTCGACCGAACCCAACTGTTGTATAATGTGCAGTAACGTATGCTGCCAAGGCAAATTATAAATACCACCCTACACACACACACACACACACCAATCCCCAAGGCAGCCTGTGCCTTGCTTACCCCACACTGGCCTTGGCCACAGTACACCATTGTTTCAATCTGCGACCAGTTAACATTACCTTTATGGTAGGGCTGCTCAATTAATCGAATTCTAATCGTGATAACGATTTCAGGGCCAAACGATCCCAAAACAAATAAAATCGAGGGCAACAATGTTTTTGTCCTAATTATTTTCTACTGTTTGTACTGTACATTAGATGTATACATTAGACATTTCTACTGTTTGTACATTAGACACCAAAGGCGATGTTTACGAAGAAAGGTATTAGGGAAAATCCAATCATTTATTTTCAATAAATGAAGCATGTTACTGAGGAAAACGCAATAATTGTTTGAATAATCGTGATTTCAGTTTTGGCCTAAATAATCGTGATTTTAATTTTTTCCAGAATCGAGCAGCCTTACTTTATGGTAAACAATATAGCTGTTGATTTATTGCTCCCATGTCTTACTGCTGTTTAAACATAGGTTGTTACACAGCAGTTTAAAACATACACCCGGTAGTTGTTCAATATGCCTGGAATTCTGGTATATTAACTGACATACTGACTGACAGAGAAAGTCTTGTGTAAACTTAGAGTTTGTCCTCTAACACAACCGACTGCTTACAGTAAACTCACCACAAAGCCTAGGCATTTCATGACTGCATTTCCACCTGCCTTGGAACACACAAGAATACATTAGAAATAAATAAATAAATAAATAAATAAATAAATAAATAAATGTGATCATAAACATACTGTGGAAGCACTTGTAATGTTTTGCTTCTAACTACTACCACCGTCTAAATGGCAATTATCCTATCTATACTATACAATCTCCTTATAAAGGTGCAATGCACTGGAAACACATTCCACACGGCCAACATAGCATGATGTGAGCTTTTTCAGCATATATGAATTTCACTTCGGTTGCAATTACACTAAATCTGCTGAACTGCTCTGTGAAAACACAACCATCAACACAAACGCTTAGCAACACCACCCAACATAAACACCACTGAGCACACAGGAAGTGCACCTGCGGCTAGTAGAATGGGAGGAAGAGAAAAACATTCTTTTTACTGTTACCTAAAGAGTGACTGCTGCTCACAGTAAAACACTGCAGGCATTAATGGGAGAGAAAGTCCATATAAAGAAGCTCTGGATTCCACAGACAAGTCACCTTTAAAATATGCGCCCTGGCCTTAATGGAAAAAATGGAAATGTGACACCAGTCATCATCTAAATCACAACAGAAAGAAGACAGAAAAATGACCATGTTAACGGGGCGGCAGAACATTTTCACCAGCGTGATGGAAAAACACAAGCACGGCAAACAGTAACTAACAGAGGCCTACTATACCACCAGCAGACAACCCAGGTGCTTGACTTAGCAGTCACTTGTGGTCATCTGCTGGGCCTTCAACAGGCATCACGGACCAACCGCCATGACTGAATCAGACAGTTTTAAGCTTGTCCCCTACGTGACTGGTGACTTGGAAGGTGGCAACCTTGCGGGAAAAAAAAAAGTTTCGAAGCGAATTTTTCAGGTTTTTCAGCACGAGTCATCACAAACGCACACGGTCCAGACTTTAAGCGCTTATTACACCTCCAGGCGGCTATGTCTTCCCTCAGGCCTGCACTTGATGGGACATTACCTGATATAACTGCTGCTGTCAGAAACGGCTCAAGAGGCAGAGATAGATCGGGGGTGGGGTGGGGAGGGATGGAGGGATGAAGGGAGGGAGGGAGGAGGTGAGAGGAGAGGAGCAAGGGAAGGGTGGAGAAGGGCTAATCCTTTAACGGGATTTGGAGCCCTCTCTCCCCCTCCGCCTGCGGTGGCCTGTGCTGGAGTTGAGGCGCAGCACGCTATGACACGGCTAATCGCAGCCCGCGGATGACCGCGGGGATGTCATGTGACCCGCCGACGGCCGGCCAGCCTCGCTTCCCGAACAGGAGCGCAGCTTGGTGGGGGTGAAGGGTATAACTTTGTGTGTTTGTGCTTGTGTGTGTGTGTGTTTGTGTGTGTGTGTGTGTTTGTGTGTACATGTGCTGGTAATTGTGTTGTTTTAAAGGTGGTGTTTGATGGTGGAGGAAATAGAAAGACTCCTAAGCTGGCATGACTCTAGTCCCATCCACCCTCTAACCCCATCACAGGTTGCATATGGAGACTGCATCTACAGAAGAGCAAAGGTGTCGATATCTGGATCAGGAAATAAAACCTCTACCATGTATTCCTTCTGCCTGTGCAACTGATATAGGTAATTTCACTAAATAGTCACACTATCTGTTTGATTACTTGTGTGCTGAGTAAAATCAGCTCGTGCAGAAAATGGTTGGATGAAATAGGGTTTTTACTCTCTGAAACTGAGATTTACTACCCTGGTAAACCAGCCCCTTGTACTTCATTTCATTTTGTACATACGGTCTGGCCTTGCTGCCATTGACATTCATGTATTTGGACCAAGCGAATCCGAGCCAATCAGTGAACAAAGGGAGTGTTCGTGAGCGATGATGTAGATTTGTGTGACTTTTAAATTGTAGTGCATAGGTAGGCTAATTGCACACGTGACGACCAGACGTTAGTGATTGGGTAAAGGCAGAGCCACTTGTTTTAAACTTCAGCAGAGTCCACACCTCTGTGAAGAAATCATTTCTCAATGCAGCAAGACCAGACCCTCTGTACAAAATGAAATGAAGTAAGATGGGCTGATTTACCAGGCTAGAGATTCACACTTCTCTAAGAGAGCCACTATAGCGCCTGACTCCAGAGACTCTTCGGCAAGACTTCACGGTCCCCAGTTCACAGGAAGAAGAAGCGTTTAAAGAAGGTTTTGAAGGAGGGTTTGGAGGGTGTTTGCTGCACGGAAATGCGCACTGCTTTTCATTTCTTTGCCGTGCCAATGTCACATACCTCATCCTGGTCTCTTGATGGCTTTGACCTCTTCCCAAAGATGCAGGCCAGGTCAGTCTCACTGCGACTCGATAGGTCCTTTCCTGAAAGGCAAACAAAGGACTTTAGTGACGACACCCTTTCCAAAAGGAGAGGGGGAAAACAGGCAAGCCTTGAAGAACTTGCGCCTGTGCCTTGAAGAACGTGCATGAGTCTAAAGAACAATTATGGATCCATCCAAAAAACACACAAAAAAAAAACAAAAGAGGCCGCTGAAGAAACACTGCTGTGTGTGTAATGCATAAGTGACTAATTGGGTTGCACGAATAAAGACTGAAATGGTGAGATGAAGTTGTTCTGAACTTGGGCCAAGAGGAAGGTGCAGTTGGGGCAGAGGACAGACGAGGGGTGGGGGGTGGGGGGATCTATGCTGCCACTGAGGTAGCTTATGGAACGGGCAGGGGGGTAAGGTTGGGGTGTGTGTGTGTTTGGGGGGGGATGAAACAGCCAAAAAAGACAAACAAACGAAGCAAGAGAGGGCTCCGCCTCACACCCCTTCGATTTATTTATTTTTTTCTTCTTCTCGCACTCTTTTTTTTTGCTCCCCAAGGTCCTCAAAGGCTCCAGGAGCGACTGGCCGTCCGTCTCTCGCCTCTCCACCTCCAGTCACACTCGTCCAGCTGCATCCTCTTCCTCCAGCCAGGCTCCTGATAACATTTGGTTATTTATTGCTTCTAGTCACCCCACCACCACCACCGCCGCCACACACTACCACCACCACCACCACCACCCACCCCCACCAACTCCATTCCCTCCTCCCTATTTTTTCTGCCTGGCTTTTTCAAAGGGGCGCCTGTGCTTCTACCTCCCAGGCTGACCAGAAGAAGGTGGTGGTGGTGGGGGGGGGGGGGTGTTAGGGAGCGGGGGCGGGAGGTGGGAGCCAGGCGCGGTGGGGGGTACGCTATCCTGTGAGGGTCACAGTGGCCTAAACAAAAGCGCCGGGTCATGCAAACCATCTCTTGATCTCACAAGGAGTTCCAATATCACCACCACCACCACCACCTCCCTGAACTTTGAAATCAGGTGGTGGGGGCAAAAAAAAATAAAGACAGACAGAAAAAAAAGAAAAAAAATTGACCTTCTCGCACTTGGCTAAACGCAAACACTTGAACACTTGCAGTGCGTAAAGGTTAAATTCACACACAAGCACGGACTTCATGTGACACACACGCACGCACCACACGCACGCACATGCACGCACGCACACACACACACACACACACACACACACTTCATGCTTGCTTTTAGTTCACACTGCAAATAAAAACTATCCTGTGGGCGTACTAAGGCCCTGTACGTCTCGCTGTGGAGGACACAGGTGTCATAGGATACCTGGGGAGAGTTGTTTCGTGGGCGGGGTGGAAGGGGGTTGCCAAGGTGACAGGTGATTCTGAAACATGCACAACAGAACGCGGGCCAAACCAGCATAGCAAAATCACAGAGATCTTCAGAGATGGACGAGCTAATCTGACAACCAATCTATTTTGTCACACTTACAAAGGCAGCTGAGAGACTGAGCATACATGTAATTGACAAATGACACATTAGTGGTTGACATGTAACATAATATAGCTTTGGCAACCGCTTCGTCTTGCGAAACGACAAAACTGAAGAAACAAAGCTGGACGCCTACAGAATGTCACTAATAAACAAATAAGACATAACTATCTCACAACAATAATTAGCCTATGTGTCATCGCAGGACTCTTCTACCTGATGCTATGGGGAAACAACACTTAGAGTGAGCTGGAAGAGCCAACGAAGGGAGTACAGCTGTCTAGTGTGAGGGGAGTACTCTGTACTCCACATCAGCTCTGAGGTTTGTCGGGTGATAAATGGGCGGCCAATTAAAAGTGGGTTACTGGTTTACGCGAGCGATAGAGCGAAGGGGCCCGGCTGTGGAGAGGCCTGTGCCTCTCTCCGGAGACACGGGAGAGGCCATCAATCACGGCCCCCAGGATTGCGGCAGCAGCGGCGGCGTGGGCAGTGGCCAGTGGCCAGTGGCCAGCCAGGGCAGGGCAGGGCAGGGCAGGGCAGGGCAGGCCATCAGAACCCCAGCAGAATGGACAACCCAGTTCAAAATTACACTTCAACCTCTCGTGAACCACAGAAATACAAGGAACTTAAGGTGATGGATGGACTGATGACAGGTCATTTTGTTAAAGAAAAAAATAAGTTATCTTGTAAGACGGCTACTGTACATGCATTCTAGCCTTGCAAAAGTTTAACAGGACCAAGTTGTGTAAGAAAGAAGAGATAGAGATAGAGAACATGCCCCTACACTAAAATCATTATGTCTTATCATTTAATTCCATATTGGAAGTGTAGGTGAAGGATATGTCTCCAAATAAAAAAGTAGCCCACAGTAGGTAGGTCTATGCATGCTTTTATGAGCCCTATGGTGGTATTTGATGGGAAGAGTCACAGCCATCTAGTATTGAACTAATATGGGGTGATAAGGATTACCATCTACCTCTGAAACCATAACGCACGGAGCTAGCAATGCCATCACCTAGCGTTGGCAAACAGCAGGGCATAAGTAGCGTCTGCCCGCTGGCAACCTCTTCAACTTCGCATGTAACCGGTTTAGCCAGGATAAATCCATTACTCGCATTAACCCCCGCCAACCACAGACCGGCCGTCGCCAAGGGAACAGATATTGCAGGCACAGGCCAACGGAAAAGACAATCTGTGCCGTCACAGAGCAAACTGCTGGGGGTAACCAGGAGAAATCCAACACCGCAAATACACCCCCTTCACCTAGCAGGCAGGGCACCGTAGGGGGGATGAGGGCGTGGTGTTGGTCGGGGTGACGGCAAAGTACACACTGGCAGGCCAGACAAGGTAACTCTCCCCAGGTGAGACGTACACTTCAGGACCGCACAGAACACGGACTGTGCGGTTCAAACAGGTAGACCGACGCGTTTGCGTCATCGAGGCCCCCAGAGGGCACACACAGTAAGCAGTTAAGACAGAGCAAGCCGTGCCATCTTCACTGGGCCCAAATTCGTCAGGCAGGCAGGTTTTTGAACATTCTACAAAAGAATGGAATCTGCAACAGTACAAGATTGCAAAAAAAAAAAATCCACTTCATACTCTATGGGCCACATTATTCTTTAGAATATTGATTCTCCCCAATAGCCCGTCGTAGCGGTACGGCAGTATCAGTCTACCAGTGAAAGAGGACAACCAACTAGGCCAACTAAGTGATACTGGACTCAAAAGCCCAACGCTGCAACATCACCCAAGTCAAGGACTGGACTCTCAGAAACAGTGTGTACTCACGAGTTGCAGAACTGCGTAAATGATCCGCCACTGTTAAACAGTAGCCTCTCCTACTAAATGCAGGGGCTTATGAGACTATGAAAACTCATCACGAAACATTACACTCTATACCTATTTCACAAAATGGAGGTCACAGTTTACAGGAAAATCCAAGCCATCCAAGTAGTTGAGTTAAGGCCACGGAATTGGGTTCGGTGGGGTTGACCGGGGGCCGTGAAAGCAGGGACAAAAGCCATCCCAGCTCAGCTCGTCTCTGCATGAGGTTTAGGTCAGAGAGCATCCCATCCACTTCAGTCACTCACGACCACTATCCTCCATCCTCTCCCCCCTGCCCCAGTCTTTGCACACACACACACACACACACACACACACACACACACACACACACACACACACAGAGCTTTTCCTCTAGCTGGCTAAATTAGGATCACAAAAAATCAGGGCAAAAGGGGGAGATCTTGTTGACAGGGAGTGTCTGGTCTCTATCTCCAAGGCCCATCAGGCGGTGATTGAGGCCATTTTGTGCACCCAAAAAGTGATTCTCCGCGGCGGCCTGCGCAGGAAACAGGAAGTGGTGCTTTTAAAAGCCTTTTTTTTCTGCCTCCCTCCTGCTGTGTCCTTATACGGGTGTGATAGGGGGGACAAGCAACACACTTTCCCCCACATTCCACACCGTTGTGGAAAAACAACGTGACACAACGTGAAGAAACACCCCAGTGTTTTTGTTCACGATAACCACATTGGGAGATGGCGATCGGTAAACACAATTAGGATGTGTGTGTGTGGGGTGGGGGACGTGTCTCAAATTTCTAGATATTAGATTTCTAGATTTACATGACTCAGGTCACTGAAACTTGGTGGCAGTCCCCTGCATTACTCCTCTGCAGCAGGCAAGATAACCCAGCTGCTTCTGAGAAATAACCTAACAACTAGTTTCCTGATGCACAGGAGAATGAGGTAAGTGACCTGGTGAGAGCACAGTCGACTCCCTCGACCGCGCTGACTCCCGTCTGAGTCAGTGGTTGCGCTGACCGCACTGTCTGCACTGACCCGTGGCCAAAGACTGACATGGCTGAGTGGAGTGGAGTGGAGTGGAGTGGAGTGGGGTGGAGCGCGAGGCCAACAGCAGCTAGAGACTAGGGCTGCACGATACTGGAAAAATGTGCTATATGCAGTAACATTGCTGAATGTTGCCAAGACAATATATTTGCGATAAATAAAGATAAAAAAATTTAAACAGAGTTTAAACATTTAAATATAGTTCCAACATCTTTCAGCGTAATCTTCACTGCTAGGCCATATACAGTGCGCAGCATATGGGGGTGGATATCAAGGGCAGTAGGACTCCATTTGATTTCCCAAATATCTTCATATGTGGAGTGTGAAACATCTTACAGTAATGTCCAACTTATTGCAGTTAAGCCATGTTTGCGATATGTATATCACGATATTGCACATTGCGATATCACGACATTTTCGATATATTGTGCAGCCCTACTACTACCCGTAGGAGGCGATTCAAGGGTTGAGCAAAAACGCCAACGCCAACATGCTAACCTTTTAACATTTCAACACCTGCTGCATGCACTTACCATGGAAGATCATAAATTCATCACATGATGCCCAATTCATGTTTAAGTAATCATTCACTAAGTGAGCGCTTTCAGGGACAGATAACATAATCATAACTATAACAAATACCATACTGCTAGGTAGTACCTAATATAAGGTGCTCTTTAAAATTAATATTAGGAGATTGTGACTTGCAATGTCATGATTAAATTCCTCACTTAGGTAAACACTACTACATTTGACATAACCTGAAAAATTCTAGCGATGGTTTCTCTAACGTTATAAATATACTGACATTAATAGGGAGAATGACAATGCTTGCCTGTCTACAATAGCGCAATTACATAACAAAATCAAAGCTGAAAGAAAATGTTACCAAATAACTGCTTTGGAGTGTGAATAGTGTTAGAACTTTACGTAACTAACACAGACCCCTCTTGATGCTAATTAAAAAATACCAAACAATGGCGCACTCACCTTTGGTGAACTTCATGTAATGGACCCTTTTTCTGGATGACTTAGACTTCTCCTCTAGGCTGAAGCTGTCCTGCTTCTCCTCCTGGACAGACTCTGAGGTTCAAACAGATAAATGATTGATGTCATTATTATGCCTCTTTACATTTAGACATTTAAAAAAAATAAAAAGACAGCATTTTGTGATAAATGATCACATTTTCTAGTACCAGTACACAATTCATACCAGTGTATATTCTATTACAATAAAATCTGACTAACTTTATTCAGTAACGTTGATTAATACATTTCACCATCTTTCAGACATTTTGTAAACCAGCTACTCAATTACTCACTAAAATTAAAAACTGAATTAGCAACAATGAATGTAATCGCTAATTGTGGCCGTACTCTGTTTACACACACCCTGTTACAACCAGTCAATTAAGCCCCAGTTTTCAAGAAAGCATAATTACAAGCCTAATAACAAAACTACCTTAATAACAACTCTTGATGTCACGGAGATTTACTAATGCTTACATACAGCTGACCTCTCAGGGAAGTAAGGGCCAAGCACAATGAAATGTTAAGAAATGCAACAACAGCACCACCTAGTGCTACAACACTGCAGTGGTTAACATATGCAACTACCACATAGGTATTTTTTCATGATTGACACCTTCGCTAACTTGTCATATGCAATGGCCGACGCATGTGTCAAAGTACCGTTAGTGGTGTTCTGGCCATGACAGTTGTTGAGCTCTGCCAGGAGCTGATTGAAATCGTCCTGATGTGCGATCCAGTTATCCTACAACATGACATGAAATGTAAACAAAGTTGGGAAATGCGTCATCCACTCAATAAACGCCATCAGCTTAGCTAACAATTATTTCGTAAAAGGGTTGGTAGAATGTGGTACATCATGTGGTGGGCTGTTACCTCATTGCTTGCATTAGTGCCCAGGCCAAGACTGTTGTTTTTCACCTTCACCTTGATGTGCTCTGTGGCTCCTTGCTCAGTTTTTCCCAGACCCTGCAATAAGGAAGGTAAACAGAACTTAGACTTGTATATTACAACAGCAACAGATGTTCATGTGACGTTAAGTGGTAAACAATGACTAAAACACATATGTAGCAGTCACGCAACACAAACACGTGGTCTGTCAAAATATGTGCACATGTGTGAGCCACGTCATGTAGCTCGATCGCAAGAGCAGGTGAAAAATGTTCAACAGCTACAACCCCAGGACATTGTAGTAACTTCACGTACTTTGCCTTTGGACCACCCCATTCGCTCCAGCATCTTCTGGCCGAATTTGGACTCATCCTTGCTCCAAGCACTATTTCTTGGATCCACGGACCATTTCTGCTTCCTACGGGCTGTTGACACATCAACAAGATAAACCTTAGCAACTGTCGGTGCGTTTTAAACAGGCTTCAAAGATACAGCGACCACAGTTTTACAAGCGTTGACGGTGCCAACAACGTTTTCAAGTCGAACACACTTTCCGACATATACACATGACAAGTTAAAGCCTCTTTAAAAGGACCTGCTGGTCATGTCAGTGGCAAAGAAAGTTAGCAAGCTTGGTTAGCTTGCTAGCTCACACAAGAACTTGTCTCAGTCGGGGTCGGATGATGCTAAGTTATTATATAACATTACATTTATCAAGGTTAGTCCAACATGTAAACTGTATATGAGATCGTATGATGCAACATTATGTTAAAAAACACATTGATATACATATATCTGGCATTCAGGTATAAAACTCACGTTCTGCAAGCATGGCCATCTTGAGGTCCTTGAACACATGGGGAGTGCTAACTACGAGGTGTTCGTATTGTGCCTGTTTAAAAATATCACTACAGATGAGCATTTCTGGTCAGAGAGGAGGTTTGTCGATTTTTTAATTACTACTCAAATTTTGAATTTGTACTTGTGAGCTTTTATTA
Source organism: Coilia nasus (assembly GCA_027475355.1). Taxonomy (NCBI): domain Eukaryota; kingdom Metazoa; phylum Chordata; class Actinopteri; order Clupeiformes; family Engraulidae; genus Coilia; species Coilia nasus. Next base: position 14,987,662 of record CM050219.1, read on the forward strand.
TGTGTTGTATCGTATCACATTGGAATTTTCAATTGGAACTCTTTTTTTTCTTGAGACGTGTTTTTCATTTTCTTTAACACAAGAGGGCAGTAGGCTATAGAACAAGAAAGCGCCGTATGCTATACGGCTCTGGAATTATCTATTCACTGATTTGATTTGACGAAGGCAGATGCTACACATAATCACTCCCTACATTAATAACACCGATGCTTGGCTCAGGTGCAGTAGGGAGAGGCTGCGTGAGTAGTATTCTAAACTGCAATTACAAACGTGACCAACACAAACTAGACCTAGTAAGTCAGATGCATAGATAGGTTGGGGTTCCATGTGAAGTAGGTGTATTAATTATGTGGAATATGACACCTATAGGGCTGTGTTAGCAACTAACATAGTTTGGGTAATAATCTCCTGCAAACATGGTAGGTTTTTCGTAAGCACATCTAATCAATAAATGCAGTGTCTTTTCCTGAAGCAAAGATATTTCTGTTATTGTGACTCCAGAAATTACACCTAAGGCCTAGTTGCCATCTCTGTATGCCAACCGGTTGAATGTTTTAGTTTGCACATAGACTGCCATCAAAGATTGTGGATGGCTAGGTAGTAATATCCACTGTCTATGCCACTATATTTGGACAAATTTTGTATTTCACAACTGGTGTCTTGCCATAGCCATTATTTAAAATGTGTGTAGGCCACTGCGTATTTGTAATTCTAGTACTGTAGATTCGGTTTTTTTAGACCAAATCCCCCAGCTTTTTCAGAGACTTTAGTGTTAAAATACTTTTTCTACAATTAGCCTACAATAAACTGCCAGTCCCACTCATGCACACCTCCTATGAATGTTGCGAATAGCACTCAACAGTGGGTGTTGCCTTACAGAAAGCTTGGTCATAGATCAGCTGTCTTTGTCCTTGCCCTGAAATAATGCTCCCTCAGTGGTGTGACGGACTTCCACTGACCTTGGGCGGTACGCGCATGACGCCAGCACAGTCTGTCTTGCACAAGCAGCAGCAATGCACGGATTGGGTGTTGTGTGCTGGTTCGCTGGTGTGCCGATCGGTGTCAAAATATTTGTCTTGCATCCAGATAGTACGCTTAAGTACTTGGTGTGGGGCTATTGGTGCAGGCACAGTCAGCGTGTGTAATGTCACCACACTTATCACATGTCCCAAAGCCTGTGGTGATAAAGCATTTTCAAAGAAAAGCACTTTCAAAGAAAGACATCTGCAAACATTCTACTGCAGCAACTCCTTGTTAGTGTATTTCTTGTGTGTCTGTAATAGGCCATGAGTCTAAGTCTGTGATGGGCCCATTTTTAAGACATCTCTTAAGTTCAGCACAGGCAGATGTGTGTGCCAGAATGATTATGAAACCAGACTTGAAGGGTTGGAGAGAATACTGAGGAAAACTGATTTTTTTTTTGTCTGTAAAAAAATTATCCCAACGGTCTTCACATTATCACCTAAATATTTACATGGAATAGTATCTCATCAAATCCACTACACATAACACAGGTCAGATGACATGTTCAGATGTCCTTTCATTCAGTTTTTTTTCCTTTTCTCTTATTCTTTTTCTTTTCTTAGTCCTTTGTGAATATCTTCATTTATGTTTGAGTTCAGCCCTTCCTTCCTTTGTCTTTTGCCACCAAAATACCCCAAGTCCGTGTGACAAATGAAGACATCAGTCACCAAACAGCTGAAGTTCCCATCTAATGACACAAAAGATTACATAATCAGTGACATTTGGCATCTCTGCAGGCCACACTGACAGACAGGGAGAGGCAAATCACATTATTTCTCTTTTAGCACGCTAGCGCCCATATGCTCTGGCCAAAATGGTGAGATGCTGTGTGTACTCGGTTAAACTGATTTTAAAAAAGACTCTGTAGATTAGAAGACTGGACAGACAAAGAGCAGAGTAATTGTACAGGATGAACTGAAAGCCAAAAGCTTTTACGAATGCCTTTACTGTGTCCAGTTTGTATACCCATTGGGTACACCCAGTCAGATGCATGTGTCTGCATTGAAAAGCAAGTGGATGGATCCATGTCAAGGGTGTAACTTTGCTTGGGTTAATTATTGGGATGGGGTCTGTGGGTTAAAGTTACTTGTGATATGAAAACTGGGGGGTCATTCTGACTGGACTTGATTTTTAGGGGGCATTTTCAGGAGCCCGTAACCCTCCTCTGAAATAATGCCTACATTCCATATGCAGTACATAATAAAATGCAAAGCATGTTGTATCATGCTGTAAGATGGAAGATGAATAACAGCAGCTTTTTGTCTGTGTGCTACTGTGGTAGGGGTGAGTAAGGTCAAGAGCTGTCCACAGTGATGTACAGTAAGGCGATGAACGCATGAACCAGTGACTTTACTGAGGCATTAGTGCAGGGCTCCTGCCTCTTCTATTGATTTCCTATGTTGCTGATCAGATTTCAGATTAAATTTTGTGTTGATATAACTCTTACACACCATTTGAAGGCATTAAAGTGTTGTCCACTAAGGCACTAAACAACACACAAAAGGCTGAGCTTGGAGAAATCAGATAGATAGATTACATCGAATCTAAACTTGTGGGACTGCTAAAAGGAGTAAAGTCACTGCAAGCAAGCCCTTTCTAAATGCATTTTAGTAGTGACAAAACAGAGAAGAGAAGAGAAGAGAAGAGAAGAGAAGAGAAGAGAAGAGAAGAGAAGAGAAGAGAAGAGAAGAGAAGAGAAGAGAAATGGAAAATAGTAGAAATAATAAATCAGAAGAAAAGTCCATTTTAATGTAAGATGTTAGATATTTGTGAACTCCATGAATTGTATTCAACTGAACAGCCTTGCCTTCTCTCCTGTACTATATGTCATGGGGAACATACTGTGAACTCTGGCGTGTTTACGTAACCTAACAGGCACAGCTCGATATTCCTGGTGTCCTTCTTGCAGGGGAAGGAATTGCCAGACATTTCTCTGTGTTCTCATGGCAACCCCGTTACCATGAGAATAACAGCTGCAGAGCAGAGTGTTTTGGCATGTTCTTATGCACAGGCTCTAGTCAGTACTACTCAACCACCACTCAGCCCTAGCCCTTCCTCTTCACCACAGCACAGCCCTTCCTCCTATAGCTCACAACCCAGAGACAGAGAGAGAGAGAGAGAGAGAGAGGGAGAGAGAGAGAGAGAGAGAGAGAGAGAGAGAGAGACAGAGGGAGAGGGAGAGAGACAGAGGGAGAGAGATACAGAGAGAAAGGGAGAGAGAGACACACAGAGAGGGAGAGAGAGACAGAGAAAAAGAGAGGTGGAGAGAGAGACAGAGGGGGAGAGATACAGAGAAAGAGAGGAAAGAGAGGGAGAGAGACAGAGAGAAAAAGAGAGAGGGGGAGAGACAGACAGACAGAGGGAGAGAGATACAGAGAGAGAGGGAGAGAGAGAGACACAGAGAGAGAGAGGGAGAGAGAGGGAGAGAGAGAGAAAAAAGAGAGAGTGAGAGACAGAAAAAGAGAGGGGGGAGAGAGAGAGACAGAGGGAGAGAGATACAGAGAAAGAGAGAGTTGGAGAGAGAGACAAAAAGAGAGGGAGAGAGAGAGAAAGACAGACAGACAGAAAGAGAGGGGAGGCGGGGTGGCTGTAGAAAGCCCAATATGCTGTGGCAGCCTCTCCCATTGGTCAGGGGAGGGACAAGGGCTACGTGAGGAGACATGTGTGACCGTGTGTGTGTGTGTGTGTGTGTGTCTGTGTGTGTGTGTGTGTGACTGTGTGTGCTTGTGTGCCCATTGCATAACACTGCCCATCCCACCAGGAAACACAAACACTAAATTGATGGCCTACTCACGGTTTCTATACCCCACAACCATGCTTTGGCAGTGTGCCAGAGAGAGAAATGTGTCTGTGTGTGTGTGTGTGTGTGTGTGTGTGTGTGTGTGTGTGTGTGTGTGTGTGTGTGTGTGTGTGTGTGTGTGTGTGAGAGAGAGAGAGTAAGGGGAGGGGTTGGTGTTGCACATGACTGCATACTCACATATGACAAAGACACATATGACATTTGCACACTCCCACAGGTTCTCAGAAAAACTCTGAATATTCCTTGAAGTAGCTTGACATTCACCACCTTCCCCTTTTCTTTTAGCCTGTTACGTATGTTTCTTCCATTCGTTTGTTCAAATGCATGTACTGTGCAACGCTGTGTGATATAATCTGAACACTGCTATCTTCACATGTTCTGTTGTTCCCATACTGTATCAGAGCACCTGTTTGAACTGCAGCTAACCACAAGTTATACTGAAGGTCATGGAACAACAGTCTTCTCTCTCTTCCTTCTCCCTCTCTTTTTCTTTCTTTCTTTCTTTCTTTCTTTCTTTCTTTCTTTCTTTCTTTCTTTCTTTCTTTCTTTTTGTGTGTGTATGTGCATGTGTGTGTGTGTGTGTTTATGTGTGTCTGTGTGTGTGGTGTGTGTGTGTGTGTGTGTGTCTGTGTGTGTGTGTGTGTTTGTGTGTGTGTGTGTGTGTGTGTGTGTGCTTGTGCATATTGCAGGCATCTGTCATTGGAATACTGATCTATCCTATTCCTTTCCTGGCATTTAGAAGACTATGCAAACCACCTTGCCAGACCAGATTTCTAGTGTTGTCAGATATGACTGCATACTGCAGCTAAAAGACACTCTGTCTCAGTTATGTAAGCATGTATGTATGTCAATGTTCCCTGATGAAAACCTCAACTTTGCTTTAGTCTTCAGTTGTTTATATACAAAAAACAGCCATTTGTGTACTGCATGTCCACATGCTACATCTCGTCTCACACCTCGGCTGACAGGGACACAAGTGGCATTACGTAAAGAGGCCTGTTGATTGGAACACGTCCTTCTTTAGTTTGGGTTGTCCCTGGCACTGCGTTTTGGCTGGCTGGGGTCCATCTCAAATTACCAGTGTGACTCGCCTTCTCCTGTTGCATGAGCAGCGGTGTTGACCATCTTGCTGACCCATCCGCTTTCCCCACCCCCCTGTCCCGTCCCTGATTTTGTCACAGGTGGTCTCCACGATGTCGGGTAGAGGAGATGTTCCTGATCTTGGCAACGCAGTCAAACGTTGCTGAGGCTGCTGAACACGAGTTCCTGTGATTATCGGCCATTAATCTTGTATCACAAGACCACTTCAAGGCCACATTTAGTTTGGCAGCACACCACTTATGTAATGCTAAAGTGTAAACCATCCAGGTGGCTTAAATTCATCCTGGCTAATGGACTGAACGCACAAAGCCATGTCTTGGAGAGAGTACTGTATACAGTATTAGTTGCAGAGGAATGTGGACTTTAATGTTATGTATTTTTTTACCTGTCAGCTATGTAAATGAAAGTAATACATTTGGAATGATTGAACGTATTGATAAAAACAAATATGTAAATATGATTGGTGGCCACTAAACACAGTCCTCTATTCCCTGTGATAACATGTCTTTAAAATGTTGACCCTGGACGAAGCTTATCAAACTGAGTGTTTCAAATTATCACAATGAAATGTGTTATATTTGAAGGAGATCTAGACAAGAAAGCAACCAGATTATGCAATCACATTGTGTGCTTTTTTCACACAGGTACCTGGTGTTGAAGGTCAAGTACTTGGATTGAATTCAGTATAACACCCTTACAAAACAATGATAACATTAATGAGTTGGTGTAGCTGTTGTCTCAGTAGACCCCAGCTCTCTGGCTGTGTTAGGTAAGGTGGTGTGGTAGTGAAGGTGGTGTTGATACGTTTTGTGAAAAAGTATTTTTTCAGTTTTTTTTTCTGTAATTTAATTTGTAATATGTAATAGCAAATATAAACATTTGGAGACACGACTACAAATAAAGACATTTGTCTGGAAATATTTTGAAAAAAAGTTTAATGACAGTTGGTTTGTAAAGGCAAAAGACCATAACATGCCCAGTGCTCTCCAAACACCAATAACTTACCAAAACTGAAACTTTTGTCTTAAAAAAGGAAAATGGATTTATTCATCCATTTTATATTTTGCTCCTGATTTGGAGCTGGAAATATTGTGTGGTATGATTTTAGGACATCGAGAAAAATCACTGAGAAGATTCATTTAATTTAATTCATACAGCACTGTGGTGCACGGCTGCCCGATTAACCCATCAACCAAATGCACATCCTGGTTATGCATAAGCAGACAGAATAAATAAGTAGAGGCAAAATAACAGATGACAGGCAGAAATGGAAATACGACTATATGTATTTCCATCTCCAGGGTACAAGTCAGTGAACATGCACTGACATCTTCATGTAACTTCTTATCCAGGAAGCTGAGACACACACACACACGTTTTCCTTTTTTTCCATCGGTGTGTTTGTTTTTCTCTATTTTCTTTGACCTTGTCACAGGAATATATTTGTGTTACTATAAATCTGGGCTGTGATATAATTTATCTCTATAAAAATATGTATAGCACTTACAAAAATAAACAAAAGAAAACAATAAAAAGGCCCTTAAAAAGTGTTCCTTTGACAGAATGAGTATTTCCATCTTGACCTCTGCCACCATCATATTCATCTTGTGTTTTTGGCTGACTGTGTTCCTGTACATTTGTATTTACTGACCTAAGTACATTCTGATTGGGTTTGAGGTATCTTCCCCCCAACATCCACGTACACATACAAGGGCGCCGCTAAGGGTTGGGGGGGGGGGGTTGGTCGAGATGATTCAGGGGGCCCAGAGCTTCACAGGGCCCACAGAGGACTATGATATGGTTGGGGTGGGGCCCCAAAATTATTTTCTTTCAAGGGGAGCCCACAATTTGTAGCGGCACCCCTGTACACTCCTCAGATCCCCAAACAGAGATTGCGACATACATTTGACCTTCCCTGGGGGGGAGGTGTGAGGTTTTCTGTACCCACTCTATGAGGCAGAGCACCAAGAAAGGGAACATCTCATAGTTCTACACCTGGCACAGACTCCGTGCTACAAGACAACATGGCTTTTCAGAGCAGCAGCAGATAAATACAGACAGACAGAGAGACAGACGGAGAGAGAAAGGGAGAGAACCTAAAACAGACTATTTACACACTATGGGGTCTCTCCCATAGCCAGCACTTTGTTTTTACAATATGTACAGATTGTGGTGCCCGCTGACGCAGACTTAGTTGGCTTGAGCCATGCGCGTTTCTGCACCGATGAAGTTCAGCATGGTCTGACACAGCTCTGGCAGGTCGTAGTCATGCTTCCAGCCCCAGTCGTTCCGGGCATTGCTGTCATCAAAGTTCATTGGCCAGCTATCAGCTAGAGGGGACAGACGCAAGATAAAGAGGTCAGCTCAATAAAGGTTTCTACTATCTTGTGGAACTTGGTATTTCATTTTGGCAGACAATTTTCTAATATTGCGTTTGGAATGTTTGGGACGTTTTTCAGCAAAATATCATTAAATGAGCAACATTTTTAAAATATTTCTTGTACAACCTTTCCATAAAATTAAATTAAACATTTCTATAACGTTTCTAAGCATTCGCCTTTTCTTTCCTTTAATTAATCTTTTCTAGTTTTTAAGATTTTTTGAGTTCTTTAAGTGTACGTACCAATGGCCTGCCTCACGCTGTCGATGTTGTACTTGACGTGCAGGTCAGGCAGCTGTTTCTGCACCTCCTGCGCCAGCTCGTCTGGGGTGAAGCTCATGGCGTTAATGTTGTACGTGCGCATGGTGAGCAGCTCTGCAGGGGTCTCCATCACCTCCAGGGTAGCCCGTAGGCAGTCGTCGATGTACATCATGGGCAGACGCGTGTCTGGCTTCAGATTGCACTCAAACCTTCCAGTCTTGATGGCATCGTGGAAGATCTGGACAGCATAGTCTACAAATAGGCGGAACAAAAAGCATCAGTAATATGGCTAAACATGCATATGCCAAACATACATATCTACGTACATACGTACATACGTATATACATACATACATACATACATACATACATACATACATACATACATACATACATACAGTGTATACACATTTACATACGTACATGCATAGATAAATACATATTTCTTAGAAATCTATGTTATGGATTTTTAGTTTAGCAAATAATTTATTTAAAAACAAACAATAAGATCTAAGAACCAATCTGGTACGCATTTAGTCAGTGCATGTGTAATAACAACATGTGTTTTCTTCATGCTTGCTAGTACACTGCCAGATCTGAGTTAGTCAGGGTTAGTCGGGTTCACAGTATACCCCGCTCACCCCTCCGCAACCCCACCCAGACGACCCCCACGTGAAGCTCCGTGACTGGTGTAGAGCTAACCAATCCCACACACACGTTACGCTTTCTTAACGGGCGGTTAAATATAGACATATGAGGGGGCAGAGTGAGAATGCAATCCCTTCCATCAACCTGACCCCAACCCCCAACACACACACACACAGACACACACACACACACACACACGCGCGTTGGCAGTGCAGGGTGACAGGAAAGGTCCATAAGCTCTCCTCTTGCCAAAAGGGCAAGGAGCGTATATTTATTTGCCCAGCTTAGGTTCAGGTCTCTGTCTCTCACCTGTCGTGCCACCCCCAGGCTGGGAGTCTGCTGAGATGATTCCAGGGTAGCGCAGACAGCGGAAGTCAAGGCCATAGCGGTGGTGGTAGTACTGTGTGTGGAGGGGAGGAAAGACAGAGAGAGAGAGAGAGAGAGAGAGAGAGAGAGAGAGAGAGAGAGAGAGAGTGTGACACAGAGAAAGGTATGAAGGTCACATTTCAATCTCAGGCAAGGTAGGCATGAGGAGAAGATGTGCTGTACAGTTTTGTGTGCGTGCGTGTGTGTGTGTGTGTGTGTGTGTGTGTGTGTGGTTAGGGGGGCTTGTGTTCAGACTGCCAGCTCACCTCTCCCATAAGCTCAGCATGCACCTTGGAGACACCGTAGATGGTGCGCGGGCGCTGGATGCAAAGGTCAGGGGTCGGGTTCCTGGGCGAGGTGGGGCCGAAGGCTCCGATGGTGCTGGGCACAAAGAGACGGAGGCCATGCTCTGCCGCGATGTCCAGCACGTTGTGAAGGCCTGCCAGAAATGTAATTAACAAATGAATTCATTTCCCTAATTAAATGAAAAAGAGGAACATAATTCTGGATATTTATGTGGAGCTCCCAGTGATAAAAAGAGGTCTTTGTTAAGGGGGATGTTAAGTCTGTGATACATAGTGATGTCCTCCTCCTCTAATTAAGGATGCCAATATGTAGTCTAGCTACACCAGTTACACTTGGAATAGCTTAGCAGTGAACAAAGTACCAGTCAACTCAAATCTTGAATTCTTTATTGGAGGATACCTCCTTGAGGTGAGGCATCCTGTTTTTGAGGGGGTCCTCAAAACTATCAAACATGTTGTGCCAGTGCAAACAAACTGACTATTCAGATCTTTTCCTATACATTTTTTTCAAAAGAATGCTGAGTTGACTTACTTCATAGAAGAATTTATAGGTTATACATACAAGTTATTAGCTATTTGTCAGCTCTGAACGATACACAGTTCAAGTGGCCTTTCTGGAATCTGACTGCCCATCTGATGAGCCGTCCACACTCACCGGTAATGTTAACAGCACGCGCCAGCGCTACGTTGGCCTCTCCGACTGCACTGAGGAGGGCACTGTAGTGCACCAGCCAGGTGATGCGGTTGTTCACCACAATCTCCCGCAGGTTCTTGTAGTCCAGGATGTCTGCGTAGATGAAAGGCCCTGCAGAGGGAGGGGAGAAAAACAAACAAACAGCACATGAGCCAGTTCAGTAACATCACTCTGTGACTAATGACACTGACCGACTTAAAGATGAAAAAAAAAGAGATAAACTTGAGCTTTCCTGCACAAATACTGGAGGCTATTCAGTGCTTTATCCTACTCTCCAACCTCGAACAATAAGATTTCTCTACCCTTGCTCTACCAATGCTGACCACACCCTTCATTTGATCCTCAAAATTTAATTACAATGACTCATCTCTTTCTTTTTTTGTTCAAAATTGCCGTGCCAGTAGTGTTCTTGCCCAGAGGTGTTGAGTTGCTTATCTGTGCCAGCAGGAACAATGCCTGGACCATGCCAGAAAGAGGAACACAAAGAATACTCGGCCGTCTCCCAGGTGATGGTTGTGATGTAGGAAGTAGGCCGCCACTTCTCAAAGGCTACTGTTCTGGCACAGGAACTCCAAGACATTATTGGTGTGGGGGGGTCACCTTTGTTAGTGTTCCCACTGTGGGAACACTACCCAGCAGGGCGTTCTTTTAGGACATTTTTTTATTTTATTAGCTTTTTTTTATAGTGGGTGCTTTGAAGCTGATGGGCGCTGCTTACAGTCATGGTTGGTGCTTATTGGTTAAATTAAAATGCAAATAAAAGACAAGTGTCACAAGACCCTACAAAATGAAAATTGCTGTAGATAACTACAACTTACAGTTTAATTCATCTCTTTGTAGTTAGTCTGTCTGTAGCAAAACACCAGCTGAGGTAAAGGTGGGAACAGAAAGACTTAAAGGACAAACTGGTGGAGTTGTTCCTGCAAACCTCTCCACCATCTAAGTGTAATTGTGTTGGAGTGGCACATACTGTAAATGCTACAAGCTGAGGAACAGTATTGTAATCTATTGCAGCAGACCAGCCCCTGCCCTTCATTCAACACATAAATACTGTAAAGAGGTCAGGTCAAGACAGGGTATTGACAGGTCAGTCACGGTTCATCTTGCGTTGTAATTGCATTTAGCCATAATGAGACTTTTCCAATTCTCAATCAATTTCCAAGGCTGCTGACTCTGTGTCTTTTCGCATCTTGTCAAGTCACAGCCCTTTCTTTATGTGTACCACCCAACCAATTCCACATCCCAAATCCAATTTTCTTCAGAACACTTCTTTATTCTCACTGAGTCCTCTGCTGTAATGTTGCAGCAATGTCTTACAATGAGAAATAATTTGACTCAATCCTCTTTAAGACTCCCAGTCTGAACCGGTTCCTGCCTCCAAATTAGGTGGAGTGATTACAATTTTAGTTCTTACAAATCTCATAAAAAATATCACACAAAAATACATACTGTTGCAACTACCTGCATTGATAGTACACAATGCATTACATAAGGTGTCTTCAAAAAACATTCTTCCCCATACTGTCCTCAGGCAGTCAGATCTGTAGGATTAGCCTGGCAGCCTGACACATTCTTAGGAAGCCTACATGTGGCATTACATCAAGCCAAGGCAAAGTGACATGTTTAGACCAGATTTAATCTCCTTTTGCCGCATCAAGCTTGTGCATCAATTAAGTGTGCCGCCATGCAAACATTTAACAGTAGTCTTCCAGTAATCTCTTGAGTTACAACTGTGTGTTTGCTCTCAAGCGTGTAAACGCAAAAACACCTGACAGCCTTGTACTAGTCACATCAGAATAAAATAATGGAGGATTTAGAAGGCATGTCCTTTCTGAGGGAGGTAAACTACTCTAAACTACTACAACAATAGTAGGCTAGCAACCAATACTTACTGGCTAAGTACAATAGAATCCCTGATTTTTATTTTTGTCATGACACATCATTTGTGTTCTAGAACACTTACCGCTGTGGAAGACGTTACTTGGTGGCTTTCTGATATCTGACAGAATGACATTGTTCTTTCCAAATCTCCTCCTGTGAAACAGATAGCAATATTGTAAACAATGGCCCTGTAATTGGCTGCAGTATTCAAAACTTCAACTTTCAGATATCAGACGTTCAGCCTTTAGCAGACTTTGTTTTTGCATGACTTGTTAGCTATTGGGCCTATAATGGAAACAGTCACATGTCATATCTGGCACTATGCCTACATGTAGCCATTGATTGTTTGTAGACATGTAATATAGGCTATTACGTCCATACCTCAGCATTTTGGCCAGGCCCACACCAAGTTGTCCAAGGCCACCTGGTGGAACAAGATGATTACATAATATTATCAGAAACATCGCTATTGAATGTATTATGTCACCATTACATGTGATCTAAAACTTCTCTAATTTCATTGTTCATTAAGGGTACTTAAAATACACAATATTGCATAACATCTAAAGAAGGAAGTGAAAATGTCATGGTGCTGTTTTTTTTTTTTTTTTTTTGCTTCCTGGAAACGCTGCCAGTTGGTAGCCTATATATCTGCTGTTTCACCACCACCTTAAATAAGAGTGAGTTGTAGGCACCATCTGTGCACCCTACCTGTGATAAGAACTTTTGGGTGGTCCGTCTCCGAGAAGGAGACAGAGTGGAAGCTGGCATCAGAGCCTGAGGTGACCTGGCGTGGAGAGAAGCTGATGTTGCGCACTGCCACGGCCAAAGGTTGGCACCCACACTCTTGAGCAAGAAGGGTCTGCTTGGCAACCCTGCTCAGGACTCTGAGAACTGGCATCTTCAGTTACCTAGAGGGATGAGAAGAAAAAAAACATTAGCTATTTTATGATAAAATGTTAGATTTTATCCTTCAGACATGCGTGAGCCGCTGTATACCTTCCTAAGTATTAACAGGTGAATTAACCCCAGTGCTGACAGAAAACAGAAACCGTTTGCATGTAAAGTGGACCACCTTCAGCATATCTTAGTTCGTTCGAGGTTCTTTGCGAAAAAAGAACAAACATCAGATGCCTTTCCTAAATATATCTTATTAATTAAGCTCATACCCCTATGTCTTTTTTTCTTTGCAGAAATTGTTTTTTTTTTTATACCTTTTAAGAAACGTCGCCAATTCCAAACATTAGCACTATTTTATAAACACTGGAAATAGAATTGAAAAATGGGAAAGTAGCATAGACCACAACATATAATTTATATAGCCTAGTCATAAACGTCCCACTCGCAGTTTATGAACAGCTGACTTACCGTACACTTTGATACGTGCTGGAAAGGGACGCTATGTGTAATTTGAGAGTTTTTATACCATCTAGGCATTGCTGCCCCTCCTTCAGCTGTAGCCAATGAGAACAATAGTTCTAGTTGACGCTCAAGCAAATAAAACAGTGCCAAGTAGAGGCAGTTTGGCATCATTATCAAGGTGTGTCAACATTGTACCATAGGTGGTCTCAATAAGCCTTGCCTTTCAACCTGCTCAAAATTATGACTGTCACTACCAGGCACGAGATGATTTTGTCCGTGGCCATGCAATTTGGAAATGTTCCCTGACACTCAGGCCACCAGACACAATTTCGATTTCATCAACGTTTGTGAACCAAGAAATGCAAAAGCATTTGACACTCACATCACGTAAGCCTGTTGCATAACTGGTAAGGGGGCTTCACTTTGTTTTGACTTGAAGTAACTGGGTTGAGAGAATCGGGTTTACAGGGCAACACATCAATGAAGCTGAAGGAGGTCATTGTGCGTGATTGCGGTCGCCACGACAGCAACCACTGAGTGCGCTGACACGGATAGAAACCACTCGCTCTAGCATCCTCATGCATGAATACAGGGTGTGCCACTTTCCATACACGCCGCGGCGCACTTGGTTTCGTTTTCTTCCATTTACTTTTATTACCAGTAAAACTGCTTACAGAACAGACTGTTCAAACTCCGTTTAATTTCTCACGATTATTTAAATGTACCACTGGGAGCTAGTATGGCTATGTGATCGCCATGCCATCTCAGCTACGTAAAGCTATAATTCAAAATGTGGCTGGCATATTTCGGCTTGAAAACTGCCAGTTATCAATCTAAAACAAAACTCTCACGAGTTAACGGAGGCACCATGTAAATACACATCAGGAGACAAAGTTACTTTCACATTCACTACATTGAAATAAAAAGAGAACGCATGTTTCCACTCACCAATATGTATGTAGATTAATAGCCTAGACTTCGGTCAACACTCGAGATGCTTTAGCTGGTCCCCTTGAGAGCCCTTTCAGTATGCAACCATATGATATCGGCTTTCTCTATTGCATCAGCCTCGGTCACACATTATATATCGGCTCACATCTGGCTTCAACAGAAGCCGGCTTTCACTCCGATTGGCGGACGCTTGGAGGTGCGCCGCTCCCACCCTGTCCACTCCCACCCTACGTCAAGAAGTGTCATCACTGTGCAGCTTGCTTGTAAGGTCGCACATTGACACCCCCCGTCACCCACACAGAATGTATGGCTATATATGTAGGCCCACACACTTCAGTCCAGGAGTAAAATTTCTTCTGAAAAATCCTGAACACAGTTCGGCTATTTAACCTGTCACTGCGTGTGTCTAACAAGATTTATGAAAGAAGTATTTCTTCTTCTTTTTTAATTCAAAGTATGTGAACAAATAGAAAACAAATGGGAAAACAGAGGATGTTATTTTTTGAGATTGTTACAACATTTTGTGGTTTACACAATGACAAGTAAAACCATATGCCCTGGTCACTGCCGTCATCCACAGGATCTTGTTCACTTCTTTACCACAGGAAACAGTTTGCAGTTTGACTGAAAAAGGTAGGCTACCTGGAAAAAAAAAGTGAAATTATCTTATTTGTCAGAATGACTTAAGAATGACGGATGTATAACACAAGTAACCTACCATATTTTTGTTGAAAATTACAGTAATGTACCTCTAACCTTTAACAATAAAAAGGGGGAATTTTTTGTGGTGTAGTCAGTGTTTGTCATTGTGGTTCTGTCAGTGTGTTGGAATGATGGGCCATAGGCCTACCAGTATGTTCTTGGGGTTGAGCTAAAACATGAATGGATAATTAGAACACTCCCCTCAAAAATGATCAATAAGTCAACAACTGACTGAAAAACACATCTCCATCACCTACGGGAACAGAGTCAGTGGAAAAAGCCCCTAGGTCAACAACAGCGGGTTAATCAGTCACAACTTGGCACACTTCCCAAGACTGTAATGTGGTGTAGAGTGGACACACAGGGGGTTATCTCACTCCGGTGGCACATCTCGCCATCAGTGCAGTATGACTTGCAGTATGCAGTGTAGTATGCAGTACAGTATGCAGTATAAAAGACTGTTAGCCTTTATTACGCTAGGTGTGAAGCGTTCCTCACATTTCTCCATATGCACACGTGAGCAAATATATGCCCTGAGATGGGTGGGTGGGTTCATGGGTTGAAAAAGAACTTGAGATGCTGTGATAGGCCTACGGTTGGGTCTGTAGGGCAGTATGGAGCCACTTCCTGAAGCCTCCCGCTGTTGATGATGAGATTGTTTTAGGGTGGGGGTGGGGGACTGCAGTGTATGTGAATGAGTGCTGAATGGACACTTGGCTCGGCTGGTTGTGGTGGTCACAACACGGCTCTGGGCTAGTGTGAGCCCAATGTAAGGATGGTTACAATATTTTACAGTATGTTTAAAGTGGTTTGTGTACATTGCTGTTTTTTTTTTTTATAATTGTGATTTCTGTTGCTTCTTTCCTGTCCACCCCTTGCCATTTTGCTTCAACTGGCCACAGATACATTTGGTTAATGTGACACTCTTTTTGTTTATGGCTTCAGTTTGTGAAGGAGTTCATTCTTGTAGTACCAGTTGTGTGTGTGTGTGTGTGTGTGTGTACATGTGGACTTCTGAAATCCTGTGTAGCGGCCCGTCTGTCACAGGAAGTGGATGGGCTACTCATGCTAGTCAGCCAGCGCAGGGTGGGGACAAAAGCTGCGGTGAGCTGCAGAAGGCAGTGGCGGTGGAGGAGTGGGGTCAGGAGGTGACCACGCTATTAGCATGAGACGGAGGCTGTGCGCTATTTCTGTGTCTTCTCCCTCTGTGGACTAGACCCACTCGAACCGCAAGCTTGCAATCCTGCCTGCTTCTGGAGAATGTAGGAAGCTTGTGGGTGTGTTTGTTTTTCCTTTGTGAAGTTCAACAGTCACTCTTCTATAGGCGATTGCTGTCTATGATAAGCACGATACGGTATGTACACAATGTACCCACACATACTGTAATAATGTGGGATAGGTGCATGCCAGATGACTGACTCACAGAGAGACTATTATGCATACAGCTTGCAGAGTGATGTATTTTAATGCCCGTGGAATGGAATGCATCATAACATTAAAAAAAACGTATCCATGGCACAATATCTTTTTAACGTAGCATCTTTTACAGCACACAGACAAGGGTCAGTTTAACAGCAATGTCAGCAGTTTGTACATACACAAAAGCAATCAACATTTAATTAAACGTATTAGCAACACAATGCTCTTAGTAGATTTGAGAAATACAATCATAAAGTGACAAAGTGAAATGATAGGAAAAAAGCAAAAGCTGTCATCAAACAAATGTGCGTGGAGTGCCAACAATAACTAGGCCTGTGGATTGAAATGGTGGGGGAACGCTGTGTGTGTGTCTCTGTGTGTTTTGGGGAAGAGATATTGGTTGAGAGTTTAGTTGTGGTAATTACGCCACTGATTTCATGGGGGGTTTTCTGTTGTCACAGGACTCAAGGGGGTGCACTGAGGGTTTTCCAGTCTTAGCTCAGGCGCCAGGGATGGAAGAAATCCTCCCACCATCGAACACTTACTCAGCCTGCCACACCCCTACCACACTTACACATACCGCACAGAACACCACACTTGTACAACATGGCCACTCCCCTCTGAACGGCAAATAAAATCTAATTTCCCTAATATCACAGCCCACTGAAGACTGGCATGACCTTTACATCTTAAGGGTGAAACCAGAGGGTGTGTGTTGTGAATCACACCAGTGCCATGTCAACCATTTTGTTGCGCAGTAATGCTCTTTAAAAACCTTTTGTTACTTGATAGACACCATGCCAAGGCCACTGGCAAGTACTTCATAGCTCACTCAAAAGTGCAACTTTGTCAAAAAGAAACCTAATCCAGCTATACATTTCACAGAATTTTAGTGCATTAAAATTATGTGTTTGTGCAGGGAAGTTGGTGTCAAATCTGCTTAGCAAAGGTTTTATACATGGATAAGGTATACATGAAGGTAGAGAATTGGGAAAAAAAAACTGTCAGCTTTTTCTCACCCATCAAAGACCTAGAGATGCTGATGGTACCTAGGCATCAGTCTGTGTGATGGGTTCAAGGGTAAACTAAAAGTTCTGGAATGCACAAGACTAATCCTGTGAAAAAATTCTTACGAAGCAGAGCTTTCTGCACCTTCAGTAGTGAACTGAAAACAAACATCACTTTAAAACTAAAACTACCAAGCAAGAGCAAGCATGCTATATTAATACTAATACCAATGTCGTTGGCTACTTATAAAGCAATAATGGCCATCGCAATTACGTTTAACTGTGAGAATGGTAGAGTTAGAACAAACACCTATGCAGTTTCACAATCTGTATTTTACAGCTCAATGACAAAGCTAAGGTTGAAAAGCCAATATACACGACTTCTGGATGCTTGCCATGGCACTGTCAGAGCTTCTTAATCCCAATGACCTTCAAGTCAATACCCTTCATTTTGCATTTAACTTGAAGGCTAGTTCATGCACATCTTTTGTATGACACATGATCTCTTTCCTGCCCAAAATTCCAAAGCGGGCACTACAGCAGAACACAGGTTTTGAGTATGCAGCACGGGTTCAAGGAATTATATAGTTAACAACACAGAGCTTTGCTTTCATCACTTAGACAGCATTTAGTTACTAATGTCTAGATGACTATGCTCATGTGATGAATGCAACCTAAGTAAGCTAGACATAATGTTTAGTGTTGAGTGGGGGACGAAAGTGGGGCCATCATATTGTGAAGAAATTGCGACTCAAAAGCAAGGAATGGAGTGTCCGGAAATGTGGAAGTGTCTGGAATGTGTTGTGCCAAATGAAGCACCCTCGAAATCATATGTAGAGCAGGCAATCCCATAACGGAAGATACTTTCAAAACATATCATGAAATGGCACAAAATATTAGTGTGTATTTTCCAGTGTGTGTGTGTGTGTGTGTACGTTGTGTGTGTATGTTGTGTGTAAGGAGCTGCAAATGTAGGTGGGTGTGTGAGTGTCAATCGTGCATAGTGATCATAGGCTAATTGTTTGTGTACGTGTGTAACATGCCAAATACAAAATGTTTACTCATTCACTGTATATTGTGCTATGTAGGGAATAAGCCAATGTAACTCACACCCTACCCTAGTGCACTAAATAGTGAACGAGTCAACATTTCGGACACGGCAATAACGTATACGCATAAGAAAACAAACACGTCTGACTTGCGACTTGCGGGCCATTCAGTGAGTGAGTATGAAGTCTACAAGGCTGCATTCCTTTTGACCGGTTGGTAAACCCGGGTCGGCTGGCCCCAGGTCAGGGTTCCGGGTTCCGGGTCGGAGCCTCGCGGTCTCTGGGTCCGATACGATTCTAGGGCGTCTGCAGCGCGCCGTCCTCCGTCTCCAGCTGGGCCAGCTGCCTCCTCAGGCTGTTGACTTTGCTCTGCAGCTCCTTGTTGTAGTCGATGATGTGCACCATCTCCTCGTAGGCCTCGTCCAGCCACTTGGAGGAGCGGTTCCAGCGCAGGAACACGCCTATGAAAGAGGGATAGAGAAATGGACAGAGATGGAGAAAGAGCAAAAGGGATAGAGAGATAGAGAGAGAGAGAGATAGATAGATTGAGATAGAGAAAGATGGAGGGAGATGGAGAGAGAGAGAGAGAGAGAGAGACAGAGACAAAAAGAGAGGGGTAGAAAGATATGGAAAAGGAGGGGGTTGGGGGGAGAGAGAAAGAGAGGTGGAGAGATTTGGAAAAGAAAGGGGGAGAAGTGTCAGAAAGACAGGTTGAACGATATGGAAAAGGAGACAAAGGCAAGAGAGACAGAGAAAGAGGGAGAAAATGAATAAGCAAGACAGAGAAGATAGGGAGAGAGAAGGAAAACAGAATAATAAATTACAGCCACAGAGGAAATAGGGAGGAGTGAAGGAGAGAAGGTTACGGACAGAGCAGAGGAGGAGAGAGAGAAGATGAGAGGAGATTACTTGCTGTTTTCGGCTAACTGTGTTTGCTAGTACCACTCCCACTGATGATATTCAACACAGTACAACATGTACCATTAAACAGCAGCTCCACATGAAAGAGCATTAGTGTGTGTAGGTTGCCGGGTTTTGTGTGTAGGGGTGTGTGTTTGTGTCTGCGTGTGTCTGTATGTGTGTGTAGGTACACACATGTTGAAAAGTCCCAAAAAATCCGTTGTATGCAATCGTGTAGTCTCACAGTTAAAGCAACAACAGCTTGAAATCACTCCTTGTTTAATACAACATAACAACTCTCACACTCTGGACTGGTAGAATCAGTCTGCTTTAATACGTTGCATTTTGTTTGTTTGTTTTTGTTTTCCTGTCTAGGTCACGTGACTTTGTTTCGAAACCCCTTTTTCCTTTGATTGGCGTACGCTAGGATGGCGCGAGCAATGTTCTCTATGGCTGGCATCTGTGTTGGCTCAGGGAGGACGACTCGCAGACGACAGACTAAAGGGGAGCATGAGCGTTTCCGATGGTCATGAGGCCAGAGGCGTGTCATGTTACTGTTACTGCAAAGTCTCTTCTCCGAGTTACGTTTACAGAGAACCCATAGTCTGACAGGGTTATCAAAGGTCATTTAGATGAGAGTGGCATAAACTGCGTTATAAATGCAGTCCCTTTACCATTAACCATTTTGCATCTGAGTTCTTTTATCTGATTAATTAATATTCTTCCCTAAACAGCTACCTGGCCTGTGAACACATAGAACAGTAGAATGATAAAACACATACATTTGTTTCACCTGGTAGAGACTGTTACTTACAGCAACTCAGAGAATAGATAATATCAAATAATTACAAAAGCACTCAGAGAGCACAGACCTCCGCCAGGGCAGCTCAGATCACCACCAAAATCTAATCACTTTTAAGTTAGCTCATTTTTGACCTACCCTGAAAATGTCATCAAAATCCATCCAGAACTTTTTGAGTTATGTTGTTAACTAACAAACACACAAACGCTGATGATTACATAACTTCCACTGGAGAAGGTAAAAAATGGGTGGGAACCAAATCAAAATAATTTCACGCCATGCAACAGGGCTTAGTTTTGTAATGAGTGCCACTTGACTTTCACTCAGTCCAGAGCCCTCATCCTTATTTTGACCTGCAGATATAATCTGAATACTAGGAGTGATTGTGCAGATGAAAGTCGAGATGCAGGCAGTGCATTCCACCACAACAGAACAAGAAAGAGTTTTTTTTTATCATGTTCATTTGTGACAAGTCACTGATAGATTAAGTCATACCCACTTTCTCTGGCACATTTGAAAATACAAAAAAACAAAAAAGACTTCTCATAGGCATGCTTCATATATCACAAGGTCAGCAGATGCACACAACCGCGGAGGTGTGCCTTCGTCATTCCCACACACACACACACACACACACACACACACACTGCAGGTCCCTGACTAACTAGACCTGTTCTAAGCATTTAACCAAGCTGCTGGAATGCAGCCTTGTTTGACACTATAGCCTGCGGTATTCCTGCACACGCCCTGTTGTGACCCATCACACACACACAGACACGCACACATACACACAGACACGCACACATACACACACATACACACACATGCACACACATGCACACACTCCCCCTAACCACTGGCCCTCTGGCCTCCGGCTCCTCCCTTTCTGATGACTTGGCTGTCTGTGGGTTAAACCTGTTGACCCTGGCCAGCTGATGCAAGACAACGCTCCGCTTTCCTCAACGCCACCATCCCCTCACAGCATCCAACTTCCCAGTTCGAAGAGTGGGACGATCCAATTTCCCAGTTTGAAAAGTGGGACGATCCAATTTCCCAGTCTGAAACGGGAGGAGTTGTGGGACACTAAACGTGCCTAAGTGGTACTGTCAGTATTTTCTCAGGGATGCCTCTCACTTTACTGACCCATTGACCATATAATTAACAGTGAAGTGTTGGAAATCTCTGGCCTACTCCTGAACTCAAGATTTACGTCGAATGACCCACTGTATTGGAACCTGTCTGAGGATCAACTAGGTTGAGCGGGGAGGGAAAGGATCTCAGTAGCATGTAAGAAATATCGAACTTAAATTTTTGGTAACACTTTCTATGCACCCAGTGTTCATAAGATTAAGTTAGAAACACATTCACAAAGGGTTATAATGCAGTCATAATGGTTAATAATGGTTGACAAAAGTACACACAAGTATTTATACATACTCATGGCTGCACTCGTAAAACAGTATAATTATGATATTATTATTAGGATGGTGAGGTGAAAAAGGTCAAAGAAGCTTTATAGTGCACTGTGACACTTAAATATGTAAAGGCCTATAACACAGCATTATAATGCCTTGTGAGTGAAGCAATGGGTATGTATACATAGTTGACATAGTGACATAGTGAATACTTATGTCAATCATTTTAAAGCTTTATGAAGACAGTAAAACCCTTTATGAATGTGTTTATAGGAAGAAGGTGTATCTTATTATAAGAATGTCTATGAATACTGGGTGCATAGAGAGTGTTATTGAAATTTCTAAGTTCATGAGGTTTACCCTTAAATGAAATTCCTCAAACTCATGACATATGCATTTTTCTACCAAGCCTTTTGTTCGTCAAAGCTCAGTAATCCCAAATGCTAACAACAGTCGAATAACGGTACCATAAACCTCTGAAAACTGTTACATAATATCTCAGTCACTCGAATTTCAGAGAATTGCCCACACACTACTTACTTGTCATGGCCTAGACATTGTCCGGCTAAAGCTAGGTTTACACTCCCTATGCCGCGCCAAAGTAAGGTCTTCTTATTATTAAAATTTACAGTGAAGAATCATGCACTTCAACAGTCATTAGCTCTGTTTCTATTCAACTCACTTGCATTCAGGGTCGTTCGACTAAAGAATACGCCCAGCCACAATTGTATAGGGACTGGTAAAGATAATTTAAATGTCTGGAATTTCTTCCTTGAGAGGTACAAATGTGCTTGAAAAAGTTAGATGTAATCCCCCATTTGTGTGTGTTTGCAAAAAAATCTATATGTATAATATAATATAATATATAATATAATATATAAGAATTCTATGTGTGTTTTTAAACAGTAAAGTAACAGGTCCTTCCAAAGCACAGATCCAATTTTAGACTGATATGCATTTGTCAAGCGCTGGCTGTGGCTAGTGGAGGCATGTTTTATGTAGACCATCATCATCCAGCTGTTGTTTTCTGTTTTCAGCTTTTCTTGACTCCCTCTGGCCAGTATGTGCATAGCACCTGTCATTCTATAGATTTTTACTTTTTTTCAATAAATGCTTTTATTTATCTGTGTGTGTGTGTGTGTGTGTGTGTAGCGTGACACAAGACAAGATAAAACATGGCTTGTGAATCATGGCAAAATAGAAGATGTTAAGGTGGTCACTCTGATGGCTATTGCAGTATGCTAGTAAAATAGGCAGGTGGAGAGGTCACATGTGTGGAGACAACACTGCCGGGAACAGAAACCCAAATGAACTGGAAGGCACAAGTGCTTGCCAGTGACTCTGACATATGATAGGTCCACAACCAGCCCAAAGCTTTGATGGTTGCAATGATTTAGGCCAATATAAGCTGCCATCATGCCATTATTAAACAACCCCTGGGACACAGGAACAGGGACTCCACACAAAGACTGAGTGTGAAGGCTTGCCAAGAAATTTGATACGAAAGCCACATCCTGGGATGTGTTTTTATGGAGTTTAATTACCTTGTATGTTTCAATCACTAAATAAAAGCCTTGAGTTCTCTTAAAATAACCACTTGTGGACACTGTGCCACAGATGACCACTCTACATCCGCCAAGCCAGCTGTTCAGCATCCTGCAACTGACAGGTCAGAAAGAGGAACTTACTGTAAATGTGTCTGAGACTAGGCTGGCAAATCGGGACTGCCCATAAAGCAGAATGAGCATCCGTCAACAGTGGGTGTCACTGAAGGTCATTAGATAGATCATTAGATAATTAACTTGCTGAGGAAACTTCATGTACCGGTTAAATATTTTCACTGGGACTGGAACAGGAGCCTGGCACCTGGGGAAGACAGCAGACCACTGCCCCCTGGAGGCACATGAACAACATGATGCTTGAAAGAGGGGGCTCTCTGGGCCAACTTCCTGGCCAAATGCCAGTCATGACAGGGCAGAAAAAAGAAGGGACAGATACAAGCTTTGAAATCAGAGTTAGAAAAAAAAAACAATACAGTGCTGTGCTGTGACCATTAGGCCTAGCAGGTATAAGAAAAACAGACCAGAGGAAAAGAAGGGAGGATTTATGATGAAAGACACTGAGTAAACTGCCAAACTGCTGAAGCACTTTGAGCTACATCCTTTGTATGAAATGTACTATACAAAATATTATTATTACTACTATTATTATTATTATTAGTAGTAGTAGTAGTATTAGTATGATTAGTAGTAGTAGTAGCATTTTAAATGAGAAAATATGCAAGGGTAGGAATAGGAATAGGAATGTTTTAAGAAGTCAGCTCTGATCTCCTTCTCAGTCATCTCATATGGTTCTAAGTAGAAGGTTTCAGTTTCTGTTGCACACAATTTCCGAGCAAAGTGTGGCAAGAATTATGAGCATGAACTTTTGCTACTTTTGCAACACTCGCTCTTTGCTACACACACTAACTCCTTTTAGGGAATACGATTTGGTTAGCCACCATTCAATAAAATGGACTCGGTACACTCCTTTTCCAAACAAAAGTTAACAGACATGTCAATGGCAGCCATGTCAGAGCAGGAAAGAAGAAGGCACATTTACGTGCTTTGAAATTGAGTCTGCCTTGGCGTTGTGCCTATCAGCACTCCTTATCTGCCCATTGCAAGCCCATGGCTTCTTGTTGCTTATTGCTTAAACAATTTACAGTAAAAATCTGAGTCAGTTCTTCCTTATCCGGAATAAGAGGGGAAGTAGTCAGCTGTGTTCTTCTTCTAAGAAATCTCACATGGTCCAAGGTAGAATGTGGTAATGTGCTCTTGCTAAAGGACAAATAACTGACAGGCAAAAAAATATGAGTAATTCCTTCCTCAACCCCATTTACTGAAAAAAAAAAAAATGTTTTTAAAGGCAATGATGATCTTCCCAATGACGATCTCCACTAAAACATTTTCTGTAAAGCAACAGACTAGAGTCAATTTGCAATGTGTGTGTGTGGTCTTATGACCTTGTGTAGTGCAGTATTTTTTTTAACGTTTTTTAGGAACTGAGGACCACTTCACCCCCCTTCAAAAAACCTCAAGGACCACTCCCCCACACCTGAGGCTAAAAGGGCTATGTAACTGCATGAACTGCTGCAGCATCACAGCCCTAACTAGGGAAAAGCATGAAGATGAAATACATGTCTTTTAAACACAGTGTGCATAGCATAGGTAGCTTAAGAAACATGGAAAAAAAATATATATTTTAACTCAATATATATATAACTCAACTGCTTGCAGACGACTTGGGATTTGTTGTGGATCACCAGTGGTCCGCGGACCACACACTGAGAATCATTATCACTATTCTTCTTAGTATTATTGTTGTTATTGTTGAAGTAGTAGTTGTTGTGAGTGGGTTTAGCGGCACTTACCCTTCCACAGCAGCAGGCTCTGGGGGGCGACTGTGACTCTGACATATGATAGGTCCACAACCAGCCCAAAGCTTTGATGGTTGCAATGATTTAGGCCAATATAAGCTGCCATCATGCCATTATTAAACAACCCCTGGGACACAGGAACAGGGACTCCACACAAAGACTGAGTGTGAAGGCTAGCCAAGAAATTTGATACGATAAGTGAACATCCTGTCCGAAGCAACAATCCTTGAAGGCGAAAAGAGAAAGCCACATACAATCCAGGGATGTGTTTTTTATGGAGTTAAATTACCTTTTATGTTTCAATCACTAAATAAAAGCCTTCAGTTCTCCTAAAATAACCACTTGTGGACACTGTGCCACAGATGACCACTCTACATCCGCCAAGCCAGCTGTTCAGCATCCTGCAACTGACAGGTCAGAAAGAGGAACTTACTGTAAATGTGTCTGAGACTAGGCTGGCAAATCGGGACTGCCCATAAAGCAGAATGAGCATCCGTCAACAGTGGGTGTCACTGAAGGTCATTAGATAGATCATTAGATAATTAACTTGCTGAGGAACCTTCATGTACCGGTTAAATATTTTCACTGGGACTGGAACAGGAGCCTGGCACCTGGGGAAGACAGCAGACCACTGCCCCCTGGAGGTAAACACATGAACAACATGATGCTTGAAAGAGGGGGCTCTCTGGGCCAACTTCCTGGCCAAATGCCAGTCATGACAGGGCAGAAAAAAGAAGGGACAGATACAAGCTTTGAAATCAGAGTTAGAAAAAAAAAAACAATACAATGCTGTGCTGTGACCATTAGGCCTAGCAGGTATAAGAAAAACAGACCAGAGGAAAAGAAGGGAGGATTTATGATGAAAGACACTGAGTAAACTGCCAAACTGCTGAAGCACTTTGAGCTACATCCTTTGTATGAAATGTACTATACAAAATATTATTATTACTACTATTATTATTATTATTAGTAGTAGTAGTAGTATTAGTATGATTAGTAGTAGTAGTAGCATTTTAAATGAGAAAATATGCAAGGGTAGGAATAGGAATAGGAATGTTTTAAGAAGTCAGCTCTGATCTCCTTCTCAGTCATCTCATATGGTTCTAAGTAGAAGGTTTCAGTTTCTGTTGCACACAATTTCCGAGCAAAGTGTGGCAAGAATTATGAGCATGAACTTTTGCTACTTTTGCAACACTCGCTCTTTGCTACACACACTAACTCCTTTTAGGGAATACGATTTGGTTAGCCACCATTCAATAAAATGGACTCGGTACACTCCTTTTCCAAACAAAAGTTAACAGACATGTCAATGGCAGCCATGTCAGAGCAGGAAAGAAGAAGGCACATTTACGTGCTTTGAAATTGAGTCTGCCTTGGCGTTGTGCCTATCAGCACTCCTTATCTGCCCATTGCAAGCCCATGGCTTCTTGTTGCTTATTGCTTAAACAATTTACAGTAAAAATCTGAGTCAGTTCTTCCTTATCCGGAATAAGAGGGGAAGTAGTCAGCTGTGTTCTTCTTCTAAGAAATCTCACATGGTCCAAGAATGTGGTAATGTGCTCTTGCTAAAGGACAAATAACTGACAGGCGAAAAAAATATGAGTAATTCCTTCCTCAACTCCATTTACTGAAAAAAAATATGTTTTTAAAGGCAATGATGATCTTCCCAATGACGATCTCCACTAAAACATTTTCTGTAAAGCAACAGACTAGAGTCAATTTGTAATGTGTGTGTGTGTGGTCTTATGACCCTGTGGAGTGCAGTATTTTTTTTTTTTAACGTTTTTTTTAGGAACTGAGGACCACTTCACCCCCCTTCAAAAAACCTCAAGGACCACTCCCCCACACCTGAGGCTAAAAGGGCTATGTAACTGCATGAACTGCTGCAGCATCACAGCCCTAACTAGGGAAAAGCATGAAGATGAAATACATGTCTTTTAAACACAGTGTGCATAGCATAGGTAGCTTAAGAAACATGGAAAAAATATATATATTTTAACTCAACTGCTTGCAGACCACTTGGGATTTGTTGTGGATCACCAGTGGTCCGCGGACCACACACTGAGAATCATTATCACTATTCTTCTTAGTATTATTGTTGTTATTGTTGAAGTAGTAGTTGTTGTGAGTGGGTTTAGCGGCACTTACCCTCCCACAGCAGCAGGCTCTGGGGGGCGACGGAGGGCCAGATGACCAGGCTGTTGGCCTCATAGAGCGGGTTGCTCAGGCGCTCCAGCTCCTCGGGCCGCCTCACCCACGACCACAGCGACACAGTCTTCTGGGGCAGCTTCAGCTTGGCCCTGTGGAGGAGGAGGAGGAGGAGGAGGAGGAGGAGGGAGCGCGTGAGCACGGACATACAGCCATGTCTACACACACTCATACACACACACAAACACAAACACACACACACACACACACACACAAAGGGGAGTGCAGTGTGACGGGAGTGCCATCACTGCAGTTGAGAATGTGCTCTGACTGCTATTCCAATGAGCCTGGCTCTTTGGTGTTGTGGTCAAAGTGTGTGTTCGGTACCCTGGAGACCCGTGTTCGAGGCCGGGGGGGGTGACTGCTCTCACCCATCGCTACGGTGCTATACGAATAAAATTAGCTTGGGGTACCATGTGAATAACTAAGGGCAAACTCTTGGACCTTGGATCTCAAACTGTTGTACTTCTGGATACCTGAAGGACCTCCACACACTGGTTACAAAACTATTGTGAAGCACTCTTGGATATTGACAACTTAGTTGGCCCTTGCACTTTGGCTGTGCAGCGTACATCATTGGATTCCATCTACCACTGTTATGAAGACTCAGTCGTAGACAACACACCATCAGCAGCATAGATCAACACTGGTGTGCGGGGCTGTATTAAAAACAATGTAGTCTAAAAGTAATAAAATGTGGAAAGCGCAGTGCACAGCACTTTGGCGAAGCTGGTGTGTGTAGGCCTTAAGGAGCCTACATCGTAAACCGGGGGACCCAGGTTCATTTTAGGCCTGATGTGGTTTCCTGATCCCTTCCCTATCTCTCTCTCTCCCACTTATTTCCTGTCATCCCTCTACTGTTTTATCTGATTAAAAGCAATAAAACCCTCAAAAAACTTAACAAAAAATAAGGATGAACTCTACTGTGTCTTGTGTATATTGTGCCTTTTTTTGTTTTCCTTTGATTTTGTACTATTGGTATTTTGGTAAAACTCCCAAAAATACTTAACAAAAATAATGATGAACTCTGTACTTCTGGTAGTCACCCGTGCACCTGTCAGTAACCACGGGCCGAGCCCGGGGCGCGTACCTGTCAGCGGCACAGTTTCCGAGGAAGGTGCCGAACTGGGAGGCGTAGGCGTGCTCGAAGAGGAGCACCAGGAAGGCCTCGCTGAACTGGAAGGAGCAGGGGAACTGGCGCAGGATCTGCCACACGCAGTCCAGGAAGAGCAGAAAGACGGGCGCCTCGCCGCGCAGCTTGCCGTTGGAGTGGGCCGACTGGGCGCACCGCTGCTGGAAGGGGTGGCCCGCCTACACGTAACACACACACACACACACGCACACACGCACACATACACACACACACACACACACACACACACACACACACACACACACACACACACACACACACACACACACACACACACACACACACACACACAAGCAATGGTTAGTGAGGCCTTTGACTTTTTTTTTTTTTTTACTTTAAAAAGTATGCATAGTGAATGTAATGACATGCTCATGTTTTACTTACTAGTATATATTAGAGTTTAGCTCTCTTGGGTTTGTTATTGTTAATCTTTAAACTAAAATCTTTTAGATTTTAAAACACTGTATCTTGTCAATAATACAACACAAATCAACACCTACACTTACCAACACATCCAAATACAGCTGCAGATATGTTCATTAAATTACTGTATTCTTCCAAATTGCAACAACTAATATACTCACTATTACAAATAACTAAAAAAATTAATTTACTATACAAACGGGCAAAAAAATGCTAGCATAGTTTCAGCATCCTGTCCTTCCTCCTCCACCCACCTGTAGCCACTCCCGCTCCACTAGTGCCTGGAAGCCGCGGATGGTTCTGCAGGACGGGTCCAGGATGATCTGGGCCAGAGAGGTCACCAGCAGTGTGGAGTCCGTTCCTTCGGTACCGTGGACCAGCACAGATGCTCCCTCTCTGTGAGAGACCAGCACACGCATAGGCGCGCCACACACACACACACACACACACACACACACACACACACACACACACACGCGTAAGCACAAATGCAGTAATAAATAGCCGCATTCCCATTCCGGGGCCGGGCCGGCCCGGGCCTTTAGGGGCCACCCTCGGTGCTTGTAGCCCCAGGGCACTAGCCCCATAACCTGAGAGCTGTTGTGTTCACACTCCCTGGCTACTAGACCCTCTGGGTTACGCCCTCGTTTGCGAAAACATCACTGATACGGCATATTTTCAAGCAGGATAGGCGGGCAATTCAGTAGAAGAAAGTAGAAGACGATTATACAACTGCTGATATCTCTGACTGAAAATACCTCTTTGGAGGATAATAGACGCCATGGAACCTCTGCTGGCGCAGATCGTCCTCCGTGTTGTTCATGTTCAAATATATTTATATATATTACACTAGGCTATAAAGCAAAAATACACCGTCCTTATGTTTTAATGGAACAAGACCGGCGTCAAATGCTTGATAGGGAATGCGTCTCACATTCGGATATTTCCACGCAGTGCTGCCAACAAAACGTAGCCAAATGACACAATTTACTGCTACTTTAAGGTATAACAATCACCGAAACAGTTAATTTTAATACCAATTAGGTCAACAACTTGCAATTTTTATCAGCCAAATATGAGCTAGGTCATCTATATTGCATTACTTTTGTTTACCGATGGCAACGGTTGCTAAAGGAAGAAAAATCTTTTTTTAAACCAACTGTACCACCACCGTCAGCCCAAACGGTCGGA
This sequence comes from Coilia nasus, assembly GCA_027475355.1. Lineage (NCBI taxonomy): Eukaryota > Metazoa > Chordata > Actinopteri > Clupeiformes > Engraulidae > Coilia > Coilia nasus. The sequence goes on from CM050219.1 coordinate 15,017,121, forward strand.
AATGGCAAATATATATGAATTTAATAGAAAAACAAGTGATTTTGACCTATTGGCTTGACACACACGTTTAGAACAGTTAACTGCGAAGTCGAGAACCGCCATGCAAAAGGCATGTAAAGGAGAGACACTGGCAAGTTGGGATTTTATGTCGGCAGCTGCACACTTTACAGCACTGCGAAACTGCATTAAAAAAGTAGCCTAAAATGACACAAGGCAATGTTATAGGCCTAGTCATTTGTTTCTTCCAATTAATTTGACAAGGAGTCATTTAATCCACAGCATCACGGTGGGTAATTGAAATGTTACCAGCCAAGCATTCACCACCAGCCACCAGACATACAGAGAATGTAGGATTAAGCTCGCTTGAGTAAAAGCAATTCAGATTTATTTTATGTGGGGAAGGGGTATTGGTTTGTTATACCATGTCTCTATATCCGTAGTTTTTAATGCTTCTCGCGAATTTGCCGGGCTGTTGTTCGCTGAATGTCCAACTTCCTCGTTTCTGCAAACCTCATCGTTTTTTTTTTATTCATGTCGTCTTCTGCCCAGACCACGGAGAGAGCACGGATATACTGTATTCAGCTGACCAGAACTGGTGATCCATCTTTTTCATATTCTTCAGTAACAACAATAATACAGGTGCAGATAATACTCATGCCATCTTCGCTTTATTTTGCTTCCAAATGTTGACGCTGCCCCGACCTTGACACCGCCTCTAGACCCCCTTTAGCCCCTCTAGGACCATCGTTTTGGTTAGGCCAGAAATCGCGGGCTACTAGCACCCAGGACAGCCCCTGTAGGCCCGTGTTAGCACCTCCCCCTGAAGGTGTGAAGCCACTTAGCACCGGTACACCCGTGTCGGCTCGGGTTTGGCCCGGTAATGGGAACCCCGCTAATGACACCCAGCCTAAAACCACAGTACAGAAAAATGAGAGAATGACAGACTTTCCAGACAAAAAAAATGTTTGACCAGGTCGAGAAAAATATGGCTGGTTGCCACTGCCAACAACAACAATTATAACCCACTAATAACTCTGTGTTTTGAGAAAAAATGGCCAAAAAGTAATTTTTTAGAAACTATAATTTTGGAAAGCGAATGGCAGGTCAGCAAGTTTAACCATTCAGGGCTATCCTTTTAAGTACTGTTATTCAGGGATTTAAATGTTTAGGTGCCCCCAAACCTGCACTGATTTTTTCATCCTTTGCTTTTTTTTTACAGTTATGCCTGATAGTCCAACTATCCTATTTTTTCTATTCCTCTTCCACCTTCTCTCCCACTCATCTCCCCCTCCATCATTGCTCCGAGATGTGGGCGGTTGGGCGCTCACCTGTCGATGCACTGGGCTGCCAGGCAGGCGGTGGTGAGGATCTCCTTGACGTGGCTCTGCCAGTTGGACGCCTCCAGCTTGCTGAGCCAGCGGTCCATGCTGTGGGAGGAGTCGTTGCAGGCCTCCACCAGCTTGATCAGGCTCTCTTGCAGAACACTGTGCCTGTGGGCAGGGGTGGGTGTAGATGGGGTTGGGGGTTGTGAATGGGTGGGTGGGTTGAGGCATAATATCAGAGGTCAACCTTCATCCATCACAGGAGTACTAAGACTATAGTGTCTTACAGCATTAACAGCTCTAACTAACAGCCTTAGTGAATAAAAAGCTGATGCTGAAGCTGATTAAACAACAGAAGGAGAGATTGTGCCTATAAGAAATGGGCTGAAGCATAAGATCAGAAGGCAACCATCATCCATCACGGAAATACCAAGTGTACATTGTCCAGCAGGGGAAAAAATAATGACGGAGACTTCATAGAAAGGGGAGAGAGAGAGAGAGAGAGAGAGAGAGAGAGAGAGAGAGAGAGAGAGAGAGACAGAAAGAGAGAAAGAAAGAGAGAGAGAAGGGAGAAAGGGTATTGGTAGGACATCAGAGAGAAACTTTTACCCATCACAGTAGTACCAACACTACTTTGTCCAAGAGATAGCGGGCACCAGTGAATAAAAACCCAATGACATCACACAACAAAGAAAGTAGAAAGGCCTCTTTTATGGCCTTGTGAATTCTTCTCCACTGGGGGTCCAACTACGTTTAGGCCAGAGCCAACAGCTATTACACGGGAGAGAAATGACTATGTTGGCAAGATTATTATGTCTAAAAAATGCATATTTTGCATTAAATTAGTGGTTTATTAACATTTGCAGGAATTGATTACGTTGATAGGGGCAAATAATAATATTACTAACAATAATAATAACAATAACAACAACAACAACAATAATAATAATAATAACAATAATAATTATAACAACAACAACAACAACAACAATAACAACAACAACAACAATAAGACTCGATTTACATAGCACCTTTCATACAAGATCTGTAGTTCAAAGCACAACATCTTTACATAAGAACAGTAAAAATAAAGAGTAAATAAAGAAAAATGAGTAAAAACCATGGTGGTAAGAATAGGTAAAAACGGCAGTGGTAAAAACAGGTGCAGGTAACAAAATGTCACATTTGAATAGTTAATCTCCCATCTCATTTAAACTCTTGAACAAAACAGAAGGTTTTAAGCTAGCTTTTGAAGATATCTAGTAAGTGAACTTGTGTGGGCTGTGCATCGCTCTGCGCACCTCTCTATGGCTTTGTGGATCCTCCTCCACTGCGGGTAGTTGGACTCCAGCTCGAAGCCGCCGCCACGCGCCTTGGCCTGCTGCGCCACCGTGATGGTGCGCGTGTCGATGATGTAGCCGCGCTTGCCCGCCCGCAGCGTGGCGTTGATCAGCTTCTCGTCCTCCTTGCAGCGGCGGCCGTTGGTGCCGGTGAGCGGCTGGCTGGAGCGCATCATCACCTGGGCAGAGTGTGAGAGGGAGGGGCAAAGGGTTCATGACATGTCACTCATGTGACACCCAGTGAGTTGTTAAAATCTTAAGCTCTTCTGACTGGGAGCACAGTTGGCTAAAACGCCCGGAGCAAATATGTGGAGATATGGGTTTGATTCCAGCTGGAGGTGATTTCCCGATCCTACTCCATTCCTTTCTCCAATTCACTTCCTGTATTTCAGTGCACTTTCCTATCTGATTAAAGGCACACCCTTCCCCCCACCCAACCTTTACTTTCCTATCTGAAATAACAAAAATTCCAAAAATATACTGTAGAGTAATAGTAATACTAACAGTATTACAACTAGTAGTAGTAGTAGTACTACCACTACAACTACTGTAATTATTATAAATAATAACAATAGTAATAATAATAATAATAATAATAACAACAATAATAATGAGGCTTAATTGCATATAAGAGGGGAAATGGGGGAGTTTTTTCCCATAATCCTCTTCTCACCATGCCGTTTTTCTTATGGTAGTAACTGAGCACTGGGAATCGGCCGCCATGCCGGAATGTGGCAACCTTACGGAGTGTGTCGTCGTCAATGTCCTTTGGCACAGTTACAAGTAGGGGGTAGGATGGGCAAACACTGAAGTCCTTATTGACTTCACTGAGTCTCCACTCATCTGTCTGTTTGAGGAAGGAGAAAGAGAGATGGGAACAGCAATGTAAACAAAAATATACTACAAGCAATGCCAACATAAACAACAGTCCTAGTCATTCTTTATAAGTTACTGTGTATTCAATTTTTAAATTCCAGTTTGAATCATAAAGGACGTATGAATTCATAAAAAGGGGCTCCTTTTTCACAGTGTCTGAAGCAGTCTTGCTGTAAATGAGCCACTGTCCATCCACATGCAGTGGTCTGGTTTTGGCAACAAACCAGCACCGGAACAGCACATCTTTCGCAAGCCTCAACACTCCCCAGAACTTCCACTTTTAATTTACTGGACAAACTATCAGAAGTAAGTGACACAGGTGTGAACCGCCTTAAGTGTTCTTTCAACAAAACCACTGGTGGCTGACTTCTCCCACTGGCCGATACTGGCTATTAAAACAGTAATGCACAACTACGACCACCAGTGCCATACAACTGAAGTAACTTCAGATATGATTTTTAGCTAATGCACATTTAGCCAAATCAATGCATTCAAAACGGATTGCCAAATGAACAGCTTTTATGATGAACTGAGATGCATTTCTACTGAAAACACTTCTCTTAAAATACTTGCCTTAAGTTCTGTACAGCCTATAGTAGCCCTTCTCAAAAAATATCTCCACAAACAGTATAGTGTATGCAGAGGTGGAGAGAACTACAGTAACACTGCTTCATTTGATATAATACAAAATACAGTGATAGGGCCCAGTACCATGGATTCGAGGTCTTTAAAAGCCTCTTCTGGAAGGAAGGAGTTCCACCCGTCCTCGATGACCTCAAACATGGGGCGGTAGAAGAAGGGATACATGAGGGAGACTGAGTCCAGGGTGGAGAGCGCCTAGGAGACAAGCGAGGGAGACACACTGGACAGTTATCCTCAACACACACAAAAGGCACTGGAAGCCAAATCTGCTATTTACAGCCTTGTAATTCCATATCACATTGCAAAACAATGTGTACACACTGTGTGTGTGTGTGGTTCATACATTATACGTGTTTATCTCTTATTCATACATTTCATTTTGGGCTCTATATAAAATGGATTATTTGATCAATTATCTCTATTTTACTTTGTATATGCAACACCGTGTATGTGTGATGTCTTCTACATTTGCGATATGTACTGTTTGTTATACTTATTTACTTCTAACTCCTTCTGTACTTGCTGAAATATCACAATCTTCATTTCATACTTTTCACTACACTTTGTATCGTTATAACGCTTGACTATAATGCCATCTGCTGGTAGTTACATTCTCACACCATGTGGTGCAAGATTGACACGCACCCACCTCAATAGAGCAGGCAATGTTGAGGCACTCCTCCATGCCAGGGATGTCCAGCTGAATTGTTCTCAGATCTTTACATTTCACTATAATGGATCCAGAGGAGCCCACAAACCTGCATAATGGAGATTGAGACTGTGATGATGACATGCCACAATGGATACATTTAATCTGGACCATGTGTAGATAAGGACTGTGCAGCATTCAGAACTACTTTGTAACAGACTGAATCTTTATTCTATTACATTACATTTACGCAAAGGGACAGTACCCATAGTGTGGGGTTAGTGGATATGGTGCAGGGGAGCAGTAGTTTTTTACTCTTCCTAAACCTTTCCCTAACGATGAAAAGACCATTTGGCCACAGCTGCCACAGTTCTTCAACTTGCATTATGAACTACAATGACAGCTTAACTAGCTTAACTGATGCACTGCTAGGCCATATTTTACGATCAGTTAAGTCACCATGCACTTGCATCTCCACACACAAGTCCGCTGAAATAATATGATGCTTACCTCTTCTCGATGGCATCGATGTTGGCGTGAAGCAGCCACAGCTCCTCTGTGTTGTCCTGACGCGAAGACAGGATGAGATGGTGTCCCGTTAAACATAGCGTGCCCTCCACCACTGGCTGGAAGGGACGATGGAGGACCACCCCGTCGACACGGGGGGTCTTTATTAATTCGGCAAACTCCATTAAAAGGTTAAAGGAGGCTGACAAAGAAAGACAAAACCCCAGTAGTTGAATTCCTCAAGAAACATACACAAAGCTGCCGTTTACACAGTCGTGCAGAAACCAGTTAGGCTAAATTAGTCTCTCAGGAAAGCATCTTGCCTCAAAGCTTCTTCAGTTTGAAAACTGTTAATAGACTACTAATGTTAGTAGACAGAGTAATGTAAGACGTTTATGCTGCTAACAAATTTCTTAACTAAGGTTTATCATCGCAGGCAATCGTTATAAACAACGAATTGCCAAGTAGACAGAGTAATGTAAGACGTTTATGCTGCTAACAAATTTCTTAACTAAGGTTTATCATCGCAGGCAATCGTTATAAACAACGAATTGCCAAGTTAGCTATCGTCGTCACCTTCGCTAGCTTCACTTGCCTGTCCAGTGCAAAATTTTGACTAACATGCAAACATTTCTTCGGAAAAGCACTGAAAGATTTAAGTTTATATAATAAACATTTTAAAACCTTAGCCTCTGTGACAAACGGTATGAGAAACGCATCGTAAACAATTACCTGTCAACTTCACTTCCTCTTCCTTAATTGAGATACTTCTTCTTTACAGTTGTATTCACAGTATTCGAAGGCCTTCACGTGCTTACACTGTAATACTGCCATCTTGCGATATGGAATATATTGCTTGCTGAAAATCCCCACCCTGTCCATAGAGCTGGTTACAATTTGTACGTGCATTTTTGAAAACAAAAAGATGAGTAATTAAGTATGTGTATTGTATGTGCGTCAATGTGGGATTTTTTTCTGCCCTCACTCAAATCATAGTAATGGCACAGCTTATAAGGGTAGGCTAGTGCTGTGGCTTGCATTAAAATGTTGCAGTGGCTGTTGCAAGTGGTTCTTATCACAGAAAGGTAGAAGAACAAGACAAACATCACCTTTTTAGTATTAATAAGCTAGTGCTATGGTCATTATGTCCTTACATTGGGGAGTCAACTGTGTCCTCTGGTCTTAGGGCAGAAGTTGTCTGGGGGCAGTTGAATCTCTCCTGGTCTGAGGACAGAAGTTGTATTTTATCTGTTCTCAGGGCAGTGTAGTTAGATAAAAGGGAGTCAGCTGTCTTCCCCGGTCTCAGGGCAGGAGTTGTTTTGTAGGATTTTTTTCATGGCTGTTCCCAGGGCAGAGACCAGAATGTACCACGAGGTACTACCTGTAAAAGCAGTCTTTTTAATACATTACAATATTATTATGTATGCTTACAAAGTTCCTAATACCTCACTTTGAATGGCAAGGCTCTTGTTATACTACCAAGAAAGTGCAGAGCTACTTCAGGCTTTTTATTAATTAAAAAATAGCAATGTCTTCAAACTTCCTCCGTGCCCTTATCCCTAGCATGGTGAGTCTTTTTGACAAAATTGGTAAAAATGGTGAAGTTCGAAATGCAACAGGTTAGTGTAGTTTGTGCCGGGTTACTGACATATGTCAGACTAGGGCAAACAGGATCATCAAAGACATACACCACCCCTGTCACCACATTTTTCAAAGGCTGCCCTCTGGAAAGTGGTTCCGTTCTCTCAAGACCAGAACTGAGAGGCAAAGAAGGAGCTTCTTCCCCCAAGCCATATGGTTTTTAAATACATAGGCTAACTACCTTAACTCACTTTTGTATTCATTTTACATTACATTACACTTAGCTGACACTCGTATCCAGAGCCAATGGAATCTCAACCATGGGGGGGGGGTTCAAACCGGCAACCTTCCGATTGCAAGACCAACTCCCTAACCATTAGGCCACAGCTGCACTTTACTTTTGCTTTTAAATAGTATTACCTTTATTATTTTATTTTTATTTAGAATTAGTTATGTATGATTAGACATTCTTTTATTGCACAGAAGGGAGTATTTGTCACAATCTACATTTCACTGCTACTTGTACCTGTGTTTTTTTTTTTCCTGCGATCGTCTTCAGGGACGGACTTGTTTTTCATATCTCCTCCTCCCCGTGACCTTCCCTGCTTTGCTCTTTTAGTCTTGTCTATTGTCTACTGACTCCACTTCGAGAGACTCTCTCTGCCCTGTTCTCCAAACTGAAAAGTCATGGATTTTTCCAAATGGTCTGTGAACGCAACTGACACCACCTTCTCGGTGAGAAGCTTGGATTTGTTGGAACCTTGCTGTCCTGTCGGAACGTATGCAGCTGGCTATACTATGAATGAGTGGGAGAGGTGGCAGGTCGTGTGCCTTTCCGTGAAGCACATTAAATACATCTACCTATTCCGAAACATGATGGCAGCTCTTTTGTTGATTGGATTGGGCATTGGCCTGGTTTGCCGAATATATGATGTGATGGACAGAGCTGTCAGCACTCTGACT
>CM050219.1:15030000-15037500 GCA_027475355.1 Coilia nasus
CGGCTGTCAGTGTAAGGCTTACGTGAAACATGGGGTGAGCCATGCTCTCGTTCTTGCCAGAACATATTGAAAATGTGTCCCACTCACAGAACTCGTGAAATCATGACAGGTGACTCACAAGCATCTTACAACAGATTGTTCGCCCATGTGTTGCCACTTGTGGTACCATGGAGCATTCGTGGTAGTAACGCTACTGCACTCGCTGATTCAACCGTATTTGAAATACACACAGCAAAATAAATGTTTAACATGTCAGATTTTCATGACTGTAAATAATTTGCAGTGGAAAACTTCAGCACCAAGGTCAGCTCCGCCTTGTATGAATTAGCCTTTATGGTACTGCCTGACGAATAAACCCAATCAAGGGCTCTGGCAAATGTGCTTTTTTTGGTTGTTTACGCAATCACTGTGAGAATCTCAATTATTTTACATAGGCGTCATCTCAGAACAATGTACACATATCTACCAGTCATCTGTTCGGCTGACGCTGGTTGAGACAAGCTTGTCTCATTGGCAGCATGACAGGACATAACAGCCCTCTAGGTTTTTCAAGATTCATTTTTATTTCATTTCAAGATCCTCTTTTGTCCGGTTGTGTTTTTCAGACCATGACAAAAGACAGCCATTCTACACTGGTTTCCAACTGTAAACGTTCAAAAACAGCAAAACGCTTGACGCTTGAATGTGTTTACTTATGCCAGGAAAGGGTTAAAAGTATGAGCAGCGCGCTCCCTTTAGCATTACATCATACCGAGAACCCCTTATTTGGGGGTATAAGAACGGAACACTAGGTGGCAATAACGACGAGCAACGGATTACGTCCTCCTTGTGGGACAGTAGTACGGGGAGGGAGAGCTCTTCGTGCCATTTTCTCCTTGTGCAGCTCAGGGAAAGCAGCAACCTACCCTGTATGTGACGGGGCCGGCTCATTGCAGCTGCAGCAAGATGCACAGGTAACCGGCGACTGAGCATCACCGTGTTTAATAGTTGATGTTTTTATCTCGAACCTGTGGGGAGCTTAACACTGACGTGCCAGGTGCTTGGGCTCAGTTGCCTCTCTGCCGAGGAAGATGTGGGTAGTCTGCGCTGCCAAGACATATGCAGGGGAGCCGGTGGTCGCCGCCGCACCATCCTCACCCCAATACTAGATGGCTACCTCATTTGGGGTTCACTCAGAAAACAGGTGTCAGGGAAGTGACGTCACAATCCCCGGAAGCCGGAGGTGGGTGCCTCAGAGAGCAAGATGGCAGCGAAATCTGATGGTCGGGGGGTCGTCACCGGTTTTGCCCAGCTGCACAACCTGGACGAGACGGCGGGGAATGGCGAGGAAGACCCGAGGGAGGGCAGCTCCTTCCACATCTGCCACTGCTGCAACACCTCATCATGCTACTGGGGCTGTCGGAGTGCCTGCCTGCGCTACCTCTTGGGAAAGGGGAGAGACGCCAGGCTGCCACCACAGGAGGAACGTCTCTGGTTGGACTGCCTGTGGATCATTTTGGCGCTGCTGGTCTTCTTCTGGGACGTGGGCACTGACTTGTGGCTGGCTGTCGACTATTACACCAAGCAGGACTACCTCTGGTCCGGGCTGACACTGTTCTTTGTGCTGGTCCCGTCAGTACTGGTCCAGATCCTGAGCTTCAGGTGGTTCGTGCAGGATTACACCGGGGGAGGACTGAGCTCCGTGGATGGGCTCAGTAGCCGGAGGGCCACGGCGGGTCTCAGCTCCATGGGGCTCCATGGCAGGGGCAAATGCTGCCACATCCAGCTGTGGATCTGTCAGACTGTCATCCATATCCTTCAGATGGGACAGGTCTGGAGGTAAGCACTGTGCAGTCTTTTACTTCCTTCGCCCCCCTCTGCCCAAAGACTCTTGCTCTTCTCATTATTTTTCAACTGCTAACCGTTCTCAGTCATGTACTGCTGCCCCGTTTGCTGTTTACACGAGGGGCTGGATTTTGATTTTGGTTACTGAAGTTTGGTGTTTCTTCCTTTCAAAATCGTTGACTGGCCAATCAATACATAACATTGCTACTAATAGTGCGTAACGAAACGTTGGTTTTTGTAAATTGTTGTCAGTGTAAATGGAAAACCAGCAGCGAGAGGGAAGTGATGGAATGAATGAGAGGGAGAAGGTGTTGAAATGAAGTCTGGTGAGTAGTGCCTGGGGTTGAGGGAGCGTGTAGCGTTGAGGATAGTGCAACTGAGGATTCAGCGCCTCAGCTAACCCTCAATCCCTCCCTCCCCTCCCTCCCTCGCGAAGATACTCCAGTCTGGGACCAGCAGCGTCCAGACAGAAATCTGTGTGCATGGATACCGCGTCTCACAGGAGCGACAACCAACACCCCCCCCCCCCCCCCCCCCCCACCCCGACTAAACACACTATCTCGCTGCCACAGACACACGCCTAAACACAAACACATGTGTGACACACACATACAACACGCGTATGCATGCTTACGTTAAGGCCTGATGTTACTAAATGTGGTGGTGCTGCTACAATGTGCTCGAAGATACCGCATAAGAAATAGTGAATCGTCCGTGCTTGGACGTTGATACTGTCAGTCCAGAGTGATCATGCTGATCAAAAAAGAAGCACGGGTGCTGCAAGACCAAAGACCTAATGTTCTTTTCCCCAAATGTCGCACAGCCTAATTTGACTCTGTCGTATCACTGACTTCAGACTAGATTGTCCACTAAGACGCGCGTGCTCAGTTGCAGACAGACGCAGTGTCTGCCTTTGTCAGGGTGTCTTTTGGAAAGCTTCCCATATGAATGTAACGCGCAGGTTCAAAAGTGTGATCTGACTATTGTATTGTGGACTTCGACTGCTGTGCTGTGAGTGCTCTGGTGTGTTATGATGTCATCTCTCTCTCTCTCTCTCTCTCTCTCTCTCTCTCTCTCTCTCTCTCTCTCTCTCTCTCTCTCTCTCTCCCTCTCTCTCTGTCTCTGTATGCGCCTCTGTGAATGGAATGCCAAACATGGGGCTTAGGCTTTGGCAGGCTTTGCTCTGTGTTTTTTTTTTCATGCGCATTCAGATTCTCAGTCCGGACGTTGAAAACGCTAAATTTCATTTGCTGTATCACTGATCTTGGCCAAGGGATGCTGAGGCCACTATTAGATTTCATTTCCTTGCTGATGACAGACCCGTCGGATATCCTCCCTCTCTCAGCCATGGGCTGATAAAACCGTTGACGCAGCCCTTGTGTCAAAAGGAAGAGCATAGAGTTTCTAAACATTAAGACTGTTGTGCCTGTAATGTATCGCGGTGATGCTACGATAACACTACGGAAGATTTCTAACCTCTGACAGAGCAGTGTGATTGTTATTTCAGGTTCCTATTGTTTTAAATGCACTGTGTAGGATTTGGATTTACCGAAATGTTTGTGACATCAACACTATTCTCGCCGTTTCGTTTTAGGTGACTTGAAATGTTTTGTTGTTTCCAGCTGGCAATCACTGCTTGAGAATCAGTGAGCTCCAAATCCCCCCTGGTGTTAAGACTGACAGCTTAATCAGTGTAAGCCAAATCAGTGTCTGATGGAAACACCCCCCTTCCACCACCACCCCAAGGAACATACATTTAGAAGATCCTCTGACACACTCTCAGGTCGTTCGTGCACTCAGGGCCGTTGTAGCAACGGGAGCTGTCCAGTGCTGAAATAAAAAACATCCACTTCCACAAATCACATGCTATCGCACATCTGACGGCTGGATTATGTGTCTTTCTAAATTATCTATAGCACTGTATTAAAACAGTACTTTTTGGGTGTTTTTTTGCCTCGACAGTGGGGGGGGGGGGGTGTGTGTGACCAGGGGTGGGCAGTGCCCCCCAGCAGTAAGCTCTGTCTACCCTAAAAAAATGCACTGTCCATCCAAAAAAATAAAATCCATTAATTTTACCCCCCCTCCCCCCAGCTAAGCCAAATGCCAACTCTCATGTGACATTCTGGTCACACCTCTAGTCGACACCTGTCCCAGTACAATCTTGCTGAGGCCGCTTCGCTGCAAAGAAGCTAGAGACCTATGCCTCTCTGACAACCTGTTCAAGTCTCCCCTAGTTGCCAGCAGGGGTGTAGCACCAAATTCTGTGTGCTGTGCACAAGCAGATCACATTGGATGGGCCCCTTCTCAGATACTATATGTAGGCTAGGGCACCAAAATCCAACCCATTATATATATTTACCCAAAACATTTTATTGGCATTCGCAAACATTTATTCTGATCTTTAAATGATATTAATATTTAAAGGAAAATACATTTCCAGCCTCCTTGTGGGCCCCCCTCCATACTTGGGGTCCTGCTAACTCACCCCCCTCCCCGCCCCCCGCCCCCGCCCCTTTTCACCCCAATACGACGCCCCAGTCAGCACAGAACGGCGACCCCAACACGTTGCTCTGTCAGATAGTGGGTACTTATGGTAATTTGCACATTAACGCCAATAAAACAGGGCGACAACAGCTTTGGCTTAAGCTCTGAGACAACCCTTAATTAACCCTTAATTTGTTGTTTGTTTTTGTTTGTGTTTGCTTGTTTAATTAACAGCTGTACGAAGAGCTCGCTTTAACCCGCGAGAACACCCATCGTCTCACTCACAGCTGGTGAGAAAACATTGAATATGTCGTGTTTATTTATTCAGGCATTGCATGAGATAATGAGACGATTTTGGATGTTTTTTTGTTTTTTTTTTCAACTGAAAATGACGCAGCCCTCGCTTTGCATGGCGAGACCCCGAGCTTGAAAGTCAGCCAAGGCAAGGCAAGCGTCGTGGGAGACGAAGGAGCTCTAACGGTCGATTAAGCTTTTACGAGTCAGATGCGCGTCCTGTACTAAGCCTTTGGGCTGTGTAGACCAGCAAAACCTGGTTTTGTGGTGGGCTTGTCGTTTTCCTCAGAGAAATAGTCAGGAGGAGGTTTACTGTTCACAGGTCTTTATTTGCGTTCACCAAGAGGATCGCTGACCCACAGACAGACGCTTCTCCTCAGACGCTTCTCCTCCAAACCTTCAGTCCTATACTGTCTCCTTTTATACTAAACACATCAGTATCATATTAACTAGTGTCCAAATTCAAGACACAGTGAGCTTACAACTCGTTAACCTTACAAGGGTGACTCCCAACATAGGAAACACATAGGTAATGGTTTTCTTCTGTCAGCAGTTCTCTGCTGAGCCTTCAGTATGCCACACACACACACATTCTATTCCTATACATACACTTTCCAGTCTCTCTTACAGAAATAACAACAGGTTCTAAGCAGTTACACTTTGATGGGAGGGGCTCCTGAAATTTGTATTTATTATCAGGACCCCACCCCCAACAAAAAAGACAAAAAAAAACAAACATCACCACTACTCTTCATGTCTCCTGTCCTGTATCCGATACTTCCTCTTCCTCACTGAGCTGAGATCCCCCCACCCCCATACCCCCACAAGGCTCTGTGCTGAAATAGCTAATGGCTTATATCCTGTGTCTGCTGATGAGTGGCTTCTTGCACACTGCATACACAGCCTCTGAAAGGAAAGAAAAGAAAAGCCATAACTTCTCTGTCTGAATACAAACACACACAGTAACACACGTACAGTACACACACACCGATACATACTCACTTGTACACATACACACCCAAATACACACACACACACACACACAGACACACACACACAGACACACACACAAATACACATACACACGCATACACACACACACACAGACACAGAAACACACACACACACACACAGTCCCTCTTTCTTGCACTAATCTTTCAGCCATTCTCGGCCCTTCCGGCCCTGTCTAATAGCCGTGACTCATCATTTGCCCTCTCCTCTCTTCTCCTATCCCCTCCTCTCCTCTCCTCTCCTCTCCTCTCCTCTCCTCTCCTCTCCTCTCCTCTCCTCTCCTCTCCTCTCCTCTCCTCTCCTCTCCTCTCCTCTCCTCTCCTCTCCTCTCCTCTCCTCTCCTTTCCCCTCTTTTCCTCTCCTCTTCTCTTCTCCTCTCCCCTCTTCTCATCTCCTTTTCTCTCCTCTCCACTCTTCTCCTCTCCTTTCCTCTTTCTTGTTCTCTTCTTCACTCCACTCTTCTCTTCTCCTCTCCCCTCCCCTGCTCTCCTCTTCTCTCCTCCTCTCTCCTTTCCACTCTTCTCCTCTCCTTTCCCCATCCCCACACTGACCATCATTATCACAATCATCATCACCTCTGTCTGCCACCCTCTGTCCCTCCTCTCTAGTTAAAGGCATCATGGGCTCTTTCCCCTGCCAGCTCCCTTTAACTCCTCCTCCTACTGCCCCCCCCCCCCCCCCCCCAACACCTGCCGCCCCCTCTCCCCCTTCCTGTCTTCTCCTCTTCGTGTTTTCCTTCTCATAAAGCTTCATTTGACCTCCATTTCTGTCAAAGAAACTGGAGCATGTGTCGTCGTTCTCCCATTATCACAGCCTCTGTCTCCCTCCCTCTCTCCCTCCCTCCCTCTTTGCTTCTCTCTCTCTCTCTCTCTCTCTCTCTCTCTCTTCACCCCCTATCTGTGCCATTCCAAACAGGTTTTTAAGCCTCCGGAAGCCCCCTCCCATCTCCCCACCAACTCCACTCCACTAACCCCTGCTCTCACTCCTTTGTGCACCGGTCCATAATTTGCCTTAAATCCAAACTGACATGACCGATGTCCCATTTCTCTGAGCTATCAGCCCCTTTCCTTTCACTGCACACAGTCCCATGACTGGACCTGGCTGAGGCCCGGTTTAAGTAAACATCCTGGGCTGTGGTGCCGAGAGCCGGCTGTCTGTTTTTTTTTTTTTTAATCAGCAGCACATTTGGTGGTATTAGCTTCAGGCCTGACACTGTGTACCGCCAGCCCAAACTGCTTTGGTCCTTTGCACTCATTAAAGCTACACACACACACGCACACACACATACACATACAGACACAGACACACACCCACACAAACTCACTCACAGGCATGCACGTAGACACAGTCTCTCTTACTTACAGTCGCAAACACAAATACATACAGACAGACAGACACACACACACACACACACACACACACACACACACACACACACACACACAAACACACACATATACACACACACACACAACCACAGAGACTAACACACACGCATACACACAGCCTCATGCTGACACACAAGGGCTAAGTCACCATGGGAAGTCAACAAGTCGCTGTGCAAAGAGGTATCATTGTGGAGGACCTTCCTTTCGAGTGCTTTTCTTTGAGGCAGCATGGGTCTCTACCGAAGCCCAGGCACTGCAGTGATGCCTCACCGCTTCGCTCTGTACCGGCATCCATAGGATACTAATGAGGAGCCTCTTGAGTCACATCACAGAGAAGAAGAGCTTGTTTTGAGAGAGAGAGAGATGCTTTATGGTTAGTCCTTTGGCACAGCTATACTGGTCCTCAAAATATAAAAGAGATGTTGTATAAGATATAAAAGTAGATGCTGTCGCTGTTACAGAAAGCAATGTGTTATACAGGTACTACTCGGAAAATTAG
>CM050219.1:15045000-15055000 GCA_027475355.1 Coilia nasus
GCTCTCTCTCTCTCTCTCTCTCTGAGCTCTCTCTATCTCTCTGTCTCTTTATCTTTCTGTTTCTCTCTGTCTCTCTCTCGCTCTGTTTTTCTTTTTATCCCTGTCTTGCTGTCTCTTTGCCAGCTAGTGCTACATTCAAGTTCCAGTTCAAACAAGCTTCCATTCCGTCTTATCTTGCTCGCTGTCTCCCACTCCCTCCCTCTCTCTCTGCTTCTCTCTCTGTCTCTGTATGTCTCTGTCACTCTCTCCCTCTCTCTCTCTCTCTCAGTCAAGCTCCCACTTTCTCCTTCTCTTTCTCTCTCTCCTCCTTCTCACTCTCTCCTTTCCCTTTTCTCTCTGCCTCTCACCCTCTCCCTCTCTCTTTGTCCTTCTCTCTCTCTCTCTTTCTCTCTCCCTCTCTCTCCATCCCTCTCTCCCTCTCCCTCTCTCTCCATCCCTCTCTCCCTCTCCCACCCTCTCCATCCCTCTCCCTCACTCTCTGACTCTCACTCCCTCTCCCTCTCCCCACACTATTCATCCCTCTTTCTCCCTCTCTCCCTCCCTCCCTCTCTCCTCTCTCTCCATCCCTCTCTCCCTCCCTCTCCCTCTCTCTCCATCCCTCTCTCCCTCTTCCACCCTCTCCATCCCTCTCCTTCATTGTATTTCCTTTTGTTTGGCCAGCTTTGCTTTTATCCGTCAGCCATGTCTAACGCTGTCTCTCGCTGTCTTCAACAAAACCTTTACTCATTTGATGTCTCTCCTTTCTTTTTTCCCTCAACTTCTCTCTCTCACACTCTCTCTCACTCTCACCCTCATTCTTGTTCTCCCTCCTCTCCCTACACCTCCGAACTGTTATTATTATCAATTTGACTGTGCATCACTCTTGTGTAACTCCTTGAAGTGTAACTGCAGTGTTGAAAGCAGTCTAAAATAATGAGTGAAGGGCTTATGCACACATAGTTTGCACTGGCATATACTAACACAGAAACAGAAACAAACAAACAAACAAACAGTGTCATTGTGATTACACAGCACACCACAGACAACAAAACGTACTCTGTGTTTAACCCATCACACACATGAGCTGGGGGCAACCATGACAACGGCGCCCAGGGGAGCAGTGTGTGGGGACAGTGCCATGCTCAGGGTGCTACACACTACTGGCAGTTGGTGAATTCAAACCTGCAATCCTGCGGTCACAAGTGTGATACCTTAACTGCCAGGCCACCACTGCCCCTAAGGCTGTGGGTACGCTTGGGGCTGCAGTAACAGAGAGTCACTGGTGTAATTACTGAGTAATTATAACTGGTGTAATTAACAAGTAAATTTTACTCACCGAGTGGTAAGTAATTAGCTTGTGACTCCCAGACTGTGAGTTACACCTCCAGAATTGGGGGGTACTACCTTTTACATTTTTCATTAATTATATTAATATGTTGGTACCCCCCCCCAACCCTGCTATTTTTGTCTTTTTTCACTCCATACATCATGGTAAAACAGCAGTGTAGCCTGGACATGAAGCTGCTGCTAATGCCTTGGTTATCGTGAGTGTGCAGGGAGGCTTTGTCTGATGTTGCTGACTCACACCAAATTAACAACGCATTGTGTGTAGGTCAGATGCAGGCTTAGGGTTATGCCAATAATATGTACATGCTTTAAATCATGCGCAGCTACAGTGTAATATAGTTGTTGCCCCATCTCATCCCATCTCGTCCTACTGTGTCCCATTCCATTCCATCACATCCTATCTATTTCTCTTCTCTCCTCTCCTCTCCTCTCCTCCCCGTCTCCTCTCCTCCCCGTCTCCTCTCCTCTCCTCTCCTCCCTATGTCCTCTCCTCTCCATCTCCTCTCCTTTCCATCTCCTCTCCTCTCCTCCCCATCTCCTCTCCTCTCCGTCTCCTCTCCTTTCCATCTCCTCTCCTCTCCTCTCCTCTCCTCCCCATGTCCTCCCTGTCTCCTCTCCTCCCTCTCTCCTCTCCTCCCTATGTCCTCTCCTCTCCATCTCCTCTCCATCTCCTCTCCTCCCTGTCTCCTCTCCTCTCCTTTCATCTGTTCTCCTCCCCATCTCCTCTCCTGTCCTCCCCATCTCCTCTCCTCTCCTCCCCATCTCCTCTCCTCCCTGTCTCCTCTCCTCTCCTCCCCATCTCCTCTCCTCCCTGTCTCCTCTCCTCTCCTCCCCATCTCCTCTCCTCCCTGTCTCCTCTCCTCTCCTCCCTATTTCCTGTCCTCCCTGTCTCCTCTCCTCCCTGTCTCCTCCTCCTCTCCCTATCTCCTCTCCTGTCCTCCTTGTCTACTCTCCTCTCCTTTCCTTTCCTCTCCTCTCCTGTTGTCTTCTCTCCTTTTCTCTGTTCTCCTTTCTTCTCTCCATTCCTTTTACTCTCTTTTTTCCTATCCTATCCTATCCTATCCTATCCTATCCTATCCTATACTGTACTGTACTGTACTGTACTGTAGTACTGTACTGTACTACACAACCCTACAGTGAGCTTTTTGTGCTCACAGGACACAGAGACGGCATAGGGAGGGAATGTATGCTATACTAGGAGGTTAAGGAGCTGTAGCCATCCACCATGCCCTGCTCTCTCTGCCTCTTCATCTAAGGAAGATGCATTTGTCTTTTATGCCTCACTTCAACCAGACCCACACACACACACACACTCACACACACACACACACACACACACACACACACACACACACACACACACACACACATACACACACACATACACACACACACACACACACACACACACACACACACACACACACACATATACCAAGCATGCTGGTATTTTCTCCCTCCTTTGCCCAGCAAATGTGGCTGGTTCTGTTCTCATGTTCACCTCTTGTGGATGTGGTTGCACCTGACAATACTCGGAGATAAAGCGCTCTGTTGTGGTTTAGCATGTCTTGTTTCCAGCACAGTAGCAAGCCGAGCACTACAGGGTCACGGCCCTGCTACTGATATGTTTACAATGCTAAAGATCTGTTGTTCCTGTGAGTACTGCACACGCACACACACACACACACACACACACACACACACACACACACACACACACACACACACACACACACACACACACACACATACAAATGCATTAAGGCACACACACACACACACACACACACACACACACACACACACGCGCACACACACACATACATACAAATGCATTAAGGCACGCACGCACACACGCGCGCGCACACACACACACACACACACACACACACACACACACACACACACTAGGTCCTGGTGGGTAAGACACAAATATCATCATACACACACACAGGCACACGCATATACACACACACACATCAAGTCTTGGTGGAGAAGACACAAATATCCTCAAAAGAAATCAAATGCATTGGCATTGGCCACCTTTGACCATGTCATCATCACATCGCATGAGTGTGTGTGTGTGTGTGTGTGTGGTCTCGCCCTGTGTGTTGCACTGCATGTGTGTGTGTGTATGTGTGTGTGTGTGTCTGTGTGTGTGTGTGCCTGTGTGTGCCGTCTGATGCAGTGCAGAATGTTTGTCTGCAGCGCTGGTCTGAACCTGATGACCTCTCCTCTCCTCTCCTCTCTTCTCTTCTTCTGGTCTCGTCTCCTCCCTTCTTCTCTTCTCGCCTTTACTCCTCTCTTCCAGACCTGTCTTGGTTTTTCCTTCACCGCCTTCTCTCATTCTTGCTCTGTTTTTGTATTCTTCTCTCTTTAGACATCCCTCTTTCTCTCTCTCTCTTTCTCTGGCTGTCTTACTCACTTTCTCTTTCTCTCTCTCTTTGTCTCACATTATCTCTGAGACACAGACAGGTGAGCTCCTTTTCTTCGATTCCTCCCAGTATCACATCCACTGCTGACACCTGCCCCTTCTCTCTCTCTCTCTCTCTCTCTATCTCTATCTCTGTCTTCCTCTCTCCCTCCCTCTCTCTCTGTGTCTCTCCCTGGCTCTCTTTGTCTCACTCAACCTCTGAGAGACTCCATCTTTGCTTTTCATTCTCTTTCTGTTTCTTTTTCCCATTCAACCTTTCTCTCTTTTTCTCCCTCTTTTATGTCCTGCTCTATGACAACCTTTCCTTCTCTCTCTCTCTTTCTTTATTGTTCCTCTTCTCTATCCCCCTATCTCTTTTCCCCCTCTCTCTCCACCTCCACTCCTGCTCCTCTCTCTCTCTATTTCTTCTTCCCACCCCTCTCTGTCTTTCCTTCTCTCTTTCTCTTTATCCACCTTGCTCTCTCTCCCTTTCTCCCCCTTGCGCTCGCTCTCCTTCTCTATTTCTCTCTTTCTCTTCATCTCTCTCTCCTCTCTCTCCACCTCCACTACTGCGCCTCTGTCTCTCTCTATTTCTTCTTCCCACCCCACTCTCTCTCCTTCTCTCTTTCTCTTTATCCACCTTGCTCTCTCTCTTTCTCCCCCTTGCTCTCTATCTCTCCTTCTCTCTCTCTCCTTCTCTGTTTCTCTCCTTCTCCATTTCTCTCTTTCTCTTCATCTCTCTCCCTCCTTCTCTCTCTCCTTCTCTCTCTCTCCTTCTCCATTTCTCTCTTTCTCTTCATCTCTCTCCCTCCTTCTCTCTCTCCTTCTCTCTCTCTCCTTCTCCATTTCTCTCTTTCTCTTCATCTCTCTCCCTCCTTCTCTCTATCCTTCTCTCTCTCTCCTTCTCTGTTTCTCTCCTTCTCCATTTCTCTCTTTCTCTTCATCTCTCTCTGCTTCTCTCTCTCCTTCTCCATTTCTCTCTTTCTCTTCATCTCTCTCTGCTTCTCTCTCTCCTTCTCTCTTTCTCTCTCTGCCTGCTTGCCTGTGGCAGCTGCTGTGCTGCGAGGCGATGACAGTTGTATTAGCAGTGGCCTGCAGGGTCACTCTCCCCCGGGCTTCACAGAGGCTTCACAGAGCAGCAGGAGGCAGAGAGCAGCAGGAGGTGCGGGAAAGAGAAGGGAAACCCACCGCGGAGGATGGAGGGAGACAGAGAGAGAGATAGAGAGAGAGAGAGAGAGAGGGAGGCAGTAATAGAGGAAAGGAAGAAAGGGGGCGATGTCAGTTAGCAATGCCACTGAGAGCTGTTTCAGTCATGTTCTGCCGAGCGAGAGACAAAAGGCACAGTCTCTCTTACACACATACACTACGCTCAGCTGATGCTATTATCCAGGCCGACTTACAGTTATTTAGGTACAGGGGTTCAGTTGGAGTCCCTGGAGCAATGTGGGGTTACATGCCTCGCTTAAGGGCACTTCAGCCATGGATGAGGGTGAAGGACAGCACTAATTATTTACTCCCCCACCCCCATTCTTTCTATTGGAATGGGATTCGAACCTGTGACCCTCCGATCGCAAGACCAACTCTCTAAACGCTAGGACACAGCTGCCCACACACTGACACAGTTTCACACACACAAACAGACATGCACGCACGCACACACACACACACACACACACACGCAGCCATGCACGCACGCACGCACACACACACACAAACACAAACAGACACACACACACATATACAGGCAGGCGTGGATCAGTGTTGATCCCAGGTTGTTAATCCACATCAGTGGCCCTGAGCAGAAGATCTCATTGAGGCTCATTGCGTTTGACCGCTTGACAGCCAGCGGAGCGGCTGTGTTTTGCCAGGCTGCCAGATGCTCCCGTAAACAACATGTGCCAGTGCATGTCTATCACAAGTGCTGCTCACTTTTTAAAAGCCATGCTGCGAAAGCTTCATTTAAAAGCCACACTGTGAAAGCTTCATTTAAAAGCCACGCTTAGAAAGCTTCATTTAAAAGCCATACTGTGAAAGCATCATTTAAAGCCACACTGCAAAAGCTTCATTGAAAAGCCACACTGCACAAGCAGCACTTAAAAGCCACACTGCGAAAGCATTACTAAAAAGCCACACTGCGAAAGTGTCATTTAAAAGCCACACTGAAAGCTTCATTTAAAAGCCACGCTGCACAAGCGTAACTTAAAAGCCAGGCTGGACAAGCGTCATTTAAAAGCCAGGCTGGACAAGCGTCATTTAAAAGCCACACTGTGAAAGTGTCATTTAAAAGCCACACTGCAAAAGCTTCATTTAAAAGCCACGCTGTGAAAGCTTCATTTAAAAGCCACACTGCAAAAGCTTCATTTAAAAGCCACACTGCAAAAGCTTCATTTAAAAGCCACATTGCAAAAGCTTTATTTAAAAGCCAAGCTGCAAAAGCTTCATTTAAAAGCCACGCTGCAAAAGCTTTATTTAAAAGCCACGCTGCAAAAGCTTCATTTAAAAGCCACACTGTGAAAGCTTCATTTAAAAGCCACATTGCAAAAGCTTCATTTAAAAGCCACACTGCGAAAGCTTCATTTAAAAGCCACATTGCAAAAGCTTCATTTAAAAGCCACACTGTGAAAGCTTCATTTAAAAGCCACGCTGTGAAAGCTTCATTTAAAAGCCACATTGCAAAAGCTTAATTTAAAAGCCACGCTGCGAAAGTGTCATTTAAAAGCCACGCTGTGAAAGCTTCATTTAAAAGCCACATTGCAAAAGCTTAATTTAAAAGCCATGCTGCGAAAGTGTCATTTAAAAGCCACGCTGCGAAAGCTCAGCTCTGCTGCACCATCCAAAAGTGTGAGGTATTTCATTGCTTAACTCAAACATTATAGGTGACTTGTTTTTACATTTGTTTTTTTGTTGTTCTATGTTTTTTTTAGCCTTTGTTTAGATAAGAGAGCGAAGTTCATACAGGAAATGGGTTAGGTTGAAAGCATCACTTAAAAGCCACACTGTGAAAGCTTCATTTAAAAGCCACACTGCACAAGCTTCATTTAAAAGCCACACTGCAAAAGCTTAGCTCTACTCCACCATCCAAAAGTGTCAGGATTTTCACTGCTTGACTCAAACATTACAGTTGACTTGTTTTTACATTTTGTTGTTGTTGTTTTATGTTTTTTTTTTTAGCCTTTGGTTAGATAGGAGAGTGAAGATCATACAGGAAATGACATCATCACAGTGAGGTGAAAGAGATGGGGAAGGACTGGAAAATGAGCTGAAGTCGGATTTGAACGCAGGTTCCCACGATATACAGTACGATGTGGGCACCTTAGCCAACTACAGCCCGCCACCCCCATGACTGCTCAGTTATGGTTCAGTGAGACTGTTATCAGACCATTAACTAGTAATTACTGTGAACATTAAGTTGACTATTTAATTTTTGTAGAAATAGTGAATCCTTTGAAAATCACTAAGAAACAATTAAAAACGTTCAAAGCAAACACATAACATTAGAAGAACGTTTAAAACTTGCAAAATTTCAAATTCCAGGAAAAAAATGGGTGCACGTGCACACACACAAACAAACACACACACACACACACACACACACACACACACACACACACATGCACAGACATACAAAAACAAAAAAGCAGATGATTGATTTGTGGAATCTGAGGCAGTTCAATACCATCAATAGCCCTCCCCCACTCTTAAGTACAGAGTACAGTGCATGTGTAGTCTTAGGTTTATTTATGTCTCATATTTCATCTGCATCTTGTGTGACAGCAGAGAGAGAGAGAGAGAGAGAGCGAGAGAGAGAGAGAGAGAGAGAGAGAGAGAGAGAGAGAGAGAGAGAGAGAGAGAGAGAGAGAGTTTGTCTGTGTGTGTGTGTGTGTGTGTGTGTGTGTGTGTGTGTGTGTGTGTCCATCTGTCTCCCTGACTGTGAAGCAAAGGCAGACCTGTGCATGTTGGACAATGCTCCTAGCAGGGGACCCTGGAGTGAAAGCCCCCAACTTTCACTGCCCTCACACACACACACACACATACACACACACACACACACACACACACACACACACACACACACACACAGTATACATATGCACACAAACATGCGCACTGACAAGGTGATGCTGTGTTGTACTAGCACAAAAGCAAGAAAAATGTCTGAAATTGTAGCAAGGCCTTTCTGCTCAAGTAAGACAAATGGTTTTTGTGGAATACAGTTACTTATGCCTGTGTCCACCTTCATTCTTTGTGTCTGTTGTATAATGTTCATGCACAAAAACTACATAACACACAAAACACATGGGAAAAGTCAGAAGACCATCTGAGGTTGCCCATAAAGCACTCTTACAGACATGTGTTACACTGAGAAGTGGCAGTTGATGTTTTTTTTATCATCTGTGACTGGATGTTATATTCAGTGATCTCAATGTTGTTATGCATGTTTAATTGTATCTCAGTCACCAGCTGTTGCATTCAGGCATATCTGCTGAATATTTTTGGTGGCAAAGTTGAGAGAGAGAAAAAAAAACTCACACGGGGCGCACTGTCTCAGAAACACTGCCTCCTTCCCTTCATTCTTGCGCTACAATCCCATCTGCTCATTTTGTTCTTCTCACAGATTCCTTTGAAGTGTTCCCTGTCACGTTCCCTGTCACTCAGACCGCCATTACCCAGAGTGCATCTGAGTTCTCACAGGGCCCTGCTGTTAAAGTTTGCCAACACTTTCTTTGCATGTCTGTCATCATATTTTACTGTCTGTTACAATGAATTTCAGTTGTGTTCATATTTTATGCCATTTGTTGGGTGCGCCCCACACCACTCCCATTTTCTGTTTCCATTGCAACTCAGGGCTTTTTCAGATGGATGTTTTGTTCTTTGTTTTTCATTTTTTATTTTTATTATTTTATTTTTTCTTTCTTTTTTGGGTGGTGTGGGGGAGCAGTTGAAGGGTTCTGGCCTTCTGCACACACACACACACACACACACACAGCAGGGACATTGGGACTTGAGGACAGCGATATGAACTTAGTAAGTAAGACTGGAACACACACACACATGTGCGTGTACACACACACACACACACAAAAACACACACACAAACACAGGCGAGATGTGCAGAATGTAACGTCCAAAGCTATCCATATCCTGCCAGAATTTTGCGCTGGTGTTTAATTTCAGATGCTACTGCAAAAAAAAAAATCAACAAGGCATTTTTAATTACAGGCATGGAGAGTTTCTCTTGCCATTTAATACATTGTAAGCAAACTCAGAAATACAGGAGCTTCTATGAATGAACCATTCTTGTAAATGGGATGTTATATTGTCAGATCCAACAGAATTCTGACAATAAAAAAATAAACACAGAAAACTGTTGCAGATCTATTTACCCTCACGTTCACTGCGGTCATCTAATGCAGGATTACTGGTCCAACCAGACATCCTACTCAACACAATGGGTGCAAGTGCCTTCTCATATGCTGCTCCGAAATTATGGAACTCGCTTCCCTCATTCATCCGCACACAGGACTCTGTGTCGCAATTTAAAAGTGCACTGAAAACGCACCTTTTTAAATTAGCATATAAGCTCTAAGCCATCTTGATTCACTGTTTTTATGCTCCTGATATTGTTTTTTAATGTTGATTCCTTTATTTATTTATTTTTTATTTTATTTTCTGTAAGGTGACCTTGAGTGCTTTGAAAGGCGCCGTGTAGCAAATAAAATGTATTATTATTATTTTTTATTATTACATTTTTATTATTTTTATTATATTCACCTCAGTTAAAATGGCCGGCGTAGGCACCTGAATGTTCAAAGAAACACAGACTCATAAATATCCGACATGAATTAGCGAGACTCTGGTGCTCTTGCCTTACTCCGCTATCTGCACTGTCTGGAGTGGCTTTGGGCGAAGTCTGACTTGTCAGCGTAAATCAGCGCTCATGCTAATGATTCTATCTATCACATTAGGCGCATGTCTGCTGTGCATTTGCACCGTCCGGCTCGTTTAGCTGCTCTGTGCAAATACGCAACACTGTTTTTGCTCATGGCTATTATTCTGTATGTTTTCATGCAGTGCATGTGTTGTTGTTGTTGTGTGTGTGTGTGTGTGTGTGTGTGTTTGTGTGTTCGAGCCTGTGCATCTGTGTGTGTATTCTGGTGTTCATTTGTGCATTTGTTTGTGTGTGCGGCACAGTTCCAGTGTATGTATGTGCATCTGTTTGTTTGTGTTTGTGTATGTACGTGTGTGTGTGTGTGTGTGTGT
>CM050219.1:15057500-15062500 GCA_027475355.1 Coilia nasus
TGTCCAGTGCTGATACGAATGGCTGATACAAAGTGGGTTCCATGGCTGGACCTGAGGGCAGGGATGGTCTCTTGCACTTGTGTTCGAAGGGCTAGCTAGAGAACGAAAAAGACAGAGTGAGAAAAAAGAAAAACGAGAGAGAGAGAGAGAGGGAGAAAATGTCAGCATGTCAGGATTTTCGCCCCTGCAGTTGGCGTCAGCGACTTTTTCTCTCTCTCTCTCTCTCTCTCTCTCTCTCTCTCTCTCTCTTTCTCGCTGGTCTCAAAGTGCTGAGTTTCGAGAGGCCTGTCTTCTCCAATTTGTTTTCAATGTTTCACGTTGACATTTTGTCTGAGTCGCCCTGCTCGGAGCGTGTGGCATGTCACGGCGTGGCAGGGAGTTCTGAATGTGTTAATCGTGTGGGGTGACACAGACATGTCTGTCAGGGAATGTGGTGTCTTCATGTTGCCCCTGCTGGGAGTTGGTCTCCTCGTATTTTGACAGTTTTTTCTTTAAAGAGACAATGTATTCTTTAGTATTTTAAAGCAAACTTTGGATATTTTTTTCATGGTGGATAACCTTTTTTTTATTTATATACATTTTGGGCTTTTGTGTTGTGACTTTATTGAGACAGGACAAGGAAGATTGGACAGGAAATTAGTGGGAGAGAGAGATGGGGTAGGGTTGGGAAATGACCCAGGCCGGACTCGATACCCCCCCCCCCATAATGTTATTTTTAAGGTGTACTAGAATAGGTTGACATGCTTCAACAACCAAAAAAAGTCTTTCTCATTGTACATCTTAATTTAGCCTCAGTCTTAGGAGCCGTTCAGAGCGCAACACCTTTTCTCTGCCAGGCATTCAAATTCAGTTGTTTTACTATGGAACAGTGTGTTGGACAAACGGTTTTGACCATTGTGACGCGCCATGTTGCTTTTTCTGTCTGCACCTTGCTCACAAAAAAAAACAGCAAGGCCCCAAGTTAAAATCTGTTTAACTTTTACAACGTGTTTTTTTCTACAATGGGTTACTGTGTAGCTACAGTGACCTGTGGACAACTGAGTTTAAAATATCAATAGTAAAAAATGGAGGACCGCATGTAACCTAGCAACAGTAAAGGAACCTTGACATCTCCAGCAAGCACTTATTCAGCACTTGGATTTCTAAATACTAGCAACGCTTCTCGCGTTTTGGAGGCAGAAAAAGCGTTGCAGTCTGAATGGCCCTATAGACATGTTGCTATTAGTCAGTGAAACAAGAAGTGTCCAACTGCTGTAAAATTAAAAGCAAAAGTGGACTGTTGTTGTGTGGGCCGTTGACAGGTTTGAGTCCTTAGATTGAGACAGACAAAATTGAGACAAAATGGTGCGTTGTTAATTTTCAGAGAAATACTCTGGCATAAAGAAATGTAACTGCCCACGCGAACCGAACCAACAGTGTCTAATCATGTTTGCTGTGGTGGGACAGTTTAGAGAAGCAGACATCTGGGAAGAGGATGTCACCATAGCAACCCGGTCCTATACCTGATTAAGCAACGTTCACCTGTCCATCAAGATTCATGGGCAGTACAGTCTAGACCAGGTGCTCTGGTCCTGTAAGGTTAAAAGGAAGGATTAAATGGTTGCTATGGCCACAAAGTGCTTTTTAAAAGATAGCGCTGTCTGTACAAAAAAAAAAAAAAACACACAATTTACTTCATGGATGGTCTCCCAGGAAAAACAGTGCAAATTATGATGGCTCCTTAGTCAAGGCTACATCACACTGCATTGTGCTTTAGTCTTTGCGGTTTGTGAAGGTATAATCAGCAAAATTGCTTTCCAATTCCTATATGTGCTCTGTACTCTTAAAAGATCAGGCGTACATGCATGTTATGTGAACATCACATGGTGCAAGTCTCACAAAGAGATGGCTTACTCTTTCCTCAGACTTGCAGTAACACACTACAATGGATACACAGCACCACTGCTACCCAACAAAGTGTGTTTTTATAGTTAAAACACATTAATCATGAACAGGTGAATGTTTTTTTGATCCATTGATGAGGGGTATAGACACTTGTGTATGACCCCCAAATTCTGTACATTTGAGACACACCTTCCACTTTATAATGCCTTTAATATGGAAACCCATGTTGTGCAGTCAGTGGTGTCTATACATACACACACGCGCACACACACAATCTTGCACACATATGCCCTCACTTGACAAACACATTTAAGTTATGAGAGGGGATATATACATGGAATGTAACTCTCTCTATCTCTCTCTCTCTCTATTTCTCTCTTTCTCTCTCTCTTTCTCTCTCTCTCTCTCGCTCTCTCTCTCAGAGGAAGATAGGCTAACAGCAGTGCTTAAGTCTCTCATTAGTACTCTTGTCCCCTTACAGCCAAGCCCGTACGTTTCCTGTCCTAGTTTCTCCTCCTCACCACACCCCCATTTCTCATTCCCAGGCTCACTGACCCTCTGCACATGCACACACACACACACACACACATACACACACACACACACATACACACACATACACATACACAAAGGCACACACACACACACACAAACACACACACACACACACACACACACAGTCTTCCTCTCTCTTTCTTCTCCACTCATCATCTTTCCCTCCATGTCTGCTGCTGAGCTGAGGTTTGGTGCTGCCTGGGCCGCCTCTCTGGACCAGCTGATAGGCTGATATAATGTTCCTCATTTATCATGTCTGTTAGAGAGCCCTTTCAAGGCATTCTTTTCACATGCAGTCTGCCATCCACTCACTAACACCCCTTCCCACACCACCACCCCCCCACCCCCAACACCACACCACACCACACACCACACACCACACACACATACACACACACACACACACAAACACATGGTCTTTAAAAATGAATCCGCATTTGATATATGACTTCTTAATGCATGGAAAATTGTTTGCGTGTTGACTGTTGTTGCACGTGTTTTGATACAAAACAGCTATGGTCTGTTTTGTTACATGTGTACTGATGGAATTACTACATTTGCGTCTGTCGTGTTTGCAGTGCTGTTTCTACCTCCCTAGCTGCTTCATGGCAGGGTCAGATCACACAATATCAGCGCTTGATCACACAGTATCAGCATTTGAAATGACTGACATATTTCTAGCATCGTACCCGATTCCGAGAGGTCGGGGAATCTCGCAATGCAACATACTTTACGACCTGCAAATATTTTTGTCTGCAATGCAACTTAACTTATATGCTTAGTTTGAGGAACACAACTCAAGGTTAGCATAAGTCACAGTGTGATTGTGAAGGTGGAGAGATACAGAGTGACTAGACATCCCTGTTTTTTCAGGGATAATCCCTGTTGTTTGTGGACTGTCCCCATGAAAACACTAGCCTGGTAAACCAGTCCCTCGTACTTCCTTTCATTTTGTACAGAGGGTCTGGCCTTGCTGCCACTGACATTCATGTGTTCGGACCAAGCAAATCTGAGCCAGTCAGCGAACAGAGAAGTGTTCCTGAGCAATGACGTTGACATTTGAATTGTAGTGCGTAGGTAGGCCAATTACATATGTGACGACCAGACGTTAGTGATTGGATAAAGGCAGAGCCACTTGTTTTAAACTTACACAGAGTTCACACCTCCAGGAAGAAATCGTTTCTTAATGCAGCAAGGCTTTTTTAAATGAAATGTAGATAAAACGTTGTTGCATATTATAGATATTAGCTGTAGAACTGAGAATGTCCCTGCTTTTCCTGTAAGATGTCCTAGCCTGGTTACCCTGCTATTAGAGTGGTTATCATAGCAGTCATTTCTCTTTGACTCAGCCCAAGACACTGATGAGTCACAATAGGCACTTTTGGAACAAACCATTACGTTGAGTCATTTGTGGGAACTATTAGGGTTAACAATACACCGTGTGATGGTCCAGGTAGTGAGAGCAGCACAGGATAACTAGCATGGCTAATATACCTAACAGTTTGTGTGACTTGTGTGGCTCAGAATTCTTCAAACATGAAAAAACAACTTGTTTGATTCTGTGGGGATTTCTCTGTCCAAACAAATATAAATCGTTCAAACATTCAGAATTTGTTTATTTGACTGACCAACTTTCCTCCATATTGCCTGTTGGCGTCAGTTTGGCCTTGGGGAACGAAGCAGTTCCCTCAGCCAGATCTAGTAAGAGTCTCTGATACCATCACCACACAAGTGACTCATAGGCCAATCTGGTGTGTTCATATGGATATTCAAGCCAAGACACACACACACACACACAGACGTGTGCGCACACACACACACACATACACACACACACACAGTATCACGTTTCCCATCTTTCTTTTGGCAGGGAGAGCTCAAGCTTGCCCTAATGTGTTTGTTGATTCCTCAAGTGTCTGTTCAACCCGTTAGCAGCTTTCCGCTATCTGTCCATCAAAGCGGGCGGTCAAACAGGTGATTGAGGATCAATACGCATTGCCATCACCTGCGTTCCGCTCTGACCTTTTTTTATCTCTCCTCTCTCTTTTTCTCGCCGGCTCCACACGTCTCTTTTCACCATTCTGGCGCGCATCGATTGAGTCTGGCTCCTTTTCTTCACGCTTCTTTCATTCGCACGCTGGCATTTGTGCGTTGCTTTCGCGTTTTCACGACCACAAGTGCTTTGTGTTCTTGTCCATTTTTTTTTCTCACGGTACATGTCCTACAGTATATCACACCTTAATATCCACTAAGGAGGTGTTGCCTGGCAGTGGATGTAAACGCCACAAAACCCTTGTCGTCTTTTAGCGTAGGACACCCCACACGGACTCCATTTTGACCTCAGGCCGCCTGCTGAGTAGTCTCATGTTATCTGTGTCTTGCCAAAAAAAAGTGGCACACAAACTCAATGCTAAAGGCTAGCCACTAGCACACACGCTTAATGCCAGTGTGACATACAGGTGTACAGGTGTGTGATGGTATCTGATTGACATTTGCCGACAGAGGTCAACGAAGGCTGACGGTCATGCTTACAGTAGTACCCAAGATGGCCGATAGGACAG
>CM050219.1:15072500-15075000 GCA_027475355.1 Coilia nasus
GTAGCACATAACCTAACTCTCTTTCTCCTTCATTACCACATAACCTAACTCTCTCTCCTTCAGTAGCACATAACCTAGCTCTCTCTCCTTCAGTAGCACATAACCTAGCTCTCTCTCCTTTATTAGCACATAACCTAGCTCTGTCTCTCCTTCAGTAGCACATAACCTAGCTCTCTCTCTCCTTCAGTAGCACATAACCTAGCTGTCTCTCTCTCCCTTAGTAGCACATAACCTAGCTCTCTCTCCCTTAGTAGCATATAACCTAGCTCTCTCTCCTTCAGTAGCACATAACCTAGCTCTCTCTCTCTCCTTTAGTAACACATAACCTAGCTCTCTCTCTCTCCTTCATTAGCACATAACCTAGCTCTCTCTCTCTCTCTCCTTCAGTAGCACATAACCTAACTCTGTCTCCTTCAATAGCACATAACCTAACTCTCTCTCTCCTTCAGTAGCACATAACCTAGCTCTCTCTCTCCTTCATAGCACATAACCTAGCTCTCTCTCTCTCCTTCAGTAGCACATAACCTAGCTCTCTCTCTTCTTCAGTAGCACATAACCTACCTCTCTCTTCTTCAGTAGCACATAACCTACCCCTCTCTCCTTCAGTAGCACATAACCTAGCTCTCTCTCTTCTTCAGTAGCACATAACCTAGCTCAGTCTCTAGAACCGAACTAGCTTTGATTCTCTATTGTATATCTCTCTATTGCATTCTCCCCCGTCTATCCCTCTTTCTTCACATCCCTTCTTGACTTCTGTCAACCCCCCACTCCTCCATGGCAGCCATGCCCAAAATGATGGTTGCCATGGAGTCCTGTCCTATCAGTCATCCTTTTCATGTCAATACCGCCA
This sequence comes from Coilia nasus, assembly GCA_027475355.1. Classification (NCBI taxonomy): domain Eukaryota; kingdom Metazoa; phylum Chordata; class Actinopteri; order Clupeiformes; family Engraulidae; genus Coilia; species Coilia nasus. The sequence continues at coordinate 15,073,351 of CM050219.1, forward strand.
CCACTAGATGTTCAGTGCAAACCCACATTTCATAAAAATATTATTACCCTGGTTGCGTGAGTCACACTAGTTTACTTTTGATGTGGGTTATCCTGTGCCAGCTGACACCAAGGCGGGGGAATGGTGTAGACAGGGATCTTTTGAGTCCATCTTTGCTTTGACGCCTGCTCTGTGAGAGCCCCTCCTCTAAAAAAGCACCAGGAATTCACCTATCCTACTGACAGCCTCAAACCTGGAATGTGCAGGAGTTTGAACGCAATGTCCTCAGTTCAGACAAAATTGCAGATACTGAAAATGTCACTTTTCCCTCTGCTTGTGTTCCCTGAAAAGCAAAGTAGGCCAGAGTTTGCACTTTAATCCTGGCTTAGTCTGGGTACTTAGTCTGGCTGGAGAGACCTTTGCAAAAATCACCAATGAGTAGAATGAGACTATAAGGCCATGTACACATTAAGCCGGAAAAATATAAATACGCATAGCGAAACTCTCTCCGTCCGCACTGGAACTTTTTTTTTTTTATATCTCCGTACACATGCACCAAATAAATACACTGTGTTTTGCTGTGTAGAATCATGCCAGCCAATCAAAAGCTAAACGTCATCGTATTTGAAACTCTCTGTGTACGCCATACACACCACAACAATACACTGCCATTTTTAGATTTATCTACCTCAGCAGTCGTTGGAATAGTGTTGGAATGCGCCGTATTAATATGTACGGAAGAGCTAACCTGATAAATAATTATGCGTATTAGTATTTATCCAGCTTAATGTGTACAGGGCCTAAGTGTGAAATGCACGGTCAGTACTCGACAACCATATGCCCTCACTCTGTTTATGAAATGCTTCCGAACATTGTTGAACATTTCACACCCCCCTCAACTTGATACAGTTGTCCCAGATGGAGTCCTATAAAATGTAAAATCTTAAAAGCACGGGATACACAGAAGGCCTATGACACAACCTTGTTTACTAAGTAGGGACACATTTGGTTCAGGTATGCGTTCTGAATTTTTAAGCTAAAGTCTGTGTTTCTAGTAAGACGTTGTGGGTATTTGAGCTCAATAGTCAGTTAAATTACTCCTTTCCCATCCCAGGTCCTAAAGCAATGTGGTGATTGGCTATAATTATGTACGGCTCTCAACAGGCCACTATTATTTTTTCCCATTTGTAGTATACGGCCAGGGAGAGAGATTGTGTTCGTGTGGTAGTGTGTGTGTGAGTGTGTGTGTGTGTGTGTGTGTGTGTGTGTGTGTGTGTGTGTGTGTGTTTGTTTGTGTGTGTTGTTGCCTGCCCTCATCTCCCTTGTATCTGTGTGCCAGCAGTGGGCATGTGGATGTTTCTGTAAGCATAATACAGACAAAATGGATCTGGTCATGAGAACAAATGGCCCAGCCGGCCCACATTCGGCACATACCTGGCCCGCATCTGGCAGAATTGTCAGAGTCCGCCAGTGTCTGGGTGCCAGATTGGGGTTGGGGAAAGCAGTAATGTCGCTATGAAACACTACAACAGTGATTGAGTTATTGCTGCTAAAATGAATAGAATTTAGTGGAAAGTGGACACCTGATTCTTCCTGTCTCTCTTTTGGGCTCTCTCTCTCCCTCTCTTTTCTTCGCTCTTATAAACTAGACAGACCCTCTATCTATCTATC
>CM050219.1:15077500-15202500 GCA_027475355.1 Coilia nasus
TCTGTCAGGCCATTTGTATGGGTCTGTGCACCTGTCACCACTGATCCAGTGGTGTAACATCATGCACAAAAAAGGGCCAAGCACTGAGGAGGAAGAGTAGGAGGAGGAGGAAGAGGAAAAAGGAGGAGTCAGAAGAAGGAAGAGTAGTTAGAAGGGGGGGGGGGGGCGATCTCTAAATCTGTGCCTGTCACGCCTGTGTAAAAGCCTGAAATTGAATTCAAAGCTGTTTTGGTGTGTTTGTCAGTGGTGATGGTGGAGGCGGAGGGAGGGAGGATGGCTGGTGGGTCTGTCTGTCTGTCTGTCGGTCGGTCTATCTGGTGGTATATCTGTCGGTCTGTCGGTTCACTGTGTCTATAAATACCGCAGGCATGGCTCGCCAACACGCTCTGCATAACGAGCAGAAATCTCCATCAGGCATGGTGGTGAGCAGAGTGGTGGGGGTGGGTGTTGGTGGGGTGGGGGTGTGATGTAGGGAGAGTTGTGGGGGTGTGGTTGGCGGTGGGAGTGGGGGTGTGGTGGTGAGGAGAGTGGTGGGGATGGGTGTTGGTGGGGTGGGGGTGTGGGTGTTGGTGGAGTGGGGGTGTGATGTAGGGAGAGTTGTGGGTGTGTGGGTGGAGGTGGGAGTGGGGGTGTGGTGGTGAGGAGAGTGGTGGGGATGGGTGTTGGTGGGGTGGGGGTGTGGGTGTTGGTGGAGTGGGGGTGTGATGTAGGGAGAGTTGTGGGGGTGTGGGTGGAGGTGGGAGTGGGGGTGTGGTGGTGAGGAGAGTGGTGGGGGTGGGGGTGTTGGTGGGGATGTGATGGTGAGGACAGTTATGGGGGTGGGGGTGTTGGTGGGGGTGTGATGGTGAGGAGAGTTATGGGGGTGGGGGTGTTGGTGGGGGTGTGATGGTGAGGAGAGTGGTGGGGTGGGGGTGGATTTGGAACCAAGAGGAGTAGGAGTCACAGCTACAGTAGGACTACAGTAGAAGTAGTTGGTCTATGTTCGATGTAATGTGTATGAATCAGTAGTTGAATTAGTCAATGTATGTTAAATGTAATTGTATAAATCAGTAATTGAATGCAGTTTGTGGATAACTTGGGCCTGAAATACATCTGTAAAAGCTAGTAAAAGCTGAAAGTGTTGTGAAACTCATAGTTTGCATTTTTGCTCTAAATTGATTCTTTGGAAAATAACAAAAGATTTATGTTGGGGATGCAACATGTACCCTGATTTCCAGAATGTATGTGTGTGTGTTAGCCTATATATATATATAGTACTTATTGTACTATACTGTACTTATGCAGAGAGGAATGTTCTTCTGTTGCAGCAGGATGAGATGGGCAGAGGAAGAGAGAGAGGTAAAGGAGAGAAGGAGATGGATGGATGGAGGATGGATAGAAGGAGACAGATGGGAGGTTGATGAGAGGAGATGAGAAATGGCAGAGGAGTCCACATAGGAGCTGTGAAGGGTAGATAAGGACAACTCTCACTCACAGAGAGAGAGAGGCAGACAGACAGGCGGACAGACAGACAGACAGACAGACAGACAGACAGACAGACAGACAGACAGACAGACAGACAGACAGACAGACAGACAGACAGATGAGCAGAGAAGTGAACAGACAGGCGAAAAAGGGGGAGAGTATATGATCAATTAGTCATGTCAAAATGACAGAGAGAGAAGATAGATAGATAGATAGATAGATAGATAGATAGATAGATAGATAGATAGATAGATAGATAGATAGATAGATAGATAGATAGATAGATAGATAGATAGATAGATAGATAGATAGATAGATAGATAGATAGATAGATAGATAGATAGGAGGAGAGCACAGTGGGTTGTGGACTGACTAAGGAGAGAGGCTGATGGAGGGAGAGAATAGAGAGAAAGACCAGAGTGTGAGAAAGGAAGATATATGGAGAGGAAGAGGCGTGTAAGTCACGGAAAAGCCTTCGCTGAGGCAAGAGCCTGCTCAGCCACCCCCTCACACAGGCACCCCTCACAAGAGGGAGGATACACACACACACACACACACACACACACACACACACACACACAGAGGCACAGTTAGGAGCCAGAGAGAGAGAGAGAGAGAGAGAGAGAGAGAGAGAGAGAGAGAGAGAGAGAGAGAGAGAGAGAGAGAGAGAGAGAGAGAGAGAGAGAGAAAGAGAGAGAATGGGGTAGCGATGGAGGGAGGGTAGATGGATTAAATAAGGGAGGGATATAAAGACAGACTAAAATAGATTTCAGGGGAACAGGGAGAGAGAGAAAGAAAGAGAGGAAAACAGAAGAAGAAGAGGAAGAAGAAGAACAGGAAAAAGTAGAAGAGGGAGAGAGGGGTTAGATAGAGAGACTTAAGGACAGACCAAGACCGAGTTTCATAGAACAGAAAAAAGGCAAAGAAATGAGTAGAAAGAGAGAGGAGGAAAAGATGCAAAGACAGACTGACAGAGGAGAGAACCTAAGGACAGACTGAGACTGAGACTCATAAACAAAGGAGAGGGGGATGAAGAGAGAGAGAAAGAGTGAATGAGGGGCATAGAGAAATTGATGGGAGGAGGAATGAAGGGATGGAGAGAAGGATTGAGGAGGGAGGGGTCCAGGGAACTTGGAGTGTCTCCAGGAGATGCCATGGGCCTCATCAGCAGTCGCTGCAGTATGGAAGTCTGCAGAGAGGAGGAGAGGAGAGATGAGGAGAAGGCAGGAGGAGAGAAGGGGGAGGAGAGATGAGGAGAGGAGAGAAGAGAGGAGGAGAGAAGGGGGAGGAGGGGAGAAGAGAGGAGAGAAGAGGATTGGACGCAAGAAGAGAAAAGAGGAGAGGAGGAGAGGAGAGATGAGAGGACAGAAGAGAGGAGGCGAGAGGAGGGGAGCACAGAAACGAGGAGAAGAGAAGGGGAAGGAGGGCCGAAGAGAGGAGAGAAGAGGATTGGAGGCAAGAAGACAAAAGGGAAGAAGAGAGGAGAGGAGAGAAGAGGAGAGAGAAGATGTCCCATCACCTCCTTGTGTGACTCATAGAATGACTCATCTAAGACTAAGCTGTCAGACTAGCCACACACACATTTATATCCATAATCATCCACACACACACACGCACACACACACACACACACACACTCATCCACACACACACACGCACACACACACACTCATCCACTCACACCATCTGAGAATGAGCAACGAATTCATTTGTCAAAATGGGCCACCCTACCAACCGTGACTTATGAAGACTTATGCGCCAACAAGAGCAGCAGCCAGTGAATCATTGATGTGGCCATTGAATCCTGCCATAACCAGGCTCCAGTAATGAGCAGGGGCCCTCAGCGTGGGTGCTGTCCACCAGACTGCAGTGTGTGAGTGGGGGAGAGAAGCTGAGAGGAGAGAGAGAGAGAGAGTCTGTGGGTGTCTTGGGGAAAGTCGCAGTCACACCAGCACTACCACCACCACCACCAGCACCCCCAGTGTTCAGAACACACTCAATTATCGCTGCTTTTCTGCAGCGAAACAGCTGTCAGCTGAATCTTGTGCTAATCTGTGTGTGTGTGTGTGTGTGTATGTGTGTGTGTGTGTGTGAAAGAGAGTGAGAAAGAGAAGGAGAGTGTGTATGTGTATGTGTGTGTGTGTGTGTATGTGTGTGCGGTGCAGGCTTTTATACTTGATAGTATTTGTGTGCGTGTGTGTGTGTGTGTGTGTGTGTGTGTGTGTGTGTGTGTGTGTGTTCAAACTGTGTTCAATTTCTTTATGAGACTCCCAAGTCCTATTCTGTGTTTGTGTCCGTGCTCCCTAACAATGTCAGCCACAGTGTCAGCACAATAACATCTTCTTCAGCCATTTTTAGACATAACTACCCAATTGACACAACCCAACCCCCCAATCACGCTGGGGTCTGGACCCAATCAGGCTGGGGTCTGGACCCAATCACGCTGGCCATTCGACACCTCCAGCAGGCACTAGTCTGTAAGTACAGATGCCCCAGCCAGGCTGGATGGGTAGTCAGGCGGCAGGCAGGCAGGCAGGCGTCCAGACACACACACACACACGACACGTGCAATCTGATCTGCCACGGTTTAGGCTAAGTGCAGCATTGCTAACGAGGCGTGGGAGCCAGCGCTATGATCTGGCCACTAATAATTCATGGGGAGCTGCTGTTGGAGGCCACGGAGCTAACAGGAGTGCAGACAGGCAGGGGCAGCCCGTGTTCTCTTAGGGGGGGGGGGGGGGGATTGAGAGATGGAGAAGGAGAGAGAGAGAGAGATGGAGAAGGGGAGAGGGGGGTGAGAGATGAAGAAACAGGTGCAGACAGTGAGAGCAAGACAGACAGAGGATAAAGAGAGAGAAAGGGAGCAGCAGGGGAAGACAGAAAGGGAGGGAGAGAGGGAAGAAGAGAGAGGAAGAGAGACAGAGCATAAAGAGAGGAAGGGAGGGAGGAAAAAGAAGAATAAACACTGTCAGAGAAGAAGAATGACAAGAAGGATGGAGAGAAATAGAAGTAAATTGAGAGAGGAAAATGGAGAGCAACAAAGAAAAACATGAAGAATAGCTGGACAGGGGAAAGACAGACATGGAGAGACAGAGAGAGAGAGAGAGAAAGAGAGAGAGAGAGAGAGAGAGAGAGTGCAGTCTGGATGAGCGTATGCCTGTGGGAGAGGTTAGCGGGCTGTGAGAATGTTCCTGTGAATGTAAGTGTGTTCCTGGTCAGCCTTCGAGCCTTACCATTATACAGACACGCGAAACAAGACTCTACGCCTAAACCACTTAGCCTGGACGCAAGCACACACAGGAGAAAAGGGTGATTTTATCTAAGGCCAATGAAAATGAGTTTAACATTAATATATTGTTGCTGTCAGCTCTGTATCAGTCAATATGGGCATCCATTTCAGCTACTCGACGAGATGATATTTCATGCCCGTCCCAGTTTTGTTTTGTGAACCTGGCGCATTGACACACTGACATCAACCTTGCCGCACGTTTACATTTGTGTGTGTGTGTGTGTGTGTGTGTGTGTGTGTGTGTGTGTGTGTGTGTGTGTGTGTGTGTGTGTGTGTGTGTGTGTGTGTGTGTGTTTATGTGTGTTTCTGTCTGTGTCTGTGGATGGATGAGTGAGAATGGTGCACCACCAAGTACAGTCCCCTTTCTTTGGAGCTTAGCCCTGTAACATTTCTTCTGGAATATTCTAAAGGTTTTTCAACTGAGCAAAAATGACAGCAAAAAAGACTGCTTCCCTCCAGAATCCCATCCCGGCTGAAGTCTGTTAGCGGCCCTTGACATTTTCCCAGCTAACTGAAAATGCCACTGAATGCCACACGTTACCTCTGGTTACGATGTAGGCCTGGAAATCGCACAAAGGCCAGGGGTATTGATCCAAAGGCTTTTTCCCAAATACCCTCTGTCCAATTCCCCCCACACCACCACAGCCCCATGCCTGTTAATCCAACCTACCCATGTGTGAATAACCAGTATAAGCATCACCCAGTCATATGCTTATGGGTCATATGATAACTAAGAAGCATGAGAGGCAGAAGAGTCTAGTTCTGTTACTGCAAGGAGCTTAATGTAACAAAACAGTAGTGATTGTCTGAAGCGACCGTGGAGTGAACGAATGCCAATGAAAAGGTTTCAAACACTTTGCATGAAGTAAAACCATGTGAAAGCAGCTGATGCATCAGGCTATCTACATCCATCACCCATAACACACACAAAAACAACTGAGCAGGGTGTTGGACATGAATATAGAAATCATTCAGAAGTGACTTTAATGTGGACCCAGTATTCCTGATGGGGCCTGGTTTTAATGAGTTCCTTAAGGGATTCTGATATGGCCTCAATGTGATTTTCATATGGCCCTGATGTGGCCATCATGTGATGTTGATAACCCCTTGATGTGGATTTAATGTGATCTTAAAATGGCCCTGATGTCGCCTTCGTGTGATCTTGATAAGCCCTTGATGTGGATTTAATGTGATCTTGATATGGCTCTTAATGTGGACTTGATATATGGCCCTAATGTGATCCCAAAATGTAGCCTTGTTGTGGTCCCAATATGGCCCTGACGTGGCCTTCATGTGGCCCTGGTCTGGTGTGGGTCAGCCAAAAATCAGCATGGTCTTAAGGCTGAGTGTGGTCCTGAGCCAGTCACTAGTTGTACTGTAGCCATAGCAATCACCGTGGATGGGGGATGGGCAGGAAGTGGTGCCAGCTCTGTTCTACAGTCTGCATAGTCAAGTAAAAAAATCACTTCCCATCTTCTCAAGGGCCTTCATTGTTTCTTTCACAGGACTGAGGGGGTGTCTCTTAGAGTTTTCCAACTGCGTGCCCGAACGGAATGCCAGACAGAGGAGAAAAGGTGGCTACGTTTTTGGCTTCCATCCCTCTATCTGTCATCCCTTCTTCTTCTCCCCCTGATTCTCTATGATAAAACCAAAGCCAAGAAGGCGGGGGGAGGAGGGGCTTTGACCAATGGGAAGGCAAGCCCAAGCCTCTGACCAATGGGAGGGAGAGGCTCTGACCAATGCGAAGGCAGGCTTGTGTCATTGACAAATGGAAGGGAAGGTCTCTGACCAATGGGAAGAAAGGCTTGTGTCTTTGACCAATGGGAGGAGAGGTCTGTGTATCTGCAGCCATAACTACTCTCAAACATAGTACCATCACCTAAAGATTTAATAAGTATGAGCAAAATGAGTAATAATAATCATGAGTACATTCAATTAATTAGGCATCTGCTCTTCCAAAATGTTGACTTAATTGGGATTTATTGTTGTTAATAATGTTTACTGTTTCACAATATTTAGGGCCATTTATCTAATGGGACATTAGGTATGAGTCACATCATGGGCAGAAAAAAAGGACAAAACAGCAATGATGACTGTTTATCTGATGACATGTTGAAAATGTGACATAGGGTGTTTGAGGGCACCAGGCAACTTTTTTCCTGAGGCTAGCACTTTCAGAGGGTAATATGCTCTTTTGTCCCGCTGTTGTCTTTGTACAATGCCATCCTTTCAAAACTACCTCAGCTGCAGCAGAGCTGAAACTCCACAGTGGAGAGGCTGGCACACACACACACACACACATACACACATACACACACACACACACACACACACACACACACACACATGTACCTACACACACACAGGCACGGGGACTTTGCTGCAGATTTTTATGTTTCCTTCATCCTGAAAGCACACTCTTCATCATGGAAAGACAAAGAATGTTCCCAAGAGCTTTGTGTGTTGTGTGTAGATTGCGTTTGAGAATGTAACATTTGTAGCAAGAACGAGCAGGTCTATTTTTTCTACTCACTCTGCAAACTGTGGAAGGTCCTTTTTAGTGCGCTGAAGATGTTAATGCTGTTTTCCATAAAATGTACCAGTCACTTTTCAGTAATTACCATCTCCTGTTGCAGTCATTATACACTACAGCAAATGCAAAGATGATTATAGCTGCAATTAGACACAACAGAATTTAGAGCGAGGCTTCACTTCAGTGAATATGCCTTTTTAATTTACGCAAGGCACGTACATTGAAAATTACAAGTGTAGGCTCAAAAAGTCATAGTTGATCTATGACGTGTAAAATACCGCGCTCTAATTGCTGAATTGACTATCATGTGCATGACATTTTTTCTTGTCTGTGTGAGTGTATGACTATAGCTGTATGTTATGCCAAATGAAAAATTAGAAAAATATTTTTTTTACAACTACAGACATATTCCAATTGAGTCATATAATTGCTGGGCCAGTTACCACTGATTCAGCTGGCAGACACTAAAAAAAGCCATTTTAGATGAAGCGTCACTCCAAGAAAAAATCAATGCAGAAGACATGGGTGCTGTGAAACAGTATGTAAAGTGGTACAATAGGCCTTTGCTTCCACCCACAAAATGTCCATTTCCATCTATCCATGTCCATCTATTTGCTTTTTGAAACCAGCTGCACTCATCTTTAATAAATAGAATGAATACACATGGAGCACACACTGGAAGGTTATTGTTTTGTTAGTGTTTATTTGGCAGTTGTTAGTCATCCGTAGTGGATCTTAAAAAGGGACATTAGTAGCCTAATGCAGCAGCTGCTTTCATATCGTGCAAAGCCTCTGAAACCTCTGCCTTGGCATTCGCTCGCTCCACGGTGGGTGAATACTTTCTGCTTTTACCAATTGCTACTGCTTGGTAAATTAAGCTCTTACCAAAATCTGTAGAAAGTAGACCAATAACGTCTTTCCCCTCGATAAAATTCCTCATGCATTTTTCTCGTTTTCTTGTTTTTGTTCTTGTTTTCTGACTTTAAATCCTCAATTTCAGGAATAGTTGCCAACACAGAATGTCACCAGCTTTGTTCAGTGCTTCTCAAACTACAACGAAAACTCAAGTTTGAATTCTGGAGTTCAACATCATCATTTTCAGCCCTCCCTCTGTTCGCTGATTGGCCCATACACATTCAGAGACAGAGCGAACCGAAACTTATGTTCATGCTCCCTGATGCAGTTGCTGGAGGTTAATGAAATTGAGTGGAAGCACTAGGTGGCGCTAGTCTGGCTAGGACATTAGGGTCATAAGAGGCCAATTACGAGGAGGCCCCCACTGGTGTTGGCAGACAGGCTTTGGGATGGCTCTGGGATGGTGGGGAGGGCAGGAGTGGAGGGCTGTCAGTGTGAATGAGCCACTCGGAGTCTGACCAGATGGTACAACCACAGCTACGCCAGGAAAAACACCCAGAGACTTACACACAGGCACATCCACACACAACACACACGTGTACACACACACACACACACACTCTACCTCTCTCTCTCTCTCTCTCTCTCTCTCTCTCTCTCTCTTTCTCTCTCTCTCGCTCACTTGCTATCTCTCTCTCTCTCTCTCTCTCTCTCTCAAGCACACATGCACAACCACACACACAAACACACATGCACACTTACAAACACACACACACACACACACACACACACACACACACACACACACACACACACACACACACACACACACACACACACACACAGAAACACCAATTAATGAGGCTTTTTAACACTATCGACCCATGAAAGGAGAACAGTAGGATACAGAAAGCACACAACAGAGCCACAAGCACAAAACGGCCAAACAGCGTGTAGAGAGTAGGGCCACATAGAGCGAAGCAAGTTGTTGACACGGCAAGGGAAGGGTTAACGCGAAAGTGGAGGTGGATTAGGGTGGGAGGGAGGGAAGCCAGGGAGATCAATGCTGTCAAGCACCAACACCGACAGACACCAGAAGGGAGGTTCCTGTGTGGGACTTTGATGTTTTTTTAATGTGCTTGCTTGTATGTGCAGATAGAGTTCCTGGGCTTGTTTTTTTTTCTTGTCAATGTCGCTAAGGGTGTGTGTGTGTGTGTGTGTGTGTGTGTGTGTGTGTGTGTGTGTGTGTGTGTGTTGTGTGTGTGTGAGGGGGGGGGGGGGGTAGGTGTGAAAGAAGGGACAGGAAGAGAAGGGAAGAACCTGGCAGCGAGAAGAGTGCATAAATCTTGCACAGACTTGCTCCATAGGAAGGTGTGACTCATCAGATCTTTCCCTTGCATACTGCTGCATGTACAAAGTACTATTGAACATTTTGGCCCTATTGAAAATGAAAAACAAAAATGGACATCATGTTAGCTATTAAGCTCTGTGAGGCCACACTGACACTGTGTTCTAGCTTTCACCTACCTTAGGACGCTTATACTGTACATGTGCATGATGGGTAATGTTTTGATTTTGCTTGTCTAGTTGGATGTTGAGCAAACTTTTCAAAGCAACCTTTATCTGATAACAACTTTTAACTCCTAGTGGAAGCATATTGTTCTCTTTACTTCACAGAATCTGAACATATAATAATCGGTTTGGATTTATGTTACATGTGTGTTTACATCATTGCCTATGGTTGTTTGTGTTCTTTTAGACATTGCCTACTAAACAGTTGGTTAGCCCTAAACTTACTTGTACAGACCTATGGCCATCTTGGGATACTTGACTTGACCTGACTGTTTACCTTTGTGAAGTGCTTTTGAGTATTTCAAAATCTATAACTTATTATTGCTGCTATTTAGATAGATAAAGGGGATACCAGACGATAGAGTGGCATGAGTTACCTTAACTTATAAGTTCTTTATTGTAACAAAAATCTTACATCACAGCTTTTGTCTGAGAGAATAATAGTCAGCAGTTCAATTCACAAGTCACCAAAACTTCGGCCCATTGAGTTTGCTCATTTCTCAGCGATTCAGGAATCAATCGATAACCTCAATTTACGAGACTTAGATTTTTTTGTCTACATGAGAGCAGGGAAAGGTGAAGAGAAAGAGAGGTGGTCCACACAATGCTTTTGGTTGAAGGTGAGAAGCCGTCTGTCTGTCTGTTTGTCTTTCAGCTTGTCGGTCTGTCGGTCTAACTTGACTCCTCTGTGAAAGATCACTTTAGACAGACGTCTCAGACAATCAATATGAGACAGAGCTCACAGACACAGAACTCAGCATCTCCCCAAGGTTGTCCTGACGGACGCCTGTTTCTCTCTCACTTGGGTGCACAAATTCCCTTTTTCTGTCTCTCCCCTGCACCCTTTCTCTCACTTTCTTGTCACTCTCTCATGTACTCTTTCTCTTTTTCCTGTTCCCTTCACTGTCCTCCCTCCTCAATCTTGCTCCCTTTCACTATCTCTTACCTCTTTATTTCCTTCTCTCTCTCTCTCTCTCTCTCTCTCTCTCTCTCTCTCTCTCCGTGTCTCTCTCTCTCTCATTCAGCTGCCATAAGTGCCCACTGCCCACTCAAAGTGCCAAAGTGTGCTGATGAACACCTCCACACAACATGGTGAAGATCTCAACATGTACAGAATGTACATAGAAACAACAGCCTGTTTTGGACCATAACGAGACAGTCAGACATGTGGGAGTGCACGTAGACACTCCTACGCAAGAGATTGCACTTTTATCTGTGCTTGATAGGATAACCTAAAGGGTAGTTTGTGGCTTTGGTACATCCTCTATCATGTTTAAAGCTAATATTACTATCAGGAAAAAACTGATATATTAATAACAGAAATATTAATACATTTTAATCATACAGCAGAATAGAATTAAACTTCAGGGAGGAGCTTCATACAAAGGCTTTGAGATTCAGTGCTGGTATCATCAAGGTGTTGTCAGTGTAAAGTGTGTGTTACACCTGCCATTGTCACTTGCCAGTGATTTTTTCAACGAGCTTCATGACACAACATGTAGTTAAGTGCGAGGGGTCAACCGTTTTGTTTTTGGCCTCAGGGGCCGACCGTATGGCGTGGCATCTCTAGCGGTAGCCGAGGGAGCTGGAGTCTATCCGCCATCGTGTGTGAGGTCAGCCTGTCACCCTGTAGCTGCGAGCAGCAATGACAGGATGCACCATTTCACCTGGAGCTGGGGCAGGTGCGCTGCTCACAGAGCTGTGCCACTGAAGCCAAGGGTAAATGGGGGCGTGGGGTGGTGAGGTTGAGGGAGAACGCTTAAAAAAATGCCAAGCATTTTTTTTTTCTCTCTTTCGGGTGAGGATATGTGGCTGTTTACAGTGTAACACAAGGTAAATTAAACAGGTAAACAAGGGCTTGGATTTGAATTCCAACCTCACCTCTGTTTCTTGCTGTGAGATATCCCAAAAGACACACTTTAGCCTGGCACATAATGTATGTGTACACAAGCCATGTATTTAACTTTGAACAAAATAACTTGCACTTATTTCCATAATGATCAACACATGTTAGAATGAAAACTATTACAGGAGGTAAATAGGCCTCTTGGGACTTGGTATTTAATTGTACAACTACTCACCATCACCACCAGTAGATGTACATGCACCAACATGAATATATTTGTGGTCTCCTTCCTAGGCTTTAGCACTTATTTTTCCAACATTGTTAATCAGTTGCTTTCTATAAAGGCCCAGACCTGGCAATATTTCAGCCAAAGAGGACTTCACAGAGAAAATTCATCTCATTATTGAACTTAAGTCATATCCATTTAACTTTATGTTTGCAGTCATGAAGATTGTGTATGTACTTTGGTTCTGTGCCATCTATACATGCGCTTATAGAGTTTTTTCTTGTCTATTGCAAGCTGGTCTGTTGTACAAGGAGATCGTTGAGACCACACTGCTTTTATTATGTCTTAATGTGTTTTATTACGCGTGGTATTACGTGTGGCAGTCGAGGGGACAGCAAAGAACGAATTTCATAGTGCGTGGAAACGTTTTCTAACTGTACATATGACAATAAGCTTGACCTTGAACTTGACCTTGTACTTGACCTTGAACTTGAACTTAACCTTGAACTTGAACTTAACCTTGAACTTGACCTTGAATGTGTCCCATCCCCTTCCCCCTCAGGTACATCCGCACCATGTACCTGGGCATCCAGAGCCGACGGCAGAAGGAGAACCAGCGGCGCTTCTACTGGGCCATGATGTACGAGTACGCCGACGTCAACATGCTGCGCCTCCTGGAGGCCTTCCTGGAGAGCGGCCCGCAACTGGTGCTCCAGCTCTGCATCATGATCCAGAAGAACCGGGCCGAGACGCTGCAGTGTAAGATGGGGTTCCCCACGGCGCTGTACTGGGACCATGCCGATTGTTTGAAATGAATGTTTATTTCGGTTTTTTTTTTTTTTTGTATCAGCCACCAGTCCACCAGTTTATTCTGTTGAATGTGAACGTGAATAATAATAGACATGGCTTCTAGGTGCTTTACAGAACAAAAAAAAACACAACCCTCTAAAACAAGCATTTAGTTGACAGGTTATTCTATAAATGTAAGTACTACTAAAGACATAAACAAAAGCTGATTTTGGTTTTCCATGGAACATTTCTCTCCAGGGGCTTGCATTATCTGTTATCCATTAACTCCAGGCTAAGTCCTTCGATTACTGCAGGATTGACCCACACTAGCTAGCTTGCTGTGAACACTGCTGACATTAGCACTTCTCTTTGCAACCACTTCAGTAAAGACAGCTGAAGGCCACTTTTTAATTTTTCAAGAGTGTTGTAATGTGATCTGCTGCAGTATCCTGTATATGACAAAGCGAGTGCCTTTTTCTTTTTTTTGTCTGGGAATATGGTCCAGAACCCCAGCCAAGTTTTATGAATTATTTCCTCCTGGGTGAAATCCCATGACAAAGCCTTTAATCCTGAAGAGACGGGGGTGTACCATGGCAGGTCTATATTGTATACATGAGGGGTGGTGAAGACAAAAAAAAAGCTGACCTTTGTGTGAAATTGACAAAGAAATGTAAGAGCTGCCCTCTCTCAGGCTTTTTTGAATTATCAACAGTGTATATGTGAGGACAAGCCTCTTCTGCTGATCAGCAAATAATCTGAGGTGTAGGACCATTTCTCACGTTTGAGGGTGACGGCACTGACAGCCGCGCAGATGTCTCTGTGAACATGGAGAAGATCTCTGTGCTCAGCAGGATGAGTAGTAGTCATGACGATTACAAAAAAATACACACATAGAGCAACTGTGGAAGGTAAGTTTTAGAAAAAGAGAAACATGAAAAACTTACCTCAAATACGTGTGTTTGACATTTTCAACCATCGGTTTCACACCATGAGCTGGTTGTGTGTGTGTGTGTCTGTGTGTGTGTGTGTCAGTGTCTGTGTGTGTATGTTGAATGCTTTCAGCAAAGATGCCTTTCTGTGACTGAAATGGCTTGCTGTGCTATTAAAAGCAATCACTGTTAGGTGTTAAGGTTGTGGTTTTAGACACTGCAGCTTTAATCCAGTCTATGACATTTAGCAATACACAATATGAACAGCAGGAAAAAAAAATCTTTATTAGTGCACTGTACTGTCGAGGTAGTATAATTGAGACACCATTAATTTGTTGTGCATTCATCTGATTTGGTTTGGCCCAGTGCTCCTGCTCAGCAGAGGCTGCGCAGTCACTTTTCATCTCAACGATAATTAGTATTTCAGCAAACACCGTCAACATTCTCTTTTTCTTCTGTCTGTCACTCTTCTTCTCCCTTCTGTCCTCTCTCCTCTCGTTTCCCCTCTGCTCCAATTAAGAGGTTACGCTAGCGTGGATGTAAAGCAGTATATACATACCAATATGAACAGAGCAATGGGTCTTGATGATAGACGGTACAAAAATGATAATAACACAGCAAAAAAACATTCAGGAAAAAGCAATCAGTAGCAACCACTGTGTTGCATGTTCAGAAATTCATGTTCATTCATTCTGTGCACGTTTATGCACGGAATTTTGATGTTTGTGTAGTGAGAAAGTAGTACAGCAAGACCTAGAAAAAAAGATGTATTTTTATCATTTACACATTAAACCTATGAAATAATGCACTTTTGAACCTATATACCTACTTTCAGGGATCACTGTGGCCTGGCTGCCTCTTGCTGCTACCACATCTCCACAAAAATACTTTAAATTTCTTTTCATTTTTTGGCTACCGACGGTACACAAAGACCTGGCGCCTAACTGTAGGTATGTAGGTTCAAACGTGCCAAACGTCTTCTTTAAGTTCTGCTGTTTTTCTTCTGTGGTGTGTCTTCTGTCCCCCCTCCCCCTGTCTCCCCCGTCTCCCGCCCCCCCACAGGCGTGTCGGCGGTAGCCTCCCTGCTGTCCCTGTCCTGGGTGCTGGCCTCCTACCACAAGCTCCTGCGCGACTCCCGCGATGACCAGAAGAGCATGAGCTACCGCGGCGCGCTGGTGCACCTGCTGTGGCGCGTCTTCACCCTCTCCTCGCGGGCGCTGTCCTTCGCGCTCTTCGCCTCCGTCTTTCACCTCTACTTCGGCATCTTCGTGGTGCTGCACTGGTGCGCCATGGCCTTCTGGGTGATCCACGGCGGCACCGACTTCTGCATGTCCAAGTGGGAGGAGGTGCTCTTCAACATGGTGGTGGGCGTGGTCCACGTCTTCTGCTGGTTCAACGTCAAGGAGGGCAGGACCCGATACCGCATGGTGGCCTACTACTCTCTGGTGCTGGCCGAGAACGCCGTCCTGACGGCGCTCTGGTACGCCTACCGCGATCCGGACGCCACAGACGGCTACGCCACGTCGGCCCTCCTCGGCGTCTTCCTGTGCTTCGCCGCCGGCGTGGCCTTCATGGTCCTCTACTACGGCGTGCTGCACCCCATGGGGCCCAGGCTGCGGGTGCTGGCCAGCTCCTGCTGTGCCGAGCTGCTCTGGGGCCTGCCGCTGCCCCCCGAGGCCGAGCCCATGGCGCCCACGCCGGGGCCCCGCGGCTCCCAGGCCACCCCGACGCGGGGCATGGCCTCCTCGGGGGCGGCGGGGGGGGAGTACGGCGACCCGGAAGAGGAGGTCGCCACGGACACCTGCCTGCCCGTGTTCCAGGTGCGCTCCACGGAGCCCACGGACATGGCGGGCCGGCCCCTGAGGCCCGAGGGGCCCCTCATCAAGATCGACATGCCACGGAAGCGCTACCCAGCCTGGGACGCGCACTTTGTGGACCGGCGCCTGCGGAGCACCATAAACATCCTGCAGTACATCAGTCCCAATGCCGTGGGCATCCGCTACAGGGACGGGCCCCTGCTCTACGAGCTTCTCCAGTACGAGTCCTCGCTCTGAAGGCATTCACTCTCGCTCCCCTACCCTCTCCCTCCCTCCCGCCCTCTTTCTTTCACCCTTTCTCTTTCTCTGTCTCTCCCTCTTTTTTTGCCCTTTCTCTTGCTCTGTCTCTCCATCTCTTCTTCTCCGTCTCTCTCTCTGTCTCTCCCTCTTTGTCCATCTGTCTCTGTCTGTCTATCTATCTCTGTGATCTCTCTCTCTCTCTCTCTCTCTCTCTCTCTCTCTCTCTCTTTTCCTCTTTCTCTCTCTTTCTGTTTCCTGTTGTCTGTTTCTTCCCTATCTCCTAACTGGATCTACTTTGTTCATTTGGTGCTTTCCCCTTTTCAGTTTAGATTTTTTTATTTGTTTTCCCAACAGCTAAAAGGTGTACATGATTTCTAGAGTTAATTTGAAAAATGTTTATTTTGTAAAAAGAATTGTCAAAAAAGTATATAAGGAATGAGTAGTCATTAACTCAGATTTCCTTAGCTTGGGCTGTGTGTGTGTGTGTGTGTGAGTGAGTGTGAGTGTGAGTGTGTGTGTGTGTGTGTGTGTGTGTGTGTGTGTGTGTGTGTGTGTGTGTGTGTGTGTGTGTGTGTGTGTGTGTGTGTGTGTGTGTGCCCACACACACCTGCATAGGGGAGTGTATAGATAGAGGTTTTTGAGTTTACTGTGTGTGTTGACTGTGTTGATGGTGTGAGTGCTGACATTATTTGATGGTGTGTCTTTTTCATGTTGGACTGGCGCAGGGCATGATGGGAATGATGGAGGAATGGAGTTCTCAGCATCCCCACGCCAATTTCCTGATTACCATTCTGTGCCTCATTTAATCCTGACTGGACTTACAAATTACTTGCCATTACATAAGAAATAATATAAGTTAAACAAATGATAATTATATGACAAGCAAGATACATAAATGGGGATATCTGATAGTATAATATGAGTTATATTCAATAATTTCCTTTATTTTTGAGAGCACATTTATTTAGCAGAACATTGAAAGCACATTTGTCCTTAGCCCTTGTGGAACATTTTTGGCGTATTAGGGACCCCTAGTGGAAATATTTTGTTAATACAAAGGAAAAGAAGTTGTCGATGAATCAGTTGTAGAGATGGATTTTTTATTTTTTAGGAGGTGATTTGAACGCGAGGATTTGAGTCAGAGTTTCACAGCACAGTTGTAGTCATGGCAAATTCCCATTCCACAATGGAAACAGTCAATTAGCCATTTTTTCAGATCTCAACAGTAGGCCTACCTGTCGTACACTTTACCATGCCCCAATGATGAAACTGCAAGTATGGTGCAAATACCATTCCTGCTAACATAAAAACAATTTTGTACAGTAATGATGCCATGACGAGATATGGTAGGTATCGTACAGATTTTGTGGAGAGAACTACAATGCTAACCTATGTTGCTAACATTTTGTTTAAGCTTTAGCTTTGTGAAGTAGTGCTAACATTATTAGCCATGTAGCCATGCTCCAGACTACCATCAGTGTAGGTACCCATTTGTTTTCATCCCCCCCCCCCCCCCCCAGTTACATAATTACCTGTGTGGGCAGTGCAGGCTGCATGATTGTAGTGTGCTGGGGCAGGCCACAGGCTGATGTCATTACAATAAGTACACTCGCTAGGCGAAAGAGAAGGCTACAGTGAGATACTGACTGCTTTGTAGGCACACACAGAAGGGCAGGACTTCTCCACATGCGCAGAGAATTGCAGTCCACTTTACTTTATTTGTTTGTTTTCCTGGGGAAAAAGCAAAGCACTCATGGTAGGCTTTGTGTTCTCCTACACAATGTTGACAGCAAAAGCACAGGTATCAATTCAAGAATGAAAATGCACATTAGATGAGATTTTAAATGATAGGATACTGCACACACAAACACACACACATACACACACAAATTGCACAGATGTGTAAGTGTGGTGCTAAAACTGCCCTTTTGAGCTCCTCCATCATTCCCAACTGAACAGAGGGTCGCATGGGTTTATTTTTAAAAGGTCACATTGTTTTCCTCTTGCCTACATTTTTCATTGGTTCTCGCCCATGTCCAATTTGTTTATTTATTTATTTATTTATGTGTTTGTAATGCTAATGCTTTTTCTGCAAGATGAATGGTGAAAACATTCTGTCAAACATCGGTGCATCTCTGCAAAACTTGTCACTTGTTTTCTGGTCTAAAGTGTTGACAAACAAAACAAAAAAACACATGGGCTTTAACTTTTATCTTTGCCTGAATATACCTGAATTTGTACACAAGAGCCATGGTGCAGTCCTCCGTTGCACTACAGCCCCTATGAAGAGAGTACCGTGCTATTCAGTTTGGAGCCTCTTCCACTGTTTTCTAATTGTACATGCTAGTCTCTGTACACACATGCATATGCATATACCCAATTATGTATATGTATGCATATGTGCATACCCTACATGTATATGCATATGCATGTGCTCTATTATGCATAAGACCCTTGTTCCCTTCACAAAGAACACCCAAGATCAAAAGTAATGTGGCTACTGGTCTTTCGGCAGCCTCTTTGTTTATTTTCGATCTGTAATGTTCAGTCAGCCATGTTCTTACAACTGTTGGGAACTCATCTGAAGGTCTAAGCCAAAGCAACCAGTTCAGAAACTGTACAACAACAACAACACAATCCAGAGGTTAGTGCATAGAGGCATTTCTGTCTTATTTTAGTTCTTATTTTTTTGAATGGTTATTGATAGAGGCAGACAACACTACTGAACACCAAGGTGCACTGCAAAAGGGCAGAGGCTTCTGTAGACCCTACTGTGCCTGTGTGACTGGCTTTGGGCAGTTTTTTTTTTTTTCAGTTTGGGAAAGTGAGGGGCTCTTGCCAGGGATGGACAGGGAAAGGAGGACAGCTTAGAGCAAAAACAATAATGACAACGAAACCAACAATACGACTTTCTTCGTATCAGGTCTGTGTGTATGTACGTATGTATGTATGTACGTATGTATGTATGTATGTATGTATGTATGTATGTGTGTATGTATGTATGTATGTATGTATGTATGTATGTATGTATATGTATGTATGTATGTTTGTATGTTTGTGTGTGTGTCTGTGTCTGTGTCTGTGTCTGTGTACATCCATGCGTGTGTGTGTTTGTGTGTTTGTGTGAAGTCATGTCAAGTACTGAGAGGGTATTCATCAGTGTAAGATGTTTTCAGGTCTGTCCTCTGTTTGTTTGGTCCAACCCTGGTTGCTGCTTCGGTCCCTCCGCCCCCAAACCTCGTGTGTGAGATCAGGTATACTCTGATGCAAAGATGGCATTTTGAAGACATATTTCTATTTATCTACTAGCACTAGTACTAATACTACTACTATTTTAGGGGTTCATTTGGGGTTGGAGCTGGGAAATCTGGACATCCTCAGGTGACAATATTTACCTATTTTCAAATGTCACATGTAAGCATTCCAATACGCAAATCTCAGACCTGACTGGCCTATGTGGTCAGGGCAACCTATAGTCCCCCTCTTCCCTGGGGTCTGGTTCCTCTTAGACCAATCTCCAGGGCTTTGGACATTAAGGACTCCACCAGAGGGAATAACTGAGGGAGACCTAGAAGAGTTGACACCTGACCAAGAGGTTGGTTGGTCTAAACCAGCAGTCAGGATCAGGGTGCTTGAGTAATAGACATACTTTCGGGTATGTTTAGAAAAAAAGGAAAGCCCCCTTCCCATCATTCCCCACTAGTTCTCGTACCACCACTGGGTCTCCAGCTCTCCTGGGTTGTTGTGGGACTCGCTGTCTCGCTGTTGTCTGCTGACATACTGTCTCAAGTCTACCACTTCCGGGTCAAGCCTACCACTTCCAGGTCAGTCACAGGTTAGGTCCTTTTGGTTTACCTCATTCATGTTTTTTGAGACATTCAGGAGGGTGGTAAGCTCACCGTGATACATTCACACTCTAATGTATCCATGATCATTGAAGGCAGTGAGGGATAGAGAGGGAGAGAGAGGGAGAAAGAGAGGGAGAGAGAGAGAGAGAGAGAGAGAGAGAGAGAGAGACTCTAGCAGGTTAAAATACACTGTGATTCCTTCCCTCCATAACTAACATCATCACAGGCATCCTACGCTATTGTTGCCACCCTCACTATGAGTGACCACTGGGTGGTGCATTCAAGTGCTGTGCTAACTGATCTACTTGCTAACTGTAGTACTCATTATCGTTCAGTAGTACAAAGTCCACAGTGTTTCACGACATTATAGGATTACATAATCACAGACATCCAGATGTAAAATACATATGGGCATGACGACACACAGACAAGTAGGGTGACGAGCTTCTCATCTATGGTGCCTTGTTTCTTTTGGGTGCTCCAGTTCAGCCATGGAAGCCAGTATAGCAAACAACAGCCGTGCCAGTGTTTCATATGTGTTGTCTCCACCTTAACAATACTGTAAACTAAGCTGATTTATCCAACCTTGCACATGGAAGTGTTTTCTGTGCCAGAAAACATTGTTGTCCCAAGATGTGGAGCTAATACTGGTAGGCAGAGCTTGATAACATTTGGGAACCACACAAAGGCAATACTATACTTTGATTTGACTGTTGGGCCCCACATCACTTCTGTAGAGGGGTGGAGGGCGAGTGTATCAAGGTGGTCTCAATATGATCAGACTATTGCATTTGTACACTGGATTTAAAAGGGACTTAGAATGTTCACCATCTCATCTGGGTTTGTTTGAATACTAGTTGACATGCTAAGATGAAGTTCTAGCAATTTATTTGATGATTGTTAATGTACTTCTGTCTATGCCTTCCTCTGTCTTGCGAGATGAATGATCTGTAGTGCCAACACGTTAATCTTTTACTGTCTGTCATTTGTCTTGTGAACAAAAACGTCTAGCCAAATGGAATTATGCCTGCAAAAAAGAGGGGGAAAGAATAGAGAAAAACTTGTGTGGGATACAAACAAAATGTAGGGGACAATGGGACATGTAGACCAGGTGCTCATTGTATTGAATACATCTACCAGTTTCCATAAGTACTCACTCATTCAGTGACTGTTCCAACAGCCCCCACCCCCCCACATACTTTTCTCTTGACCCCGATCCCAGCATGCTCAGAGAGAGTATTCTATGGTGATTACCCACCAAACGCGTTTGCATGTTAGCTTTCTTGCGTATGCTGTCTCACCCATTCCTATGACGTGCATCACCGTGAAGCAACTCACAAAAGGTGTTTTTTTTTTTTTTTTTTTTTTTTTTCGTTTCCTTTTTTTCTTTCCTTTGTTTTGGGTGATGGGTGGGAGGGGCGGGTAGGATGTGTGCCACAAACCTCTAACAACGAAACCAGAGCCAAACAACCCAGTTTCAAACAAACAAACAAACAAACAAACAAACAATAAAGACAGAAAAGGTGCATTTTTGTTTTGTCGATGTTTTTTTAATCATTATTATCGATATTAGTTTTTGTGTCTTTTTCGTTAACCTGGTGCTTACAAACACATTCGAAAGGTGCTACCACACAAGATGTGGAATTGCAGGACCCTATGTTGTAGCTCTTTAGAGCACACACACACGTCATCTCTTGGACCTGCCTCGTGGATCTAAACAGGCACTTTTCCCACTGGAGGAACAAGCACCTCAGTACCGTTTACAGCAAAACTCTGTTCTTCTCAAATATGGTGCCACTTATGGTTTGGGTAAAAGTGTTCTGTATTTTTGTTTTTCATTTTTTTCGGTATTTGTATTCAAACTGCAGACATATTTCTCTTGTATGAGAACAAAAATGCATACTTTTATTTGTGTCAGTTAGATGCCTAATCTAATCTAATTATTTTTTTATTTCAAGAATTCTCAAAAAAAGTGTACAAGGTGATTGCTGTGTTGTATATTACTGTCATCTCTTTGTCCAAAACCTGTGTGTATTACTTTGTTATTGTTACTGTAAAATTGGCTGTAATTTTTTGGTTTGAAAAAAAAAAAAACAGTAAAGATATAATGGATATTACATTTAAAATCAAATGACTATGGTTGTCAGAATAATTGCTGCTGATTTTTTAATCAATTCAGCTGGTTTAATAACTAGATTGTTGGATTGTTATCATCTCCACTCATCTTATAGGGGTACTTCATGAAGTGGGGACAACATTTTTTTGGTTCCACAATCAGAACCATCATAAAATGAAACATTAAATGTTTCGTTGGACAGAATTCATAAATTATGTTTAAAAGAACAATTTATTTGTGGTGTCTAATATAAACAACGGTCATTGAAACACTATTATTTAGAAATCTGATGTCCAGTATTGTATAAATCATTATTTTTTGATCAACATTTAAAATGTTAATAACATGGTGCTACTGTTTGTTTGATTGTTTTTCTTTCTTTTTTATACTTTAGTGGTTTTTAGATGACAAGAGTACTATTATGCTGAAAAAAAAAGAATATATTGTCAAGCCTTATTGTAGATCAATATTTCAGACTGTTCATCCCTTACAAAAATGAAATAAATATAGTATTTAAAAGTAAATTGAAATGTACCAGAAATTGTATGATGTGGCCTACCTGTAGGCACATAACTCCCCGCAACAGAAAAGAGATGGTTATACAGATGAATATGTACAGATGTGTTTGTGAATGTACAATAGAGATAGAGAGTTCCCAGAGTAATACATTGTTGTTTAATAAATGGTTTATTATTATTATTATTATTATTATTATTATTATTATTATTACCATCTACACTTGGCTGCAATTGTTGTTATCATATATTAAAGGGCCATACATTCTTTAAGCTTTCACTGCTCTTTGTGAGTCAGCATCAGGCCAGTGCATCAGCAGCCTAAGCAGCATCAGCAACAGGTAAAGATCTAGCCTAGCTACTCATTCACAAATGGTAAAGTCTGCTGCATAAAAGGATAGCAGTCCAGTTGTTTCTGTCATTCCAAGCCAATGAAGTCGCGAGTTGCAGTTTCGCTTTTAATTTGGCTTTTTACACATTTGTTTTCAACCATGATTATTTATGTTAGACCAGATTAGACTGAACATTTACACTATTTAAAATGCCCATTAAGAAAATACATTCTGAAGTAAAACGTTACCTTGTAACGTTTCGGCCCTTATGTTGCCTTTTTCACTTGTGTGCAATGCATGCTGGGCATTCGTTCTACGCCCAAAATGGCGGCAGGATTGAAAAGTTTTATGTTGTTTTTGTCCCAGTTTGTACACTGATTTTGTGAAGACTGGAGGTATTTCTAAAGAAATATGGTCTCCGATGTCCTTTTTTAAAAAGTTGTTTCTGAAGAGGTATAGGCGTTTGTTTTGCCGACGAGCCCGGACTAAAAAATCAAACCATTTTCCACCCGGGGGGATGCCCAAGCTCTAGTTTACATTGGGTGAAGTGCCACCATTTATGTCGCTGAAGCAGTCAACTAGATGTCATTTAGCTCGGAGACACCGTCCGATTTCCTAGCTCTGTGAAAATGAAGAGCATAAGCGTGTAGACATGGAGGATGATGTGAAGAAAGTAAAAAAGGTAAGTGTAACCACAGCCAAACGCTGCTATTGCCACTGAGCTTGCTGTCCACGACTATGCGCTGAACAGCTGCTTTTGCTAAGCTAGCTAAAATAGCAACTGTGCTGTACCTTCCACGAAAGCAAAATCTCCGCATGCAGATTGTGGTAATAGTTGTATGGTGGAATAGAGAATATTATCATCATATTATGTTGTAGTGATCTTAATCCGTGACCATAACCTTCAGCCTTAATGGAAATCCAAAAATGGCCAATCAGTGCAGAGTGAAATACAATTAGCGTAGCTAATAAATTAGCAAGTGATAACTGTCACAGGTCATGAATAGGTAACCTGTAATCACGGGGTTGGGGTGACCTGCCTGTCTTCCCAGACAACTGTCATTACAGTGTTATGTAATGTTTTTGTCAGTTATATCGTGTCTGTCATCTAACATGTTGCATTGACATACAGTCAGTGGTTTCTCGTGATTTGAAAAAATATATAAGTTTTCATAAACTTGTAAGACTTGTGAAATCAAAGCGGCTAAGTTAGAGTAATGAATTCAGTAACGAAGTGACCTCAAATAGACCAAGTCAGTTTTTAGATAAACGTGATGTAAGGTTCCTCAGGAAGGGAGGTGCTCATACTAGAATAATTGCACCTCGTTGTCTATGGATCCAAGCTTCCTGCACTGACTTTCTCATTGTTTAAAAAGAAGGACTTTCCGGTGTCTTTGCCTTTTAAACACTTGTCATTTTTTCCCCACAAAGAAAAAAAATCGAAACGTAATTTTCCTTGTCAGGCTGTGACGGAAACGAGTCACATCCCTGCCTCAGGCTTAATCTCAAATCACAGCAGCCCCACATTAGATGCCCAGATTCTTCCCTATCAGAAGCACACACACACAGATTGGAGAATAGAAGGGTGGACTTTCCCTGCTTTGGACAGGATATGACTGCCCTGCTCTGTCAGCCTACACAGCTCAGAGCAGTGTGTTCTAGAAGTCTCCCTCGGCCTGGGAAACAACTTGTTTAGTGAGTGCAGGCTCGACAACTGTTGCGGCGTTTGGACAGCTGACAAGTATTAAATGACACAGCT
This sequence comes from Coilia nasus, assembly GCA_027475355.1. Classification (NCBI taxonomy): domain Eukaryota; kingdom Metazoa; phylum Chordata; class Actinopteri; order Clupeiformes; family Engraulidae; genus Coilia; species Coilia nasus. The sequence continues at coordinate 15,101,631 of CM050219.1, forward strand.
GTGCAACCTAAGATTATGGGTAAGATTTTTTTTCAGGCATATGTGCTGTTTTTTAAGACATTACTTGTCACAGCTTTTGGTTTGTGTTAACCCACCAGATGGTTCTTTGATGATGTCAGTGGACTTCAAAGCAAAACATGTTTCGGGCCTCCCTTTGAAGGTGTGGTTATGCCTATGTGGGCATGCTGTCTGCTTCCCCTTTGGCCTCCTTCGCCAGTGTTTGCAGACGGCTGAGATAATAAACAGCGCGAGGACCAGGGGTGCGTTTCCCAAACAACGACGGAGGTTAGCATTAAACCACCGTTGTACAACGTAGGTTCAAACTATTCAGGGGTGCGTTTCCCAAAAGCGTCGTTGCTAACTTCCTTAGCAACTTCGTAGGTTTGAACGATGGTCTTACCACACTGCTGTTTCCCAACACCATCGTCCAGACTTAGCAACCAACGATGTTTACAACTACAGTAGTCCGATGGATCGTTCAACGACGCAAGTGTTTCCCAACAACAAGGTCTGGACGAACCATCGGAAGTTCCATCGTGAAGCTGTGCAGTTGGAACGATTAGCATGGACCTGTCGTGAGACCGTCGTGTTTGTTCACGTGACGTCTTGCTCGTCACCTTTGGCCCTTTTGTGGCGGATTACGCGGCTGTCTGTGCGTTGCTGCCACCATCTGCATAAATTATGTTACTCCCAATTCACTTAATTATCGGTATTGCATTGCCAGATCATGTAAAAAGAAGGTAGAAAACACACCCGATAGCACACAAAAAGCTGGTGCAAAATGTGGTTGGATAAAAGTTAATGTGCGTCAGTGATGTTAATGAGCACTTCTGTAAAATTGTGATGTATGTGCACTGATTACTGACCCACAAGCACGGTTATTCCATTGCCCCGTAGATCATTTACACCTGTTACAAATTGATTACTCTTCGGCAGGATTCGAACCCATATCTCACCGAAAAAGACAACACTTCCTTTGACAGACCGACGAGCTAACCACTCATCCACCTCACCACTTAGGCTACCTACAGGGAGGGAGTGGTTATATTTATAGCTATTGCTCTATGCAGTATAAATTAAATATATAGACTTATGATACAAACTGACAGTCGGTTGTTACTTTTAATGAGTAGGGCACATGGTTGTGTTTACGGAGATACCCCAGAGTTTCTACAGCTGTCATACCGGCTTAAATGAAATGAGACTACGTTTATGTCCTTATGTAGATCAATCGTTTCTGTCGTTATCCGCAACGAATGCATCCGAATACTCTCCGAGCACTTCCGAAACATCTGGGTACTTTGCAGTTTGAACCACCTAAGTCCAAACTAACAACAGTTCAGACTTCCATCGTACTTTGGTGGTTGGAGATTTTCGGGAAACAGTCGGTTGTGGCGTGCTGAGTAGTTTGAACCTACGTTGTACAACGGTGGTTTAATGCTAACCTCCGTCGTTGTTTGGGAAACGCACCCCAGCACGCCACAACCGACTGTTTCCCGAAAATCTCCAACCACCAAAGTACGATGGAAGTCTGAACTGTTGTTAGTTTGGACTTAGGTGGTTCAAACTGCAAAGTACCCAGATGTTTCGGAAGTGCTCGGAGAGTATTCGGATGCATTCGTTGCGGATAACGACAGAAACGATTGATCTACATAAGGACATAAACGTAGTCTCATTTCATTTAAGCCGGTATGACAGCTGTAGAAACTCTGGGGTATCTCCGTAAACACAACCATGTGCCCTACTCATTAAAAGTAACAACCGACTGTCAGTTTGTGTCATATGTCTATATATTTAATTTATACTGCATAGAGCAACAGCTATAAATATAACCACTCCCTCCCTGTAGGTAGCCTAAGTGGTGAGGTGGATGAGTGGTTAGCTCGTCGGGCTGTCAAAGGAAGTGTTGTCTTTTTCGGTGAGATATGGGTTCGAATCCTGCCGAAGAGTAATCAATTTGTAACAGGTGTAAATGATCTACGGGGCAATGGAATAACCGTGCTTGTGGGTCAGTAATCAGTGCACATACATCACAATTTTACAAAAGTGCTCATTAACATCACTGACGCACATTAACTTTTATCCAACCACATTTTGCACCAGCTTTTTGTGTGCTATCGGGTGTGTTTTCTACCTTCTTTTTACATGATCTGGCAATGCAATACCGATAATTAAGTGAATTGGGAGTAACATAATTTATGCAGATGGTGGCAGCAACGCACAGACAGCCGCGTAATCCGCCACAAAAGGGCCAAAGGTGACGAGCAAGACGTCACGTGAACAAACACGACGGTCTCACGACAGGTCCATGCTAATCGTTCCAACTGCACAGCTTCACGATGGAACTTCCGATGGTTCGTCCAGACTTTGTTGTTGGGAAACACTTGCGTCGTTGAACGATCCATCGGACTACTGTAGTTGTAAACATCGTTGGTTGCTAAGTCTGGACGATGGTGTTGGGAAACAGCAGTGTGGTAAGACCATCGTTCAAACCTACGAAGTTGCTAAGGAAGTTAGCAACGACGCTTTTGGGAAACGCACCCCTGGAGGGCAAACTCAAACAGTTGTGTTAGGGTGATAGCAGGGAGATGTCCAAGGGTCCAATGGAAAATGCCCCAAAAGTCCACTAGGTGGAGCCGTTGCTGTACAGTAACGTGTAGTGTAATGAACAGTATCAACCAATTTATACTTGTGTGTTTAATTAACGGGGCGTCCTTAACCACAGAGGTTAACGATTTGTCAGCATTTGTTCAGATGCCCTTAAGAATTGATTATGGCTAAAGTTCTTATTCTATACGGTTCACATGTTCACATTGTTTGTATTGGTGGTTATTTTGAGATTTATGGGTTGGTTGTCCATGGCATGTGCATTGCTTTATATCGGTCTCATTTTTTATGAAAATATGTAAACTTGACCATAATCATTTGTAATTGATCCTTGAATATGATCAGAACTTAATCTAAACTATCATAGAATGTTTCTAAGTCCCACCTAGCATATAATTAAAAATTCTCCTTTTTCCTTAAACTCAAATGCGTAGAGGCGGGGGTCATGTGTGAGATTATGTTCTTATGTTACCCTTCCTCAGTTGTGACATGGTGGTGTAGCCATGGTAACTTGAGATGCTGAATAATTAAAGTGGATGCAAGTGAGCCCCAGCCACCTGTACCTGCACGGATCATATGTCGGCCACCAGGTCACCAAAACTGTGTCACCAAGTACAGGCTGTTTGCTCAAGGCTCCTAGAGAGAGAGAGAGAGCCTAAGAGCTAAATGAGTCCTGTATCTTAGTCACAAGTCCTGTGAGTTCTGTCCTACATGATTCTGTTTCTTGACACAGAGGGAAAATGTGGTCATCTTGATGCCTCAGCTCCCAGCACACACCTCTGAAGCAAAAAAACAAAACAAAGTTAAAAAGCACTTTTTAGCAGAGCACATACACCCACCAAGTCATGCCCTACCTCCCAATAATAAAGAATCCTTCAAAAAAAAATGTTGGATTCAGACGGGTATCCGAATCACAACCACAATCTATTCATTTTTTCACTGGCCCATTTCTAACCTTCCCAGACAGTTTTATGTAAATAACAACAAACAAACAAACCAACACTGGCAAAATCATAGTCTTTTTGGTGGAGGTAACAAATAGTGAGTGTCAAGGCATATGTAAAAACCTAGACATCCTTCTCTGTATTGTTTAGGCATGTCATCATCTGATAACTCTTGACTCAATCTAGACCTAGCAGCTCTAGGTCTCTAGGTCCTCCAGCTAATTCTTAAATCTTTTTTCTTTAATGTAACAGTGTTGTCAGTTTGGTTTTCCAAACAGACGTTGAAACGATTTGATAGCCAATGTTTGCATTGGGCTATGACCAGTTCCTGCTTTGTTTATGTGGCTATAAATAGCTGTGCAGTAAATATGACTGCTCACAGTCACAGATAGACTGTCCTGTTCTTCAGTGATATTAAGCAAATATCTTTCAGAGACAGCTGCATAGATGAATGGGTGAACCAGTGCTGTCTAACACCCCAGCTGGAGGGTGTTTGAGCGTGTTAGTCAGTCACTCGCAAGTTTCGAGACGCGAGTTTCATCACAGGAAGTGGCGGTTTGAGTCCTTCCTGACTGACACAGACACGGCTCTAGCTTGAGAGTGGGAGTGTGTACGCATGTGTGTGTGTGTTTGTTGCATCTGTGTCTGTGTGTGTGTGTGTGTACGCATGTGTGTGTGTGTGTTTGTGGGCCTGTATGTGTTTTTGAGGGGTGGGGATACACAATTCAGGGTGGAGGGGTGTCTCTACCTCCACGTACTGGGAGGTTGCCCCTGTTTGAGCTGATCAGGCCTCAGGTTACTTGATTCGAACACAAGAAGGAGAGTGACAGAGAGAGAGAGGGGGAGAGTGACATAGAGAGAGAGAGCATCTGCACTGAAGACAGTTGCGGATGTAGTCGTCTTTGTTCTTTCGAGCGTCAAACCCTTTGTGGAAGAAACTTCCATGGATTACGAGGTAAGACTGACTAGCCACTGACTAGCCTTTCTCTCCTCAGCTCTTAATGTGATATAATTACCATGGAAATATTACTTTTCTTGTATCATTTCTCAGTGTCTTTTACAATAATGTTTATTTGTGTCTACCTGGGCTTACAAGCTTACAAGACAGATACCAAAAAGGTTCGAGAGTCCACAAAACATCTTCCAGGGCTTCAAGGGTGTGTGTTTTCTAGTTTGGGAGAAAAAGGAAGGAAACTTGCAGAGCAGCTTTTTTTTTCTTTGATTCTTAACTGAGGTTAGCGGTCAGCGCTAAGCCACAGACAAAGTATCCCATTTTTTTTCCCATGGATGTTAGTATCATTACTCTCTCTTTAACATTTGTGGCTCGCCTTTTTAAACCCTCCTGCAGCTAATGCAGTCTTTGGGTCGTGTGGGGTTTCGCGTAGCCCGAGGCAAGTGAGAATTTGGGTTTTAGGTGACTGGGTCGGGGTCAGTGTTACAGGACACCCCGTTCTGGGGGACTGTTCATGGTTTGGTGCTGAAGACTCGTTAAAGCAGAGATGGGGGTAGAAAGATTGTCTGCAGACAGAGGAATTTCTCTGCTGTCTAACTGTGTGTCGGGCAACAGACCGTGACCACAGGAAGAGGTCCTCACTAGTGATGAAGACGGTGGTGGTGTTGATGGATGGACCCTGCTCTCTGACGGTTGCCATAGTTACGGTTTCCATGACACCTCCAGCTGTAGTCCAGATAAAGGCAGTCTTTTTTATTGTATTTTTTTTTAACGCACATCATTTCTGTTGTGTTTAAGAATCACAAAGGATTCTGCCCATACACGAGAGCGAAAACTCAGTCCAAAAGCACGATCAAGCGGAAGTGTGTTGTGCAAGACAACACGATGGCGTCAGCCTTTTTGCCATTCGCACAGAATAGGATGGCTGATCAAAGCGAACTAGCACCCACATTCTCTTCAGTCTTTTGATCTAATCGCCATTGTCGCTGTAATTGCGTGTAATTGTTGCTACGGTTGCCATAGTGATGGAATACCACAACCTTGAGGTGGCTCTGCAATCTGCATCCCCCCTACCCCACCCCACTCCCCTGCATCTGCTGTCTTTCTTATCTTATTCTCTCTCTCACATTTTCTTTCTGCCTCTCCCCCCTCTTTCTCTCGACCTCAGCCTGGTCTCGTTTCACCGTTCAAGCGCGTCTTCCTGAAGGGGGAGAAAGGGAGGGACAAGAAGGCCCAGGAGAAGTCTTCGGAGCGCCGGGCGCTGCACACCTTCTCCTCGTCTCTCCCCGACCACCGCATTGACCCCGACATCCTGCTCAATGACTACATCGAGAAGGAGGTCAAGGTGAGACCCCTGTGTGCCCTAACTAGATTGAGATGGCTGGGTGTCCTAACTAGACTGAGATCCCGGTGTGCCTTAACTAGACTGAGACAGCTGGGTGTCCTAACTAGACTGAGACCCCCATGTGTCCTAACTAGACTGAGACCCCGGTGTGCCCTAACTAGACTGAAATGGCAGGGAGTCCTAACTAGATTGAGACCCCTGTGTGCCCTAACTAGACTGTGATGGCTGGGTGTCCTAACTAAACTGAGATCCCTGTGTGCCCTAACTAGACTGAGATGGCTGGGTGTCCTAACTAGACTGAGACCTCGGTGTGTCCTAACTAGACTGAGATAGCTGGGTGTCCTAACTAGACTGAGACCCCGGTGTGTCCTAACTAGACTGAGACGGCTAGGTGTCCTATCTAGACTGAGCCACCCGTGTGTCCTAACTAGACTGACACCTCTGGGTTTTATCTATCTGCATCATGAATTGGTGCTTTGCTGCTGGAAACCCAATTTCCCCGAAGGGACCTCAGGAAAGGATGAATAAAGTTTTATTTCTATTCTATTCTAGACTGAGACCGGGTGTCTTAACTAGACTCAGACTGCCAGGTGTCCTACCTAGACTGACTTAAAAGGAGGTAGATTAGTTCGCAAGGCCTGGTGCCTGCAAAAATGGAAATCCTTTAGTCTAAGTCTCCATGAGAATTCATGGCAGGTGCGCACAAATGGTTGCCTTTGTACTGTGTGCTCTTTTTTTTTATGTATCCTCTGCAACTATGTAAGGCTTGGGATGTACTTGCTGTTTGACCAAGCATACATGTACATTGTACACGTTGTGGCACCAGAGACAGACATCCCGGGTTCAGAAAGTAAAAGTCCTGCCACATATTTGTTCCAGCCAATTCACAGCACCAGCTGATCCTAGGTAGATTAGCTAATTAGTGACATCACCTGTGTTGAGAGCACAGGTAGAAGTAATACATAGCAGGACTTTTACTTTCTCAATCCAGTTTGTCCGCCTCTGCTTCGCACAACTATTCATGATACTGGAGGTCCCCCATGTTTTTCACCATACAGGTGAAGTCATATAGGTGACCACCATGCTCACAACTGCAGTGTTTCTATGACACACACACCCCAACCGCTCAGTGTTTCTGGGATGTATTTTTAAGTAAATGACATGTCTGTGTGTGTGTGTTTTTTTGCCATAGTATCTGGGGCGGCTGACGTCGGTCCCGGGGTACCTGAACCCATCTAGTCGCACAGACGTATTGCCGCTAATAGACAATGCCCGGGTGAGTAGCTTTGACATTTTCACACATCCAGTCATCTGGCTCACATGTTTCTCCCTTAAGCAATGAATTTGGGGAAACATATAATATCATCCACAGAACCTCTTGATTGTAGCTCAGACATTGAAGGCAAGACCAAAACCACGCCTTTAATTGTATACAGTTGAAACTGAAGACTTCAGAATTATTACAAGGTTATTGGTCATCATCTTTTATTGTATGCTCTTTTCTGTCTCATTTCCTTTCATCATTACATTCTCTCTCTCACTCTGTATCTTTCTTTCTTTCTTTCTTTCTTTCTTTCTTTCTTTCTTTCTTTCTTTCTTTCTTTCTTTCTTTCTTTATCTCTGTCTCCCTCTCCCCCCTCTCTCTTTTGCCATCTTTCTCTCTCTCTCCCTCTCTCTGGACACCCCCCCTTCCCCTTCCCCTTGCTCCATCTCTTCTTCCTCTTCCCTCGTTCCCCCTGTCCTCCTGGCTGACCCTCCAGAAGTCTCACCAGTTGGCGGGGCAGCTGACATCGGAGCAGGACGCGGTGGTGAGCCTGTCTGCGTACAACGTCAAGCTGATGCGCCGCGACACGGAGGACACCATCCTGCGCGTGCCCATCCACGACATCGCCGCCGTCTCCTACATCCGCGACGACTCGCTGCACCTGGTGGTGCTCAAGACCGGTACTCTTACCACCCACACACACACACACACACACATCCACTCATATCCATATGCTCACTATCATCTCCTATATCAGGGATGACTCACTGCACCAAGTGGTGCTCAACACCAGTACTATTACCACACAACCACACACACACACACATACATTTGTCATTTGCACTTGTCTTTTCATTTTTTGGCCCTTTGAAATCTAAACAAATGTGTGCTATCTCTGTCCTTGTGTGTGTTTGGGTGTGGTGTGCAACTGTGTGTGTGTGTGCGTGTGTCTGTGTTTGGGTGTGCTCACGTGTGTGTGTGTGTGTGTGTGTGTGTGTGTGTGTGTGTGTGTGTGTGTGTGTGTGTGTGTGTGTGTGTGTGTGTGTGTGTAGCCCAGGATGCAGGAGGCTCCCCCTGTCCGAGCACGTGTCCGGAGCTGTCCAAGTCCCCCACCATGAGCTCTCTGTCGGAGAGCGGTGCTGTGCTGGTGGAGGCCTGCTCACTGCTCGTGCTCGCCGTAGACAACAAGGTGAGCAGTGCTCCAGTCTTCACACACACACACACACACACACACACACACACACACACACACACACACACACACACACACACACACACACACACACACACACACACACACACACACACACACACACACACACACACACACACACACACACACACACACTTACACGTTTAATCACACACGCTTACAAGCACATGCTGCCAGTGTTGACGTGTTAACGCATGCGATTAACTTTACAACAGTGCTCCTTTTTCTTGATACCATGTTGGACAGTGATTAAGAAATTGCTTTGCTAACAACACCAAGGCCATGAGAATCATGTAAACTAGGCATCTGAGCTATACTGTGACTACCGTGGAGCATATGTACTAGTTAAACTAGGCATCTCAGCTATACTGTGATTACGGTGGAGCATATGTAAGGTATACGGTGTTCGTATATCAGAAAGTAAATTCACGTTTGAGGTTGTGTGTCTCTTCATAACTTACTGAACAAACTGCTGTTACTAATTCCAAACTGCAGGTTGCTTAACAAAATCACGTTAGTAGAGAGTTCAAATGCAGCATGATGGCGCTAAAAGTCGATCTCAGTGGCATATAACATGTTCCAACTCTCTGTTCTTCCATCTGCTTGTCATTTACTAAAGCTGTCACATCTTTACTGTTTGTCTACAGTTCACCACGAACTTGACTCATTGATACATAACTGTGATCTGTGGTCAGAAAGCAGGGACTACTTCATAGGTGTGCGTATATAGAAAATGAATCACCGTTCTAAAGAACGCATCACAAAGTGAAATTGCAGGAAGCCGTAGTTTAATTAGGCATGTCATTACAGTGGGGAATGAGCACCAGGGCAGTAGTGGCTCAGGTAGTAGCGTTATCTCCCAGCAATCAGAGAGTCGCTGGTTCCATTACAGCTCCTCCTGACCAGGTCAAAGTGTACTTGGCCCTGAACCTTCTACTGCTTCCTGTGTGCTGGTTGGTGCTTTGGGCATGGCAGCCTTTTTCCAATGGTGTGTGAGTATCTGTGTGTATGAGTGGGTGGATGTAAGCATTGTCTGTGGAGAGGTTTGGGTGCTTTGGGTGCTGAGTAAATGAAAGCACTACATAAATCCAATTCATTTACCAGATCAAATAGCCATCTTTACTGTACTCTGACGACATGTAGCGCATGAGTACCTGTGGAAATAGGCACCTAAGCTATGATTTGCGTTGGATTAAAGTGAACGCTGAATGAATTCAGATGTTACCATCAGACAGCTCCATGAAAGATTGGCACTGGATTACAACTAGTTCCTCTCTTTTCTGCATCATATCATCATATACAAACCATATGTTTGTGTTTGTAGTGTGGACATGACTGGATAGTCCACTGCCTGCATTAGAAAAGAGTTAGCTCTTAGAGCTACCATCTAATGTAACATTCAATGGTTGTAGCTCTTTAAGCATTTTCCTAAGGCAATAGCTGAGTTTCCATTTCACTTGTTGACATCATTTTTGTCCACTCATTGTTGTTCGGCTAAACAAAATGCACATCAGTGGCCACATTTGTATTACCACCAGGATAGTATGTGCTAAGGGCACGCTTTTCCAACTAGGACTCCGAAAGTTTCCTAGGACTAGGAAAGATGTGCATTGAAAGATTTGGGTGGAAACACGTCCACAGATTTGGTGTCAGTGTTCATGTTTTGAAACGTCTGTCTGTTAAGTCATTGTGTTGTGGTCTCTTCCCTGCTCTGAACCCCACTGTGGTCCTGAGTAAGGCAGTAAGTCTGTATTTTTTTTTTGCCTCTAAACGCCGGTTTGACGTGTGGTCCACACACCCCTTTGTGGCGATGGAAGATGGAAGTTGTGATGATGTAAGTGTGGCCTCGGTGCATTCCCGGCTTGGCCATGTCTGTGTGTTGTATTTATAGTGCCCTCCTTCCAGCCCCACCCTCTGCAGAGTTCTGTAGAAACATTACGTGCTCTAATTATTCCCCCTTACATTTCCACCTAGGCCACATTTCACTGTATACATATTTGTGTGTGTGTGTATCGTGTGTGCGACATTGCACTACACTTAGCAGATGCTTTTATCCAAAGTGACTTACAATAGAGAAAAGCTGTCAAGCTCTGGCAAATGGGAGATTATCGAGTAAGTTCAAAGAGCTGAGAGTAAAGTTGAGAGCACAGGTAAATATAATTAAGTTAGTAGGTCAGTGGGTGTATTTATGTATATATATTTGTATGTATATGTTAGGGCTTCACAATATATGCGTAATATTGCGATATTGCAACATAGAATATCGTGACACACATATCGCAAAACGTGGCTTAACTGGAATAAATGGGACATTACTGTAAGCTGTTCCACATTATATTTGGGATATCAAATGGAGTCCTACTGCCCTTTATATTCACCCCCATAGGCTGCACACTGGCTACGACCTAGCGTTGAAGACTAAGCTGGAAGAAGAAACTATATTTAAATATTTGTTCATTTATTTCAAAACATGTCATCATTACAACATTCAGCAATGCTACTGCATATCGCAAATATCATGCAGCCCTAGTATGTCAATATTCAGAATATTTAGCACTGCAGCAAGCTAGGGATAGGGGAGATGAGTGGGATTTTAAGACGCCCATCCAATAGTCTTTTCTTGAGCGCTGCTACCTACAGCAAACACGCTGACAGACTAAGTTGGCTGAAACAGAACTGGCCAAAACGATGTCAAGTGGCACACACACACACGTACGCACGCACACACACACACACTTCCTCACACACACACACACTTCCTCACACACACACACACACACACACACACACACACACACACACACACACACTTCCTCACACGCTTGTGTTGCTTTCTGCAGGGGGCCGCTGAGGAGCTGTGCCTGCTGCTGAGCCAGGTTTTCCAGATCGTCTACACCGAGTCCACCATGGACTTCCTGGACAGGGCCATCTTCGACGGAGCCACCACCCCCACCCGCCACCACTCCCTCTACAGCGGTGAGAAGCACACACAGAGAGAGGCAGCGTGGAAATTTACCAGTCGAAACAGAAGCAGTGTTTCTGTTTGGTGAATCGCTGACTTGGGTTTCATTGTCAATGTTATGAATTCCAGACACTGTAAATAAATGTGTGGGCCAAATTAGACCAATGTTAGCTTCTTAACTTTAGAGAAGAGCAGAAGAGAGAAAGAAGTCCTTGGACACACTGTGGGTGAGTTTCCCAGGCATAGTTCAAGTCTAGTGCTTGAGGAAAAGCTTTGTTTTTTGATAAAGATTTTTATTGAGGTTTGTTCTCTTTTAGTGCAGTGGTAGGTAGGGATGGGAATCGAGAACTGTTGTGTTTCAATTCTCCTGTGTTTCAATTCCTTGGAATCGTTTGTCAGTTTTGCTTATCTATTCCAGCGGGCATGCCACAGAATAATTTATGTTGTATTTATTATTTTCTACAGAAGAATATTTATTTTATTGTTCTCATCATCTAGGCTGTGGGCCACTTTTGACCTCACTGTTGGGTTTGTAAGGTCATGTTACTTCTAAACTAAACAATGTTGATGCTATTTGACCTGTTTGACCTTTTTTTCCCAAATTAGAATCGTTAACAGAATCGATAAAGAACTGAATCATTAAGCAGAATCGAAAATGGAATCGGAATCGTCCAAATCTTATCAATTCCAATCCCCAGTGGTAGGCAAGAAACCAGCCCAATATTTTTGTGTATATAATACTTATATTTTCCCAAACAGGCCACTGATTGACAATATACAGTACATTGTAAGCCACAGGTATGATTATAAGCGACACAATCATGCTGGGTGCCATGGCAACCGCACCATTAAAGGTTCACTAGTTGTCAGTGTTATAGTGTAGTAGTTTTGTAGTGACATGACAGCTGAGATTAGAAGAAGTATGTATTTTCTATGACATGATTACTAGCATGTGATTTTCATTTGGCGGAAATGTTGTCTCACTGTTTCAAACAGATGACTCATCAAGCAAAGTGGATGTCAAAGACGCCTTCGAGGCAGAAGCCAGTACCTTGTAAGGTTCTATACGAGTTTCTTCCTGTTTATTATTAAAGCACTGCTTAATGATTGTTTGGTAAGGCTTTTCACTTGTAACAGACATTTCCGTTGTCCAATGAAAGCTCGTTTCAGAGTTCTCTGGAGGCAGGCGGACACTCGCCGTGCCCCTCCCCCTCCTCCACACCTGCGTCGCCACAGACCAAGACGGCCAGCGAGAGCGAGCTAAGCACCACCGCCGCAGAGCTTCTGCAGGACTACATGACCACGGTAGGTGTGTGTGTGTGTTTCTGGGTGTGTGCAAACCTATCAACTACACGTGTGTTGTGTGTGTTCATGTAGACAGACCAAATGGTTACTGTATGTGTTTGTATGTTCATGTGTGTGTTTTTGCAAGGATATTGTGTATTCACTGCTCTAATTGTAGAAGTATGCATTTTCATGTCATGTATTCACATCTTTGTAATCTCTCAGTTAATAACTAGCCACTTGCAGGCCTGTAGCATACCTGCGTTATCAAGTGTGTCCAGCAAGCGGATGTTTAGCAATGTCTATCTTGGTCTCACACCTCGTTTTCTGATGTTTTACTGCTTCTGTCTGTCTCTCTCTCTCTCTCTCTGTCTGTCTCTCTCTCTCTCTGTCTGTCTCACTCTCTCTGTCTCGCTCTCTCTGTTCCTCTCTCTCATCCGCAGCTAAGGACGAAACTCTCCTCACAGGAGATCCAGCAGTTTGCCACCCTGCTGCATGAGTACCGCAATGGAGCCTCCATCCATGAGTTCTGCATCAACCTCAGGCAGCTATATGGAGACAGCAGGAAGTTCCTCCTGCTCGGTATGCACAGTTTCCTGTTTTACACCAAAAAACTGATGTTTTTACTTTCAGCCATAATAGGATTGAGAAGTTATGGTCACTTTTTCTTTGTGGTAATTTAAAAAACATCGGATGTAAGTCTGTCACTATTCTTAAGTCTTGATCTTTTTTTCCCGTAAATCTGTCTTTAGTGCAGATTACAGCATAAATTTACAAACATTGGTCACGGGTCAGTTTGTCTGCGTTCATCACAGACTTGGCGAAGGCGAGTCAGTGAAGGCACTGATCCTGGAGCAGCCGGTACAGACCGATAATAACCACAGCCTTTTCAAACCACCAAAGAGTGGTCAGGCACGGACTGCGATTTTTGGGGAAGCAGACTGGACGCGTTCCTAGACCTTGAGGCCAGCTGTTCCACTACTGCAGATTTTTTTAAAAGCTTTTACTTTTACCCACACACATTTAATAGATGGCTGCCTCAAGCCGACGCAATTACTACATAAGCTGTTTTTCCCCTCTTCTCCTGGCTCTTTGCCTGTGCACAGCAAAATCTTGTTTAAGTATGCTGCTTTGAATAAGAGTTTGGTGCCCTTGGCCAAGTCAGCCAGCTTTCTGTGCTCAATTCAACAGGCGATAATGCAGGCGGTACAATTTGAAGAACAGTCAGCAATATTTTGTCCCTTTGCTGTGCTGTAAAAGCAGTTTTACCAAATGTGAAAGATTTGGTCATCAAACAGCGCCCTCTTGTGTTGACTGTAGAACTGACCATAGACTGAAAACTGTAAAAGGGATCGATTTGTAAGATGCAAAATTGCAAACATGCTCTGGTGCTGCCTCAAAGGTTTATTTCTCCAGGAGCTTACAGGAAAAAAATGTTTTAGGGAAATGTTCTATGCCTCTCTTTTCCCTCAGACATTGTTTTATTTGTGTATTTGACTAGGTTGTGGAGTTACCACAGATGGCGTAGCCTTCATGACCGAGCATGTATTTGTGGTCCAGAAACCCCCTAGAGAACGGTATTGGGTTAGTGACCAGGGTAATTACCCTCTACTCAGGGAGAGTACATTTAAAGAGATTAAATAAGCCTTCAGCCAACTGGAACCAGTCATCTCGTCTTCCATCACTTATTTTTTTTGTACTGGTTTCACTCAGACCAGACCCCTGAACTTGCTGAGTCTCAGACTGAGGGCTGGCCACTGAGAGTTTGCACATACTGAGCTAAGCTGTATTCTGTCAAAACAGAAAGGGCTGCCATCTGTGTTATTATGATAGAATTATTTGACAGTCATGTTTTTCTTTCTTTCTTTCTTTCTTTCTTTTTCGCTTTTATTCTTTTCGCTTTCATTCTTTTTCTGTTCTTTCTGTCTTTTTCTTTTTTTTCTTTTTTTTATCTATCTCTCTCTATCTTTTTTCTTTCTTTCTCTCTGTCTTTCTCTGTCTTTCCTCCCCTCCCTCTCACCCAGGGCTTCGGCCATTCATCCCGGAAAAGGACAGCCAGCACTTCGAGAACTTCCTGGAGACTATCGGCGTGAAGGACGGCCGCGGCATCATCACCGACAGCTTCGGCCGCTACCGCCGCACGGCCAGCTCCGCCTCTGACTCTACGACCAATGGGAACGGGGCGGCGGGTGGGTCGGACGAGGGCCCCGCCCCATCGGAGGGCGACGAGTGGGACCGCATGATTTCCGACATCAGCAGCGACATCGAGGCGCTCGGCTGCCACATGGACCAGGACGGCACGGGGCCCTGAGGAGAGACGGGGGACGAGCGATGGATTGGGACCACAGGGGGGTGGGATGGGGTGGGGAGGGGAGCACACTAACACACACACACACGCACACACACACACACACAGACACATATACATATAAATACATACACAAACACACACTAAAGCTTAAAGTTTGATTAAAGTTGCAGTGTCTGAAATCACAACCTTAACGCATAACAAGCACAGCAAGCCATTTCAGTCAAAAAAGGCATCTTTGCTGAACGTATCCAACATACATACACACACACACACACACACACACACACATTAGGGGCTGCAGCTGACCCAGCACTTACATGTCCCCGATCTCCTGTCCAATCACAGACCATGCTGGAACTCGTACTGTATGGTGGAGACGCTGCTTGGGGTTGGTCGGGTGTGTTGGCTTCTGGGGGGTTTCGGTCTGAAAACTCCTGGGCCACGGCGCACAGTGTCTCTGCCGGATTTTGCAGTCATTCAAATTGGATGACCCCCATGTTTTTGTCTGAGAAAAACTCTGGTATGTGGTGAGGAAGGCCCCCGACTGAGAACTCACCACTCTCATTATTGGCAGTATCTGCTACTGGTGGGCCTGGATCTTGTTCGCTTTAAGCATTGTGAACCTTTTTTATTTTCTGTAGCCGTGATGTAACATGATGGTAAGACTGAAGTTGTGTTGTAATTTTGTTTAAGGTTTTATTTCACAGTTAGTGATTAAAAAAAAAAAAGGTTTATTTTTACTCGTTACCAGTTTACCTGTTTTAATTTGTATCCTAACCATGTATGTTACGTTTTCGTTTTTAAACATTATGTTCAACGTGCAGCAAGAGCTGTTTGTTAACCATTTGCGGTTCACACAGTCATTTGAAATGACTACTAAGAGCATTTGAGAAGAGTGACAAGGCCTTTTTTTCTGGCTGACTTTTAAAAGGGCGATTTTTTTTTTTTTTGTTTGTTTGTTTTGTTTTGTTTAACTTTGGTTTTACTAGAGTTGCAATCCAACATTGGCTATATTCGGCTATCACATTGTGCTTTTAAGGACCTCGAGTACTTTTCAACTGTGCCTTTTTTCAAGTAACCCATGGATTTTATTTTATCATTCAACACGGATGTGAAATATCACTCTGTAATATGTACAGAAATTATGTGACAAAAAATAAATATCACTTGCAGTTATACAACATAGTCTGTTCCTGTCTGTATCTGTCTCTGTATGTGCTGGTGCACAGCCAAGAAGTTAAGCCACAGTTAAAATAAACACAGCCTTTGCAGGGTGAATGTTGAATTGTGCACTGTCTCCATAGAATAGTTAGATATTTATGAAATGACAAAAGTTTATAATCTAGTTTTGAATCTGTGAGCAGGACACAAACATAAACATCTTGGTACAGATTCAATCATTGATTCAGACAGTGATGAACAATTCCAGCCAATCAACATGTTGCATCTGGAGCACGAGTGAGCAAGGGGTAATTTGATTGGCTGTGGAGGTCAAATATCAACTTTTCACCAGAATCACAGATTGCATCTCTTATGAGGTGAACATCAGAGGTGTCAATCCCAGCTCCACAAATTTGCCACATATTTGATTCAAGGATTTTCTGAGGTGGCTGATCCTAGTGGGAACACAAATCATCAGACGGGTAGATATGTGAATTCACCCTGGAAATTACTTGTATTAAGTGCACACGCAGAAGTCGTAAGTCATACTTTCTCAACTCGGGATTAACGCCTCTCATCATCACAACCTCATGGGAACTGATTTCCACTTTTTCCTGCATCTCTCTTTGTTGTACAATATTTTTCCTGCAGTAAAGTGGACTGTCTTCCCTTGATCATACACACTCAGGTTTAAAAGCCATACAGTGTGTCGCATGGCTTGCAGAGGCGGTTTGTTTTTCATTGTGTTATCTTTACATCATTGATCATCCTTAGGAATTCTCTTTACAGTTTTTCTCGGTTGTTTACACACAATTCCTTGTACTTGAGACACAATGACCACAACATGTAACTCATTAACCAACCCCCTGAACCAATTCTGCTAAACTACAAGCACAATTCCTGCTTTACACTGAAATTGCATTTCAACAACACACTTTTTTTCATAACACTACACACAATTCTTTGCATTTGGCACAATTTTCATGAAGAAAATCGCTTGTTTTCACAAGCAGTGAATGACACTGTCATTCAAAAATCTAAAGTTAATTGCCCTACTATACACACCGACTCATCACATCGGCACAGTTTTACAATTACCAATCAGAGAATTTGAAACAGAGGCAGAGCCAGAGCTAAAGGAGTGAGAGTAAGAGGAAGACGGAGAGGACGAAGATGGCAAAGGACTACAATCTCTGATGAGATCTGAGCCACTTTGGATGACCGTATGGTCAACCAAATTATTTAGTTGTTTAGTTGTTTATCTCCCTCCATATTCTACATTCCTCAACCCAAGAAATAAAAGTGTATGACCGAAATCCACACATGCGTGTAGCCCTTCTCCAAGCTATGAAAAACACATGTGGAGATATAGCACTTGATGCTTTTCATGGATGGATTCGCTGCTAGGCCAGGAAAAAAAATTGCATGTGATGTGGATGAGGTGCTGTGGCCAGACCAAAACAGAAGAAAGGATGCAGCGTAATTTTTTTTGTAACTGTATAGGCTACAGTAAATTTTTCTGTTCTGTTGTATGTAGTCCACTGTAGGTGCAGCTTTGTGTTGATTGGGATGCACAGTGTGTACACTGTTTTTGTGGGAAAAATAAAATATATTTGTAATGATGTATATGTGTGTTCTGAGTATAAAAACAATATTCTAAAATCATCATTATGATGAATGGAGAAGAAATGTTTTCCATTAATTATAGTGTTTTACATTACAGTTTTTCTCTATCGCTTTGGTACATTTTTCGAATCTTTCTTGCAATTTGCAGAAGATCGAGTGCATTTCTTAAAACAGTTTGGACAAATAGCAAAACACCGTGGATCACCTGCAAAAGCTAGTCTCTTGCTCAAAATGTTTAGTTCATCCCTCAAAAGCAAGTTTTTGTGTCAATATATGTGTCAGTGCCATCAGAATGTTTAGTCATTGTGTCACTGTGTACGGATAAGACAGTCAAATTCATTAGTCATGTTGGCAATTGAATAGTGCACTTCGAAGGGACATTTTGATGTAAAAGGTGGTTTAGGTGTGATGACAAGTGTTGTACATTTCACCTCATATAATGTATATGTGTGAGATTCATTGTAAAAGACAAGATTCACATTTACAGAATGACTTCTTTATTGGCAGACATTGACATTGCAGTGCGTAAAGAAAAAAAAAAGACAGCAATGGACAGAACAAAGGTAAAATACAGTAAGTAAACATAGGTCAAAAATATAAACATAGGTCATACAGTAAGTAAACAAAAAATATGAACATCTCCCTAAATTCTAAGTCCTTATCCTGATCTTCAGCTTCGTCACATTCTTGTCTGTCAGGCAACAAATTTTCACCCACGTGACACCGGCAGCGTGGATAGCATCTTCTGGAGTGCCTAATCCATCCTCTTCCAAATCCTCCACCATGCAGCCTCACCCCTCTTCCTCTCCTTCTCCCCGTTGTTGTCCATTTTCTTGTCCTTCCATCGTCAGCCATTGTAACTTTGTATTGTGTTCTGGTTATATACTTTCCAGTAGATTGTTCATGAGATGCTCCCTTGAGCTCATTCAGAAAACTGTTGATCATTGGTTTCTCAACTCTCTTCATTAGAAAAAGTCTAGATTCAAGCAATTTACCAATTTAGATCATATTTACAAATGTCTTATGGAAATATATAGAAATTTGCTTGACATGTTATGATAGCTTGGTAAATCATTTTGCACGTTAAGACTTATATGATGAACTATAGCCTAAATGTTTTGGGGAGTGAGACTATTTGATAGATTCCCATAACAAAGCATTTGATTAGCATGACAAAAGCAATTGATAATGTACAAAAAAACGGAGAATTGTACACAATCATTTGCATGGATGGACAAAAGCATTTGCAATTTGTTTAATGCAATGAGAAACTGCCTTTTTCATCTGCACAAATGGCATGATGATGTGACAATTGAACAAGAACTTTTGAGAATTTCAAGTCTGATGTGAGAAATGTACCAAACCAATTGAGAAAAACTGTAAGCACGTCAGGGTTCAACTGGTTGTTATAAATGTCTATTCATATGATGGTTTGTGTTTGTCATTTGACAACAAAATAGCATTTTGAGAAGAATTAACATTGTTTTGAATTCAAAGTTTCATTTTGCAGGAGAAGTGAGTGGTTTTGCCCATTGTGTGTGTGCTTTTTTGATTTGTGTGTAGAGTGCTGAGAGTATGAGGTATGCTTTCAGAAAATGTGTTTAAACAATTGAGAAACTGTAAAAATGGTGTTTTAATGATTTCAATGCTGCTGCTGACTCAAACCTCAGAGTTAGTAGTGTAATTGCGAATTGCGTTTTACCACAAGCTAATTGAAATTTTTGGTTTACTTATAGATTAGCAGGCCGCACTACTATGTTTTACATTAAAACGTCAACGATTGCCGGGACACTGGAGGTCTGGGGGACATGAATCTTTGTAGGCATGTAGCTCTAGAACGTTTTGAGCGACTAGAAGCTTTTGGCCCCCAAGGGCCACGCCCCGCTGTGCCAGTGTCCATCAAAGAGGGGGAGACGCCCAAAAGTTTTTGCTGAATAACTCAATGAACATTTCACCCAAGAACATGACATTTTTGTGATATGTCGGTGTTACAGAGGCGTATCGACCCAGCCCATAAACACTCAGTTAAAGCATAGCGCCACCTAGTTATATGGGTAAATGCAAAAATCAGGATTTTGTATTGCCAATATCTTGGACCGAGAAGTTGGAAACTGCGCAAAATACGTCATGCATGATCAGCACAAAGACCTCTAAAAGCACAGCACATGCCATAAAATTTGACATGTAGGGGGTGCTGTAATTGTAGAAAATGTCAATTTGTGTATTATCTAGTGAATGCTAACGTTTACGACAATTTTTGTTTTTATTGTGAAATCTATTGACCCTCACGCATTGAAAACATTGGTCGACGCCCACTTCCAACAACAACAATTTCCGTGAAATTTTAACATTGCAAAAACGAATCTGAACGAACTCGTCATAGGCCGTTCATGTGAATCTCACCAAATTTGGTATCTGTCATCTACAGACAATGCTGACAAAAATGTATCAAAGGATTTATGTTGAGATAAACCGTTTCGAAGTTACATGTCAATGAACATTTAACATGTAGCTTAAATTCTTCAAAAGTCCATATCTTGGCTTTTAATTGCTGAAATGTGGTCAAAGTTGACATGCCATCTCTAAACAGCTTTCTTAAATGTGTACTAAATTTTGTGACATTTCGTCATAGGGGGTGATGTTTATCGCCGAAGCTAGGTGTTGAAAAGCAGTTTTTGTTAAATAACTCGGCAACAATTTTGCCCAAGACAACGATTTTGTGTTAGTATGCTGGTGTTACAGAGGCGTATTGACCCAGCCCATAAACTCCCATAAAGCATAGCACCACCTAGTGATATGGGTAAATGCAAAAATTGGGATTTTGAACTGCCAATATCTTGGACCGAGAAGGTGGGAACTGCACAAAATACGTAATGCACGATCAGCACAAAGACCTCTAAAACCACAGCACGTGCCATACAATTTGGTCCATAGGGGGCGCTGTAATTGTACAAAATCTCATTTTGCCTATTCCTTGCCTTCACAAATCACTCCAACACACCACAAACACACACAATGTCATTCATTCAAAACCCACATCCATGCCCACTTCCAGGAAATCATTTCCACAAAAATTCTCAGCTCACAACACTGCTCTACCACACACTCATCATACCAATAGTTCCCACATTTCAATATACTGCGGCGGTCATACCATGTACCGCTATGCGGTACATCTAGTTTCAGAATTCTGTTGCAACTGGCATCAAGGACTGTGACACTAAGCTGAGAATTAGGGATGGGAATCAAAAACAGGTTCTTGTTGAGAACCGGTTCCCTGTGTTTCAATTCCTTGAAATCGTTTGCCAGTAAACGATTCCCTTATCAATTTCAGCAGGCATGACTTCACTTCGTTCACGTATCTTACGCAAGTTATGAAACATGCGTAGCGACATGCAGTCAGCAGCAGGAAACATGGCACCCACGCTGTTGTATTTATTATTTTCTACAGAAGAATGTTTATTTTATTGTTATTATCTAGGCTGTGGGCCTCTTTTGACCTCACTGTTGGGTTTAAGGTCATGTTACTTCTAAACTAAACAAAGTTGATGCTAATCGACCTGTTTGTTCTCCTTTTTTTCCAGATAAGAATCGATAAAGAACCGATTTGTTAAGCATGACGACTACGCTATTTTTAAACCATTAAAACAGCTCGAAGAAACTCCACACTCAAACGGTAGTACAACAAAGGCCCTGACATTAAAAACGAGGCACTGAGAACTTTGTAAGTGTGCACAACATTTATTAATAAAATAGTTTTGACAGGCAGTACCTTGCTGTAGTTTCTCGTCGCCACCATGATGAAAGTCCGCACAGTTGATTAACGAACACGAACCAGCAGGAAGAATAGGAGGAGAGGTAGTACAATCGACTCGTTTGGACTTTCATCATGGCAGCGACGAGAAACAACTGCAAACTACTGCATGTAAGAACAGTTTTTAAAATAAACGTTGTGTACATTTACAATATTCTCAGTGCTTTGTTTTGAATGTCAGAGCCTTTGTTGTACTACCGTTTGAGTGTGGAGTTTCTTCGAGCTGTTTTAATGGTTTAAAAATAGCATAGTCGTCATGCTTCGTCTAAGGGCACCTACCACTTCCATTGTTAGCCTTCTGGGACAAAAGATAAAAAATAGTTAAACTCTGAATGCAACAGGCTAAATCAATTTTGCTCCTCAGTACACATACCAACTCGGTATGATGTTTTAACATGCCAATTTTCATTTTACACCGAAGTTCTCCTTTAATGTTTTTTTATTCATTTCCTTCTCGTGTGCAGCCAGTTGCTTGCAAGACTGTGAAGTCTGAGGTGGAACAAAGAGTTGACATTTCAATTCCAGACGGGCATGAATGCCTCGGTAATTATCCCTTAACAACTAAAACTCTTGTTTAACTGGATCTAATTCCCTTTGAAGACATGGTTTAGAGTTACTGTGGCATGCATGGCTGTGTGTGGACACTAAATTACTTCTGACAAACCAGTCTGTTTTTTTTTTTCTAAACCTGTTTTGGCTGTGTTAAAATGGCTGTGGGGAACACAGTCCATACTAGAAGTCATCTAAAGACACCGTAGTCCACCTAAAGAGGAATAACAATAATAATAATAATTGCATTTCATACAAATGATGTAGCTCAAAGTGCTTCAACAGTTTGGCAAAGGAACACAGGACAGAGATATACAAGGCAAGCTTTGCTATAGTCCAGTAGCACATTTAAGAGGATTCCATGGACCCAGAATTGAAAGAGACCCTCATTAAAATAAGAAGCAATATTAACTGTTGCCATAAAAACCAACATCAGTATTAATCTTCTGTGTAAACTGAAGCTCGTTGTGAAAGGAAAGGGATGTGACAATATTGCATGTAAATGGAGTTTGCTTTTCTGGGTCACCTTGCGGAGTTTTGTGACTCCGTTTTTGCCACTGATTTCCTGTTTAACTTCATCCATGGAGGACAGATACCATACTTACAAGTACGATAATATGCATAACATCAAAGCCGTTATAATAATAATAATAATAATAATAATAATAATAACAACAACAATAATAATAATAACATAATAATAATAGATCCTCACTTTGTAGTATAAAAAAGTAAGGACCCCCACTGTGTAGCATAAAGGAAGTAAGCCAAACAAAAACCAATGAAAGTTGTGTCTGATTGTAAAGTCCCTTTTAGTACACATCAAATGAAGCACTATAAATGTTCTTGCTTTTCTAGTGTCCCAGTGCTCCTCGTATAAACCTTGTTAAACAAAAGCTCGGCTAGATTGCAAAACTGCGTCTCTAGACATTTTTTAGGAAGCGGGCCAATTGTCCCATTCATGTACTCCCAGCTCGGCCTGCACAAACATAAATAATGAAATGTCATTGCATTGCCATGGATGTCTTGGAGCAAGTGGCCTAAATGAGTGTAATGATTCACTCTTACCGGCAATCAGAACAGCTGACATTGTGCTCCAGGCTGACCTCGATTCGTCTGAGCAGATTTGCCTGGGAAACGCACATCAGACCTCAGATTCTTATACAGTAAACTAAAAGGGCATATGGTGGTTTTGAGGGAATAAACTCCACTAAAGTAGTCGAGCAGTGTGCGGTAGTTTTTCCTTTTTAAATAACCTAAATTATTCCTGTGTTCTACCAGAACCTGGCCAATGCAGGCTGGTCATGGAGATTTAAGCCCCTAAGGCATATAGAGATTTCTTGGTAAACCATGACACGCAAGAGTAAAAGCTATTTTCCACTGCATCTAGACTGCTGTGCACCACACCGGTTTGAACTGGGCCCTAAACACAACCAGTCTTTGTGGGCCTGCTTCTTCTCAATATTTCTTATGCATTTGGCTTGAAATGGCCTCTACTGATATTTCGGCCCTGGGTACACAGTCACACTTGCATTTTTGTATAAATAGCAGACCACAAGTCAGTACACTCCACAGTGAATGTGTCCAAATTGTGTCAAAATCATCAATATGTTGTGTGAGCACCATTGTTACCTAGGTCTGGGTCAGGTGTGGTCTAGTGGTTAGAGAGTTAATCTTGGGATTAGAGAGTTGCAGGCTCAAATCCTGTCTTACCCCTGGCTGAAATGCTCTTGAGCAAGGCATCTAACCCCACACTGATCTGTAACTGACTGTAACTGAAACCCTGTAAATAACTGTAAGTTGCTCTGGATAACAGTGTCAGTTAAGTGTAATGTAATCTTGCTCTGCCTTAATCCTCATAGACATGAAATGAGCTGCGCAAGTTGTGTTTAGGATCCTTTTCTATTTCTCCATGATGGCATCACAGATCTGGCAGATGTTCGATACTGGTGCCTCCAACTTGAGGATGCTCCACACATGCTCAGTAGGGTTCAGGTCCAGGGTTCAGGGTTCAATTTATGCAGGAAGGCAGTGGTCATCTTGCAGGTTTGTTAGGGGTTTGTTATGATGTTGAAAAACTACCATGTGCCCCAGTTTCTGAAGAGAGGGCATTGTGTTCTGTTTCAGAATTTCACAGCACATGTTGGAATCCATAATGATGCAGGCTTCCTTGTGAGCAGGCTTCACAAGAGGCTACGTGTACACGATGGTAGCTCGTGGTCCCAGAGCAAAGCCTCTTTTGAATCCTGCTCACAAGAAAGTCTGCCTCATCATGGATACCACCAGGTGGACTTAGTTGTTGTCTTGTGCGGCATATGCAGCATGAGCACTGACAGCCCCCCCCCCCAGTTCTGCAGCCTCTACATTACAGCAATACTGGCAGCACTCAGACGTTTGTTCCTGCAAGCCAGCGTCTGGATCTGATGCTGAGCATGAGGGCCTAACTTCTTTGACTGACCCTGGCAGGGCCTGTTCCGACTGGAACCTGTCTTTGCCATGAGCTGCCCTGTTGGACATTCGCTGGCTGGTATGACAAAATTGTGACCAAATCACCATTTCATTACATTACATTTAGCTGACGCTCTTACCCAGACCGACTTAGTTTATTTAGGTATGGGGTAGCCTACAGTCCCTGGAGCAATGTGGGGCTTTAAAAAAAAAAAAGGCTTGCAAAACATTTGAGTTAACATCAAAATGGATGTTAGTTTGTGTTGTGATGACATCATTAGCCCTGGCATTCACATATTTTGATATCTCATTTCCTAAGGAATGCACATATTTGTGTTCATCTATGTAAGAAATGTGGGGCATTTCTCTGCTAAAAGCTTTGTCTGCAGACACTGCAGGGAGCACCCAAGCATAAAGCTCTTCCTCCACACGAGATTTGAGGTGGAGATAAGACCCTCTGCACTCTTCGGCTCACCTTGCGTCTCCCATCAAACCAACGGGGAAGCCATTTTAGGAGCTAGAGACTGCAGCAAACTTGAAGTCAAGCATGGAAAATGCACATTAGCAAAGCTATTTACTCATGATATTGTCATTCCTCATTCCTTAGTAAAGAATGAGGAAAGAGTAGAAAAATAAATAACAAATAAATAAATAAATAAATGAATGAATGAATGAATGAATGAATAACCAAAATAGCCTCTTTAGATCCAACTGTGAATGGTGTGCCCCCCGAAAAAAAAAATCATAAATAATAACCTTCTGCTCATGTTACAATGAATTTGAGAATACCCAACTTGCCCTTGTAAAAAAAGAAAAACAAAAGGGATACTTTTGTATTCTCACGCCATAATGGCAGATCACATTCTTCACATGAAGGAAATGGTAGCGCTCGCAAAAGAAACAGGGATGGTTGAAACGGATATCACTGGGGTCATACGATTCCAGAGGGCCTCACACCACCAGGGTTTGCAGTTGCGTGGATGTGAAATATTACCTCACGCTTAGTTGCTAAGATTTACCGGTGCTAAGACTAAGAGCACACCCTTTTCCAGCTACTCTCGGCAACACTTTGTACCTTAGGGCTCTTAACAGAGTACAAAGGAGTATCTATGTTACCCTGGACTTGTGTATGCTCGATTACCCGTTTCTTTATTGTCCTGTAGGATACAAAGGGTGTGCCAACATGCATGTACCCAAACAGGAAATCCAGTGTTCACATTGTTCCAGAATGAATCGAAATGTTGTGTTCAAAAGACAAGCAACGTCGCCTGAGTGTTTAATTGGAAGTCACTTAATTCTGGCCGCTCATGTGTGCCTTGTTTGTGTATTTGTGTGTGTGTGTGTGTGTGTGTGTGTGTGTGTGTGTGTGTGTGTGTGTTTACAGTGAGCCGAGAGGCCTTCTCCGATATACAATGACGCATGTCATTCACAGCATCCGTAGGCTCCCAACTGTTCCTGCATAATTGATCTGGACAATTAAGCCTGCCCGAGGAGGGGCTCAACGATCCAGATTCTCTGTGTGTGCATGTGTGTGTGTTTGTGTGTTTGTCTGACGAAAGAAAGGTCACCAAATTACAACATTACTTAAGAATGCAGCCAGAGAGGTCTGTCTTGTGCACAAGAAAAAATGCACATAATAAACAGCTACTGTCTGTCTGTGCATGAAGTGTATATCTACATACCACAAGCACAAGCACTGTGTAAGATGTTGCTGTAGGATGAGTGAGTGTGAATATACTGTACCACAGCAGACAGATATACAAACAATCCTGCTGGTAATGCATGGTACTGCAACCTTTCTTAGGGAAGAAAACTAGACAAAATCATGCTAAGTTGTGCAGTGACAAATGTAATTGACAAGACATATCCTAAGAAGTTTTATTATTGTACATGAATAGCAGAAAAATGGTTACAAAATAACAAAATAAACAACGTTACTTAATGGCCATGAAAGTAATAGCTCGTACAGACAGACAAGACAGGACAAAAGAGGCACAATTGTGCTTTTTTTCTTTTGGGGATGTGCAATAGAAAGTGTGCCTACTTTTGAGAGGTTCTCACCAATACCCTTAAGGCTTAAGTCAGCAAAAGTCAAAGGCAGCCTCACAAGAGGCAAAGAAGCTACACAAACTTGGCATTGCACGAGGGGCCAGGCCTAATGAGGCATTCATCCATGAAGATCCCCTACCCACATGTTTGTTCTGCCCACAGAAAAAGAGGGGGGAAGAAAGAAAGAAAGAAAGAAAGAAAGAAAGAAAGAAAGAAAGAAAGAAAGAAAGAAAGAGAAAGAAAGAAAGAAAGAAAGAAAGAAAGAAAGAAAGAAAGAAAGAAAGAGACAAACAAACAAACAAACAGAAGTTAGAAGAAAAAAAAGAAAGACAGAAGAAAGAAAGTAGCAAACAAGTTAGAAGAAAAGAAAGAAAGAAAGAAAGAAACAAACAAACAAACAAATTAACAAAGAAGTTAGAAGAAAAGAAAGAAAGAAAGAATGAAAGACAGATATGAGTGGAGCCCAGCTACTGAGTGCATATGCCAGTATATGAAAAGCAGCTCTGAAGGCAGATGATTGCAAATCTGGCCCAGCGTATCCAAGGATCCACTGGACCTACTGCGTTCTGTATCACAGATCCAGTGGACCTCTTATCAGGGCCAGACCAGGCTCCTAAGGCAAGCTTCTACCTGGGAAAGGAGAGGAAAGGAACAAGAAACCCAAAGGAGGGCCTATGTCAGAGACAGGATCTACATCAGGAAAAAGGAAAGATCTGATGGCTCTCACAACAGAAAGAATGAACCCAGAATGAACTCAGGAGTATCCAAAGGCTATCGCATTAGTGGTGTCTTCAAGGAAAGAAATATAAGACTTTTCTTTATGTTGACTCTATAAGGTCTCTGTTCCCATCATACTGCTTTAGTCCAAGAAATTACAATCCATCTCTAGTGACCTTGGCTGTAAAAACAGCTGATTGTGATCCGTCTAATAAAAAAGGCTGTCCTTCTAATAAATCAGGAGTGGCCCTGATGGGTACAGTTCAAGTACGCAGAGCAAGGAAGGATAAATTTAGGCGTGTTTGGAAAGCCAACTATGCAAAGGAAGAAAGGAGTGGCACTGATGTCTGGTGAGTCAGGTATTCTGAGGAAATAGGGACGAAAACAGGTTGTCAGATGACTCACTCAACTGAGAACAGTTTTTGACTCACAATCTTCACATGAGTTGTTGTCGGGCAGGGTTTTTAGATAGAAGAACACACACAGACGTCAGATAACCTGTGTTGGACCAGTGGTGGACAGAAGTATCAGTGTAGCAGGCCTGAGACCTCCCTTGTGTCAGCCTGCCCAATGCTAGCAGAGCGAGAAGCGTCGGGAGTTGATGTTCATCTTGGTGACGCCGATGAGGCGAAGTGGGGCAGAGAGGCCGAAGCCTGGCGTGACCGGGCCATCGCAGAGCAGGTCGGACAGCTCGTCGCGCTCCTCCAGCCCGTAGGTGGCGTCGTTGAGCATGCGCCGATGCAGGTGGCACGTCTGCTCGATCTTCAGCTTGTTGATGTCGCCACGGAGACGCATAAGCTGCCGCGCCAGATGCTGGTCCTGCAGACGCATCTCCGTCTGGAGAGGGAGAGAGAGAGGGATGAAAGAAGGAAGATAGAGAAAAAAGAGAGGGAGAGACAAACAGAGAGAGAGAGAGAGGAAGAGATGAAGAGAGAGAGGGAGAAAGGGATGAAAGAAGAGAGAGAGGGATGAAGGAAGGGAGAGAGAGAAAAAGAGAGGGAGAGACAAACAGAGAGAGAAAGAGAGGGATGAAGGAAGGGACAGAGAAAGGGATAAAAGAAGAGAGAGAGAGGGAGGGAGGAAGGAAGGGAGAGAGAGAGAGAGAAAGAGAGGAAGAGATGAAGAGAGAAAGAGAGAGAGAATAGGATGAAAGAAGGGAGAGAAAGAGGGATGAAGGAAGGGAGAGAGAAAAAGAGAGGGAGAAATGAAGAGAGAGAGAGAGAGAAAGAGAGAGAGAAAAAGCAACCAATTATACAGCAGGAAAGCTGAACAGTTACCCAATAGGATGACAGCTTGTCATTTTAAAATGGCAAAATTAACCTGGAACCATTTCTCTTTAATTAACAGAATATAACTTGCTGTTTTTCTTTACATCTACCAAGGCTACCAAGCTACCAGGTTATGTATTTTTTTGCACTATTTGTCTGTTTGTTGTCTAAAACATCCAATCCTGCTATTTTAACAGACATTCCTTTACATAAGAGCACACTCTGGGAGGTCTGAGGCCACGACACAATTCAAATTCCTTCCTTTCCAATGCTTTTCAGTCACGACCTCTTATTGACACACACCTTCCCGCTGGGATAAATTATTCCTTCTATCCGTCTGCCGGACGTTTCTATTCTTATGCAAAAGTGCGGGTTAATTTTTAACAGGAGCACAACACCCAAACAGAACACCCAGAGAGCGCGCCTGGACAGAGGCAGCACAAAGGCAACATGATACTTTCCTTTCCCTTTTGCTGCTAACACCAAGCCCCTATTCTTCCCACGTCTAAATGTCTTTGTACAAATGTTTGTGGACACACACTGGGAATCCCTCTGGGAAGGGGTGGGGGTAATAAAGACTGTGTGTGTGTGTGTGTGTGTGTGTGTGTGTGTGTGTGTGTGTGTGTGTGTGTGTGTGTGTGTGTGTGTGTGTGTGTGTGTGTGTGTGTGTGTGTGTGTTGTGTGTGTGTGTGTGTGTGTCTTATCCTCTTCCCGCTGAGTGGTGCCTCTTTGCGTGCAGCGGCCATAACAGCCCATGCATGCGTATGAACCTCAAATCATATTAAACTGAGCAACAACAAATACACACTTTTGTATAACTGTTTCCATAATTCTGGGGATTGAGGGTGGTCTGGGGTGGTGTGGTGTGGTGTGGTGTGGGCTGGTCATCACTTGTGTGTTCTGTTCTTGCAATCGCTTCCACCCACTTAAACTTGAAAGCAAGCACAGCACTGTAACAAAGTCATCCGGCTGTCAATTTGTAATTAGTTAACCAGTGGCTCGCAAATCCACTCTCAGGATGGGGGGTGGTGGTGGTGAAATATTGCACAGGAAGGGCAGAGAGGTCAGACAAGGCCACACTAATACAACCCCAATTTCGATGAAGTTGGGACGTTGTGTTAAATGTAAATAAAAAATAAATGCTATAATTCTCAAATCATACAAGAAATATATGTGTTTGAGAATAGTCCAAGGACAGTTATTGAAACTGGATTTTGTTGTTCTTGTATGGGATATTTATGGTAATTTAAAATTTTAGGGCAGCAACGTGTCTCAAAAACGTTTGGACGGTGTCAATGAAAGGCAAGAAAAGTTGAGTAAGACAAATTTAAAAAAAAAACAACGTAGAACACTTCACAGTTAATTATGTTAACTAACAAGATAATTTTGTATAAAAAAGGGCTTTCATTCGTGATTCATGATTTCAGCAGTCCAACTAGTAGGTGTCTTCTTCATCATATTTTCCTTTTTATTATGCTTAAAATGCGATAGATCTGGACAGCACACAGTACATCAAAAGGTTAACTGCGCTCAGATAAGACTGACAATTTCCACTTGACTGACAAATTCCATTTTTCAATGGTCCTTAAAGATGATGGTACACCAGGCAACTTTTTAAACGTGTACTTCCATCGTGTTTTCATTAATTTTGCGGTGGTCTCTAGTATCAATGAATGCCCTGTGAGCCGGTTTTGGTGAAAAAAATGCTTTAGTGCTTCTGTTTCAGGCTGTTCTAGTTTGGTTGAGGAGATGGAGCCGGGAGAATGACAGGTTCTCGGCTATGCTAGCCACAGGCTACAATCATTCAAAGCCCATTCGGTCATAGCACACCAAATAGAAGATTTAAACATTGAAAACAAACACACATGCTTACCTACACTTCGCTAAGTGAATGTGTGCTGCAACAAAACTAATCACAACTGTGGCATGGCTTTTTCTAATTTACAAACCTATGTCACTTTGTTGGCCTTTTTCTTATTCACTCGTTTTCCCGCATTTCTTTCACTGACTAATGGAGGCAATCGGGTTAGAAGAACATTTTCACGAGCAGCATGCATATGCAATTCGGGGTGACCTGTCGTATTTCAAAAGAGCAAGTACTAAACGGTTTCTCGTGGAAGTACTCCTTTAAGCAATGTTGCTGAGCAATGTAACTAATGTATGATTTTCAGGCACTTTATCACTGATACTGGGCAACATAATTTCATCAGGAGAACTTACGTCAGCAGCAGCCAACATTTTGAGATCATACTGTCAAAAAATTAGGAGCCAGTCATGTTGTTGCCCAACAACATTGCTCAAAAGGTTGCCTTATGTATCATCAGCTTAAGAGTAAGCCACTTAGCTCCAAATTCCTCTCAGTGCATCTATTTCAAATATTTTAGCGATTCATAAAATTTTGGCCAATTTTAAAATAGGCATTGCTCTCCAATACGTAGGCACAGGCTGATAGCTATGCACTGTCTGCACGAATAAGCAAACTGAAAAGTTACACTGCCATCACCGTCCTATGGTCAGTCTGACAGACATCTCCTCAAAGCACTGAACTTCATCAATTTCTGCCAATAATACAGCTGTTACAGAACAGAGTGTAGAACAGAATTAAAAAAAAACAAAAAGAGGTGGCCATCTTAAATTCAGAAGGTGAACTCCTAATCACTTACTATGTTTGTTCCAACATTTCACTTAATGAGCTGACCCTAATTTGCACAACTCATCAGCTGGGTAGATCAGCAGGAATACATGATTTTTACTTCTGTGCAATGTCCACCGGGGGTTGAAATTAACTTTGCAAAATCTGACTTAACTTTGACAAAGGTCATGGGCTCAAACATCCAAAACGTTGGAAATAATAATAAAAAAAAGAATTAAGGTGGTGTGTGCAGCTATATTCTTTTGAAGTTTAAAACCTGAACATTTACCAGCCACTGACAAATAAATGGGAAAATTCAACAGCCACTATTATTTTGTGACTGAAATATACCACTCTATTCATCATATTTTACCAGCATTTGTCTGGTAACTGGTGCAAATTTCCATCCCTGTTATCCACCTCTGTAAAAAAACTTGATTGTTCTTGAGAAACTCGACTTGACTGAGTTTTACAACAGAATTAGAGAGCAAAGTATTTGAGTCTGTTTAAAATACATCTGAGATCTAATCATTAAAGTCAATATTTAATCATCAATATGACAATTAACCTCATTTTCAAAGGTGCATGACTGACATCAAAGCCTGGATCTCCTGTGCCAGATGGTGGCCAGAAAAAAATGTCTTGAGCAGAGAACAACCCATTTCAAAAAGGATGCCCATCTGTTTGGGCAGATGCACTGTAAGTGTGTGTGTGTGTGTGTGTGTGTGTGTGTGTGTGTGTGTGTGTGTGTGTGTGTGTGTGTGTGTGTGTGTGTGTGTGTGTGTGTGTGTGGTGGAGGGTAATGGGTGATAAGGAAACAGGAAGGAAGGAAGGAAAGAGGGAGGGAAGGAGGGAAGGGAGGAAAGATGCAGAAACAGAAGAAGCAGCAGGTCATGCTACAAGATGACTGGGATTTCTCTTACCAGTTCCTTCCTCAGCCAAACGAGGGCCTCGTCAATATTGCCAAAGCCCTTTAGGCTCCCCGAGGACTGGCTGCCTCTGTCTCCTGAGACCTGCCCATGCTGAGCACTTTCCTCTGACTTCGTCTCTGCAGCACCCCGGCTGCTACTGACGCTGCCATCACCACTGCCACCACAGCCATCTCCCTGCCCCAGCTCAGGTGTCTTCTTCCCTGCCTCTGTGGGTCCCCTCGCGCCGTGGGCCTCTACCTGGGCTCTCCACTCCTGGTAGGACGGCCGGCGCGTCTCCAGCCTCAGCTTCTCCGTCAGGGCCTTCAGCGTCCTCAGGTGATCGTCCGTGGAGGGGTCCGGGTCATCCATAGGGTCTGGACCGTCCACGTCCTCGACTTCGATCCGAGGAGTCCGAGACTCTGGGTCCATGTTTGGTCAGGAGAATATGGAGAGAGTCTGATTGAGAAGGTGGAATAGCGCAGGTGGAGATGAGGGTAACTCCAGTTTAGGCGGGTCTCATCTTGTTTTCAGGCTAATGTCTACGGTAGGCCACAAGGAACAGCAGGCATTCACAGCCTGGGGTCCTGTTTTTTTATACAATTTCAATTAGGCAATTCGAAACAAGCTCCTATTGCAGTCGCCACGTTTTGTTCGTATTCCTCTTCTTAATCGATCAATGAACCCTGCGTTCCTTTTTTTTTTTTACAAAATCAAAGTATGTCCATTTGATGTCATCTGTAGAAAGACGTGAAAACAAAGGTTTTAAAAGGTTTTAAATAAGATGTGCTTGCTACAAAGGCAAGTGGAAATCTTTGAATGCCGTCAGCTTGAATGAGCGGTTTCCCCCAACCACTCTTCATGTCATGGACTGGATCCCTATTTAGTAGTTGCCATGGTAACAGAACTGCGCAAATGACTCAGCATTTTCGTTTTTGTCTGTCATGACTGACCCAAAGTGCCACTGCAGGCCCAGTAAGTAATGGACAATACGCCACAATAAAAACCCTTAAATTACCCAATCAACTAACTAATTAACAGCACCTTCTAATTCTGTGCTGAATCAGTGTTATTAGTTTGATACAGGATACAATGCCCACTCCCCATGCACAGTCTAGACTCACAATCAACAGTTTCACTGCATGTCCTACTACCCAGTATGTCTATGCATGTGACAAATAAAACTCCTTGTATCCTTGTGTTATTAGTTTGATTGATTTGTCAAAATTCAAAGAATCATTAAGGGCGTAGCCCTCATTTACAATATTGTTGAGCAAAGAAATGTATACAAACATACATACATTGTGATAAAAAGACTATCATCTTTCTCTATTATCTTTCTGTTATATTTCAAGCATCTCCATTTTCACAAATAACCTGTATACCTTCTCACCCCCATACAGGTCACTTTTATGGGCTAGGTGATGAAAGAGGGAGTAATTCACTATTTCCTGTGCTGTGTTACTCTCTTCAGGCGAGGGAACATGAAAGGTTACATAAAGCACTCCCAAGCCCTGGCATGTTATTTGAGATCCTGAGAAGTGCCATCTTCGTGAGTAATCCCTTTGGTACCACATATCACTCCTTAAATCAATCGCGTTGAGACTTGTGGTGTGGTATCATATCCTGAAGTGAGACATTACACACTTCCTTAATCACTGGAGACTAAATGGACTTGGAAAAAAAACATAGATACTCCATGTCCATACCTGCATACAGCAGTTAAAAGCAGTTTAAAAATGGAGGATTCCTGTAGTCAACCAACTGGGAAGTGGGAAACTCCCTAAACTGCCAATCCTGGAGATTCGGTCTCTTAATAAATATAGAGCCTAATGGAAAGGCAGGCATGCACTCAAACAGCGCCTTACATCTGTGGACGTATCAATTTTTCAACAAACTCTCAACTTCTAGCACCACAGGTAAAACTACTTCTGGTGCAGTGAAGGCTGAGGGGGAGAGAGAGAGAGAGACAGAGAGAAAGACAGAGAAAGAGAGAGAAAGAGAAAGAGAGAGAGAGAGAGAGAAAGACAGAGAGACAGAGAAAGAGAGAGAGAGACAAAGACAGAGAAAGAGAGAGAGAGAGACAGAGACAGAGAGAAAGAGACAGAACAACAAGCCATTGAGGAGGAGGTTTTGGTTACAAGAGGACAGACTGCTTTTACCCATACCACTGTGAAATTAACAGAGCTAAAGCCACAAATCAAGGCTGGGCAGTTAATCCGGTTAATGTTTCATAAAGTCATGCTCTGCATTCATGGATGGGCTATTTTCAGTGAAGATTCTAAAATGAATCAAAAGGCTATGGATCTAGTGTGACATAAAACAAACAAACAAACAAACAAACAAACAAAAAACAACTTTATGCCCAAGTCAACGTGCCAGCATTTCAGTGGGGTTTTCCAGGGTCACAAGGGGTATTACTAACCAAAGGGGGAAATCACATAAACTGCCTTCTACAGTTTCTAAAGCCAAACACAGCAGGACAGAAGTAAGGCCAGAACCTGAGTGCATGTAACACTATCTGAAGACCAAGAAAACTGTCACATCAACTCACATGGATTTACAATTGGGCATGAAAAGCGATACCACTGGCCGGCACCTTCAATTCTGTGTCCAGACATTCAGTGGTTACAGCCTTAATGACTATGTTGCTTGCCAATGTCTGCTCCATGCTCAGGGCACACGTATTAAGTAGTAGACAAGCAGACACATCAAATGCGATTTGGCAACTGTTTCCTCTCACTCTCTTTCTCTCTCTCTCTAGGCCTTATCCAACAGAGCCAACTTGCGTGGCCAGGGCAAACCAGAGACGCATCCAAATGCAGTATAACTGTTCGTTCCATGCTGTAAGCATGCTGGATAATATGGCCTATGACTAATAACATTGCTGCCTTTACAGAAACACTACATGTAACTACTTATTGTCATTATGAAATCTAAGGGCACTGCTCTCTGATCGCACCCCACCTGTTCTTAGGAAATGGATGGATGGATTGACGGATAGATAGATAGATAGATAGATAGATAGATAGATAGATAGATAGATAGATAGATAGATAGATAGATAGATAGATAGATAGATAGATAGATAGATACTTATTCATGTCATACAACTTCACTGCACTCCACACACACAGCCTATATATGCACATTTTAGTCTTCCATTATACTACACTAGTGCATAATTGCCATTTAATTTCATTCTCTGTTTCAACTTCTGCAATAAGATCAATGACTTATATCTTCCCAGGATGTGGCACAGCTCAAAACACTGCTCTGCTTAATACATAATAAAATGAGTCAGGCGACCATCAGAGTATTTCAATACAAGCTCCGCCGTTACAGTAAGGTGAAATCGATTAATAGTACAAAAGGCTTGAGTCCCGCAGCGACTGTCCTCCAGGGAATAACCTTGGAGTTTTTTTGCCTACTGCCATGAACGTGCTTGCAAAAAGACTTGAGGATACAACAGAACGCTTTAAAGCAAATGATAGGTAAACTTCCTAGTATAGAGTCATCAAAGACAGGAATTTTATCAATTATAAAGTAAATAGTGTAATTAATAATGTCACTGTTACGTTGTGCAGAAGTTTGTAAGTGCCATCTTCGTAAAAACTCTCATTGGAAGTGAAAAACAAAATCACTCACCTGGAACGATCACAGTGCACCGACGACAGAATGCTCGCTACTGCACTCTCCTAAAAGTTAAACGGTGCGACGCATTTCAGTGGAATCTGACTAAAAACATCGCAGGTCCAAGACACTATAGAGGTCTGGATGACCCTGTCATCATTAGAGGAGGGGCGAGATGAATTTCGTCAGGTTTTCGTTGCCTGGAGACAATTTAAGAATCACCGTGACCACCAAGATCCTGGATCGCTCTCTGGCAAACGCGCTAGAGCAGTGCGGCCAGAGAGTGCTGTGGGCTACATGCGCCATCCTTAATGGTACATTGACACAATCTAGCCAATCGTTTGAGGCTGCATCAATCATAAAGAGTCCTCTAAGTCCAAACATGTAGAGTATTGTCAAAAAGGGAGGAATCGGTGCCACTCTGTTTAGGCAAATGTGTCTCTCATGGCACAAGGGGATTAGTTTCGCTTTTACTGCACCAGTTTCAAAATGTGCCTCTGGTGGAGGGGACGTTGAAAATTCAACTTTATTCCTTACTTACTTGCGCTTAAACATATACAGGTTATAGGACTGTTTTATTATCATGAACATAAATTGAGGACACATTGACTAGGACACATTTCTGTGATTAAAGTCCGTTCATTTAAGACATTGTAGCCATGTAGCCTAATGTAGTGTAATATTTTTCCGCCTATTACATCTCAACCATATCTGAGTAAAATAGTACTCCCTTGCCCCCTTGTGGTAAAAGGAAGCCTGTATGGGTGTTCGTTCGCAGTGGGCAACTAAGAGCATTTTGTAACGTTACATTTTATCCAATGTCCAATGTACTAGGTGATGTTGTATTAAACAGCCACTGTTTTTAAATGTCAGAATAGGATAGGTTACATAGCCTAGGTTATGTTTTGTGATGCAAAGTGGTTGAGCACATTGTTTATAATTCAGATTACTTTATCGAGTAGGACAGAAGGAAATTGAGGGCATGATTAAGTGTCTCTGCTGTTTTGTTGAGATAAGCAACAGGCTAGTACAGGCTTATATAGTTTGCTACTGCAAGATAGGCTATCAATAAAATAGCCTTGTGTATTACGTCATCGAGTCAAGTGCACCACCACTGGCGCATTTCTGTAGCTCAAAAGACAGCTTCATAGCCCGCGCGTCTGTCAGCGTTTAGGCACACGAGCACCGTTCGTTGTCAGTGTTTGGGGAATTTTCTTTGATTTTGTGCAGATATGTAAACTAAAAGAAAAAAGTTACAATATCTGTTACTGACATACGGTGTCGAAGGAGGGACTTCCTGCCACTGACAGCTGATGTTTATTTTTTCTTCTCATGACAAGATTTTGTGAGGTAAGGGTGATCATCCTATTTTGTGTATCAACCTCAACCTACTTCTGTTAAAATGGCTGTTGAACAGTGAGGATTTTGTAAAATGGGTTATATAAATGAAGCCTAGAGCTATTGGGTTCAAAAAGAAAGATAATTTTGTGTAGGCTGCTATTGTGGTGGTGTATATTATATTTTCTGCTTGCTGCTTATTGCTTGGGGGTCAATTAAGGTAGGTACTCCGTCCATTTTTTGCACACTGTATTTTTGTCGATTTTGTCAGTCTGTATTATTTTCCCCTCTATTTTGTCCTATGTACGTTGTCCATACATCAATCAGGCTGTAGTGTCTAATTGTAGATCAAAAATGGAGCCGCGCAAATATGCAATGATGTCATCCTTTTGGGGAACCAATTTTAATTATATAATCATGGTTGCTTTGTTGCAACAAAATCCAACAGCATAGAGGATACACTTTGATCCCGTAATTGGCACCACTGTGTTTGCAGAGCGTGAACAACAGCCTTTTGCAAGCGTTCCGTCATAGTACACTCATGAATGGACACAAGGCTATGGCTTCGCGCATATTGAAAGCAGGAAAATACGAAAATCGCAAGCATAAGTAACATTTGTAGCCACTTTTTTGGCACATTGCGGTCGTATGCCCTATTTACCCGCCTAGTCGGTTATTACAAGCCGTTATTTGATTTCTGTAATGTCAATTACGCGGTTAGTACACAGGCTGTGCTGTGCTGTGCCGCAACAGTGTAGAGAAGCCGGTGCTCATATGTTTGATAGAAAACGAAAAACTGCGAGGGCTCTGACCTACTTCACGGTATTTTCCCAAATGGCTTTTATACGCTGCTTAGATGTGAGTGTAGCTGGTACTCAGATTTAATGTGTTAAATTTTTACTTTGTGTTAAAATTTTATTTTTTTGCTATTGGAGACCTGAAGCGAAAAAGAAAAGATTAAAACGCTGCCACATTATTCCATTGCATATAACAAAATCTCGTGACTCTGTATCAAAACGTCTTACATATGAAAATTGTAATTCCCAAGAGTCTTTGTAAGTTTCTGCAGTAATACGCTGACTGTCTTGTTTTCTATTCTTACTGTGTTGAAGGTGCCATACAATCAAGCATCATGTTACATCTCCTGTTCAGAAGTTGGCGCGTCCTTGGATGCCTTTTAGCCCTAACACTACCACCCATCTCGAGGCAAGAGAAGCGCGGAAAGCTCCTGCTGGTCTCGTTCGATGGTTTCCGCTGGGACTACATCAACCGTGTGCCCACCCCTAACTTCGATGCCATAATGAAGGAGGGTGTCCAGGTAGAGAGGGTGGTGAACACCTACATCACCAAGACCCTGCCCAACCACTACACGCTGGTGACGGGCCTGCACGCTGAGAGCCATGGCATGGTGGCCAACGAGATGTTCGACCAGCACCACAACCGCTCCTTCTCCATGGAGGGCCAGAGCGCCTACGAGCCACGCTGGTGGGAGGAGGCCGTGCCGCTGTGGGTGACCAACCAGAGGGCGGGGGGGCGCAGTGGGGCGGCCATGTGGCCTGGCTCGGACGTGGAGATCCACGGGGTCTACCCGACACACTACGTGCCTTACAACGCCTCCGTGCCCTTCCAGACCCGGGTGGAGAAGCTCCTGAGCTGGTTCTCGGGCCCCGAGCCCATCGACTTCGGCGTGCTCTACTGGGAGGAGCCCGACGAGAGCGGCCACAACCTGGGGCCCGAGAGTCCCCTCCTGGACGTCGTCATCGCCGACATCGATGAGAAGCTCGGCTTCCTTCTGGAGGAGCTGAAACGGGCAGGGCTGTACGATGACATCAACCTGATTGTGACCAGCGACCACGGCATGACCCAGCTGTCGTCGGAGAAGATCATCGAGCTGGACAGCTATGTCAGCCGTGACCTCTACACTTGGGTGGACAAGAGCCCGGTGGTCGGCATTATACCCAAGGAAGGTAAGGGCCCATGGCCTCAGGCAGGTCACCACAGTCACAGCACAGCAGAGCACTGTGCACGGTTGTGACAAATGGCACCAAATGTACCCTCCAAGCTGAGGAGGAGAGGAGCTATGGCCTGGCATAATAGGCCATAATAATTACTCACCACTGGATTCTCTGTTCAATGTGACTGTTTGGCATTTCAAAATGAAAATTGTGACTAACAATGAATGCAGCCTTTTGGACAGTGATGCTTTTCTCTAGTACTACTGAATTTCAAAAAGATGCTTTTGAGATTTTCACATCTTTGCTCTTTTTTTGTTTGAATCCACTGTATTATTTTGAGCTCAGCTTTGCCAAAAAAACAAGTGTGGTTTTAGTACATTACAGTTGTACTTACTGTAACATACACAGTGCTTAGACCTAGATTTAGACTAAGGTTACCTTTGTTTAATATTGTATTAATAATAATATTAATATTGTAATTTGTCTTGGTAACTTCTTGGCAGTGGTTTGGAGGTTAGCGATGAGGGCTTGCAAAAGCATCACTAGAACATCGTAAGTTGGATTCCAGGGTCTTCCACTGTTGTGGCACCAAGGCCCTTAGACCTAGGTTGCTTCAATAGGACAGATTCTCTAGTTAGTTTACTGAAAGCAGCTTTAGATATGATTGCTATGTAATTACAAGTATGAAGTGCACTAATGTTTCCATTTACCCTTTACAGGTGCGTTTGATGAGGTGTACTCTTCCCTCCTGAATGCCAATCCAAACCTGTATGTTTACAAGAGGGAAGACATCCCTGAGCACTACCATTACAGCCATAATGAACGGATAATGCCCATTCTTCTGGAAGCCCGAGAGGGATGGACCATTGTACCGAACAAGACTAGAAAAATCATGTGTAAGTTACTTATATATTACATCTTTAACGGGGCATTGCATCATTGTGACATTGCCTTATTGCATCATGCAAGAGCCCGCATTAATGGGCCATTGCGTCATTACGTCATAGCGTTATTATGCTTAGGCGCCACTGGACTGCAAGAAATGTTGTCTTTTGCTGTCCTTGCCAAACTGTAAAGCACTTTGAGCTGCATCTTGTATGAATTGTGCTATACAAGTAAAGATAATTATGATGATTGTGATGATGATGATGATTATTATTATTGTTATGATTATTATTCATATTATTATTATTGCACCTTTTTATTAGATTCATTTAATTGGTGGAATTTTTTTGTGTTTTTAGTGGGAAACCATGGTTACAACAACTCCCTGGCAAGCATGCACCCTGTGTTCGTGGCCCGCGGACCCGCCTTCCAAAGCGGCTATACCAAGGACACCATGTGCTCGGTCGATCTTTACCCCCTCATGTGCTACATCCTGGGGGTGCGCCCCTTGCCCAACAACGGCTCCTTGGCAAGTGTTCAGGATCTCCTGCTAGAGCCGCCCCCAGTGACACCCCCTCCCACCCCGACGCCCAGGGTCCTGCTAGGGTCCTGGCCCAAGGAGTCATCTTACGCCTGGGTCGTGGAGCTCCTCCTGGGCACCTCTCTGGTAGTGTTCTTCCTCTTCCTCTTCGTCAAGCAGGTGACACAGAAGCAGCAGCTGCCCACACTCCCCCATATCAACAGGGAGATTTCCAAACCTTTGCTCTACGAGGAGCTGCAACTCTAAGACACGTCTCTGTAGCAAATTTATACCGACACGTATTTATAATAAGATGTTGTTTTAAACGAGGGAATAACATGTAGACAACCCAACAGAAAGATATTTTCTCCTCTTCTTAGGGACTACAAGTGCAGTAATTATGTTTTTGTTGTAGAAAAAGTGTTAAGACCTTCAATAATGATTGTTTGTTTGCGATTGTTTTGGTATCTGTTGTGCATCTTAATTTTTTCTTCAAGGTTTTTTTTCTGACAATTTACATGGCACTGAAATGTCAACAAATATACTGAATGAGACTGAAACAGATGTAGTAGATGCTAAATGCACAGTAACATCGACACTTTATCCTGCTTTCAGTGTTGGACCACCACTGTAAGTGCAGAGGTATATCTTATTGTTATATTATTTTGTACATTAAAAACTACTCAGTGCACCTTTAAGCATTGAACAACGTCCTCAGGTGTTCGGAGATCCTGCTGTGACTATAACACAAGATTTCACTGATGATGGTTTGTCCTTGTCACCTTCACCTATGGTGGTATGGCCACTTTAACACTCAAGCAACCAAAGACGCGGTACGGTAGATATTAAAGTAGCAGAGTCACCTAATTCTTCTCACTCAAACTGTGCCAGGAATGAATATGAAGGCTAACTGTTTGGCTGTGGACAAACCACTCAACGTTGCACTTCCATCAAACTACTCTCTTTGAGCTCCGACTAGATTTAGTGAAATTAGCTGCTAAGTGCTTTCGGGGTTCAAACTGGAATTTGGCAGCTTTAACAACCTGATGGCGTTTACCCACTGATGAACGTGAGCGAATGCACTGATGGTCAGACCAACTCACTGACCGTAGGTCACCCAGCAGGATAAGACTAATAACACGCAAGTGTCTAATGCAGCTGACAATGAATTTTAAGAGATGTTGTTTTTCCCAATCCTAGATTAAGTCTAGCTGCCAGTGTTGGTTTTATATATCGCTTTCTTTGTATTTTCAATAGATCTGCAAGGTTTGATAGAGGTTTATGTCTTGTGTACTTTTGTTACTCTCATCTTAATTCATAATTGTAAGGTTAAGTGCAATTACTTTTAACAGTTTTCCATGTTGTGTTTGAAATGCTGGTAGAGCTGCATCTGTATGGTTTAGTTCTAGCTGGACTACTAAGGTTGGTAGTGGAAAAGCTTTGTGTATGTTGCACTCTTCATTAAGAGCAAGCAAGAAAAAAATAGCCTATGAAAGTATTAATACACTAGAGGGTAGGCGGCTTTATTGCTAATCATGTTTTGCACAGTTTATGTAGTGCTTTTAATAAAGAGTTTCCTAATGCCAAACTTTGAAGTGGGGAAGGGGGTATGTAATAGCGCTAAGAATATTGCACCACAACTAGAGGTTTTTCTCCATGTTATTGTCCGATCATTAAGGTTATGTCAAGCATGGCATTTAGTGCAATTATGGTCATTCATAGGACGTTGACACTGTGAACTGCCTTCTCCAGGTAAAGAACTTTTAAGAGGTATTGTATTTCATGTGTTCTTCGATGTTAACATTGCCTTCCTGGTCTGTTCAGGCCTTAACAGAAAAGCAAATGTTTTATGTCCTGTGGCTGTTATTGTTTAGTAAAAAAAAAAGAACTGGATTACCAGAGTTATTGTGACATGTCATTTCAGTGGCTACTAGAATGTGCTCTGTTTTTAACTTATGGTTTTAACAATTCCTACGTGTTACATGTTCAGATTGTTGGTTTTCATTAAAAGAACTAGTGGCAAAATTCAAATTGTTTCCAGCGACATTATTTTATTGTTTAACATTTGTTTCAGTTTTAATTCTGTGACATCCAGCAGTCAAGTGACCATGGGACAACCCACCACTCCAAAACTGAACAAGACCTTGGCAGTTGTGGACAGTGCTGAGAGAAGCTTACCAAGGACAGTTGACTAGAGCTGCCACAACTACTTTCTTAATCAGTTAGTCAAATTGAGTATTTGACAACATATAATTATGTTTTAAAGGAAAGAACCTTAAAGATGTAGGGGCACATCATCTTGGCCCTAATTTTTTTTGCATTCTGTAGACCAAACTAATTGATTATTTAACTGTGAAAGTTAAAGTTTGTGGCAAGACATAGTTCGAATGCCCACACAAATAATTTCTTAGTCATCGTACAGTGCCTAGAAATTTGAGTGGACCTCAGGCAACTTATGTTTAGAAATTATACTATTACATCAGGAATGTGTCCTTGTCAAGTGTAGTGGCATCTCTCCATGACCACATACCTGAACTGTTCCAAGTGTAAAAGATCAATGAATATACCAAAACAGTCCCAACCCATTCTAAGTGCAAATCAACACTATTGCCTGATTTGAGAGGGCACAGAATGTATTGTAAGTGCAAAAGACCAACACTAATGCCCAAGTATCTGTTCAAGTAACTCATGTTTCATACATCACATACAATTCTGTACATGGGGGGTAATAACCAAGCATAATCATGCAGATTGCCGGTGTTACAAACGACAAACCAGATATTTTGTTACTAGCGTACACCCCTACGCAGCCAAACAAGCAATTTCAGTGGTTTATGGGGACAGCCATTAATCACGATCTTGGCCCACATCCTGGTTTATTCAGCAGA
The DNA here is from genome assembly GCA_027475355.1 of Coilia nasus. Taxonomy (NCBI): domain Eukaryota; kingdom Metazoa; phylum Chordata; class Actinopteri; order Clupeiformes; family Engraulidae; genus Coilia; species Coilia nasus. The sequence goes on from CM050219.1 coordinate 15,144,904, forward strand.
TCAACACTACAAACGTACTCACACTGTAGCCATTATGTGCTGGCTTCATGTCAGCTTCTATAATTGGTCTTGGCCTACATTCCCTCCCGCCCCCCTCCCCAATTCAAGGCCCATGCAGCCACTGTGAAACACTGCTTGTGTTCAAAAATATAACAATATGATGTTTAGAGGGCACGGTCAAAGGACCAAGAGTACAAATAATGAAGTCAGGTGACATGAAACATTTTACACTTAATGTCAAACATTCTTTAATAGTTCAAAGGTAACACAAGAGAAGAGAAAAAAAAATTACATGTGCATTTAGTGCTCTAGTTTTCTAGCATTTTCACACCTACAAATTGAACAGCAAAACAGCTCAAGTCAATCAGTAGGGCCAGGGATTGAGGGATGAGGTGGGGTGGGTTGGACTAAGCCGAGGGGAAAAAGGGGCGATGCTGAAAAATGAAGCCTTTCGCAAAAGCACTACACCATGATTGCAACGAGGAGCAGCTATTGAGCAGAGACAAATCAAAAGGCATGCGTCTGGACTTCTCCTTGACATGGCAGAAGTTTCAGAGAGCATTTTAGAGGCGTCTTTTGTTTGTTTGAAACTTTTTTTTTGTAATTCATTCCTATTTTATTCCTGGTGTTGGTTTTCTTAAATGGCGTCGATATCAATGTCGTCCTCCTCTTTCTCTTCCTTCTGCGGCTTCACAGTCTCCATTTTCAGTTCACGAGCAGAGGAGGAATACACAACCTGCAGACAAAAAAAATATATATATATATATTTTTTTTTTTTTTTTTAAATTACAGGAGATCGTGTCATTACTGCATGTTTCCCAGAATCTCTGACATCCAGATGCCATAGAGAGGAAAAACCCAAAATAATCTGAATGCATCCTGTCATGACTGGTTTGTGCATCAGCACCGTTGAACTATATAGGTTCAGAGTAACAATCTTATGCCTTTGTGACAGGCAAGGCAAGGATGGAGAAACACAACAACAACAACAACAACAACAACGGACTAACAAGACAGAAGTCAACAAGCACTGAAGGAATATGTATGCTGGTATCTTAGAATTATACAGAATTCTACAATTCTAAGAATCCCACTTTAGCAAATCCCACAGTTAAAATATGTGATTTGTTAACTGTCCACCGGTTAAGAAATGGCAGGTCTTTACCTCCACATTGTCTTCGTCCTCCTCTTCCTCCTCCTCACTGCCCTCACTCTCCTCCTCCGCCTCCTTCAGCCAGTTGACAAAGGGCTCTGCCTTGGCGTGGATCTCCTTTGCCACCTCCTTGGGGACGTATTTCTTGGAGACCTGCAGAGACAGATGGAGAGAATGTGTTCTTGTGAAGTGTAAACCAAACTGTACCGTCGGGATAACATCCACACCTAACCGTGTGCATTGCTGCCTATTCAATTTGCTCCACATCAGCGTTTAAACGTAGTCTACTACATAGCTCTGAGAGCTTATCAGAGAGCTTTGAATAACTCCTCATATGTGAAGGCAAACAAAAATGTAAAAACTACCCAAAAACACCCCATGCACACACACACACAAACCTTTTCTGCCCAGGCGAGTATGACGTCCTCCTCGAGCAGGTCTGCGTCGTACAGGTCCTTGAGGATGATGGGCACACGGGGCAGCAGGTGGCTCTGATGGAGCTTCACCACACACTCAAAGCCTCCCAGCAGCCACTTCTGGGCCTTCTTGTCGTTGTGGCAGAACTGCAAGACAGGTGGAACGACGAGGGAGATGAACAAATGACAGGCTACCCTGACATACCCAATGGCTGACTCATCCGTTCGTTTGTTTATTTTTAGCAGGTTAGGCGGCTGAGGGGAGACAATAAAGCTACATGGATACTAACAAGCGAGCAGACCAGTAAAGCCCTGAACACGCTTACCATTCTGCTCGGCCTTTAAAAGCATTTAAGACGATATTCACTCTTACACTGCCAAGCAACAACTTATCGATTAGGCAGCTAAAGAGATTACTAAATTTTCAACATATTAAATACTTAAAAGTGATATGGAATGGTTGAAGAGGGCTTTGATTCCTTCTTCTGTGATGACATACACTAACTGTGGTTGGATCTGTACTGCCTCAGAAGCTTCCCAAAAACTTCTATCAGAAACCAATGTTGGGATGGGGGATGACACAAAAAAAAAAAAAGACAAATAGGTTGTCTACAGGCAAGACAGATTTTGAAAGCAAGGAAGGACCATCATCTATATGACTACGTTGTAGAGCACTGCTACTATGCAATTTGTGTGTGTGTGTGTGTGTGTGTGTGTGTGTGTGTGTACTCACGCGGAGGAAGTGGCGCTTGTACTTCTTGATCTGGTCGCGGATGTTCTCGTCGAAGAGCAGCTCGCTCAGGATCAGGGGGCCCATGGCCTTCACGTCCAGCCGCTCAGCCTCGGCCAGGACCTCCTTATCGGCGGAGTCGATCGCCCCCTCCTCTTTCTTTTGCTGCCGACACAACGCACACAGGGAAGACAGTGTTAAGGAGGGAAGGATAAACTTCACCTAGCCAGTGACAACTGTCCTCACTCTGTATAGAAAAATGCAGTCTACTAACTAACCATGGGCACAGGCCCATTGGTTGGACAGTCACTGGCTGATTCTGGCCAGCGTCAGGTTTTTGCCTGTCACCATAAGAAGTCTTTTCAGTTCATCTATGACGCTCACTGGTTGCCAATAATGCCTGAGCCTGATCAGAAAACATTGTAATCCGAGCAATTTTTCACCATTAACACAGCTGTATGGCAGATCGAAATTATGCCACACTTCAAGAAACAAATCGGCCTTAGGTCACATTTAGCCGACTGCGAGTCTTTGATGACCCATTTGCCACAGACTTGGTCAAAGACGGCCAGTCACAGTCCAAGCTACAGCTCCACTCACAACTGTCTTAAGTCGGTGTTGTGTTGAATGCCCACAATCTCTTTCACAGGTTTGACGCGGGACCCCCACGGCCTTACCTTGACAAAGTTGTAGAACATGTTGACCCTCTCCTCCAGGGTCTTCTCCAGGTCGTCGCTGAGGGTGAGGCCCTTGGCGTGCTCGCTGATCTCCTCCATGCGCCGCCTCTGCGCCTCCTCCGTGGTCTCCTCCGCCCAGTCCTCGTCGTCGTCGTCCCCATCCTGCTGGAGAGGGAGGGTCAGAGGGGGACAGACGGAAAGAGGGGGAAGAGAGAGGAGCACACGTAAGCAGGGTGGTGGGTGTGTGAGCTTCAGACTGGAAGAACTTTACATGTAAGCGCAGAACAATTTTATCCAGCATAAACCAAATCACACAAGCACTTGAACCGAGAAACCTGTTTAGAATTTTTTTTTTTTTGCACGCAACTCAATTTGCTCCACATCAGTGTTTAAACGTAGTCTACTGCATAGCTGTGAGAGCTAATCAGAGAGCTTTGAATGACTCCTCATATGTGAAGCTGCATTTTTTAACACTACCTGAAATACCTCCACCTCCCACACACACACACACTCCAGCCTTACTGCATAGATGCAGCTTGACAAGTCGTTCTACCCACCACAGCATCGGGGGCATCAATGTCGTCGCGGTTCCCCGCCTCCCCGCCACTAGAGCCGTTCTCTTTGTCCTTCTTGCGGTTCTTTTTTTCCTTCTCCTTTTTCACAGACCCACTTTCATTCTCTGCAGCAGGGACAACAAGAAAAATGACAGGTTGAGGGAAGCATGACTTCACATTCACCGACAATGATTAGGCACTATGATTAAAAAAAAAAAAAAAGTTTTAAGTCCGTAAGTAGGTTTTTTAAAACAGAGACTTGGAGGACTTGGCCAACTGTGTTTAATTCCTTTCACACTGTTTTAATAAGTAGCCAAGAAATGTACTCATTTCTCCTTAGCAAGACCTAAAGAGTATTCACTGCACAAACTATGACATGAAATTTGCAGATATGGTGAGGAATTTCTGACTTCATTTCTCTTCAACAGAGAGAGAGAGGCATGGAGACACAATACACATCCTTTCACATGACTGCTGCATAGGACCAATGGTCTACCAGTCTGATGACAAGCAATGCCACTGCATTCTGTGACAGCTTCCTCAACTATGCAGGCCAAATCGCACACTAAATGAAGAAAAAAAAATGTCACATCTCTTCACAATGCCATTCATCCATCAATGACCATCTCTCCCCTATGTCAACTGCTGTGGAATTCCATACCTTTAACCAAGGATACCATCTCCGGAGCGGAGCTGAACTGTTATGCATTCCTGACCGAGGACGAGTGCCATTCTTAACTGTTTTTGATTGAACAAGTGAAGGCTATTACACTGCCTACATTTCCCTAACAACAGGAAGAGTAGCTGGAGGTTCAAGACAAAGGACTGACAACCATGTCCCCCCACCATCATCATCTGAACAGTCCCTTCAACCAAAAGCTCACCTGGTGGATTTTTCAGAATGAAAGTGCACAGCTTGTGTCGGGTGTCCAGCATGCCACGGTAGCCACAGGCCTTGCATGAGTTCCCAATGGTTTGCTTCTTAGGATTGATGTGCTGAAAAGGGGGGAGAAAAAAAAAGATGGCAGCAGTCAGTAAACACCCAGAGCTGCTTGTACACAGGTTAGTTCTGTACCTTTCAACTGTGCAATCAATATGCGCCCAATAAAACAGACTTCATACTGTTGGCTGTTGTAGTCCTGGCAACCGCAGAGAAAGGTGGTGGTGCAAAACCACTACAAACCCTCACAGTCTAAAACATATCGTTTAAGAGATTTCCAGTCGTATGACTGTCCTCCAAACAACCATCTGCCTGTCCACTGACAAAAGCTTGGAGAATCCTGCTTAATAAATGTCACCGTGTAAAAATGTGTCTGTGGTTTTGGGTGACAAAGCAACTAGTGGCGTCATCTGCCACAGGTGATCTGATTCAAAATCAGTCCTTCAAACTGATCAATAACACGCCCAATTAGATGATGATGATTCACTGGGCTATCACAGTCCCGCAGACAGGTGTGGTGGGGTTGGGGAGAGGCTACAGTGATGAGGCTACATAAATGCTATTCAGCACTGTGAATAATACATGACCGGGGTCTCCTGAATCAGCACGTCTCACACATTTGCCGTCCTCCTCACACTCCAGAATGCCGTGCTGTGCTATGCTGGTGTGATGCCACTCAAATTTTCTCTCCCTCTCTCTCTCCCTGCAGTGGATGGGGTGTGTATGTGTGTGTCTCCACACGCACGCGTGCGTGTGTGTGTGTGTGTGTGTGTGTGTGTGTGTGTGTAAAAAACACACTGATGAGCAGTCATATTGGGATTCAACACAGCAGCAGGGCCAACAGCACCAACACAGAGGAGAACCAATAAAAAAAAATAAGATTGAGGGGTGGAGGGGGAGAAGGAGAAAACCCATCTGCACTGCAGAGGCTTCTCTGGGTAATGTTACTGCCGCAATGAAGACAGGAGCCACAAAAGGCAGGAGTGGGGGAAATCTATCCACATTCCGGAATTCCCTGTACTTGCTCAAATTCTATACCCCTCCCCAAAAAAAAAAAAAAATCAATTGGAACAAACTGGTCTATGGAGACCTGGAACACGGAAAACAAACCAACCAGGTTACACCTCCAGCTATGCAGCAGCCCTCTTTTTTTTTTTTTTTTTTTTTTTTTTAAATTGGACCTTATAAATTTAACAGAACACATTAACAGCCACAGAGAAAGGCATCCAGGTTGGAAACACCAAACAAGAGCCATCTCATAATGGTGCTCTTTATTTGCCGAGTCCCAGACCCAGCATCTCTGGTAACAAAGCTGACCTCATTGGAACCACTTCGCTCAGCACAAACTGCCCCACACACATACACACACGGTGCCATTGAGTTCAGCCACTTGTTTTACACCACTGGGCAGTACAGGCTGCTGCAAACTATTGTTGCGTCTGTAAAACACATTTATACTGCAGTAACGGGTGGAAAGAAATATCAAGAGAACAGACAAAAGCTTGTGTGTTGGTTAGTGCTAGTCAGTTAATCAGAGCCGAGGCTATAGCACTCAGAGAAAAACCTGTATTACTGAAAGAGACGACAAAACACAAACACTTGTGCCTATTTACCAGATCTGTTTCGGGATTATCACACTCTGGACACAACACAAATTTCCGGATGAATCCATCCAACATGTCTTGCAGCTTGTTCGCCTCATGGGATCCGTTGACAATGTAACGGTCGTTCTTGGTATCAAACTGGGTCTGAGCCCCCAACTCGCAACCAAAAAACTTGGTGGGATCTGTAAACACAAGAGAAAGACTTGTGAGAATGGGTTGAAGTTTTGTTTTGGACAAGCAGATGTATAAATCCCACTAGAAAGTGGTTACTGTCTCAAAAATAACAGTATAAACAAAATGACAGTTTATCTTTGAAATCTCGTCGTGCTTCGGGTCAAATTATACAACTAAACACAACACACTGACGTGTGTACCAAACACTTATTGGAACCCACTGCGACCCAGCTAGCATACTCACATGTTGGTGGCCTGTTTAAAGCCTTGGCGACATCAACCATGTTGACTATGACAGTCTTTATCCCGTTACCCTTGCCTTCCACCTGTGAAAAAAAATAACAGACCACTGTTAGTACTGACAGGCAGGATTATGGAGGCCGTTTATATATAAAAAAAAAAAAAAAAAAAAAAAAAGTGCCTGTGGTGAGTAACAGTGGAAGATTTCTGGTAGCACTGGTGACGACACACAAACAGGAGTGTGGGGTAACCTACAGACCATTTAAATGCTAAAAAAAGCAAATGTCTTAACTTTCTATTTTGTTTCAATTCTACTCCTACTAGGTTCTCACATAGTTGGAAATGTATAAAAACGAAAACCCTGTTGGAACAGCCATGATGCAAACAATTGAACTCTGAAAGTGGTCTGTACCATTTACCCACCTTTGCAATCAGACGGGGCATTTTGTAGCGGTAGAACTGGTCCGACACGCTGCGGTTGACGTTGACAGACATCTTGGCCTCCCGTTGGTACTATCAGCAAGACGAAAAGATCTTGAATTGGCAATTCTCTGTATTGTCTGCCTGGTGAGGGGGGGATGACATAAACGACTGCAAGAGTACTCGGTCTCTGACATGAAAAAGGTGTTGCCACTGAGGCTCCAGGCTCGCTGCTTGTGGACTAAGTTCCCTCCACACAGGTTCCGACAGCTGCACAACAGCTCTGGTGGAAGAAGGTGGGCAGGAGAGAGGGGGGGAAAGTGTATAGGGCAAGAGGGTGGGGAAGAGAAATCAGTTACTGTTTGGTTAGAACAGATAACATTTCACTGAACTAACACAGACGGCAGGCTCAAGGGCAACCAATCCTGCCACTGCCAATAACCATGGTCAGTTATCTAATGGCGACACCTGGCTTGTGGCTGGGTGTAAAATGTTGCCGTTTATCAATATACACCATGTGCCAAAACATTAAAATACATTGAGTAAACGAGTACCGTTAGGCGAATGACGTGATCCCTACATTTCGATGATGTTGAGCTCTCAAGGCCAACAGGCAGGCTGACGTGTCAAAAAATACAACTCTTGCAAATTCAATATAACTTCATTTCAATTACAAATTCCCAGTTTTATTGACTCAATGTCGTAAAATACTGCACAAATTTACCAGGAACGTGTCGCATTGAATTCAATAGTAACGCAAGAAGACCATTCTAAAGATTTCCGTGGCATAAAAATATCTAGGGGAAAGGTATTAAATACTGCGATGACCTGTGATATTTCCTACATCCACGGTAATATTTGCCAGGTTGGGTACTGCTACACAAGCTAGTGACGAGCAACTTCGCCTATCGTTAATGTTACCTTATCACCGCACCATGTTGTAATAGCGTCACAGCTTAATGTGAAGTCTTAAAAAGGCTCTTTGAACACGTGCCAGCTTACTTAAATCAAATTATCACCTGAAAACAATTAAGACCGAGGAAGAGTTGATTGAAGTGTGAGTGGGTTATGAGGAACACGTTGCCAGAACCAGGTGGAGCAAACTGCTGCAGAGTGCGTCACAGTATTCAGATATTGCTAGCTAGCCAGCTACACACTCGTTGCGAAGTCCGAGTAGGCCGCCATTTTGATTCCACAGATCTCGAAATTACTTTGCTAGCTAGGTAGCATTCTGTTAGCTGGGTGACAATTCCGCTAGCTGGCTACCATTACATCACACATGCATGACTATTAGACAAATGTGACTACGTGACATTAGTGATATGTACCTTTCCCATCCGTGGCTCCTGTCGTCCGGGTACTCACCGTTTTCGTAAAACAAAGACATAAACACACTGCTGGTCGCCCAGAGACGCAATGAAGTAGTTTTTGAGGTTATGAACAGTTTCGGATGCAGTTGTGAAGATACAGCACCGCGCAGCTAATGTTAAGCCAAGATTGGATAGCTAAACCTTGCAGTGGTTAGCAAAAAAATCCGAAAGGAATGCGTGGGCACCTTCGAAGTATGGAATCTGAAAGAAAAACGCACAAAAATATAAAAAACAACATTAATGTTACCTGGCAACAGAATCAATTCTCGGTGCTTAGCTAACTACATTAAGCGTTAGCAAAATCTACTAGCTAACCTTAACATATGTGGCTGAAACTGGGTTTGTGTCTAATAAATAGTCCAGATTGAAGTACGTAGTTTCAACTGTTACTTTTATATTACCCGAACAAAATATATAATTTTAACTTCTATTACAATTTTATTACAAACTCACCTCTCTAGCAGCAAGCTGGCTACCTCTTCAGGCAACGTGTATGCTATGCTACAATGAGCTGTATCGACGTGACAGTGAATCTTAACTTGCCCCTCAACTCACTCCGCCCACCGATACAGGTTTCGTCGCGAGTGGAGCGTTTTCATTTGCCCATTGTTTTGTCAGTCTTACACTGACAAACTAATTATTAGCCTACTCTTGAAAAGTTGATGAGGCTTTGATAAATTAATTAATAAACGGTAGATGATGGCCTTTGGTCTGTTTATACAAATTTGGTTTTGCATGCCAAATGCAAAATACAAATCAAGTGTAAATGATTTCATTTAACAAAATCATAATAATAATTAGCTATTTACGTCAAACAAATAGCCTCATTAAACCATGACCTACATAGGTGTAACATGTGACATGTCATAATCTTTGAATAGTCTCTGTTTTATTGCTCTAAATGGTGTTAAGTAGTGTCTGAGCACACAGTTTTATGTAATTCATATGACTACAGTCCAGGGTTAGAGATTCCATCACAACAAGGACACACTGTTCTTCTAAATATTTCCAAAGGATTTGTTTCACAAAGTACCTACTGTAGGCTAGTAGACACTAAATGAACAGGTGACTGCTGGTCAATAGTGGCTCAGCTCCCAATGACTGAATAGACTACGGTTTTGATTGGTTCATTCCCCCCTTTTCAGAGTGCATTCCACATTTTGTGGTCGTCTACTGTGCACCAGTACCTAAGCATGACACACACACAGACGGAAAGATCGAGACCTGTTTTCATCAGTCTATCAAACAATGGGGTCACTGGCAGAGTTGACAGCACATAGGGTGGCCTGACTGGTAGGAATGCTGCGGCAAACAGAGGCTGTGGTCTCCCTGGATTACCTCGGGGATTACAGAGAGTGGTGGTGGGCTTATAATGTTGACTGTTGGTTGACTAGAGCTGTGGACCTGCTCTTGTGTGGTTCAACCAACCATGTTCCACAGAGAACTGCGCCCACCCCATGTGGAGACACTCTACACAGGCTACCCATTGGACATAGTATCCTACAAGCAATGTTATTAATGCATGCCAGTGATAAAATATTTGTGTCAGGTATACTGTTGAGGTGTAACAATCCTGATTTTCTATACCAGGGCTATACCGTTTCATTATTTCAAATACATTTTATGGTCAGCATGCACATAAGCAATTATTTTCTAACATTCAACACTGAACATTTTCTTTGGCCACACTGTAAACCCCGATAAGTTGAATTTACTCAAAAAAATTGTGGAAACTGGTTCCCTTAAAAAGTATAGTACATTAGACTTAAGATATCTTTTTCAGGTAAATTCCTTTACCATGTAGAATGAACTAACCATGTTAAGTTTTCTGTAATTAAAGCCTACGAGTTGTGTTTACTCAAAAAAATTGTGGAAACTGGTTCCCTTAAAATGTATAGTACATTAAACTAAAAATAATTATTTGATTGAAGTTCATATTTCAACTTTCCTAGAATGCATCTTTGGTGATTCATATTCAATTTAACTGTTAAATAAATAAAACAAATGACAGTGTATGGAGTTTTCCATTTTTATTTCAATGGAACAAGCAGGTAAACTGCAGGCAACAGCAGTTAACTAAGAAGACCAAATCTACCAATACAATAAAAGAAATACAGAGCATCCCAATAAACCATTATAAGCATATTTAACCATATAACTATTGTATTGTATTGTCTAACAGGTGAACACTTACTACTCAATACTCACCCATGGTGCTGTGTCATTTGGAGACTGCCAAAGACATTGGGTTTGGTGATATCCATGAAACCCCTTCCTATGGGCAAGTAAATGCAGGCATAAAGTATGTTATTTGTAATTTATTAATTGTGGTACTGTAGCACTAATAACGTGTAGTGAATGTTTTTATTAGTGCTACCGTACCATAATTAATAAATTACAAATAACAAACTTTATGCCTGCATTCACTTGCCCATAGGAAGGGGTTTCATGGATATCACCAAACCCAATATCTTCGGCAGTCCTCCAAAATGACACAAAACTACCATGGGTGAGTAGAACATGGTGTTTTGCCGGCAATTTGACACAAAAGCCTACATCATAAGCTGATTTTTCAACGTTTGAACTTTTGCGCCCAGCTTTTCTTTTCCAATGTTGAGGAGGACCTGTTGAATAAAAGTAAAGGTGTTTTTCATGCACCTGGGGTAATCCAGATGCAGGGCGTATATCAGACCAAAGAGCAGATAAAACGCTTGAGGCAGATTGTCAATGTCAGTCATTACTACAGTCCCTTCCAAAATGATGCCCACTGCGGAGGGGTTCAAGGATGGTGGATGGTGAGGACCTTCATCCGAGTAGCCCATGGACAGGATTCCCACTGAGGTTTCTGCATACACTTCTTCGTTAGTGGCATCCTAAGAAACAGATAACACACAAAAGGAGAGGAAAATTATGCACAATGTATGTTCAGACTTGTTCGAGTCAATGTTCTACTTTGTTGTACTTCAGTGTTTGCTAGTATAAAAAACCCACCTCACTGCACCACCACCAATCCCACACACCTCCCAATCCTTTTTGCACAACACTCTACAGTGGATATACACCTACAGTGGATATAATTCATCCATTTTGGCCTTCTGTTAGGAAGCTTAAGATGAACATGAACTTCATCTTTCAGCAACAAAAGCATGGCGCCACCAAAATAAGGCTGAGGTTTTTTAATGGCCCAGCTTAATCCCACTTAACATCTATGGGGTGGGGTCTGAAGAGGGCTGTGCACAGGAGATACCCTCACAAGATTTGGAGCGATTTTGAAAGAAGCGAGGGCAAATGTTGGCACATCAAGATTTGCCACGATGATAAAACTCCTACCCAAAGAGACTGGGTGCTGTAATTAAAGCCTATTGTATTGGTTTAAGGGTGTGCATATTTATGTAACCATGTTAATGTGAGTGTTTTATGTTTTTCCGCTTTGAAGGTTTCAGCTTATTTTTCTATTGCATTGTACAGGTTATAGATTATATTAAAAGGTGGAAGAGTTAATTTGCAAGAAATTCATGATGCTGAATTACTTACGGAGCTGGTCCTAAAAAAGGCACCAGGATCATCACCCAAGATGACTGGCAGTCCATGTAGAACCAGGCACCTTATGTCAGTTGGTGCAGTTGTCTGGAAGATGGTAGACATAAATAGTAAAACACAAATAAATGATGACCATTTCCCCTGAATGACCATGAAAAAGTTAGAGATGACACTGAAGATGCATAGAAAGAGAACAAAGAAAAGTGTGTATAATACAAGGAACCCCCCCCCAAATAAAGGAACACCAACACAATTCAAGTCAATCACACTGCCAGAGCCCTACAAAATGAGCTTTGAAGGCCATTGGATGTGCAGGTTCTGGCACTGCATATCATTGCTCTGCAGCCTGACTGCAGCTTCAGTATGTTTGTTGATTATTACCCCGGCTCGAGAATATAGTTCTTGGTCAAATCCGTACTAGGAAATCGCTGTGTTTCATTTGCTGTTAATATTATTACACTATCCAACCTCAGGCGACACACCATTTAAATAGGAAGGATGCTGGAAATCCTAGCTACTTTTAAACGACAGGTTTCGCCCCACTGGCACATCTAAGGGGGTGTGTCCAAAATCATATGACAAGCAATCCGGTAATAATTACAGGTAGGTATGATTCAAGTAAGTATTAAGCCTTAACTAAACAATTTCTTCATAAATCAAGACCTGAACGTGGCTCCAACACAATACGTGTTGATTACTAACTGGACAGGCTGGTTTCACTGAAGTATATTTGACTCGCCGTTGCATTCATTTTTTTTTTTGTTCTCTTTATTTTTAGTGCAGTGTGTATGATGATAATTAAAACATGTAAAGAAAGCATAAAGGAAAGATGAAGAAACAGTATGAAGTAAAACTTACCTTCGTCTCCTGTACAAGCTGATTCAGCTTTTGCCCAATGGTACCAGTTTTCCTCTTGAAGACCTCAAGCATGTTGGGGGAGATCTGGTCAAGGGCTTGCAAGAAACTATCCCTGAGATTCTTCCCAACTACTCTGTTGAACTCGTAGCAAATCTGAAACATAGAATGTAGAGCATTCACATTTAAAGACACTTTTCAACAATAAGCTAAACATAAATAACCAAAACATATCAGGAATTACATGTAAAAACGCAGCATCTTTTACTATAAATGTCATACCTGGTTGACTGTGAAAAGGGCAGGCCATCTGTGTAATATCTGTGCAATTGGTGGCTTGATTTCTGACTTAAAACTCCTCCAGTCCTGCTCCTTATGAAACTTGCTCTTATGTGATTTGAATGTGGCATAGACAGTGCTGTTGAAATTGCACTTCTTATAAGGGCAACTGACCCGATGGTTTACTTTTAAGTGTGCATTGTACAAATGGCGCATATACTCAGTCTCAGAACAAGAGTCTGCAAACCCACATGATGGACAACAAAACCTATCTGGTACACACACACTTGGTTGCTTCACCAGAAGTTTGGAGTGATGTCGGGTTAAGTGAACTTTCAGTGCATTCAGTGACTTAAATGTACACAGACAATCTTTATGTAAACAAGGGAATGGTTCTGTTCGTGTATAACTTCCATGTTTTAACCTGTAGTGCTTAAATAGCTGTGCTCTTTTCTCGCAGCGAACAGAACAGTACTTACAGTTCCAAATCATCAGTGGTTGTCGCCAGTTTCAACACATCTATAAGAAAAATAAATGGAAATACTTCATGAGAGTGTCGACACACGAATTCATTTCATTTTTAGCATAGGTCTACAGTCATTCGTCTGCTCACGTACATTTAACAAGGGGGCAGCTTACAAATAAACGTTAGCATTGCGTCTCATTCATGCTCAAACACAATCGCAACTAACACAATGACTGTAGCTAGCGTGCTATAGAACGCTAACAGTGTGTGGCCACCGGTTAGCAGTTAGGATTAGCCACCACATGGTATCTTATTAGCTTAATTTAAATGTTAACAAATGTTAACAGCGGGCGAACAGACTGCAGAGGAAGTACATTAACTACATTAAAATTCTGATTTGACACCTTAACACAACATATGACTGAAACGATTTACTATTTAGTTCAGATGCTCTACATGTTGAGATCTGCTAACGTAGTGACAACTTGAAATAAGCCATAAGATTTTATGTCACTGAAGTTAATGTTTACTCACTTGAATGTTTACTCTCAGGCGAAGCGATAAGATTGCGATGAGATACAACTTGAATTACTCTCGTGCGATGCGATGACATACACTGCGATGAGATACACTGTTCTCTGGATTTGCGAAGCAAGTTCTCTGGCATTGCTCTCCTGACCGTGAGATTGTGCTTCGAGGCACCCCCCTCCTCCAACGTGATTGGTGCATTGTGTGGGGAAAAAATGGGAACATGCAGCTTGCAAAATTCATGCATGCAACAGGGAAGCGAAGTAACTCCACCATGTAGGGCTGGCATTTTTAAGTTATTATTTGCAAAATTACGATTACGGTATGGAATTCCAAATGCAGATTTACACAGTGGTAGAATTGAAGTGTGGAGTGCATGAATGTTACAACAATGCAATATTTAGTTAATGCAGTCTCAGCTTGTAAAGTTAGGGAAAGTGATTGGGTCTGCTGGATACAAGGATACAAGGATTTTATTTGTCACATGCATAGACATACTGGGTAGTATGACATGCAGTGAAAATGCTAATTGTTGGGCTAAACTGTGTCCGAACGCAGGGGCGCCATGGGTCCTTCTCTTCCATGTTGCATGCTTTTTTTGCAAACTGCACGTTCCCATTTCCCCCCCACACATAAGGTCATTCTACAGTACCACAAGGTTGTTCAAAGAAAAAAAGTCAACATGAAACAGAGATGTCCAATCCATGTGACTCATCAAGCCATGTACAATTTACTTAAACGGTTTGTTTTATTGAAAAAAATTAAAAATATAAGTGTATTGTACATCGAATTAGTCACATGTACTTATGTTTCTCAGTAATGCCTTAAAACTAAAAACATTTAAGTACAATGTAATGCATTTTGTGATTTTATATGAAATCCGGGTTTACAGTGCAATGTGCTTAAAAGATCACATTGCATCAATTCAAAATGTTTCACAAAGCAAATAGAAAGTCGTTTGGAAAATGAACATCAGACTGAAAGACTGAACAAGGCTGGTCGCAGTCGAGTGCTGCTGTTCACAGCATTTTTACACGTGTTCCTGATCAATCAGTCCTCTGAGTGACCATAGCATTCAACCTTTGAACTCACAGCAAGAATAGATGAGTACTAAAACACAAGTCTGCGTCTGCAGAATCCTCAGAGTTTGGCAGTTTTGAGGTGCAGAAAACTATGCAATGCAGTTTATTATTATGCAGTAACTTGATGGTATTTATGTAACATTTAAATAGGGATTCATTTAAATCACTTTTTTACATACTTTTGTAATGCATGTAAAATGAAAACGGTTTTATTTTTCTTCCCCCACTGAGTTTCTTTGGAAAAGAAGTGCCCAAGAAACAATTAGTATAATATCACATAAACTAATCATGATCATATTAACATCAGAAAAGACTGTATGATATAAAATAGTCTCCTTCTCTCTCTCTCTCTGCAAGGCTGTTATTCACTAAAAGACTGACAGGCACTCTGACTAAGTCGTGACAATGGTTTATTTACACCTTAAAATGTTTGATGACAGCCAAATTGCTGACCCAAACCAGTCTCCACGTCAGCTTGACATCAGCTGCTGCAATTGTGAAAGTCTCCCCTAGAGGGCAGCACAGTTACACAGTTGACTGTCAGCGGCTGAAGTCACACTGCAACCTTTGCAACATGATCAGTTTGTATTCTGATGATTATGATGTGAGCATCGAGACTGTGAAGTTTGCCTTGATTTTTCACTCATACTAGATTGATATGGTCTGGCACATATTTAAATGACTTAACATAGTATCTATGATTTAAAAACCACCTATGATGATGCCTAATTTGTTTGCTTGTGTTACCTGCATGGGACCATTTTATTGCATCTACCAATGAGGTTATGTTTTTGTTTGTTGGTTTGACTATTTGTTTTGTTTGTTTGCTAGTAAATTTGCAGAAACTATTATGAACAGATTTACATTACATTTCCCTGGAAAGTTGAACATAGGCCAATGAAAGATTTTTTCTAAAGGATTCTAAAGGAATAGGACATACCTTGGCAGAGGCAAAGGCTGAGTGCTTACTAGTTTAGTAACAAATAACCCTGTACCATTAGTGCAAATACAAACAAAACCTTCTTGCACACCTGTTCACAATATAAAATATTTAACAAAGGCTTTTTATCTTACACAAGTGCCTGGAAGTTTGTCAATATTTGCACCAAGCATTAGAGGACCTTTTTTGATGAGCACTCTGTATTCAAACTTTTGACACAGCGTTCCTCTTTCTTTTTCCTTTGTCTTCGTCTGATGATGATTGACAACTTACTGCACATGTCGCTGTGCGACAAAACTAACAGATAGTTAAATGTTTTGGCACTTTTCCACTAATATTAAGCAACACAGTTTTATCTGGAGAACATAAATCATCAGCATTAGATTTTTGATGATCATTCAGTCTGAACATAAGGAGGCCATTTGATTGTTGCTATGTAACATTGCTAAAAATGTCGCCTACTGTATCATCACATTCAGAGCCTAAGAACATGAGACATGCAACATAAGCTTTATTATGACTGGGGGAAGTGATCGAAAAAAAGTCTAACAGTGGCCCTTGATACATTACATTTTCTGCCTTCCATCAGGTTTTGGCATTGGACTGACAAGCTGACCACTTTCTAATCTTCTCATGGATTGTGTCCTTCACTTTTGTTACCATAGTAGACATTCAAAGCTTGAGATGACACAATAAATCTCCTGTCATAAGGCTCCTATTGTCTGCATGATAAGCGTGGAAGAACCCCCCCAGTGAGGTGAATCAAGTGAATCCACCTGGCACCATGACAACCGAAAAATTATATCAGCAGAGGTAATGTACAACAAATCATTACATTACATTTAGATGACTCTGTTATTCAGAGAAACATACAGTGAATAAGGGTATGGGACAGTTTCCACGGAGCAACATGTGGTTACTTTTGCTCAATGGCACTTTAGCCATGGATGAGGGTTCAGGAAAGCACCGGCAACCCTCAAATCTCCTGACCAACTCCTTAGCTATAAGTTTACAGCTGGCCCAGGTAAAGTCATAGTTTCACACACTCACTCATACAATAATGGCAAAAAGCTGCCATGCAAGCAGCCAAGACTATGTGGGTTCAGTGTCTTCATCAAGGGCTCTTTGACCTATAGTCAGGAGGAGGAGGAATGGAGCTAGCGATGCTTTGATTGCCAGTCAACTCCTCCTGGGCCACTGTCGCTGAAATTAGTCATATGTGCTTATTTAGCTCTGAGTTGCTGACCCAGTTAATATGTTCTAGAGCTGGTTGGTTGTGGCGGTGAACCTGGGGGCATATGGGAGTAATGTTTCTCATCTGTGTCTTTTGGATTGCAGCGGGAGTTTTTATTTTTTATTGTTACGAGAAAAGAACAGAGCCGTGAGAAAGCATCTGTGTCTTATAAAGTAATATGAAATTTGGTACACACACACAAACACGCACACACCAAGGTTCAAACCCTTTAAGATACACCCCCTATTATAACTTTGTTGTTACCAGAATGGCAATGACCAAGTTGTGTTACTAAAAACTCATTGTAATGTCAAAGTAATGTTGTAATGTTGTTGTTTTTTTTTCATTCAAAGTGAGTCATTCCACCTGCAGTACAGTGACCACTAAAGGGCTACAAATGTGTGTGTGTGATTTGAGCATCACCCACTTAAACTGTAGTCCACAGAAAGTGAATAAAAGTGCTAACGTCAAGGACAAGGAGCCCATGTGAACACTAAGGGGCATGCAAGCATGAATCTAGATGGGGGAGGCAACAAAAAGGTGAAATCACCCCTCTCATCCTTTAACCTCTCCTTTATTTGGTCATTCTCTGCATTAACTGCATCAATGTGACACACTTTTCTGTTATCACGGCCTCAGAAAAGCCTTCTAGATAGCCGGCCAATGTGGGTATGAGATAACATGGCTACTCTGCATGGCTAACAGGTGGTCGCACTTACTCTGAGTTAATGCCAGAATTTACATATCTGATGTGCATCTGGTCAGAAATATTTCAATGGCTGATAAAAAGGAGTTTAGACTGTTTTATTGTAAAGTGAAAGGGTCAGTTTTTGGAGTGTGTGTAGGTCAGGGGGTGAGGGGCAACAAGCCAAATCGATGCATCTTTTGGATTTAAGGAGAGTTCAAAAAATATTTTTTATTATTAATACAAATATTTTTAATGTATGGTCTTGACAAATGTAATCTGTAACACCTACTATCACATTAAACTGCACTGTTTCATTGTACATGTATTCATATTCGTCTCCTCTGGGAGAGTTTAAGTGGAAACACACCCCCTGAAACACAGTACAAAAGGCAAAGCTGAGAATCATCACATTTGTTTTGTTCCTGTGGGAGCCTGCATCTACACATGCAAGCCTTGATCTCAGCCAATACGCCTCTCGCTGTTTGTCATAAACAACCTCTTACAGGAAATTCCACATCCATCAGGAATTTCTTTTTTTCAGCCGTTGAAGTCAGAGAAATGCTCTGGATGACAAGAGAGTAGATTCAATGTTCACAAACATCAACTCAGAAGTGTCATGGTGAACTGTCCTGAAAATTACAAGTAGTAGTGTATTGTCAACATCTAGTTGAATAAACGGAATCTATGTTTTCATGGATTGAATAGAATTTATTCATGTTTGTCACAAACTGCCATACGAAATATACAGAATTGGGAGTAGATATATTTTACACCACAGATTGACGAAGAACATTTTTCAAATTTCAGGTTTATTATATACAAAGCAAAGGTAGAAGAACCATTACAGTGAAACAGATGTTACAAAAGAAGTTAACAATGACGATTCCTGATAAACATTTGACAGCATTATACACACGAGGTCTGTACTCCCATTACTCAGAAACAGAAACAAAGAATGTGGGCATATGACTCACACTCATCACGCAGAGCTTGGTGAAGTGGCTATAGAGCCTGCCTAGGTTGAGCGGACTGTGGTAGAACCTGGTCACTTGTGACACCCCTCTGTCCATTATGACATCACAATCAACGTGCTGACTGCAGATTATCTGTTACGACGCATGTTCGTGACAGGGTTTGAGTCATTCGGGCCGATGTGCATAAAGTGCATTTGTTATGGAGAATAAAGGGGTCCTTTCTCCCCTCTTTTATGCCAGCGGGGGTGTGACGACAATGTGTCTTCTCAAGTGTCTTCAAGTGGCAAGACCACTATAGAAGCTCACAGCACATGACAGGCGAGTCAACTGTGAATCACACACTCAGCCTTGTTGTAAATACTATTACTTAATCCAACTTTGTTGTCGGTAAACTTTTTCATTTGAGTGGCATATCTATAACTGTAACAGATGAATCTCGACAAGTACATTTTACTGTAGGCTGTCGTAAGGCTGTAAAGTCTCTGAGGAACACAACCATTCCAATAAGAAACAGATGTAGCCGACTGCAAAAGTTACACAACACACCCTGTAACAGAGAATCCACTGAATGAATATCTGAAATCAGAAAAGCCTGCTTCATCTTTCTTTCAAAGATAATTTATTTATTAAACTCTTAAAATACAGCATGCATAACAAGATAAACACTGAACTATATTTACATACATACTGTATACGGTCTAATATTTGTGAGTGTCTACCAAGTAACATATCCCTATGAGGGATATATCTACCAAGTAACATGAGTAAGATATCCCTGTTTTGTATTTCGCATAAACTACTTTTGAGTTGAGATTTTTATTTTATAGAAAATTTACAAGAGCATGGTTGCATTGAAATGTAGAAGTGGAGGCAGCAGGGAGGTGGAGAGCAGCAGCCATTCTGGACCGCCTTTCTCTCCGCCATCGATTCACGTTCGCGATTCAGCCCACAGCGCCAACCTGCTGAGCTGTCCGGCACGCGTGCCTGTCATTATAACAACCAAGACAGACCATTTTGTAATCGCACCGGCGGTCAGTTGTTATTCAGCATATCATATGCATGCTGCAATGCTACAAACTGTATTTCGACTACAGAAAGAGAAGTTATGTGCGCAAAACTACCTCCCTCTTTTCATCCCCAAAATTCACCCCCTCTGTCAGAGTTTTAGAACAGCCTAATATTAAAACCTGCCAATGAGTGTAATACCACTGACATGTAACTCTGGGTTGGCTTAATTAAGATTAATCTGTAACTAGAACATCTCCACCACACATATTCACCTCATCATGAACGAGGAAGTACAGACAGTACTCAACAAACTACAAAAAAGGCCCAGGAGAGCAGGAGATCCAGAGATGGAAAAATTCCTGGCTGTTGGCAAGAAGGGCTTGACAGTAAGATAAAATAGCCTGTCACTCTTCAAAACTGAACAGACACACTACTATCAACCTCTGAGGCCAACATACCAGCTTGAGTGCAGAGTTTGGAGGTAAAGCACACAAATCTTACTAATGAAAAACAGGCAAACTCTCCTCAAGGCCATTACATAGATTCAGAGCCTAAAGCCTTATACAGTCCTGGGCCAGAATCACCATTACAAACAGGCAATTCATTAGGAGAACGTTAAAGCACCCAAATCTGTCTAGGGTTTTTTTTTATTTGTTCAGCTGCAGACTTGTTTAATTTGTGCTTTTCATACATAGCCAGCGCTCCAGGTGGGTGTTAGCCCAACACATACAGTATTAGGGTGACCAAGCATCAGAAGGGATGCCTGCCCCTGTTGGTCCTAGATAGTATTTTGTAATTTAACTTTTTCATATTGATACAGATAAGGTATACAGTGATACCTTGAGATACGAGCAGCTTAACATACGAGTTTTTTGAGATACGAGTGGTAGCTCGGGCCATATTTTTGACTGACATGCGAGTTCATTTCTGAGATATGAGTCGTGCTTCGGGAAGCTGCCGCTAGTTGGCGCACGGGTAAAGCATCAGTAAAACGAGCTTCTCGTTCTTTCTCGCGTGTTACCCATACAGTAAAGATGTATCTCGTTCGTTGTCCGTGTCTGTGCATCATTTTTACAGTAACATTTTTTTTACATACGAGCGGAATGGATTAAACTCCTATCTCAAGGTATTACTGTACTTTAAATGTATTGAAATTATATAAGGCACCTTTGAGTAAAGTTTGATTATCATTTCAGTGTCTCATTGCCGGGCCGAGTGTCCTGGTTTTCGGTAATCCCAATATGGTCATTCTATGCAGTGTGACCCTGTGCACACTGGCACTGACACTCCTGTGGAGCACTTTCTAATTTGAAGCGCAGTGCACCGCACTTTGTCGGCTCCAGTATGCTAATCCCTTCTCATCTCCCCTTCGCACCTGACCTTGTGCCCTGACTGGTGGACCATAACAATCACTTAGACCTTGTGGAGAATTTCAGCATATCTTCCAAGGCCTTGAGGAAACTAGCTACATGCTATCATATGTAACCTTTCAAGGCAATATCTAGTTCTCCTGATTAGCAAGAAGGTCAATGTAACTATTCATCAACTGCCATGTGACAAAAAAATTAGCAACATGACTTGTATTTCAGCTGCTGGAGCTAGCACTGGCCAATCTCATTAGTGGTAAATGGTTTATATCAAAAACTGAGGCAGGTTACACATTATCCCTATATACTCACTACACAAGCATGTGCTTATAAACATCTCTGTGTTAAGCCAGGGATAAGAGCACCAAAGCCTGGAGCATTTACAGGTCTGTCTGCAGGCCTCCATTCCTGCAGTTGAGACAGGAGAAGGGGTTTTTAATCAGCACCCTGTTAATCTGTCTTAGCCCACTACTACACCAACTACCACAATGACAGTGACCGAACTTTGGGGAAACAGAAACTCTCAGGTTATACAGCCCCTTTGTTATTATTATATATATAGTCTACAGCATTGTACCAAGAGCTTATCTCCATTAGATAACTGCATGCTTCGGCTTATTCACCAGACCAAGGCGGCTCTGCTAGGGGGCCTATCTGACAAGGATGTCGCAGTTGTTTGGTAGCAAGGCTGTGTACGAATGAGGGGAGATTCAATGGGGTCTGAAGTGTCACCTAAAATGGCCTCAGGCATGGCCTGGTGTGGCCAATTACTTGACAACAACCTTGGCGAAGAAGACAGGGGCGGGCTGAGAGCTCAGGGCGCCTCGGTTTACAGACAGGCTCTCCTTGATCCGCCGAACTTCACGCTCAGCGAGGTTTCCTTTCAGGTGCAGGAGGGCAACGATGTGCTTCTCACTGAGACACAGAGAAAGAAAGAGAGAGAGAGAGAGAGACAGAGACAGAGACAGAGAGAGGGATAACAGATTATAAGATAATGATTCCAACTTTTCTTTTGATTTCAGATTTCATGACTGGAAACAGTGTCAACACATTTCAATAAATGTGCAATGAACACTGCAATGAAATGTGCAACACAAATTAAATATTTATAAACATTATGTGCAAACACTATGTGGGAAGGCATTTAAAACAACCACCAAGTCTCATTTGACTTTTTTTTTTTTTAAAGTGTTTACATTGACTTGTGTTTCAATCTAGAAACATCCATTCAGTCACATTATTGCATGGAAGTTTGTTTTCTGTACATTTCACTGTATTAAAAAACTGCTGCACTCTACATCACTGAGGGACATCATCTGTATTGTATATTTGTTATATTTCATTATGTTTTCGAAGCAAACAACTCCCTATAGTTGCCTTGAAAAGAATTGGTAAAACATAATTCTGAAGCGCAATAACGATGCACCTTGACTTCCTTGACAAAAACCCTAATGAATTTGTAGCTGTGAGTCCTGTCACATCTCATTTGCTTTACTGAGTCAACAGCCTTTCATATCTTCTGACCACAACCACACTAAGCACACCCAATCCAGGAAATTCAGCAGTTGTGAACTCTGCACGAATTAGGCAACAAGTACATTCAGTTTGATAGAAATTTCATCTCAGCTCAACTTTCATCCCAAAACTCCCTTGTAAAGCCAACAACATCACTCAAAAAATCTACTGTATTGTAGCGTTCTCTTTCACCAATATCTGCCAATTACAGAATGCCTGCGATACCTAGAACCCCAGGCACACTGGTGGTTGGCAGGCTGGTGAGAGATGGGTGAAGACCCTGGGGTTTCTGTACAGTTGGGGTTGTTTAAGAACTCTCTCTCTTGTGTTCTAGGTCATTCTTAGGCCACCTGCAGTTACGGTTCTGATACCTGTGTGTGTGTGTTTGCCAATAAAACTTATTAACGCGTCTTCTGAGTGACCCTGGTATGCAGATACGTTACAGTATCATGTTGCCATAGTAATAAATATATGTTCTATATTATATATTATATAATGTAATGTAGTATAATGTTAATTAAATGGTATAGGCAGTACCATTACATGCTGAGTAAAGACAATGTTCTTTACACAGTGAGGTAATTTCATCAGCCTTTTGTATTAACATCATACACACTAGCTTTGGCACGTCTGCCACCAGCTGATAAAAACTGGGCACAGAGAGCACATTCAAAACATTATTACTGCCGCTGATTTTATCCAGAGTTTCACTTCCATGAGTACAACAGAAAGAAAAAAAAATGATTAACATCTCTCTTGGCTAGCATGCCCAACCATAAATCTCATTGTTTTCCACTCAGGGTTGGACTGAGGGCCAACTGGCCTACCTTACTGATATACTTTTTACATTAGAAAAATAAAGCTCTTTTCCTGAGTAGCTGGGCAACTTTAGTGAAACAGTGTAAAAACAGATGCAGTTTTAAATTCTGGCAAAATATTTTTGGCAGTTGAGCTCAACAGCACATCAACTTGGACCCCTTAGCTTCTGTGCTCTGTGGTGGAAAAAATAACTCTACCCATACTGAGTAAATTAACCACAAATCAGAACTCTGAATCCCGTCTCTTTTTGTAGCTTTGCTACAAGAAGAGACTATTTGAGATGAGAAATACTGATGAGTACAGAGTCTTTTATTCACAACACCACTCAAAACCAACAGTTTGCTTGCCTGCCAAGACTGATCTGTGATCAGCTGGTGAGTGAAGGGTTCCCAACTAGGTTTTCTGCAGAAGACCCAAAGCTGCCTCTGAGATCCGAATGATCTGAAAGGGACCTATCTGGCCCCATGTGTATATATGTTTTTTTTCTAACCATTCTAGCCAGCAGGTGTTTCCTGTTGGGTGCGGCAGCTTGTGTGCTTGTTCTGCTTATATGGTCATTCTTGTACGTGTTTTACATTTAATCTGCGGTCGGCACATTGGCTGTTTCCAGTAAACAGTGAACCATGATGCTCTTACGGTAACTGCACCTCAGCTTTTGCTCAAGTTACCTGATGTTGAACTGTCTGTCACCAGCACTTCTCTTGTTTATTAGCTCAAAGTGTTTTGTCAGTGCCTTGCTAACTACACATCCCTTAACTATCAGAACAGTATTGTTAATGAAGAGTACTTTAAATGTCATGAGCTTAGAACTAACTGTTAAGACCTCAGAAATATTCTTTGTCAAAAACATCTCTTTTGTCCTGTCTGGCCATTAATAGGCTTTTTTTTACCAGTCTTATCTTTTACAAACACTTCCATCACCATGTCAATAAAAATGTTCTTCCACAGTTCCTGAAACAATATGGAAATTCCATGGAATAGTGCATGGCTTTAGTCTATGCCATACTGTTATCAAGTCAAAGCATTTAGAGATTTACACATGCAGAGAACTGTATCTGAACTCTGCATGAACCACGAGGGAATGACACACAGACTGCCCGCACAGATAATGAATAATAACTGATCATAGCTGAAGACTACACCTTTGAACTTCACAATAGCCAGCAGGGAGTGTCATATTTGTGAAGCAGAAGGGTAATTATATTATGCTACTTTGAGATGCTTTAGTTTCACTCACCAGGCACAGCTACATTAGACAGCTGCTGTGTTTCCATGGTTACCTGTCCACACCCTTGCAGTGTAGGGTTCTATGTCAGAATTGTCAACTGCAGGACCCAACCCTCTGTCCCTAAATAAACAATGACAGCCTGCCCTTGCCACCTCAAGATGCAGAGGCATTTTGTGTTCAGTTACACCATGCTCTGAATGGTAGGTATTACCAACTGGGGATAGTGTTTTGTTATAACTTTGTTGGGGGAAGTTCATACCTGAGACATAATGAAATCATAAAACCTGTTTTGTTGCAAAACTTCCTTCAACTTGAAATTGTGGTGGAGAAAATGACCAACTCTACAATTCTACAATTTACAGAACGTCAAAGTGTAAGCCTAGTTTTTCCCAAGGTGATACACTATTCAACCAAGATGACCCACTAATGACAAAGAGAAATAAAAACACTTCTGTCAAGTTTGCTTTGCTTTCATGCTTGCAGTAGCCTACTCCAAAAAATGGGTCATCAAAGCAGAGCAATATAGCATGAATTGTCTGTCCCAGAAACCCAAAACCAAACCAAAGCCATCAACTCTCAGGAAACCAGGAAATCACCATGTCACTATACTATAAGCTAGGGCTTGATTACTCCAGCTTTCCACAGATTTAGAACACTGTTATGGTTTGTGGTGCTGGTTTTGAGTTGTTGATGACGGATTCTGACAACAATGTAACAATGTAAAAAGATTTTATCAATTATACTATGATTTCCCCAACAACACAATGAAAGGAAAGACCTCCCTTTTTTCTAATACCAATTTATCTGACTGTAGGCACCAAAGCCTGGATTGGCAAAGCCAAGTATATTTCTACTAGCATGCAATTGCTAGGAAAGATCTAAAAAAATAAATAAATAAACATAAATTCAGACCATCAAGTGACATTATCCCACTGAAACACCTTTAGGTATCCTATGAAAGCTTTATGTATTCAAAAAGTAGACTGCACTTTGGCTTTCATATTAAACTAGAAAAGCACTCAGAGAGCGCAGACCTCTGCCAGGGCAGCTCAGATCACCACCAAAATCTAATCACTTTTAAGTTAGCCAATTTTTGACCTACCCTGAAAATGCCATCAAAATCCATCCATAACTTTTTGAGTTATGTTGCTAACCAACAAACAAACTAACAAACGCAGATGATTACATAACCGCCGCTGGCGGAGGTAATAACAATGACAACAGACCTTTTTCCTTCATAGGATGAAACATTATGTGTCATGGAAATAGCCAACTTGTCTAGGCTTCCAAATAAAACAATGCCAGTAGACACTATCCTAACATTTGTGGTAATTCAGCTAATTTGTAAACACATTGGGAAAGTTAAGGTTACAAATCCAACGAGGACTTCGCATTGAAATGGTCGATATGTGCATTAAAATGTGAATGGACATGTGCTCAATGAGATATAGCGTTGCCCACCCCTTAAGTTTTGGTCTCGGTTCTACAGTGAGGTGTGTTACAGAGTTGGCCTACTGGACCAGATTCTTTTGTTTCATTTCTCTTCATCCAAACAACCTGGCTACTCTCCATAGCCATACATTTACTTCCTGGTGGGTGGATACTTTGTGTGAAGTATTGGGCCTGCCTTGAACCAATCACAGCTGATTGGAAACCAAAAAATTGGTTGAAGCCATACCAAGCCATAGTAGTGTTACCTGAAGGAGTACTGTAGCTAAATGCTAAGTAGCAGAGCTACTGCAGCAGCACTAGCCTGGTTAGCTGAGAGGGGCTCCTACCTGAGGTCTGGGTGCTCTCGGGCCAGAGTGACGATCTCCAGCTGGATGGCTCCCGGGTCCTGCAGTCGCACAACTTCTGCCAGCTTTGGTAACACCTTGTCCAGCCAGGTGTTCTCTGAGCCCTGTGTACGTAATATTGAGAGCTATCAAAGTGACTCTGGCTTTGTATCCCTAGGCAATACTAAGCAAGTTTATACTGATAGTCTACTTACAGTGCTATATTGTTATCTGTTTTTAACGATCAATATTAATGCTTCAGTCTTATCATGTTAATGATATGCTCGCATTAACCTAACACATCCTTACTGTTTTACTTTCTCTCATTTTTCAATGCATAAGCAAACAAACACACACAGAAAGAGATAGAGGCAGACAGAGGGCAAGCTAGCAAGATAATTACAGACAGATGTAGCAAAATATGCAGGCACGCAGACTCAATATATAGACTAAAGACGGCACACACACAGACACAAATAAGATAGAGGATGACATAAACATCACCCAATGTCATCCCAAGTGAAATAAACATCACCCAATGTCATCCTCTATCTTATTTGTGTCTGTGTGTGTGCCGTCTTTATGCATGTGTCTAATTATATATTTTTGAGTCTGCGTGCCTGCATATTTTGCTACATCTGTCTGTAATTATCTTGCTAGCTTGCCCTCTGTCTGCCCTTATCTCTTTCTGTGTGTGTTTGTGTGTGTGTATGTGTATGTGTGTGTGTGTGTTTGTGTGTGTGTGTGTGTGTCTGTATTTGTACCATTTCGGTGAATAATGTGTTGAGCTTCTTGCTGTCCTCACAGAGGAGCTGAGAAGCAGCCTCTTGCTGTTCCCGGTCTCTCAGCTTCATCTTCTTTTTAAAGATCCTCTTAACATACTGCACCATCACTTCAAAGTGGAGCTGTTCCAACAGCTCCTGAACAGAGAGACAGAGAGAGGGAGAGAGAGAGAGAGAGAGAGAGAGAGAGAGAGAGAGAGAGAGAGAGAGAGAGAGAGAGAGAGAAATACACATATGGTAAGAGAACAGACTCATTCCGTGCCTAGCATTCACTGTTTTGTGAAGTACGGGTCAACTATTTCAGCTCAGGGACTCTCTCAATTGGTCTTTAAGCCCTTTGGGCTACATGTAAGCTCAGCAGAGCACCACACTGCACAGAACTGAAATGTACAGCAGGCAAACATTGATAATAATGGCTTGTGGATTTGTGGATTACTTTCCTAACAGGGACAAATGTGTGGACATAAGATGTTCCATATCTCAAGCAAACTTTTATTTCCTTTGTTTACTTTAAATAATTCAAAAGGTTCTGCTTATCACTCTTCCATAGGGCTGGGCGATATGGCTGAAATCTGTATCACGATATAAGTGTTTCATATCGGTCGATATCGATAATTATTGAAACATTGTGTGACCTATTTAAAAGTAACAGGAGGGAAAAATCTATTCATTTTTATTTTTTTAACTTAACCTTCCTCTGACAGGCAATAAGCATTCAGGCAAAATGACTGTCAAAACACGTTCAATGTTACGATCACAATGAAAACTGAGTGATCCGAGAAAGCTCCGGCTGTCTGAACAGTGTGAACACATTAGGATAAGTGGTTTTGATGAAGTGGTATTGTATCATTGAAAATATATCGATATGGCGATATAGTGTCAAATACATATCGATATAAATATTACGATACGATATTACGATAATATCGATATATCGCCCAGCCCTACTCTTCCATAATTCAATTTAAGAAATTTCACTGCCATGACAAATTTTTAGTCTTTTTTGTGTCTTACTTAGTGCTTGAAAGTCCAGTTATAGGTAAATGTCAGTTGACAAATGAAGACAGACAGATGAGCGTGACACATACCTCTCGGCAAGAGGGCTTCAGGTCTCTGAACTCATGAACCTGGCCTGACAGGAGCCCAAGCAGTTCTGGGGGAACCCCCTGCTTCGTCGCAAACCAAGGGCTGGTCCACAGCCTGCGGTAATAGACCTGTAGGAAATTCAAACACTGCACATTCATAGCTGTGATGAACTGTGATTAATAAGTGATTAACAAGGTGAACGTGTTTGCTAGCATTACAGATGGTGGACAAAATCTCTTTCAATGTGAGGAAAGTGGCAGGGTGCATTTAAACCAACCAGTAGCTCCTTGTGTATCGGACACAGGAAGTATACGAAACAGTAGTCCCTGAGGTCTGCCAAGATAGACAGGCAGTTGGTTCTGGTCTGGTCCTTGAAGAGGTTCTCCCTTCTTTCAACAAACTCCCTGTGGTAAACCAGACATGTCAGGTTAATTACTGCTTATGACTTAAACTCATCTTGCAATGTTAGCATTTCCAACTAATATGTATATTTATAATTAAATATTACATATATGTGTATATATAATGAAATATTACATATTAGTTGAGACATTAACAGTTTTATTTACTATTAGCTTTTAGAATTTAAAGTGCCCCTCTATTTCCCATGCTCACCTGAACTGCTGAATGCTGACAAGGTTAGCCTTCAAAACTGCTTTTGTAGTGTCATGACGTCCTTTTGAAAAGTCCTCTAATGCCTTCTTGTAGCTGCCAAAGAAAAGAATTAACTGATAATATGTTTTGACCTTTCTGCAGTGTTGGCCAATGTCCATGATACAGTTTGAGAAAATATATTTGAGTGTGTGTGCTTAACTGGGCAGATATGAAAATTATATTAGGCACATATGGTCAATACTGTAGCAGGAAGTACTGAGGTTTCCATGGAGACAGCGCTCCGGTTACTAGCACTGCTGTACCTCATTAAGAAGGCTTCCAGCTGACACAGAAGTCTCTGAGCTTTCACCTCGTCCCCCAAAATAGTCGTGGCCTCTTTGGCAAGAGGGGTAACCAACTAAGGGATTAAGACATGACATGAATGACAGTTGAATGAGAAGCCTGCCACAGGTACAGACCAACAACAGTGACAATTATGTGACATGTTATAGCACAAATCACTGAGTAATAAACACATATAAACTGCATAATGCATAAATCTGCATAAACATATCGATTTATTGCAATATTGTAAGATATAAGTGTACTGTACATCAAATAACTTGAATTTAATTACTTTTGTCTGTAAATAAAGTAATTCTGTAAAAATAAATTCATTAGATTACAATGCAATTAACATGCAATCATAATATTTTACTGTAAACATGCAGCACATGCTAGTTAAATGGTAAAAAGTTTTTTTTGTGTCAATTTTTAAATTGTATTACTACGTAACAATTACTACCAATGATATTCATTTGACTGCTGTTTATTTTAAAGATGATAATTTGACCTCTTTAATAAACTGCTGATCTGAATAAAGGGGGCATGAGGGAGGGGACAGAGATCACAGACTGACCCCAATGACGTCCACAGCAATGTGGCTAATGTAGTATTCGTCAATGAGCTCTGGCCAGTCGCCCTTGTTCCACCTCTCCTCTTCCGTCTTCAGAGCGTTGGCGAGCCAGTGTCTCACAGTAGCCTGTGCAGGGCGCAAACAAGTGGGGGTTAAACATTTACCATCACGCATGCAGAGGCAGACGTTTTGTGACAGAGCAGTCAAGCCACTTAAATCAGAAGGGAATTATCTTTAAAACTTTTGAAGCATTAAATATTAAAACTATAATGCTCTTGTAGTTCCTGTCGTGCAACCTAACTGCACACAAGCAAAATGACACTGGAAATTTCAGATTACTCAAGAGTGCCAAATATGCACACCCCTACTTTTGTTGGACATGTTTGATAACACTGTGTGGTGTGTGACTGGTTTGTATGAACAGTGGTGGGGAAAGTAGTCAGGGGAGTCCAGTTTCCATCAGGAAGTTTTTGTGTAAGTCATGACGTCACTTTTAGAGCAAACAATGATTTTGTGATCTATTTTGACCATTATTGTTCTTTAAATATAAAATGGAATATTCCATTCCACATAACACACAAAACTCCACTGCATTCTGCAAACAACGACGACGATAAAAATGTTGAGAAAAAGTAAAATAAATACATAAAAACACACACACTAACAAAAAGCAGCCAATTCAAGAATGAATGAGAACCAGATTTGGGAGTTGGGTTGAAGCCAGAGTCAAACACTATGTGGGTCTGCCTGTGTGGTGTTACGGGAGGGGATGGCTACTCACCTCCTTCTGTGATAGATACTGCTCCTCCAAGGGCCTGAAGTCTTGCTCTGACAGCAACAGCCCCAGAGATCCACTGTCAATGTGTTCCTTAAGCTCCTTGTGCTTCAAAACATCTCTGCAACAGACAAATTAAAGGGCCACTTTAGCTCGCCAGTCCTCTGCTATTAGAGCTCAAAGGATGGAATCTCTAGTTTGGGGGGTTCCCTCTGTGTAGACTGATAAGACCACACAGGATACAAACAAATTATCTGCCAGAGGTGGACAAAACAGCTTGAGAAAGTAAAAGTCCTGCCAAGTATTCCTTCTGCCTGTGCTCTTAACACAGGTGGTATCACTAATTAGCTCATGTGCCTAGGATCAGCTGGTTCAGTGAATTGGCTGCATGGGACAAATATGTGGCAGGACTTTTACTTTCTGAACCCGGGATATCCGCCTCTGCACTTTGCTGGTACAGTTGGGCATACACAGACATGCTAGGTGCCACTCACGTTGGATAGTAACTGTTGACCCAATTCAGCACATAGACACAGTCCTCTAGGTCCAGACTGTACTGGGCAAACTCCTTCATGCGACTGGAGAAGGCTTGATGATAGAGACGTGCGTAAATCTGGCAGATATCCAGTTCTTGCGGGTAGCACTGTTTCACGTCCTTCGCCACTTTCAGCAGGTCCAGCTGCACTCGCTTGCCAATCTTGCACACCTGTTTCTTAAAGCTAGTGGACAGCTTGTCGGCCGCGCCATCCTCATCCTCCTCTGCATTTTTAATTCGCGATTCCACGATCTTCTGGAGGAGGTTGTTGTGGTTCATCAGACACTGCCTCGGGCGCCATTCTGGTACTTGTTGGCCTTCGGCAGGCTCCAGCCAGCGTTTGTCCTGTTCTTCCTCCTGCATTACTGAGGTCACCGCACTGCGTAGTGCCTTCGGATACCCCTCATCGCACTTGTCCTGGAACATGCCATGTACGACCATCCACAAGTGCACCTGGAACATTTCATAGTCCCTCTGAAGCTGGTCTCTGTCTTTGGCTCTCTCCTCAGCACCATTGGACTCTTCATCGGTGACCACACTGAAGATGGCATTCTCTCTCTTTATGAGCTGCCGACTGGCCTCAGCCAGACGGTTTTGACTCAAGTTCTCCTCAAAGGTTAGGATCACCTCTGGAACTGTACACGGATCAAGACGGTTAAATGTATATCAAATGCTTAAATATCAAAGTCATATTAAGATTAAACATTAAAATATACTTTTACAGGCACACTGTTATATTAGCCAAATTGCGTACCTGTTTGGGGGACAGTGTCCACGGTACACACTCCGGCTTTGTTACCCCGGATTTTAAACGGAATTTTGATCTTGGTTTTGAATTTCCTCGCATCGTTGACAGGTTGCTCGACCACTTGACTGCAGACAGCTTCTACTTTTTCTGCGTTCTCTGAAAACGGCATAGAGTAAGCTTCTTGCTTATTACCGAAACTCACACTGAACATTAAATAACATGCGACTATGAGGTTAGAAGCAAGCGGTGTGAAGCCAGAGACTGCCCAGTGCCCACTGGGCTACTTCCCTGCCAATGGCAGTAAGGTATCACTTGTCGGAGTGACTTCATAAGCTAGCCTATAGGAAGTTGAAATCGCACGTCGTCGACACGGGCAAAAAACTAGTGGAATATCTGTCTCGCAAAGGTAGGCCTACTCGTTAAAAAAGGAAAGAGGGAGAAAAAAAAAACAGTTTGGATTCTGTGTTACAAAACGTGCTCTTTTCATAAGGGTTTTTGTTGCCTGTAGCGGGCATCCACTATCAAATACATCAGTGATGAAACTTGGAAAGAAGTCGCAGAAACCGTTGATGTGCCTGATGAGTTTTATGCCTACTTTTGGTAAGAGGACAGTCATTCGTTGTTATGGATTAAATGATAGCTATAGATAATTATCTTGCCTCCACCTCCTCCTTGCATCCGAAAACCTGATCATATACTTCGTAAACGCCTACCCGTCTACCATCATCAAAACCATGCATTTGTTACGATTTAACATGGGTCTGCATTTACACCACGAATAAAAGAAGAAAATATGAAGTTTGATGAAAAATAATTAAGCTACTTTATAAATTGCCCTACGCATGAACACTGTATAGAAATATAAAGCATATATTTTCAATAATTTATTTAGCCACCATATCGTAATACCACATTACTATAACACCACCAAAAACACTTCCAGCCTGTGATTGATGGGCATAACATTAAAACACTATACGTTTTAAGATATGCTGGGTTTAAACACTGATGGGGATAGATACAGTCTGCATAATTGCACTTCTGGTCAAAGCAAACACATTGAAGATATTAAAAAAGATTACCTATGGTGGCCCTCCGGCGCGTCAAATTAGGCATTTTGACCATGATCCTGCTACAGTGTTTTCCTCTATGAATCATACCTCGGTCTGCTCTAACGCTGTGTCACCGCCTTTTATACGAGGATGGGGGGATGATGCTATCCAGCAGTGGACCACTGCGGTTGCTGTGAGCTCAACAATTTCGCTTTCTCTGTTGATGTAATCTCATTTCAGCGCAATTAAGCTCTATGCTTCTTTTCAGCGAGCGAATTCATTTCTATTATGCCAGTGTCACGATTGTCCGACATTTTACTGACTAAATCTGCCTGTCGTCAAATCACACAGTTAACACGTGTAAATTAACTTTTTTTTTCAGATTAAGGAGAATTACTGCCAGGCCAGTTGTAAATGAAAGAGCACGGTTTATTTATACACTTACATTTTTGTGTACCATTCTAAATGCTATTACCATTCTGCACAGTAATACTATAATATTATTTACATTAAAACAATGTACAGTAAAAGTCAACAGAGACCACACTGTGAGACTGTACAGGTAGCCTATACTGTAGTGTGAGCACTGATGCACATTAACAGCTGTGCATGTTCCTACCTGCCTTTTCAGTACGTTTTCTGCTTTTCTTAAGCACATTGTTCCTTTTAAATTTGTAAATCATTACCATATGTTTTGTAAGCTGCCTTGGCCAAATGTTGTTACATACATACCAGTTACCACCAACACAGTTTATTCAAGAATTTTGGAGTCAAGTCAAGTTTGAAGTCATTCTCCATCTTCACCAATCCCCAGGTAAAATCACTCCCACAGGTTTTTATTGGAGCAGTGGAATGTAGCATTGGAGGGAAGACACTGATTTGTAGGCTCCCCCATAAACACACATATGGGATAAATGTTCCCACCCCTAGATATCCAGCCAGCATTCTTTGCGGCTGAAACATGCAACACATGTCTCTAAGAAGCTTTGGGCAAAGCACTGAAAGATGTTTTTAATCTTCTGAGCTGTACGCCCCAACAGTATCTCTCAGCTCAGACTTGGACATTCTCTGGCTTTTTACTTTTAATGTTTTTGGGCTTCTGCTCCAGAAAGCTATGATAATGAAGGAACATCATTACCAGAGGTGTGAGAGATGAAATGTAAAAATGACTGTTACTACTGTATGTATTGAAACGTGAATATGCCCAACCATATGCCCATCAAAGCTGAAGTGGCCCTATTAGAAGAAATGATCTATTATTGTAATTTACAGAAACCTGCTCTGAACTTATAAACAGGTGTCACACAAAACATCCCTGATACTAGAAGACACAGAGACATAGTCACTGGATATTTAGATGATCTACTTTTGGTGAGAATTTTGTTTGTTCACCTTTGAAATTCTTAGTCACTTTTCTCAGAAGAGGTCTGTCTCAAAGTGAATCTGCACCACCCCCACCATCATCTCCATGAACACTGTCACCATGACAACCACAGAAAGAACTCCATTTTAGAGGTTTATACCATGATTACTGCAACAAAATGTAATGTA
This sequence comes from Coilia nasus, assembly GCA_027475355.1. Lineage (NCBI taxonomy): Eukaryota > Metazoa > Chordata > Actinopteri > Clupeiformes > Engraulidae > Coilia > Coilia nasus. Next base: position 15,179,519 of record CM050219.1, read on the forward strand.
GTCAAAGGAGCTAAGTTGAAAGCAACTGGACTTCTTTTTCGAGTTTGAAGATGTTTCACCTTTCAGAACTGAAGATGCCTTTTGGATGAAAGGTGAAACATCTTCAAGCTCAACAAAGAAGTCCAGTTGCTTACAACTTAGCTACCTTTGACTACCATGACCATAACCATGACCATAACCATGACCATGGAAGTTGTAATAAGCCCTTGTGAGAATCTGGCTTCAGAGTTTTCCCAGAAGATCCAGTGCTCTGCAATACTGATAGTCTACTGTTGTTTCCCGAGAGTAGAAAGAGGTCACAAATAGATTGGTCAGGTCATTATCTTCAGGGTCATTCTGAGGATGAGGAAAAGGTGGGGTACACACTCAGTGTCACTGTGTGAACAAGTTTCTCACATCACCCACATTTCCACTTATGCAACATTTTCGAGGTTAATGAATCATCTTTGTAAGGCGGTAGATAGTTAAATGAGTAATTTCAGGGCGAATTAACGTTATCTGGGTCCGCCCCAGTGGTCTGTAGGGGAAAAACCACGCTTGCGAGTTGGCTTGTGCTAGGCTAGCACCCATGCACTGGCAATGTCTCAGGCATGGCAGGCTAGTTGCTAGTGTTGCATTTAGACATGCAATTTAATCATGAGCAAGCGAGAAAACAGCAATTGTAATTAACATTGGAATGATTTCTCTCTGTCTGTGCGTGTTTGTGCTTTCACTATGGTACTCACTGTTTGTAAAGGGGTCTGTTTGACTTTTTGGTCTGTTGCTTGATAGCTAAGTGGCTAGTGAACAGTTGGCAGCGGACATTTTATCCTGGCCCGTAGGGGGAGCCTCGTAACAAAACCAACCAAATGTTGCATAGTATCGCTATAAATAACATTGTGACAACCTTGAGAAGTTTGTGTGTATGTGTGTGTGTGTATGTATGTGTGTGTGTGTGTGCAGCCATATGCATTTAAGCGTGTGTGTGCATGTGTGCATGCTTGTCTGGTGTGTGTGTGTGTGTGTGTGTGTGTGTGTTTCTGTACATCCACAACCTTTGCTTACCTTTAAACAGAAATGACTACCTTACTTTGGCCCATGTTGTTGTGGCTTGAAAGCTGCCAAGGAGTACTGGAGAGCAGGCGAAAGTTTCCGTTTGATACATGAAGGTTAGTCTGATGCCAGTCATTTGACACTCTCCCAGTCCTTCACACACGGCCGTGACATTTCAGCATTCAGAAACATCATCTGAAAAACCTGTTGCATGTACTCACATGTGCGAAGCCTGCCTGATTCTCAGTCTACGAGACATTTTTTTACATCTAATAAAGAAGAACTGTGATTTCCCACAGTATATGCTTTTTGCAATGCTTGTGACTCCTACCACTGAAAGATTTTGCAATCATATTCCAGTCCGTCGATTGTTAACCAAGGACTTTTTGTTGGATGTTTCTTGACTGAATAAGTTGTTGAGAACTCAAAACATTATCCATTGCAAAAGAAAAAAAAAATCTTTGACCACAGCAACTACAGCAACTATAAAAATTGTATTTTGAAAAATGCCACTTTCAGCAACAATGTTAGAAAAATATTTCCAAAAGAAAGAGCACTTCTGTAACCCACACTGCCTGACAGAAATGGACTCTTTTTCATATAGGCTGGTGCAAAGAACACTTTGTATTTTCTTTTCCACCTTGGCACGGTAGGAAGTACAAGGCCCCTTTTTCCACCCAAAGGAAGTCACAACTTAAGCAGAAAGAATAGAAACACAACGTAAACGTGTATTTCAGACTGAATTGCCTGCATCCTGAGGGACTGGCACAATTGTTGGAGGCCAACATGTAGAATGAGATCATGCTGGATATATGTGACCTTTGCCCTAAAATGGGGTAGACTGCCACTGCTATACACCAAGCAACGTATGGGCTGTGTACCACCTCATGTCTGTGAAGATTCTCATTCATCCAAGTCATGGTAGTCAAAGGCGATAAGGTGTAGGTGTCGAAAAACACTGATTGTTTTTAATGTATTAGTAGTGTGTGCAGTATTGGCAATGGAATGGAAAATATGATGCAGGCAGGAAAAGGTTGGTGATAAAAGTAAATAAATTACTTTTTAGTTGAATTTGGAGACTCAGTCAGCCTAGTAGTTGAAAATTAGGAACAAGGTTTATTCTTAACAATAAGGAGACAAAGACTAACACACAGACAGGACACTACATACAGGACAATAACAAAAGACTGACAAGACTAGACAAGACAAGACAAGACTAGAGTAAAACAGTGGTTATTCTGAACTTAAATGTTGTAGACACCCAATGGGTTTAGCCAAGGTTACCACCCCAAAAAGAATATGCAATGGTCTTTTGTTAAGTACTACAGTATACAGTGTCTTCCTAATCAGATCAGAGAAGGTGCCAGCCTTGCATGTTAATTCACAGACTTCCTAAACCCCTTGACCACCAAATGGACCAAATGGCTGGGGCAAAGACATACAATGCAGATAACAGCTCTTAACACCTCATCTCGCACAGACATATCGGCAGAGCAGCAGACAGGGTCTTAATAACAGGAGTTCCAAAACCAACCAAGGGATTTGAAATAATAATAAAATGTTTAAACATTAAAATGCTATTTACAAGATTATTATTATTATTACTCAAATACCATCAGTGACAAAAGGTGGAAGATGGATGTGATATGATAGTTTCAGAGCAAGCGCTATTTTGTTGGCAAATTACTCACTAGTTTTAAGCCAGAAATTCATAATAGCTTTTCCTGTAAGATGTTTCCTTTATGACCTTTTAGGCTTAAGGAGCCTTGACCCAGCAGTCTTAGCCAAATGTTAATCTCAGCTAGCACTGAGTCAAGGACTAATCAGATATAGTCAGAGACCTGAAGAGAGTTGCTGTTTTCTTAGGGAATTAATTAACTTTTAGATTGCATGCATAACACATTCCTATCTTTGTTGTTTGTGACTAGCTAATACAAAATGAAAATGGCTTTTTGTTTGCTTGTCCTTTTTTATGTAATAGTGTGTGTGAGATCTAAACATACTTTTTTTGTAGATTCACTATTCTGCACCGTAATGTAAACCATATTATCAAGAATTTACATGGAAATTTGTGTTTTGGACTGTGAGATATCCATTAGATTGTTGGCTTGAAGTATCAAGCAGGACCTTTCCTTGCATCACAAGGGCTGGTCATTTGCCTGGTGTGGGAGTCCTCTCTGCACCCCCCAACTCACCATGGTAACATTTCCTCTTTTCTTCAGAAAGAGGGAGGCAATCCAAAGCTGATTCAAGGCAATTGAAAGCTTCACAGAAGCCCATCAGAGCTGGCCTAGTTATATGTGGTAGTGTAAAAACTAGTAAAAACATTCAGTTTAAACCCCCCACTCCCACACACACACACACACACACACACACACACACACACACACACACACACACACACACACACACACACACACACACACACACACACACACACACACACTTCCACTTTCCTTTTCTCTTTCCCCTCTTGTGTCCTCTCCTCTGCCTGGCAGCACTCTCAGCCACATCGCCCACAATGATAGGACGCTGATGCCAAGCACAGCACCCCAGTGCAGAGCTTAATGCAGCAGCAGTGCTGCCACTTCTCAGAAACCACGTGACTTACTCTGCTTTGCAGTGCAGCCTCACCCCATATGGCCACTCTCTGTCTCTGTCTCAGTGTATGTGTGTGTGCATCTGTGCGTGTGTGTGTGTGTGTGTGTGTGTGTGTGTGTGTGTGTGAGAGAGAGAGAGAGAGAGAGAGAGTATGTGTGTGTTTGTGTGAGTGTGTCTGTGTGTGTGCATCTTTGTGTGTGCGTGTGAGTATGTGTGTGTGAGTATGTGTGTGCGCATCTGTGTGCGCATCTGTGTGTGTGAGTATGTGTGTGTGTGTGTGCGCATGTGTGTGTGTGCATCTGTGCGTGAGTGTGTGTGTGTGAGAGAGAGTGTGAGTGTGTCAGAGTGTGAGTGTGTGTGTGTGTGAGAGAGAGAGAGACAGAGAGAGAGAGATAGTATGTGTGTGTTTGTGTGTAACCAGACCACCATTTCTGGCAGGCACTCGCATCATCACACTGACACACATATACACGAGCCTGCAGGCTGAGTCATGGTATGCTCTGGCAGGCCATTATGATAAAGCCACACTGCATCCTCTAAGAGGTGCCTGAAAGCCCCTGGAATGTCAGGGTACACCATCCCAACACACATTTGTGAAACACTTTATTCCCCTTAGCAATGAGTGACTGTTGGATGGTGCAAAAAATAAAACATCTGAATAAAAGTGAGAACATCAGAAACAGAAAGCTCAGACGCCTACTGAGAGCCAAAGAAAAAACAGCCAGAAGTGCAGAGGCAGACTGCAAATGAAAGGAAAGCTGACTTATAAAGGCCTGGGTCAGATAACTAATGGGTGGAGCCAGTGGTTAAATCAGCTTTTGTAAGGAGGGGGGGGGGGGGCGTCTTTACTCACAGAGGTCAATATCTCACTCTATTGTATTACTACATACATGTACAATAAATAACTAAATGCTGTAGCAGAGGGAGCTCAGCTCCAGTTGGCTGTATTGCTGAGGTGAGGAGGCGGAGCTGAGCTATGGAGGGCTTCGGCCCAATTTAAACTCTGGGTGGAGCCCTAAAAAGGGGCATGAGAAGCAGGCAGTCCCAGACGTGGAGCATGGTCCCGGAAAAGGAGGGCTTACACAGATGGCGCAGGCATTTCAAAATTCCAGCAGCTGGAAATTCCAGCTGGAAATTCCATATCTGCAGCTTGAAAATGGAACTTTAATATGTTCACTTTGTCACACAACTCCTCAATAACATCAATTTCACAAAATACATTTGTATAATAATAATAATAATAATAATAATAATAATAATAATAATAATAATAACTAGAAAAGCACTCAGAGAGTGCAGACCTCTTCCAGACCCCTTCACTTTTAAGTTAGCCCATTTTTTAACCTACCCTGAAAATTTCATCAAAATCCATCCATAACGTTTCGAGTTATGTTGCTAACTCACTAACTACCAAGCAAACTGTGATGATTACATAACCTCCACTGGCAGAGGTAATAAAAATAAGGAACATATTTGTAACCTAACAGTTATGAAATAATCCCTGTATTACAGCAAATGGGTTTCATTCATCATTCCAGTGCAATGACTGTATATTAATTGTTCTTATAGGCACTCAACATTCCAATGGCATCTTTGTTTCTTTTTGCCTTTTTGGTAGGAGGGATTTCCCTGACACTCTGTCCCTCCGACCACACATGGACAAAAAACAAACGTGCCACTTTGACATTCAGAAGACATCATACCAGAGGAGGGAAAGCTCTGAGATTCCTCAGAGAGGCCCAGAAGAGGAGGAAGACTAAGAAAGAAAGTCCCATGATGTCAGATAAGTTGTTGTTGCTTTTCCAGTAGTTAATTAAAGGGATCCTTCACCTTCCTCTGCGGATGATGTTTGCTTTCTGTCTCAGTATGTGTGGGTGAGGTAGTTCTTATCCAGAGTCATTTAACTAAAACACACATACACACACACACACACGCGCACGCACGCACGCACGCACGCACGCACGCACGCACGCACGCACACACACACACACACCAGGGGTGGAAATTAACTTTACAAAATGTCAACCTTTACCAGCCACTGACAAATAAATGGTAAAATTCACCAGGCACTCAACAGTAAATCGTTATTTTCTGGCCTAAATCTACCAGCCATTTTTATATTTTACCAGTATTTGGCTGGTGGTTGGTGCCAGTTTCTATCCCTGACACACACACACACACACAGCTTCCTCTATGTCTGCTATCTATTTAAAGATGCTTTCCGCTCACCCACAGACACTATGTGCATCCTGAGGGGCTGGCACGATTGTTGGAGGCCAACATGTGTAGAATGACATCATGCTGGATGTATGGGACCTTCCCCCTATAACTGTGGACAAAACCTTTAGATCTACAAAACATACATTTTACCTCGGTAGTACAGTATATACGCTGCTGTGCTAGAAGAATTCTTTACTTCATTATATTACAACATCGTTACTACATTGCAAACATTCTCCAATAATACATTTACAACTTGGGCATGACATTTTGCCAAGACAAATGAAAACAAACACAAAAAAGGGCTTGGAAAGAAATTGGAGGTGAGTCTTAAGAGGTTAAAATGTACATGACAGCCACTGGCCTTCTCTGGGCAGGGGTTGCAGAAGGGACGGGAAGTTAGATGAAGTCCAGCAGACCTGCACTGACAAGGGGCACTCATAACATAAAACTCACATACCAACGTTGTTATTACCAACTGGGGCCCGATGTTAGATTCATTGGTTCATTCGCTGAAGCTATTCGGCAGCCAATGCCACTGTCTTCAGGTGTTTACACAGAGAGTAAGTAATTACAGGAGATTGCATGTCTAGTCTGCACCATGACTCCATCATACCATTATGTGTCATATCCCCACCTCTTTTTAACACACACGCATGCATACACCCACACAAAGGAAGGATCTTTCTCTCTCTCTCTCTCACTCACACTCACTCTCTCTCTCTCTCTCTCTCTCTCTCACACACACACACACACGCACACACACACACAAACACACACACAAACACACACACACATACACAGCCATTCTGATATTCAAGGTACATTTGGCATTCACAAGATAAATAAAATAATACTTTTAGTCTTCAGTTAGACCAACAAGTGTAAAAGACTTTAGTGTGTCTGTGTAGCAACATATGTCTCTCTAAAATAAAAAGGTTCAGGCTCAGTCTCTGGATAATGGCCAGCAGATGGAGCCACAACCAACAAACCATAAATAGTGAACAAAAACTTCCATGACTTGGATTTCCACCATAATATAACAGATTTGTCTTTGGACCATGCTCTACTTCTTCTACAAGTTTCATGGAAATGCACCTGGTAGCTTTTGCATTATCCTCTGGAATTCCGGACAGACCAGCAAACAACAACAACAACAACACAGCACTTAAAAAATCACCTTTTTTATAGATAACGGCTCAGTTCCGAGAATTCAGGAACCTGAAGTGGCTGTATGAGTGCATGTGTCCAGCTGCCAAAGTGATTTGTCCTTTCTGAAAGGTTAGAGGGATGCAGTGTTCCACAGTAGTATGATAAAGCTGGCCTTGATGGCCTTGAAGTGAAACCATCTCCCTACTTCTAGCTGTGAGTAGCCTCATGCTGGACTTTCCACCTCCTCAAAGTGGAAACAACCCTTACATGGTTTAAACATGGAACCAGCGAAGGTTTCCCTCGCCTGTAGAACAGCAAAGCTAATTAGTTTTTCCATTTTGTCATTGTGATCACACAGCACACAGCATGCAGTGCACACAACAAAAGTTAAGCTCAACATTTAACCCATCACAGGGCGCAGCCATGACAATGGCACCAGGGGGGAGCGGTGTGTGGGGATGGTGCGATGCCCAGGACACCTCTGACCTCTGTCACTGCGGTGGATGGAGAAGAGCGCTGGTCATTCACTATCAAGAACAGGAGAAAGCACACTCAGTCACTCCAGCTTTATTCAGGACACAGCAACGGTCTTTAGTAGAAAAAAGATAGACATACAATATTTAGATATACAATAAATAGATAAACATACTATTCGAAGTATATTTTAGTTAATAATATGCATATTTTAGTTAATAAGAAAGAATGGTTTGTTTAGTTACATTTTGGAAAAAGTGTGTTGGGTTACAGATACAGACTGTACCCCCAATGTAGATGATTGTCTCGCTGCATGTCAGCATAAATGCACACACAGTTTTTAAAGGGGATTCTATCCTTTTTACCTCTGCCAAGGAGATAATGTGCTGGTGTTGGTTTGTCTTTTTGTATGTTATACATTGCAAGTTGTAAGTTATATATTGCAACTTTATACCAAACCTAATGAACAGACTTGCATGGAATTTTTTGGGAAGGTAGGAAATGGTCCAATAAATAAATGGTTATATTTTGATGGTGATACATGCTGTCTTGGTGTAGGATTGTTTTTAAAGAATTCGTTGTTATTGGGAGATAAGATTGGGCATGCCTTGGCGGAGGTCTGTGTTCTCTGATTGCCCTCTGGTTTTCCCATTGGTTTTGCATGTCATGTAGCTAATGGGCATGTAAACAGCATGCAAAGGTACAAAAGCCTGAAACACATGGCAGAGAGAGAGGCTTCACAGCAACTCTCATTCTCAACCCAGTACATGCCACTTTTCTTTTTTCCACCTGGTGATTCAAGGTGATATTGTCTTGAATACAGTTCTTCAGTAAAGTGCAAAATGTATATATATCATTTGCTTGTGGCAGATGGTCTAAAACACACCCAATCTTTCAATCTAATCAACCTCACCTTTTGTGTTTCTTCTTGTAAAAGAGGGCTCGGCTTTCCCAGCCAATCAGAGGAGAGTGAGTAGGCTTTATACTAAGGTTGACTAAAGATCTGTAATATGAAAGATGTCCCTGATGCATGATGATCTATTTTACATTACATTACATTACACTTAGCAGACGCTTTTATCCAAAGCGACTTACAAAATCAATCACTGTCCAAGGTCGAAGTCTGTAATCTTTTGGATCTTCCTGGATCATCATTTGATTTATAGCCTTTTCTTTATAATATGTGTTTATGTAGTATTTTCGTGCTTGAATAAATGACAGTATTTGTCATTTGGTCATTCATGTGGCGGTCAAGGGAAGGGAAAGGGAGACCCCTACAGGCCAAGCAGCACACTGTTCCATAAAGGCAGGAAGCATAAGCCCAAATGGATGGTTTGGAAGAAGAATTACATGACCACATGAACATCAAGAATCATCAAGAACAAAACAGATTGAATTTCAATCCTGCTGATATTCATTCATTCATTCATTCATTCATTCATTCATTCATTCATTCATTCATTCATTCATTCATTTTAGCCCCTCATAGTAGACTGATACAAATACATATCGAAAAAGATTTAATGTGCAAAAGTTTGAAATATTACAATTGTTTGAAAAGTATATCTTATGTTACTTGTGCAATGTTGAACTAAAGTTGCCTGCTGGATATGTCTTTTTTGTCACTTGGTAGGTTCACAAAAAGCCTCTATTAATGTATTAGGCTGTTCGTTGTGTTACAGTAAGTACGCTCCTTTCCAAGTGTATCAGTGGTTTTAAAAGACACCAGCAGCAGTCCAACAAACTATTTGTCCATTCCACCTCAGGCTGTCTTAGATCAGCTCACCCACTCTGCTCTGATTGGCCATGAAGGCAGCAGTGTCCTAATGCGTTGGGTAAATTCCTTTACTGGTCAAGATGCATGGCCCTAGGCCTACTGCCATCACTGTCCATTTGTAATAGGCTCTACATAGTCCTCAGTCATAAATCACATGCACTACTGTAACTTTCAGCAGTTAAACACTGTGTGTTGCCCACTGTATGTTGAATGCATAAACTAATGATGTCTGCATTAATTATACCCACTGCAATATACGTCTACGACCACTAGAGGGCAACAAAGCTGTAGTTGTTAGCCTGACAAGTTGACATGACAAAAAAAGTTGCCACTTAGTGGTTCTCTCTATGAAGGCGTGACATTTTTATATTGAGCACCTGCTTTGAGGATAATAATCAGTGCACTACAAAGCTTGTTGTCTAAAGGAGATTTTTTGAAAGGCCCGAGGAATAGGACTGAGTTTAATTAAATGTATTAAATATTTCCACTATTACACTTTTTGCATTTTTTGGTGTTCCTAGTACTCTTGTGCAACCTAAGACCTTCAACTGTGTTTCATTCCTGTAGTTAATTTTTTTCAAACAATGCAGCTAGTGAGAAAACATTTCATGTTGAACTGAAGGAATCTATAGCTAAAAAGTGCATCCAGTATGCCCACCGAATTCCATCATATTTACAGGTCCTGAAATGCTTCCTGCTGTTTGACATTTACATACAGCAAGCTGCTCCTCCAAAGCCATTCAGCCGTGTCATCACCTTAGAAAGGTGCCTTAACCTTTTGGTGAATGCACTTGTGCACACACAATTAAAAATACCACAATCCTATCAGTCAGGCCAGGTGGCAGGATTCAGAGGAAGAGGGAGGCAGTGGTGATAGTGATGGTGGGTGGGGGTGTGTGATGGGGGCGACTGTGGATGTTTTTAAAAGCAGCCAGGTTAGGTGGGTGACTCCATGACATAATTTAATTACAATGAGGGGGCGCTACAGTCTACCAATGATTGTGTAATAAAGGTATTAACATTTTCTTTTTCAAACTATTAGCGTACACTTATCTAACACCTTTTACGCCTTTACAGTCAAATGAGGACGGTTTTGCAGGCTTCCTTGACCCATAATTATTATTTTTTTAAACCCTATTTGTCCTTTACACTGTTACTTATGTGTTTAATTTTGTTTTGGACAGTTTTATGAGCAGGATTGTTACTGTAAGAAAGGTAGTTCAGCACACATGTTAAGCAAGCACCCCACCAGCGTTTTAGGACGGGTGGTAGGTTGGTAGGAGTGTTTTTGGTGTCCAGTTATTTATTTATTTATTTATTTGTTTGTTTATTTATTTATTTAGCCACAAGCAACAAAGTAGTAACCATGTAAATCTTGGTCAGACCTACATCACAGTTCTCTCTGATGTCACTGTGTGTCCAAAGCTAGGCGAGTTACATAACTGAAGACTGTTACAATAATGTGATTTTCAGATTAGCCAGAGCATCTACTGCTGCTCATTGTGAAACATCTGTAATCTGTTCATACTGGTAGGACATGCTAAACAGAGCCGCTAAAAACACTGTCCACAAATCTGTCCACACAGAACATCGTAATGTGCTTTTGATGAATAGGGGTTTCATTTTTTCAATAGGGATTTAGGCAGAGTAGATCAACAGTCAAGTATGCCGATAATTCCTCAGTCAGTATTATGCAAGCTATGGCATGTACACACACTGGTTAACACACTGGTTATCACACATGCTACAGTAATGTCATCTCAGTGTGACTTTGCATACTATACTGCAAATAAGGCCCAGGAGCTGCTATGCCCTTTCTATTTAGCTTGGGATGTATAATATATATAATAATAGTGACCTCACGTGACCTTCCGGCGCAAAGAATAAATAATACACATTTCATCCTCAGATAATGCCTGCATGTGCACTGTACACTGTAGACAAACTTACTAGCTGCTCAACTGCTACAGCATCTGCATTCTACTGCATTCTGCATGTGTGTCTGTGATAACGTTGAATTCCTCAGGAACTTAGAGTTGAATATAGCCTATGATGTACTATAAATCCTGTAATATAATGTCCTATATGTCTGCAAACCCAAAGTTATGTTATAGTTATGCTAAAAATGTTAATTAGCTAACTATGCAACTAATTAATTGTGCTAACAGTGCTACTCAACAATCTTAGCTAATGTTTTTTAGCAGTTATGCTAACTATGCTAGGTATGTTATATATGCTAACTATGCTAAAAATGTCAAATAATTAACTGGGATAACAATGTTGGTTAGTTAACTTAGGTAATGTTTGTTAGCAGTTATGATAATAATGCCAAGTAATTAATTGAGCCAAAAGTGTTACATAGGTAACTTAGCTGATGTTTGTTAGTCATGCTAACATGTTAACAATGCTAACGATGCTAAAAATGTTATTAATTCACTGGGCCGACACTGTCACTTAGCTAACTTAGCTGAAGGTATTTAGCAGCTATGAAAATGATGCTAACAGTGCTAAGACGATCTGTTCAATGTTAAGTACATTTACGCATGTAAGTTTTGACTGTACATGTAATTTTCAGAAACTTGGTATCACTGGAATCCTCGGCTAAGTCCAAGTTCAAAAAACACTATGTTGTGAAGTTCTGCACATATTTTCTCCAATGATCACGGATCTTGGCACATGCAAGCACACTTTTAGCATTTTCTGCGGGAATGCAGTCTAGTAATCATTGATAATGCATATTGAACACTACATATTTACATATTCTCTGTAAGTTATGCTTTCTTCAGACATTTACCTTAGCACTTCAAAATTGGACCTAAGCTCTGTGGTGAAACTGACTAAACATACTTGTTAGCTTTTCAACTATTAGCTACACCTTTGCATTAAGATTAGTATTAGGATATGGTTATTTCCATTGTCATTATCATTGAAAATTTCATTCTTCGAAAACGTAATTACTACATTTTTGACACTTAGCATGAGAAGGGGCTGCAGCAATACTGTATTAGGCACTATGCACTTGTTTTGGTCACTGTGTTGGGCTACTTCAGAAAAAAAAAGTATTGAAGGTTGGTAAATACAAACCTGTGCTGACAAAAACATGTAGAAGCATGTAATAGCTTTGTTATGGTGGCCATCATCAGCACTTTAGACCATTTCCAGGTTCAAGCTACTTAGCTATTGCCTAAAGTGTAGTTTTTTACACAAAGCACAATAGATTTGATCAAATGTAACATGCTTTGACATTTGATCAATGTGTTTCGCCATGGGTTTGTTCGATTGTTATTTGAAGATCACATAATAGCTCATGTCAAAGTTGTTTGCACATCCAATAACAGGTGTTTACATGTGAATAAACGTATCTGTAAGTGTGTGACGTGCCAATCACAGCATAAAGCCACACGCTGTCTGACGATGAGCCACATGGCAATATTCATGACAAGATGTTACACTGCTGTTGACCAGCACTGGGAGGGAACCTATGGGATGGCAAGAGCAGGTGACCATGCCTACACGTGCCCACACATGCCCACTCGTCACAGCCTTCTGATTCACACGCTCTCGCCTTTCCTCATGAATCAGACTCCCACCCTTCCCTCTGTCACTTTCCCTTTTTAGTTAATAAGAACAATCATAATGGTCAAAACAATCAATCATTGTCTTAGGTTATGACACACATATATATATATGCATACACACACACACACTCACACACACACACATACACTTATCCTTTTTATGTTTGCGAATGTTACTGATACGCTCTCCATGTGTCTCAGTCGTCTCACTCTTTCTTGGAATCTGCACCACTGACGGGGCACACTGCCATGCTGCAGATCTCGGGTCTAGTTCTGCTTTTGGTCCAATTGGATCACATTGTAAAATGGAATAAGTCCAGCTTACTTGAAAAACTTGTTGCCCTTAAATAAGTGAAGTAAATGTAACTATCCTATTTCAAGTTATATTTACTTGCATTTATGCATAACTTGAAACAGAATAGTTACTTTTACTTAACTTATTTGAGACAATGAGTTTTCGCCAATATTTAAAGTGAGCTGGACTTAATCTTCTTTACAGTGCATGAAGGCTGGGCACAATCTGTCTGGTCTGGCTACCAAAGCCACCCACATCCCCACAGCCCAGCTCATCATGGCGTCACTGGTGAACCAGACACAAACACCATATTGATGAGAAAATGGCAGCCAGCACAGCACAGCCCTAGAGAAAAGCAGACTCTGGAATGACTCAAGTCCAGATCAAGTCTGTCTGTCTGTCTGTCTGTCTGTCTGTCTGTCTGTTTGTCTGTCTGTCTGTGTCTGTCTGTCTGTCTGTCTGTCTAGATAGATAGATAGATAGATAGATAGATAGATAGATAGATAGATAGATAGATAGATGTACATTTTTGATCCCAAGCTGAGAAATAAAGTTAGATACATAGATAGACAGACAGACAGGCAGACAGATAGACAGGCCGATAGATATACTGATGTCATGTTCCTTAAAAAATGTGTATCATTCAAAATCTCACAGTAAACTTGACAACACTCTAAAATGTAACAGCTTGTTTGCTAAGTGTTCTTTTAAAGGAGTACTTCCACGAGAAACCGTTCAGTACTTGCTCTTTTGAAATACGATAGGTCACCGCGAGTTGCATATATATTCTGCATGTGAAAATGTTCTTCTACGCAGATTGTCTGTCTCCATTAGTCAATGAAAGAAAGTAGGTAGAAAAACAAGTAAATAAGAAAAAGGCCAACAAAGTGAAGTAAGTTTGTTAATTAGAAAAAGCAATGCCACAGTTTTGATTACTTGAGAAGTCTTGTTGCAGCACACATTCACTTAGCGAAGTGTACGTAAGCATGTGTGTTTGTTTTCAATGTTTAAATCTTCAATTTGGTGTGCTATGACCGAATGGAATTTGAATGATTGTAGCCTGTGGCTAGCATAGCCAAGAACCAGTCATTGTCCTGCTCCATCCCCGCCACCAAACTAGAACAGCCTGAAACAGAAGCACTAAAGCATTTTTTCACCAAAACCGGCTCACAGGGCATTAATTAATACTAGAGACCACTGCAAAATTAATGAAAACATGATGCAAGTACACCTTTAAGTAATGTTACTGTTATTAAAAGTACATTTAAAATCTATTGGTGTTGTTGTTGATTTTACTGTAGCTGTTTTGCTGTTGCTATGACATCTGGTATGACTCCTGACCTGTCCTGGCTTTGAGCATGGCTGGGTCATTCACACACTAACAGGCACTTGAGCTGGGATTAGCATGTTGTGAAACTGGGGTTCATTTTACACTGCTAATGTTGCGGCACTAGGAACTGAGCACAGCATTGACCCATGAACTACTGCAGAGGTCACAAAGACTGCAATTAATATTTTAGTCACTGTTTGAATGGTAATCTGATTATGTTTACTATAAAAAATACTTCAGCAAATTTTCCTTTGTTCATCAACGCTAACTTGTTGACTGAAATTAAAACTTACCATAATCAGTGCATCTTTATGTCTTTTTGCCCCTTTAACAAAGTTTATTTTAAAGTAAGATGCATGTTCCAAAGTAAGGTCTTAGTGGGGATTAATAAAGCATCTGTTTACTGTTTGTCTTTCATATAGTGTGTAGTGATAATCTCACATTGTGTTGTTTCTCTGAAAATGTACTATCTGCATAATGTGTTCTCTCACTGTGCATTATGTGTTCTGCCATTGTTCATGTCTATACATTGCGTTCACTCCAACTTGTCCATATTAATTTATATTATTTTTTACGTATCTGCACTGAGATAAAGGGCTAGAGGCATATTTCTCGTGTGTCAACGTATTTGGCCAATTTAAAATAGATAAATGGATTTGGATGGTTAAAAAAACAGTCTGATCCTGATTTAGAAATGGGTCATCTCCAACCCCACAGTCAGTTTATCGGACAAGGCAGGGTTGGGTGTCTGGTGATAGGTGTCAACCGACGGCAGAGAATCCTTGAATGCTTCACTGCTTTACTGTCTATCATGTCTATGGCTGTCAATCATCCTCAGGAAAGTGTGCAAGGTGGTGACTGTACTGTAAAGCAACTGACCTTACGTTTCTATAAATACACAGCTTCACCTGCACCAAATAGGCGGAATAATGTAGGAGTCATTAAGTCTGGACTTTGAATAATCCCAAAGACTTCTCAGCGCCTTTGCCAGCATATTAATCACCCACATGCAGAGATGATGCATCATGGTGAACAATGGAGAAGGCTTTTTATTCTAAATGAACAATGGAGAAGGCTTTTTATTTTATTATAAATCCTGCTGGGTCATGCAGCCCTTAATCATGGGAAGAACAGCGGTGTGATTTTGCCTAACTCCTTCCCCATTCCCCCTCACTTCGTGTCTCTATCCCACACACACACACACCCG
Organism: Coilia nasus; assembly: GCA_027475355.1. Lineage (NCBI taxonomy): Eukaryota > Metazoa > Chordata > Actinopteri > Clupeiformes > Engraulidae > Coilia > Coilia nasus. The sequence goes on from CM050219.1 coordinate 15,195,185, forward strand.
CGCACACACGCACACACACACACGCACGCACACACTCACACACACACCCTTCTTGTCCTTCTCTTAGTCCATTATTTAGTTTCTCACTCTCAGATTCTCAGCCTCTCTACTTCCATCGTTATCTCTGTCTCTCATGTTCCCTTCTCTCTCTCTCTGTCTCTCTCTCTCTCTCCCTCTCTCTGTATCCCATTCTCTTGCTCACACCTTCTTTCACACCATCTCTCCTCAGTATCAGCTGATGGGTAGAGTTAAACACGAGGGTGTGAACACGGAGACCTCCTTGACCTCCATGTCTGCTGCCACCGAGAAAGGGGAGCGTTCCCATGGCATTCGCGTGACCCCCCTGACACCACCCTCAACTCAACCTTAGCCTCAGTTCTGACTCGTAACTGACAAGGGCTATTTCCGTGAAATGTCAAGCATTACGTAAAACAGACCTAGTGACGTTGAGTTAGCCTGCTGTCAGACAGGTGTGATGGCAATGTTGCGAGGGGGAACTTTTTAAGGGATATTGGGGTCTATACAATATATCATGGAACCTGGCAGACAAAAAAATGCAGCCTGTTAATATATTATTTGTTATAGTGTTATATTATAGTCATGTTTATTATAGTGTTATATTTTAACACTCAGTACTCGTGTGGTGTGGTCCCTGAACCTTCACAATCAAGTACATTGCTGGAAATTGTTGCTACGACAAATCCGAGGCAAAATCAGGCTATATTCAGCAGTCTGACCGTGCCGTAAGTATCTAGAGGCACAGAGAGAAAAACAGAGGAGAGAGAGAGAGAGAGAGAGAGAGAGAGAGAGAGAGAGTCTGCAAAAGTTTGCTTTACAAACTCATTACACAAAGATACATGCCTAATGGAACACTGTCTATTAGGTAGAATTCTGAGATGTATATTAGGTAGATTTGTTAGAGGTGTATTAGCTAGATTCATTAAAGGTGCATTAGGTGGATTTATTTAAATGACGATCCTCGTTAAGGCCTCTCAGCGGTGGTCAGGATGCTGTTTCCGTGGGAATGGTGGCTGGCTTGTTAGCGGTTCCTGCCCCACGGCCTTGGCTGCCCGGCTCTGCCCGCGGAAAGTTCCAGCAGCCCACAGGGTTGAATTCACTATTGGTCCCTGTCCTGTACCTTGTATGTGTGTATGTGTGAGAGAGAAAGGCAGAGAGAGAGAGAATGTGTCTGTATCTGTGTGTGTGTGTGAGTGTGAGTGTGTTTGAGTTTGAGTGTTTGTGTGTGTCTGTGTATGAGGGTGTGTACTGGTGTATATGAGAGAGTGTGTGTGTGTGTGAGTGTGTATAAGTATTAGAGTGTGTATGTGTTGTGTGGTGGATGATAATCTCCGTGGTAACCAGAGGGCGAGTGCACTAATCATGTGTGGGCCTGCTGTGGGCAAACGTAAATGTGCTCATTAACCGCCCCCATCTGAGGGCCACACACACTCACTCACACACACACACTCACTCTCTTACCTGCTCACTCACTCACACACTCACTAGCTCACTCACACACTCACTTACACACTCACTCACTCACTCACTCTCTCACTCACTCACTCTCTCACTCGCTCACTCACTCACACACTCACATACTCGCTCTTTCACCTGCTCACTCACTCACTCGCTCACTCGCTCACTCTCTCACTCACTCACACACTCACTCGCTCACTCGCTCACTCACTCACTCGCTCACTCTCTCACTCGCTCACTCACTCATACACTCACTCACACACTCACTCACTCTCTTACCCGCTCACTCTCTCACTCACTCACTCACTCGTTCCAGGGGCCAAACACGTCAAGTCCGACACTCGTGAATGGAGGGTCTGTCGACAGACGATCGGCTGGCAGGTCAGCCATTTTCTGGATGCTGAGCGGAGCTCTGAGTCGCCGGCAGGTTACGCACAGGTGGATGATGCTGCTCACTTTTCTCTACATGCCAACTATCCAAAGGCCAGCTGCACGTACCGCTCCTTCTGTATAGTGGCGGCCCTGATGGTGGATTTTCTCGTGGTAGTGTCTTATGAGTAATGCTGCGATGTGGTGTTGACCAGGGATAATCAAGGGAGTCTTTTCGCTCTGTTCCAGGCTTGAGTTGTGCAGGCGGCCTCCGAATCTTAGAAGGCCCTCTGAATCGACAAAGATGTCTAGATTCCGGAGAGGACTTGTCTTTGGTGTCTTCTCTTGCCTCTGGATGCATTCCAGCTCTTGACTGTAGACTTCCTGTTGAACTGCTCGGATAATCACAGCTGAAGCTTTGCTGCCTTCTTCAACTGTAAACTCAGCCTTGCAGTAATGCCAGCCTTTACATGAGTTCTTCTCTTCTGGGGGTCCCTTGAAATGGCGGGCTATATGAATGATGCGAGTGACTGCTCGTGTGAGTGATTTCCAAGTGGAGAATTTGGCAAAGCGCTGGGAATCAAGCTGTTTTGGTGTGGCTGAAGTGCTTAAGGCGGACACTAGAGGCCGAATATCTGTGTCTGTGCCAGGGTCAACAAGGTCATATGTGGTTTCAGAGGCGCTAGGTTCGGCTCTGGACAAGAATTCCGGGCCGCTCAGCCAATTGGTGTGTCTCAGGTGACCCGCGTGTATGGACCGTGTTGCATGATTTTTTTCAGGAGAACACTAACTTGTTGACTGAAATTAAAACTTACCATAATCAGTGCATCTTTATGTCTTTTTGCCCCTTTAACAAAGTTTATTTTAAAGTAAGATGCATGTTCCAAAGTAAGGTCTTAGTGGGGATTAATAAAGCATCTGTTTACTGTTTGTCTTTCATATAGTGTGTAGGGATAATCTCACATTGTGTTGTTTCTCTGAAAATGTACTATCTGCATAATGTGTTCTCTCACTGTGCATTATCTGTTCTGCCATTGTTCATGTCTATACATTGTGTTCACTCCAACTTGTCCATATTAATTTATATTATTTTTTACGTATCTGCACTGACATAAAGGGTTAGAGGCATATTTCTCGTGTGTCAACGTGTTTGGCCAATTTAAAATAGATAAATGGATTTGGATGGTTAAAAAAACAGTCTGATCCTGATTTAGAAATGGGTCATCTCCAACCCCACAGTCAGTTTATCGGACAAGGCAGGGTTGGGTGTCTGGTGATAGGTGTCAACCGACGGCAGAGAATCCTTGAATGCTTCACTGCTGGGTTCAAGTGAGTAGGCACATAACGCCATTGATTTGGACGAGAAGATCTTCGGATACGTGACACTCTGTCGCTGACGTAAACGTAGAAGCGTCTGCTCTCATTGTAAACGTAGCCAAAGACTACCTTGCTATCTGAGAAGTAAGTCACAGCATCAATGTCAAGATCTATCTGTGCGGAGATCAGGTCTGCTAGCTCAACGGCGAGGATTGCTGCGCAAAGTTCAAGTCTGGGCACTGTGTGCTCGGAGCGAGGGGCAAGCTTGGCTTTTCCCATTACAAATCCAACTTGCTTGTTCCCATCAGTGTCGGTGACTTGTAGGTAGGACACTGCGGCAATGGCTTTAACTGACGCATCACAGAAAATGCACAAGTCTCTTCTCGTAGCTGCCGATGGTGATATTTCTGTGTAGGGCCTAGGAATAGGAAACTCGGACAGCTCATAGGGAAGCTCTCCACGATACCCAGGCTTCCTCCATGGCTTGAGGTAGAGGGGCATCCCAGTCACCATTCTCTGACGTGAGTTCTCGGAGGATGGCCTTACCTTGGATTGTGACAGGAGCAGCGAAGCCAAGCGGGTCATAGAGGCTATTGATGGTAGACAAGACCCCCCGTCGGGTGTACGGCTTTACCTCTTTGGAGATGCTGAACATGAAGCAGTCTGACTGGGTGTTCCAAGCGAGTCCAAGGCTGCGCTGCAGGGGCACTGTGTCTGCATCAAAGTCAAGGTCTTTGAGGTCACTAGCATGATCGCTGGTTGGAAACGAATCCATCACTTCTTTGCTATTGGCTGTGATCTTATGTAGTCTCAGATTTGACTTGGAGAGAGCATCCTGTGTGTTTTTTAGAAGGCTGATGGCGGCTTCTGCAGTGGGCAGGGACTTAAGCCCATCATCGACGTAGAAGTCGCGCATCACAAAGTCTTTTACATCTGGATCGACAGACTTGTGAAGGCCATGGATCGCCACCGCTGGTGAGGGGCTGTTGCCAAACACGTGGACCCTCATGCGATAATCTACTATGGCCTTGGAGAGATCGTTGTCTTGGAATCAAAGAAAGCGCAAGAAGTTGCGATCTTCTTCGCTCACCAGAAAACAATAGAACATTTGTTTGATGTCGGCTGTGAAGGCGATTGCTTCTCTTCTAAATCGAATCAGTACCCCGAGCAGCGTGTTATTTAAATCAGGCCCAGTTAACAGTACATCGTTAAGTGACACCCCATTGTGTTGAGCGCTAGAATCGAACACCACACGTATTTTATTGGGTTTCTTTGGGTGATACACTCCAAATGTTGGCAAGTACCATCGTTCCTCATTTTCGCTGAGGGGTGGGGCTAACTCGGCATGGCCGTTCTTTAACATTTTGTCCATGAAGCTGAGAAAGTGATCTCTCATTTCAGGCTTCCTCTCAAGGTTGCGTTTCAGAGATATGAGACGTTTCATCGCTTGTGGTCTGTTGTCTGTGAGCCATGGGCGTGGATTCTTAAAGGGCAACGGCGCCACTCAGCTGCCACTAGAGTCTTTACGCAGCCCTTCCTCCATTATCTCCATGAATGTGGTGTCCTGAATGGAGGGAGCCACCTGGTTGTCATCCTTGGTCCGTTTGAACACGGTACACCCTAGGTGGTCGGCTTCGCAGGGCAACTGGTCTTCCCAGCATGTCGGGGCGTGATTGGTTGCCTGAACATCACTGAATTTTTCCTTAACATGGAACACGTTGGGGCATGGGGTGAAGAGAGTGGGATGTTACACCTCAGTAATGTTCGTGTGGAAAGTGTGGGCTGTCAGAGGTTTGTGGACGTCACCTAAGCACACGTTACCAACAACAACAACAACAGCTCTCCTACCTGTAGATTCCCTCACTCCAGCACAAGTCCTCAGAGTGTATGGAGCACTTGGGCTTTTGTCACTGAACATTTCAAAGAACTGTGAGCGAACTAGCGATCTATTGCTCTGTTCATCCAATATTGCGTACAGTTTAACTGCCTTTTCTCTGTGGCCAGCTGGATACACTCGAACGAGACATATCTTAGAGCAGGAGCGGTCTGATAACTCACCGCCACAGACATCTGTGCATTTGTTGGTGACCTGAGATGATGGCGAAGTCTCTCTCTCCTCCTCCCCGCCGTACTCGGGTGCCGGGGCTGCCTCTTGGATCCATTGTGGGGGTCCAGGGTGAAGTGCTGAGTTCCTTTCGCTTTTACACTCATCACACTGGACGTTGACTTTGCAGTTCTTTGCAATATGAGATGAAGAAGAGCAGCATTTAAAGCATACATTGTTTTCTCTGAGTAATGTTTTGCTCTCTTCTATGGGTTTTCTTCTGAATGCCCGACACTTGGTCAGGGGATGGGATGTTTTGTGCAATAAACACACCTTGTCATCGCCTGGTTTTGTTGAGGGCTCACCAGTGTCGGACATGGCTCCAGGAGACACGTCTGTTTTGTGGACGCCAACAGAGGCGTCTTGCTGTCTGTTTGGCTTGGTTTTTTCAGTCTTGGCAGCTATGTCGGAGAGCGTAGTGAAGTTGAAACTTGGATAACTCATCATGTGAGACTGTTGGGACACAAAATCGACAAAATAGGCAAAGGGGGTGTAAGCCACCTGCTTCTTCCGCTTGTAGTTTGCACCCACAGAGATCCACTTCTCCTGGAGGCGGGGCGGGAGTTTTCGGACTATTGGATTGACTCCTCTAGCCGTATCCAGGAAGGAGAGACAGGTCGCCCTCTGCATTGGCAGACTGAAGCTCCATTAGTAGTTTGCTCAATTTTGTTAACTTGACTGCATCTCGACCGGTTATTGGGCATTTTCTATAGCTTCAGCAGATCCGTATGTGAGCTCGAGCCTGTCCCATGCCATAGCTAGCCCTGCTTCTAGGCGATGGATGTGTATTGCTCTTATTTGTTCGACTTGCTCAGCTGACTCTTTCCCAAGCCACTTAAGTAAAAGATCCAGTTCCTTGCTTGGTGTCAGATTTAAGCCCCTGGTTGCAGTTTGGAATGACCGCCTCCATGCTCTGTAAGTTTGGGGCTTGTCGTTAAACTGGAGCAATCCTGTAGCCACCAGCTCACGGCGGGCGAGATACCTTACAAAGTCATTCATGAGTGAGCTCTCGTTATTGCTGTTCGGTGATATAGGGTACTGTGAAGGGCGTAAGGAATTGTTGTTGTGGTTTGACAGGAGAGGATTGCGTGAAGAATACTCATCATATTGCCCAGGTGTGAATTGGTGCATTGCAGTGGCATGCTCATCTTTGATCTTAACATGTGGGGCGCGAACCTCACCACAGGTCTTGGTGATTGGCTCCTGGTCGCCTCCACCAACACCCCTACAAAGCTGCTGGTGGGTGAGGATGGGTGAAGTGGGCCTATTTTGTTGTGGCATGAAAGGCTTAGCATCAGCTTTAAGAGGTTGGGGCAGTAGCACAGACCTCATCATTGTGCCACCATTACTATTTAACTGCAGTTCGGGTACCATTTCTCTCAGTTGATCAGTCACATATTGCTGTGTGCGCTGTGAGGCCAACAACGGAACAGGAATGTTGTTCATGTCAGAACTGAATGAATCATTAGTGAGTGAATCACTGACGTCTATTGCAGCCTCCAGCGCTACTGCCTTAGCGATGGCTGCAGCAGTTTCTCTTTTCTGTTTAAGTACCTTCATAGATGCTTCCAACCTAGCCTTTTCTAATTTCAGATTCATCTCTTCTTCCGTGTAGGTCAGACGTGCTTTGGCTGCCTCAGCTTTCGCTCTTGCCTTGGCTGCTGCGGACCCCGTCGATGATACACCCGACTGCGAGGAGAACCCCGCACGAGAGCGTGTCCTTAGCGATACACTGTGGAAGCATTCGTCTGAAACTGGCTCGGCAGCGTTGTTAGTCTGCTTAGCGCGCACTGATCCTGCCTAGCTCATTTGCTTCTGCTGATTACGTGTGACGAGTTTCCAGCCTGCTGTAGCTTTGTTGCTTGATAGTCGTCATTTCACTGTGCTGTCTTCGGCATAACTTATCCTAACAGCCAGCTAAACACTCCCTGAACATCAAGTACTCTGAAGACTGTTTCGCCGTCCACAGGTTTATTGACGTGAAGAAGTGTGAAACTGTAACATACATACATGAAACGAGAATAAACATTAATGTTTGAAGAAGCATACA